>CM071951.1:3612901-4822901 GCA_036784905.1 Acrossocheilus fasciatus
AAACTCAATTTGGACACATACTCCTGGGATTTGAAAGCCACTAAATCCAATATTGCAGGACCATGATTCCATTCATTTGCTCCTATGCACTCCTCTCTCTCCAATTAAGCTAATTAGAGCGACAGCAGGCCTTAGGAAGGCTTTTTCTAACCACCAGGCTTCAGAATATGCATTGTATTAGCATCTTTGTTCCCGATAGCGCGCCAGCATAGAGGACGTCTATGCCTTCTCGCGCTCAGCATCTTGATTAGACCTGGCGATCACCGTTTTTGCTGAGAACAGGCAATTTTTCTTGAAAATTTGTTTCTAAAATAGCCTACATGAGCAATTCCTGGAGCGCATTTCCAATGCCGCAACTCTGGCGTTTGTGCATTTATATTCAAAACCGTGTGAATATATGAATGTAAACGTGGCTCAGAGACATGTCTTCATTTTATTGAGCAGGACAACAGTGGAGAAATGAAAAATGAGCTTAAACGGTGGCAATACTTACAGCGTTTTGAGGCCGCCCAAACCCTTGAACATCCGTCCGCTGACCGACTGCAGCTTGTTTCCAGTCAACAGTAGCTCCAAAACACCTCCGGCCCCATCAAACGCCCCCTCACGGATGTCCCGGAGTTTATTATTACTTAAGTTTCTGCAAACACAGAATTGAGGAAAACATTAACTCCCTGTACGCTCTGACGCAAGCTTTTCTTTTTAAGGGTCTCAAACGCACTATTTATTACTCTGGCAATAGGCGGAAAGCACAGGTTGCAACGGTACACTGCAAATTTCTTTGTTTCATCATATGAATAGGTTGTGGTTGTATCCTAAACACACGTTTATGATGATTCACCGCTTAATTTTAAACCGTGCTCCAGTAAAATGTAAGGTCGGGCTTTTTTAGATCTGCCCAATTTATAACTGTGCTAGATAGTAAGCAATTTCATGCATGATAAATCACCAGCCCTCTTCCTGAGCGAATCCCGCTTTTTTCAATTTTGGAGAGGGCCGCAAATATTGCCTGACAGTAAATCACTGCATGCGTTTTCCCATTAGGTTGGAATATTCCAGAAGCTTTCTTGTCCTGCTGTCCACAGCGAAGCTGAATTTCCCAAATACACCAATGTCATTCAGCAGTCAAACCGAAAAAAGAGAAATAAACCCGTTCGTACATCTTGCGCAGGTTTGGCAGCTTCTTGAAGGCCCCTGTAGCCTCTAGGACGGAGATTTCATTGTCGTTCAGCCGTCTGGTGGAGAGAGAGAGAGAGACAGAGGTTAATAGTTCAACAGTAAACAGAGTACTCACAAGCTACTGTATAATAATAAGATAAAGTCTCAGAGCAAAAAGCACTTGTAAACCTCACTGGAGCATGTAGGAGTGATGGGAAGTGATTATCATTCAGACTCTGTCTCTGTCTCAGTCTTCAAGTCTCTTATGTGGGAGACGCTGTGTAATTGGGACTGTGATGTCATTGTAATGAAAAATCAGTACCACTCTCTGGTGTGAGCGTTGGGTATGTGACTCTCATACACATTCATCTGTCCCTCAACACTAGTGAGGACAACATGAAGGACACACTCTGATATTTTTGCAAATAATAACAGTGGACGTGGAAGACGGGCTAATGGGCGATGCAGATAAATGGACACATCTGGAAACAGATGGTGTATTTTGGAATGGCATGCTACTTTATGCAGGGCTTTCAAACTAGAGCTGCAAGGAAGGAGGAAAATAAATAAAAGAAAAAAGAAAGGAATAAAATATGGACCCAATTGACATTAATTACTATTTCATTTTGTTTTAAACACTGGTTGAAAATCCTAAAATTAATCACAATTGGAAAAATTCGGTCACATTTACAGTTATCTGTGGGCACAATCCAGTAATTGTGATAGGAATTTATGCAATCGGGAATTTTGCATGAGTGTGAAAGTGATTCATACATTTCCACGCTGAAAATAGGACCTTTTTTTGTCCATAAAATATTACTGATTCGACAGCATCTTAAGGGAAAAAAAATTTGATTGTAAATATTTTCAGATAAAATTTAAACACAGTATAACTGGGCCTTTATTCAGAAATAAATCATTTGAAAATCCCTATTCTATGCATGTATTACACAAGATATCTTCCAAAAACTGGTGCATTCCAGTCATGCCGGAAAAATCTAGTTATTTATGAGTTAAAGGCACCAGACTTTTTAAATGTTAAATTTGTTAAAATTAAAGGAATGATTATTAATGTTTATTTACAATAAAACTGATCTAAGCATTAAGAATAGTTTGCATTTAAAAGTAATAATATTGTACAATTACTATAGAATACATAATTTAATTTACAGCACCTTCAAACCCAATGTGCTTTCTTTATTAATAATTTAGTAGATTAATAAAAATATTGTTGAAATTTATGTGGAAAATATCCATTGCCACACTGAACTGGGATTGACTTTAAACTGCAAGTAAATGTTTACAAATATTTACAAAGAAACAACAAGCAACACGCTGAATTAATTGTGAAATTTTGAAGTGGAAAGACTGAATTTTTTTCTTTTTTGTCTGTCAAATCTAATCGAGCAATCTTTGTTTTATTTACAACTTTGAAAAAATATTTTTTACAGTGCATCTTACTCTAACCGAAGTCATCTGAATGCACCTGACATTGTAATTACGACTTCCCAACTTATAAAAGGACTTCCCAGGAGGACTTCAATGCACCAAATGTATAACCAAGAAATGACAAGAAATTAGCAGTTAGCAGTATGCTAGTGTTCCTTTGCAAACACAGAGCGAGACAGGCTGCTGCAGAGAAGGTCTAGGCAAGGTTGAGAGAGACTTTCCAAACATTAGTAAAAGTAAATGCACCACGTCTGTCTTTTTGCTTCCCCCAGGGCTGCTTTCCCCAGCGGGGCCTGCCATGGGAAAGCACATCAGACATAAAGTGCTGGTTCCTGGTTGCTAGCATTCCCGCAAGAGCTCTATAAATAAGCAGCCGTGCTAGCGGGTGCAAGCTGTAGTCACTGAGCCGCAGAAAGACAGAGAGAGAGAAGGAAAGAGTGTGACAGATGACTCAAGTTGATGGGACTGCAGAGGGAAAACCCTGATGTGTCCTCTACACACCAACACAAGGGCAAACGCATTGTCACCCTGACTAGCGCTGCCCAGGGAGAACACGGCTGAGAGGCTAATGGCCTGAGAGAGGCCCCGGACATTCATTCACACAACTCAGCGGGGGACGAGACCCCCGTAATCAGAGGACAGGAGAGAGGAACGAGGCCTCGGAGACAGAGGGACACCGAAATAATTAGCAAGGTGAGATTGTAAATGGCCAGTGATCCTGTGAATGACTGATGGGGTCGCCAGGTGCGTTTGTAAGCTCAAATGTGTGACTCTTACAGGTCGGTGGTGTGCTCCGGCAGGTGAGGGGGGATTTTGGTGAGTTTGAGGTTGGAGCAGTCCACCACTGTTCCCTCACACCGACAGCGCTCGGGACAAACCAGGTCCTGGAAACACTCGCCGCTGAGACGACTGCGGTAGTCCTCCGCACCTAACAAACACAACAGACACAAGCAGAGAGACAGACATTCAAACAGCTTATTCAACTCATCACGCTCGTGGTTAAACCTCACAAAATCTGTCAACCACACGTCACCTAAAAAAGAAAGAAATGTATTTGCATAAAAATGAAGCCTTTTTGCACTGTGACATCATTCTCAGGACAATTAATTAAGCACTTCCACATTAAAATGAAATGAAATTAAATACAATAATAAATGGTATTTATAAATCAAGATTTTTGTTGCACCATCTATATACTAATTTAAATAAAAGTGTTTTTTAAATAGTAATACAAAATAAAATCTCAAAGTAAATTGTCTTAATGGCTTTGTAATCCTTTTTAATACAAAATATGTGAAATACATGAACACAATTTTACTTATTTTATTATATAATTTATTTCATGCAAATATTTATATAAAAGTGTCTGTAATACAGTTAATAACGGCTTAATGACTTTGTAACCTTTGTAAAAACATGTAAAATATATGAACACAATTTGACATTTTATAATAAATGTCATAAAAATGTAATATTTATATTAAATAGAGCTATAATACAGTTCAAATTTCAAATAATGGGAACTAGGTAAAAAATCTTAAAATAAAATTTTTAAGTAAAATTTGGGGAAATGTGCTTAATTGTCTTAATGGCTTTGCACTCTATATAAAAAATGTCAAATATATGAACGCAATTTTACATATTTTTCTATATAAAATGTAAATTTGTACTTGTAATATGGTTCAGATTTCAAATTTTATTTATTTATTTTTCTACATAAGATCTGTAGATATCATGCAAAAAAAAAAATAATAAAAAATTGATCGTGGGGCAAAACATGACCTGGGACATATTTTGAATGAGATTTACTCACACAACAAATAAGAATTAATATTTTGGTTTTATGTCTTTTTTCTTTACACCTACAAACACGTCCACAAACAGTCGCAGGCACTTGTTTGAAAACACAACCTCATTATCTGCATTCTTTTTTTTTCAGATAACAGCGTCATTGAGCAAGAGGTCAGGTATTGGAGGTCTGGCACTACGAAGTGTTTTGACAGGAAAACACAGGCAGTTTCTGCGTAACACGAGCTTCTGGCCGCCCGCGATAAGTCTGCTTCCCATCAGCCATCACTCGCCTGCCACTGTTTATCTTATTCCCACCATCTCCGTTCGGCTGCCCTGATGCTTCCAGCCAAACGTCTACGAGAGCGACCTTAAAGCAAAAACGCAGACGCAGAACACGGCTAGAGCTCCTCACAAGCGATCCGTTGTTCCCGGGTTAAAGAACGCCACCTTCACTCCTCACGGCGGCAAAGACAGCTGCCACCGCACATATCCCAGAATGCCATGCTGTGTGCGAGTGTGTCCAGCGGTCCCTGGTGCTTGACGGAACCATGTGAGGCTTGTGTAGGCGGCGGCACATGGTTAGATCAAGCACAAGAGACAGCTGCACCAGAGGCCAGAGTGGAGGAGCGGAGCGGGACGGAGAGGTGGGGAGGAGGAGGAGGAGGAAGGAGCAGCCAGGACACAGCAGCCAGGAAGCCGCCCAGAACTCTGGGCCACCATGCACACAGGCGGGCCGGCCCCTTTCCCTCGTCCCAGCATGGACAATAGCCCGCTGGGAATTACAAGCCCGAAAAGACAGACAGACAGACAGACAGACAGACAGACAGGGACTAGAAAGACACACATAAAGACATCACAGAGGAGAAAGGAATGGAGCAAAGCCCTCTGCCACCACACATACACACATGGCCGTAGCCAGGGTTTGAAAATTAGTGAGGTCCAAATACAACTCATTATATACACTAACACCTTAAAACAGACAAGAGATGATGTAGATGTTCGTGAAAGATGTTTCCTCTGTTTTGGAGGGGTGAACATATTAATTGCATCAAAATTGGTTAATATTTTACTATAGGTTAGGGGTGGATAATTTTATCGGTTGCTCATTAATCATGCAACAGTACATATTACTGTTATAGTTTTCATTAATAATAATTACTATATAGATGGCGCTCTTACGAATGTTTTTAGCATGATTTGTGAAAAGACTTCTTCACGGCTAGTGTTTGCGTATAGGCTACTTCATTTCATTCTGTAACCTGCTTGTTCTACTGATCTGTGTACTGGTGTTAAATGCTACTGTTTTTGACAACGTTGATAACGTTTCATGATATTTCTTTTTGCGTTTCTCTTGCTGAATGTGCTATCCTGACAGCAATAACCTGTCCGTGGGCTTTTTTGATCACTGTCAGTTCAAGAGTTGGCGATGCAGTGTTGCCAAATATTGCTATAAAAACAAATAAAAAACACAAAATATGAATAAAAATAAACCGAAATATTTTACATATATATCGCTGACCCCTACACTGCAACTTCCCTCTTTATTAACTTTCTAGAGTGTCAAATTAAGTGGAAAAGACAAGTCCAAAACCGCATATAATAACTGGATCTGGCAACATGGAGGCTGTGCCCGCGCCCTCACTCACAACACAATTTTCACACCACGGATGCAAAACATGCTTGCAAACTATCTAAATGGAATTATACATGCAGACATTCATGACATATTAGTCATTCAGAGAATAAATTTAATTTGGTCTGGACCTCGGTAATCTTATAGCTGGCTACGGGCCTGCATACACACATATACGCACACACACACACACACACACACACACACACACACACACACACACACACACACACACACACACACACACACACACACATAAAACACAGATTTTCATGTGCAAACACACGCTAGGGGCCAGTAGCGGGTTTGTGTGCTCTGGCGTTGCACTTGTTATTGTGCTGATATACTGACAGAAGTTTAATGAGAAAAACCTGTGGCTTAATATCAAAGCAAACAGCGGCTGCACTTCTCCCACCAAATCAGTTCCCTCAGGGGCCCATGCTTTTGGCTGCGTGTGGGGGCCAGTTCCGACTCGTAAAAACATCTTCTAACAAGGCATCTTCATTCTGCTTCAGAACAGCCAGCATTGTCCTATTAGCACTCTGAAACCTGGCAGTGTGTGAGAAGAACTGCTCCAGGCCAGAGTATGCCACACACAAACTCACACATAGGAAAAGGAAAGGGACGTCACTGAATGTGAGGAGTCTCAGTTTGAAGAAGCATGTGAGCAGCAATCGGTGGGCCAGAACTCCAAGCCATCAATAAGTCACTGTGCACAGCCTAGTTAGTAGATTCACTGTATGGCAGGAGCCGTGTTCGGATTCATTCACTTGATTGACTGTCTTTCATAAGGTGTAAGTCCTTTTATAATGTTATCTTGGACCAAAAACCAACCATAATTTAGTTGTACACTACCATTTTCCACCTTCTCATTGAATTTAAACAGTTTTGCGTAATGTACTATTTGTATTCAGCAAGGATGCATTAAATTGATCAAAAGTGACAGTTTACATTGTTACAAAAGATTCAGTTTCAAATAAATGCTGTTCTGTTGAGCTGTCGACTCTTCAAAGAATCCTAAACCACAACAACATAGATTTTTTTTTCAATGTTAACACTGTGAAATGTTTTTGATAGTCCACTTTAGACATTCTAATAACTATAAGTAACTTTGTAACCACGTGTCAACTAACATTCATCAGAGTGTTAGTAGACTGCTTTAATATCTGCTAACACTTTATTTTCATGGTCCATTAAGGTATTCTACTGACTATAAGTAAATTTGCAAGCGCATGTCAACTTGGCAACCCTAATCTAACAGTCCACTATTACTTTAATGGGAGTTGGTTGATGCATAGATGCAAATGAATGAGAGTTAGTTGACATGTATGTAGCTGCAAAGTTACTTAAATTTAGTAGAATGATTCAAATTGACTACCAAAATAAAATGTAGCCTATTTAAAAACATTATATGTGACCCTGGACCACAAAACCAGTCTTAAGTGTCAATTTTCCGAAATTGAGATTTATACATCATCTGAAAGCTGAATAAATAAGCTTTCCATTGATTTATTGTTTGTTCAGATCGGACAATATTTGGCTGAGATACAACTATTTGAAAATCTGGAATCTGAGGGTTCAAAAAATCAAAATATTGAGAAAATATTGAGTTTTGATATATTTACGGTAAGAAATTTACAAAATATCTTGATGGAACATGATCTTTACTTAATATCCTAATGATTTTTGGCATAAAAGAAAAATCTATAATTTTGACCCATGCAATGTATTTTTGGCTATTGCTACAAATATACCCCAGCGACTTAAGACTGGTTTTGTGGTCCAGGGTCACATATATACTTCTTTATCTACAACCTTTTGAACAGTAGTGTATTTTGACAACGTTTTCGCATTTGAAATCAGCAGGCAGCTACCAAGCTGCTGAATACTGACTGTAAAGTGGGTAATCATAACATTTTGATTTCTAAAGGACCCATTTTTGCATCTTAATGTGAATACATATTCTGGGTGGACTGATGAAGAAGCCTTGTGAATGTTAATGTCTACATACTCTAGTATATTGTTCCAATTAACTCACAATGCAACTCAAATGAACTCAGAAAGGCATCTTCTTTAAACAGTGTGCATGTGTGTAGCTCTACCTGTGCAGCGAAACTTCTTGCCCTTAACCTGGCTGATGCGTTTGTTGGCGAGGCGGCGCGGGTGGCTGCATCGAGCTCCGCTGGTCTCAATTGGATTGTCAAACAGATAGTCGGCCAGCCACTTCAGATGACAGTCACACATGAAGGGATTCTGAGCGAGGTGTCTGCGGAGGGCGGACATAATGATAAATCAAGACGCTTAATTAGAGTCAAGGGAGTTTGCATAATCAAACAGTAATATCCTGTGATAACAATACGATTCATAAACATGAACTATTTTTTTTTCAGTGTAAGGTTTTCATTTGTTTAGTTCACATTTATCTCACTGCTGTTAGTGTTGTTGTTTTGCAGTCTACTTGCAGCTAATTAATTGCGGGGTGAAGGCAGTCCTGCTCAACAGTTGCTTAGAGACTGGAGTCTCCTGGACTGAGTGTGGGTGTGAAGGATGGAGTGTCTATGTGTGTGTGTAACTCACAGTGTTTTGATGGAGCGCAGAGGGGTGAACAGGCCTTTGCTGATGGTCTGAAGCTTGTTGTCGTAGAGAGACAGCAGGTTGAGGTTCTGCAGGTCTTTGAAAGTGTTCACTCGGAGACAGTTGATCTTGTTGGCGTTCAGCAGTCTGGAAGAGTAAACAGAAGTTTCATTAGATGTTTTTTCTCATCAGTATAAACATACGATAACAACCAAACAAAAAACTAAAAGCTTTTATGTTTAATTTACGTGTATAATAGGCACTGTCTTACCATTTGAATTATGGCACAGAGCACATAAGTAGCAACCCCAAAAAAATACTGTTAAAATGAATACCGACAATGTCAAAATGATGTATTCCTAAAATAAAATAAAAAAAAAACAGAAAAACAGCAAAGTAAAACGAAACAAAACAAAAACATGTAAAGCAAACGAAACAAGCAAACCAAAGAAAAGTGAACCAAAACAAAACAAGCAAAGTAAAGCAAAGCCAACAAAACCATTGTTATTACTGTCAATGTGTCATTGTGTCATGTATGCTGTTCTTGATGACTGATGATTATTTATTGCATTACAGAAGTCTGTATGCTCTTATTCGTGTGCTCTGTTGAGCATGTGCGGCATCAGTTACCCTATAGAAGCCTCTTTCAGTGCAGTTTTGTTATTTCAAGTGCATGTTTCTTACGGGTACTTTGCCAAAGACTTAAGAGACAATAAGGACTTTTTATTTTCAATTTGCTTGAGTGGAAAGCGCTGCTCTCTCTGAGTGATTTTATGCTTTGCTTTAAAGCCTCTAGTGGAGAGCGTGATGGTTGCAGTAAATTTAGTTTTTTTGCACTTTATCAGTAAAGACGAGCAGTGTGTAGATTTCACTGGGGGGAAAAATCACAGTGTGGGATCCACATAGTGCTCAAAGCTGTGTGACTTGATGTAAGTATCAGAAACATATTCAGATCTATAGATGTAATTTACTCGGTTCACAGATCACTAATTTTAACAAAACCGGAGTGAATGTGTTGTCGATGAACTGCTGGAGTATTCAGCTTCTGAGTTGCACCCATCACTCCTGTCATGTCACGCACTTCCAGCCGCCCTCGCGTCTCTCCCGTTCAGGCCGCCTGACAATTGACTAAAGCAGTCATGTGCTTAATTACTGAAAGCCATTGTAATGAGGTTTTGTCTTGGAGCAAACGCATGCATCGTTAGTCTACTCACAGGGTGAACTAATTAGGTTTGAGTATCTCAAAAATGAAGAAAAACAAAAAGAAAAACAAAAGAAAAAAGAGTGAATAAAACCATAAAAAAACAGAAAGAATCACAGAAACGCCAAAATAGCTTTGTGAAATTGCTGGAATGCCCTGAGGTGTACCTTTGAAAGGGTCTTATTAAGAAAATCCATTAAGGATGAAGAACTCTAATTGCTGAAAACACAGATAATTTGTGTCATTATGGCAGTTGACAGTGAAAACATGGGCCGGACCGCTCCAGTAAATCTATGGTGTTTTAGAAGCCTAATAACAGGTGATGTGAGCTTATTTTTGTGCCTGCGGCAGCAGTGTGTAGGTTAAGAAAAGCGGAAGCCAACTGAATTTCCCCAAATCATTAGAATAAGCTGAAACAGGCCCATTAGAACCGACAGATTCACCTCAATTTGGACCATTAAATGCAGAAATTATGTCTGAGCAATGTTTCCATGTCTACACAAATATAAGTAGGTGTGAGGGACATGTTTAGCAATCAAGACCAATTTACATGCTAATGATGTCGAGAGTGTTCCCCCAGAGGAAACGAGAATAAAACTTGATGCTCCTTTCAGCCAAAACACTACATGCGCTCTTCACTTCTTTTAGTGCTTTTCTTCCTTTCATGAGAGAAAAGGCAGAAAGGTTTTACCTCCTCTAATCAAACAAGTCCATTTTTTTTTCTCATTGTGAAGCATATGCATATATATATATACAGTGGGGTCCTAAAACAAAAACCAATTTTAAAACATAATAATAATAATATTTAGGTCACTAATCAGACGTTATCAAATCATGGTAAATAACATGCACAGGCTTTGCACAGATTTGTAGAGATCAAGTGCTACCGTCATTAAAGCAAACACAAAAAATATCAAATACAGAAATTAAAAAAAAAAATTCTCAGTAAAATTATGATGAAACTATGATAAAATATTATAAAAAATCTTAAATTTATTATATATATTTTTTTTTAATTCTCTTTTAAAAGATAATTTTTAAGGCTGAATTTATTTGATCAAAAATACAATAAAAACAGTAATGTTTTGAAATACTACAATTTCAGGTAATACGTTTTCTATTTTAAAATGCAATTTCAGTGTCACATGCTCCTTCAGAAATCATTCTAATATGCTGATTTGTCTTATTATTAACAATTTTGCTGCTTAATATTTTTGTGGAAATCATGTTGCATTTTTCAGTATTCCAAACAGCATTTATTTGAAATAAAAATCGTTTGTAACATTTTAAATATTTTTACCGTCCCTTTTGATCAATTTAATGCATCCTTGCTGAATAAATTCATTTCTTTGAGTGGTAGTGTAAAAAGAAAAATTGTACATTCACACACACAGAAATCATTATCTTCTTGACATTAAAGGTTACTGAGTCATAAATGCAGCACTCACAGCAGCTGCAGGGAGACCAGACCATCAAACAGTCCCTTTGGGATCTCTGCAATTTTATTTCCATACAGGACCCTGTAGAAACACACAGATACAATGTAAACAGAGCGCAATGAATCAGCACACAATGTCTCAATATGTCTAGCCCATGTGCAACACATCAAGCGTGGATGTGTCTTTCTTAAAGGGGCTTTCAAGTTTTTCAAAAAAGCAGTCAAAATCATAAAAGAATCATGAAAGTGGTACATAAAACTAGTCCTCTGAAGTCATACGATACAATATAGCTGTATATGCTGTAAGAAACAGAAAAGTTACTGATAATGTTGTAAGAGTAAGTTGAATCAAATGAATGAATCAAAATGATTTAATTATTAAATAGTTTAAAACAATCAGATCTACATACTTCTCTTATCAACAAGACGTGGAGAGTTAGGGCAGCTGTCAACGTTTTCAGTCAATAATGACTTACATTTCAGTCTGTTCCTGCTACAAAGCTATCGTATGGCTTCAGAAGACATGAAATAAAGTGCATGACCATTTTTATGACAATTTATGGTGTTTTGTTTCCTTTTGAAGTTCTCCATTCATAGTAAATGTGTTTTGTGTTCACAGAAGAAAGAATGAGTTCATATGAGTTTTGAGCACCGTTCACTTTTGGCTGAACCATTCCTTCAACACACTCTAATTTCCGAGCAAACGTGTGGTTGTGTGTTTATGTCATCTCGCGCATCCTCTTTGCTTTATTCCTATTCCCTGAGAGACTGCAGCCCATCTTCCACCCCTCAGCGTCTCTTTAATCACGCGGCATGTGTAAATGAGCTCTGTCTCGTGTACAGCTGTGTGGGCCGGACGCAGGGAGATAGATCTGACCAAATTAATATGCACACGCTGAGGCTTCTGTCTCTCTCTGACTAGTTGAGGTGATTTAAATGAAAGTCCTCCCTTGTGTTCACGCTGCTGCAGATGTCAGCAAACACACACACACACACACACACACACACACACACACACACACACACACACACACACACACACACACACACACACACACACAGAGAAAGACACACACTCAGGCAGACAGTAGGCTGTCTCGTCTCTGTTCTGTCAGCTGATTTATTCGACACCTGTCCTTTCACCTGACTGTTTACATTTACACACGCCTATTATCTTTGTACATGCATTACTATGCAGCTCCGGTGGATGAATGTTTGCATGTGTGTGTGTGAAAAACACTTACAGTGAAGTGAGCGAGCGCAGGCCACTAAACGCATCTTCTGCAATCTCGGATATCTGATTCTTGCTCAGGTCTCTGTAATGACATAAATAGAGATAATACGGCCGACTGTTAGACCAACAAAGGGATGGTTTGCACATTTGTCTGACAGGACGTCGATACTCCATAAATACCCAACGAACTCGATACTGAGGAAAAAAGAACATAAGAAACTGCCTGATGATCATCATTAGCATCTAATCTTTAAACCATTTACTACTTCTCACATTAAGCTATCACATGACTTGAACTGGCGTGGACCAGTTTTTAGCAATTACATTTTGCAATGCCATGAGGGTGAATAAATAATGACTTGTTTGAATATTCAATGAATTTAATAATATTTCAATATGAATATTCAATGAATTTAAACTCTAATGTCATGTAAGCTAGATTTTCTCCATTTTGGGTTTTTGGGGTGGAAATAAACTCTGCAACGATTCGGTGAGAAGTGGACTGTACACAAATTCATTTTTTTCCCTAAGGTGTGTTTCTCTCAGGAAGCCCAGATTTGTTTGAGAATATTCTTCAAAATACTGAGCTCTTCACGTCAAGGCATCACTGCCAAAGCAGAGGTGAGGAGATCTTATTAAATATCTGAATTTGTGTCTAAAATATAGATTTTCTTGTGGAGGGTGACATGCCTCTAGAAACTGCGGTGCGTGTTATGAACCCTTCTACTATTTTTTCAAATGCTTGACAGGAGATCACTTGCAGCAGGTATAGAGTTCATGCATAGGCTGAAAAAGTATAAAAAGAAAGTGTGTATATTTCTAGATGTGTCAAAATAGAGGAATGTTTAGCTGATTTCAGAGTATGAAAAGATGATGCAGAAAAGCTGAGCGGATGTGGCGGAAGACGAAACTCGAAATTCACTATAGCATCTATAAAGACAGCCTTCATGCTTTCAATGTGGAACTAGCCACAGCTAGACAGACCTTCTTCTCAAACCTTATAAACAGTAACTTAAACAACACTCGCACTCTTTTTGCTACTGTTGAGAGACTGACCCCCCCCCCCAAGTCAGATTCCAAGTGAAATGCTCTCCAACAGCAAATGCAATGAGTTTGCTTCCTTCTTTTCTGAGAAGATCAATAATATCAGAAAAGAGATTGGAACATCCTCAAGTTACGTAGAGGTCACACAGATTCGACCGCTAAGAAGTGACTATGTCTGTTTTTGAAGCAATTGATAGCAAAATTTTGGAAGAAATAGTACAGCACCTTAAATCGTCAACCTGCTATCTTGACACACTTGCCACATCTTTTTTCAAAAGTGTGCTTAACTGTTTAGAAGCAGATCTCTTAGAAGTGGTGAATGCTTCACTTCTCTCTGGGACTTTTCCAAACTCCCTGAAAACTGCAGTTGTTAAACCCTTCTGAAAAAGTGCAATCTTAATAACACCATGTTGAACAACTATAGACCAATACCTTTCATAGGTAAGATTATTAAAAAGGTAGTTTTAATCAGCTGAACAGCTACTTAAACTAAAATGAATACCTGGACAATTTTCAATCTGGTATCGAAAAAAAAGATCTTAGTGCTGTGTTTGACACTGTTGATCATATAATACTTCTAGAGGGACTGGAAAACTGGATCGGGCTTTCTGGGATGGTTCTCAAATGGTTCTGGTCATACTTAGAAGGGAGAGGTTATTATGTGAGTATAGGAGAGCATAAGTCTAAGTGGACGTCCATGATATGCGGAGTCCCACAAGGCTCAATTCTTGCACCGCTCTTGTTTAGCCTGTATATGCTCCCACTAAGTCAAATAATGAGAGAGAACCAAATTGCCTATAACACCTATGCTGATGATACCTAGATTTACCTTGCCTTATCTCCAAATGACTACAGCTCCACTGACTCCCTCTGCCAATGCATTGACAAAATTATCAGTTGGATGTTCCAGAACTTTCTTGAAAACTGAAGTCATTGCATTTGGAAACAAAGACAAAGTTCTCAAGGTGAATGCATACCTTGACTCTACGAATCAATCAACTAAAAATAAAGTCAAAAATCTTGGTGTGATTCTGGAGACAAGACCTTAGTTTTAGTAGTCATGTCAAAGCAGTAAATAAATCACCATACTATCATCTCAAAAAGCATTGCAAGAATTAGATGTTTTGTTTCCAGTCAAGACTTGGAGAAACTTGTTTACACTTTTATCACCAGCAGGGTGGACTATTGTCTCTTCACCGTCCTTCCCAAGAAGACAATTAGACAGCTGCAGCTCATCCAGAACGCTGCTGCCAGGATTCTGACTAGAACCAGAAAATCTGAGCATATCACACCAGTCCCCAGGTCCTTACACTGGCTTCCAGTTACATTTAGGATTGATTTTAAAGTACTTTTATTCGTTTATAAATCGCTCAATGGCCTAGGACCTAAATACATTGGAGATATGCTTAATGAATATAAACCTAACAGACCACTCAGATCATCAGGATCGAGTCAGTTAGAAATACCAAGGGTTCACACAAAACAAGGGGAGTCCGCTTTTAGCTATTATGCCGCCCGCAGTTGGAACCAGCTTCCAGATGAGATCAGATGTGCTAAAACATTAGCCACATTTAAATCCAGACTCAAAACTCATCTGTTTAGCTGTGCATTTGTTGAATGAGCACTGTGCTACATCCGAACTGACTGCACTGTATTTTATGTATAATAATTTTCAATTCTTAACAGTTTTAAATTCATTTTAAATTAATTTTTATATCATTTCCTTGTTTTTATTGTTATTATTATTTTTTAATTCCTTGTTTTTATTGTTATTATTATTTTTTAATTCCTTGTTTTTATTGTTGTGATTTTTTTATTACTATTTCACTTCCTTTTATGTGAAGCACTTTGAATTACCACTGTGTATGAAATGTGCTATATAAATAAACTTGCCTTGCCTTGATTTTAAAGTGCTTTTTACGTTAAAAAAAACGTATATACGTAAACTATCGTTCAAAAGGTCAGTAAGATTTTTAAAAGAAATCTCTTATGCTCAATAACATATGCATAATAACAGTAAAATAGTTAAATATTATTACAATTTAAAATACCTGTTATCTATTTTAATATATTTAAAATGAAATTTATTCCTGTGATGCAATCTGAATTTTCAGCATGTCTTCAGTGTCACATGATCCTTCAGAAATCATTCTAATATGCAGATTTGCTGCTTAAGAAACATTTCTTATCACTAATGCTATCACTTGTGCTTCTTATTTTTTTCCAGGATTTTCTGATGAAAAGAAAAAAGTCTGACCCCAACCTTTTGATCAGTGTAGTGTAAATAGTAAGATCATCAGTTCGTGTTGCTGTGTGTGGAAGTTCTTACATTCTCTTCAGTTTCTTGTACGTGGAAAACGCTCCTGCTGGGATGCTCTTGATCATGTTCTGCTCCAGACGTCTACATGGGAACAGATGGATATGTTTTGTTACACAACACTGACTTTTCCATTACGCTAGTAATTGTATATAATAAAATTACGAAACAAATATGGCACGGCAGAGAAAAGAAAACAATGTAATATTCCTGTAGGTGTTTCGCAAATGTACATGCACCATATCACATTTATTCCACTCGCAACACAGATCTGCTGGTGATTTCATTTCTCAGAGTCTGAAAGCATGTGTAGGCGTGTTTTACGGGCCCACGCTTAAAAAATAAATGTTTCAATTAAAACCGAAAGGCCTGATTTTAAGTTCCACAAATAACATTGTTCTTTAGCTCTTTATGTAACCATCTATACACTTGTGCTTAAAAAAAACATTATTCTGATCTGAATGACCTAATCCATTAAAAAAAAAATATTTAGAATGACTTCATTTATTTACTATTTTTTACTTATTGCAAACAGAACAATAGAGCAAGAGTGAATAAAATGTTCTTGATGAAACGAGGGTGCTCTGTCGAACCTAAAGTGCTCAAAAGAGTCTTTCGCTGAAGAACATTTGTTTTTGAGAGTCTGGCCGGTACTTAATGCTCCTTCAGGAAGGCTACAGAGAAAGCCATATGGCAGCCTGTACATTGAGTGTTCAATTTGTGTTTTGGCTCACTGGGATAAGAGGGCACGGAAAACAAGTCCCTGAGAAATAAGCACAGCTCTCTGCATGCTCCAGGTTATACATCATTTCATTAGCCCAATTTGTTTTTGGCCATGGGCTCGGTTGGGCTAATGTGTCCTAGCCTGCATATCCATTTATTATGCAAAGGTCATACACTATTGACATAACAACAACGGCGAGGAACAGCACATATCAGGGCAATTAACGTTACCTACCTGTCCTTTAGTGCAAACAAGGATCTCTGAATCAATATGGATACCAAATACCCTGACCAAGACGATATGGACGTTCTCCAAAGCACGAGAACATTCAATCAGCCTGAGGCAAGACAGCCAAAAAACATTGAAAAACTTGAGTGTTTTCTTTGTAACAGTATGCATGTGTGTGAGCGCACCGCTGCACTGCTATGTGATCATTAAACACGACGTCCCAGCCTATGCACACAATGGAAATGTTGGCCTTGCAAATTTCCCATGCGCAACCAGAACGTCCTTGTTTATTGGAGGATACCGCAAAACCTCTTTTGGACGTTCTCTTGCATTTGAAGGACACCGAATACAGAAGTGGCTGGAACAACAACAAGGTCAGATGTTTTAAGCGGTGGCGCTGTATGAATTACATTAATTTGATTGCTTTTTAATAGGAATGCTAAAGTTAATATGCTAACATTAGCATTACGCAAGCTAACATGCCCGGCACAATGAAGCAAAGGTCATATAAAAAAGTTAATAGGCAGAAAAATTGACAACAGCATTAATCTAATGGTTGCTTTAAAAACTGCGGCTTTCTCATAAAAATATAACTGAATCGAACAAAAAAGCCACAGTCATCAAAGACATCCAAAGACAACTAAGGTTTTAGAGAATATCCTCAAAAATGAGTTTGAAATGGACATTCCCAAAAGTGACATTTTCTTAAAGGGGTCCTATTTTTTAAAAAAAATGCTCTTTTACAAAGTCTTGATTTTGTTTTGGGGGTGTACTAGAAGATGCTCTCATGCAAGGTAGTTCGAAAATTGCATTATTTTTCACATAATTTACATTATTACAATACCTTTCTCCCCAGCCTGGCACAAATGGCTCGATTAGTTTCGGGTTTGATGAAGGCCGCCTTCCGAAAAACGGAATGTGTTGTGATTGGTTAGCCGTCCCAGTGCGTTGTGATTGGCTAACAGCTTAGATAGTGTTTCAGTACTGCCCCGCCCCTTGCCAAAGCAGCAAGTTCATCAATATTGCCAATTCAGACCCAGAGAAGATTGAACAAGAGGATCACGCAGAACCTTTGCACGCACGGATATTGCAAGACATATTAAAGTGGTAACGTTATTGTTGTTGTGTTTTTTTGGCTAAATCAAGTTTTAGATAAGATGTCAACAACAGCTTAAAAATAACTGCATTTACTATGTACAGATAAGTGCAACGGTAATATGTTTATTGTTCTTAAATTCTAACATTATAACATGAATTGCAGTTAATTAGTTGAATTTACAGTTGAATTTATACAGAGTTGCACTATTTGTGGCGGCATATATATACAAATTAATTCTCTGCCAGCAGGTGACGCTGTTGGAGTGGTACAGAGTGAGGTTTCCCCGGTAACGCTGTACACAAAGAAGAGCTCCACTCACAAACACTTTCTGAAGACAGTCGGTTTCCTTCAGAAATACAGGGATATAAAAACACATGCACCGGGTTTTGATTTTGAAACGTGCAGTGCTCAACCAAGTGTTCTCCCCACGCGCCAACCATTCGAATTTCAGTAGGCAGGATTTGTTTTAATGATATTCTAATGGACCGCTTTGTGATGTCACAAATACAGGAAAACAACTTTGTAATCCAAACGAGGAGTTCGTTGTAGTTCTTGAAAAGGGATTTTTTAAAAACGAAATATCTTCCTTTGGAGTGGACTTGTAACTTTGTAGATCTTTTTATGCCCAAACATACACACTACACACTGACTAAAATTCATAAAGTGAAAAAGCATAATAGGACCCCTTTAAAATCACTATTAACTAGTGCTGTCAATCGATTAAAAATTACCTAATTAATTGCACTCTTGTCTGTAATTAATATATTTTATAGTTTAATGGCATATTTTACAAAGTAGCCTATAATTAATGAAGACCAGTATCACTGATACCAATACTGCATCTGATACCTCTATTACTGTAAATGCATTTTTCCCTCAGTTTTAGCCATTAATTACAGCCCTTCAACACCACAGTATAATTGAAAGACATTGATTTTAGCATTTAATAGGCTTTGAAAAGTAACTAAACTGTATATGCATAAACTATAAACTGATTATATATTAATCAGGCTACAAATGTTAATCAGCAAAGAGCAGTGAGTGGATTCTCTTTTTCTTTTGTTCTTTGATTTACATCAGTAAAATCAAAAAACAACTCATTGCGCTACTGGCGCGCTGTCTGAAGCCGCTTTCTGTGTGCGTGCATGTGTCTGATGCCTATGTTCGCGGAGAGCTGCTTCACAGACAGTGCGCAACACGTTAATTTTCCAGCCCTGCTATTAACAAGAAAGAAACAAAAACACTCACTTCTCCTAATTTACTGTATTTCTTTGCTCTTTATTTTTTTTCTGACCGTTTACTTGAATGGTATCGGAACAGCTGTTGTATGCTATGATGAAATGTCACAGACATCAGTATCAATTACTACAATTTTGGTATTTGGTAATGTACTTATACCAAAATTAGTACTTATATGAACTATATACTTAGTATTTAAAAGGTCTACCATCTCACAACATATTAAAGACAACTTCAGCAGGCCGGTTTGAATCTGCTGATAAAACACTAGTTAGATCGGGCTCAGTATAACCTGCCTCATTTTGATCCTTGACTGGTTGTCTAATTACCTAAACTGTGCAGACGGGATGGTAGACCTCCAGCAGCACTGAGCAAGATCTATCTGCAACTGCGGCACGGCGTTAACGCACTCGCTAATGAGGCTGCTACACCGCACTGCTAATGGCCTTTGTTACATGACAGGTGGAAGAAGGCAGATCACCGCACAGGCGATATCAGCGGTAAGCACTTATCACACAGGCAGATTTTACACAAATAGAGAATGGAAAGGGTTTTGAGGAGTGGAATCCATACATTTCTACGATTCCCTCAGGCAGGTTGGCAGGAATCTCCGTCAGGCCTTTTCTACGGCAGTCTACGATGTTGTTGTTGCAGGTGCAGGCGGCAGGGCAGATGGACGCCTGGGGAGCGCATGACCTTGGCTCCGTCTGAGTAGGACCTGGGGAGGAGGAAAAAATGGAAAAATAACAGATCAGGAGGAAAATTGACTAAAGTCAACATGGTTTAATGACACAAGAAAGCAAATGGAGAACACAGGGAATATTAACACCATTTTGAGTCAAATATGAATAGAATAGCATTCCTTCTGATAGTAGTTATGACTGTCATGTCGCTTCTGTACAGAAGTGTGATAATTAATATTAGTTCCAATAACAGCACAAATGAAGACGGGTGAAAATAGCTTTTAATACAGTACATAATCAGCACGAACAGACTCCCTGTTGTTTTATTGTCTTGCTTTGCAGCTTAATTAAGAAACGCTTTTTCTTGCAGCGTGTTATGTGTTTGTGTTGGAGTATATTCATCAGTTGATTAATCAGAGGGGGAGGAAAAGGGGGCTTAATTAACAAGAGCTGAACGTGAACTTTTTCACCAATGAAACCCAAAGGTCCATTAAGAATTACAAAGTATGGAGTGGCTTTATAAAACAACACAATGAAAAGGCCCTAAGTGTTTACTTGTAATAGCCAACATTTGCAAATTAATTACAAAGTTGAGAAAAGAGACTGGCAGGACAAGGAAAGAAAGAAGATTATATATAATTAATTAATATTAATTAATATATAAATATAATTAAAAAAAAAAAGAAAGAAAGAAAATTAAGTACAGACCCTATGTACAGACCTTTAAGATTTTTCCACTGTGAAAAAGTATGTCAGAAGAGTATGTGTCATGGTAGAATTTGTTGGATTGAATGAGTGAATGAATAAAAAAGTAATTTAATGAATAAAGATATAAACAAGTAAATAAATAAATATTAAATAATAAATAGTAATAGTATAAATAAATAAATGTTTAGTTATTAACATCAGTGTAAATAATTTCAAATGCATAAATGCATAAACAAACAAATAAATAAGGTACAAAAAGCAAGCTTAATTTTCTTGCAAAATATGCTAAATGTAATTTCTAATAATACACATTTTTCTTTTTTTAGTTAACAGACAGGAGAAGGGCATTCTGACAGAGAAAGTGAACACTGTGCCATACCTGTGCAGACAAATTCTCTCTTTTGAACATCAGGAACATTGAGACCTCTCATATGGGCGGGGGCCATGCACTGTGTGAAAGGGGCCAGCCCTCTCCTCTGCCGCAGCCAATCGGAGAGCCAGGACAGGTGGCAGTCGCAGTGCAGGTTGTTGGAGTGCAGGCGACTGGAGAGAGAGAGAGAGAGAGAGAGAGAGAGAGGGAGAGAGGGAGAATAATGAGGGACAGATAGTGAGACACTATCGGATAAAGGTCAGAGGAGGTTTATATGTCTAGCATCCTGGAGTGGATGATCCCTGAGAAATGTCAGGAAACAGAGCTCTCTGAAGACTGAATCAGAAGAGCAATGTTTACCGCACATTCAATGTCATATTCCATCTGTGATATGGCATTTAAATGCAAAGGAGGAAGGAAATCACTGCCGAGATCAAGTAAATATTCATAGGGAGAATCTCTATACAGCTTCGGTAATGCAGACACGGAATAACACATCTGAATTAGTGACAACATGAGTGTGACTGGGTCATTCTATTGTACGGATGATAGTGACATCTCCTCTGAGTCCACAGTAAACCGCTCGCAAATCCCCAGAGCATGCACCCTCATTTCATCAAGGTCTTCAACAAATGGCACAATTCCCAATAACACCTTAATATAAATCTCTCAAGGGCCATTACACGAAGGGTGCGAGAGACACAGTTCAAAGAAAAAGTGGTGTCAGCGAATCAAAAGGCGCAGCTATACTGGTCAACACTGTCTGTAAATGAAATAACAGGCAGAATCCAGTTAGGTGGACAAAAACCCGCCATTGACAATTTCAGCAGGGGGCGACGGTTTTAATAGAGCTTTTCCCATTACAAATCCAGTATCTGGCCCCCTGTCTTTGCGGATTAATTACAGATGAGTGGGATTACAGAGATGGATGACATGGGGAGAAGAAGCCTCGGCTGCCGCAGGTGCGCATGGGATGAGCTGAGGACGGGCACAATGGGGCAGCTCCACGTGCACGCACACCCTATCGACCGTCATGCACGGAAAATGACTACTTGTCTAGCGTTGGGACTGCTTTTGATTTGTCTGAGCTATTGAATGGCAAGCGTCATGGGGTGATATCATTTGATCTAATTGAATGCACAAAGATAGTATGTCTGTAGAAGGTGGGGGAAAGGTGAGGCAAACTGGACTATTTTATCAGAAACCTGCAGCCAAACCACCATCCTACTAAATGGATTACCAGCATCTCTAAACATTTGATTTAATAAGTTGTTTTTACGAGCAACAAATTCAATACAGATATATCAGGGATATTAGAGACAGAAAATTCAATCCAAAGGAACTGGGTAGCAACTGAAGCCTCGCTGTGGATAATTCAATACTGCCCAGGGAGCAACGCGCCCGGCCATCCGAGCATCAGCAAATTCAATCCCGCATGAGGGGGCTGGCCTGTCTGATGGGCTGACTGATGGGAGGAAGGCCAGACCGCTCGGCTGTGGAGCTCCAGCTATGGATGACTCCAGGGAGAACGCTGTGACGGAAAGAGGAGGAGAGATAGATGGAAAAAGAAATGACTGATTGAAGGAGGAAGCTCCGAACATGTGCACCAGGGTCACGATAACCCTAAAGCCTTGTGTTTCAGACGGAGATTCAAATTCCCAGAAGCCCCGAAATCAAACTAGCGTTTACTCCCGACATATTTCTTTATTTATCCCTCTATTACAGCCAAAGTTCTGAGAAGAACGACCACACTCGAATAATAACAAAAACATCTCTGTGTCCTGTTAATAGTGCAGGTCAGCCACAGATTGGAACGAGGCTTGGGGACTGTGTAATTATTCAATTATTAGTCTGACAGTGCAAACGTAGAGGAGCGACACAGGCATCTGTGTAAGAAAACCACCTCGACATCTTCAGCTACGACAATGTCTGCTCGCAAACAGACCGCAGCTCTGAAAACTGGCACGGCGTCACCACAGAGCCTCAAGTTAGGCAGCAAATCCTTTCAAAAAGAGTCAAGACAGTATGAACGTCACTAAATGTAGATATATGAAAATCTGATTGTATAGCATTGCCATGAAGTGGATGAAGAAGCTCCTCAGTACTTACAGTGTCCGCAGTTTGGGCATGTGGTTGAAGCTTGACAGTGGGATGAGGGTGATGTTGTTGTTGTTGAGAGTGCTAGAAGGAAAAGAAGAAAGAACAAATATTAGAAAAAGGCATTTACTTAGTAAACAGACAGCGAGTGAATCCAGATAACATTTGACGATGAAGACCAGACCAGTGCTTTTCTCAATTCACTGAACAATATACACATGCAAACCTGTTTACTTAGGTTTTTAAATGAGAAATAGTCACTGGAAGTAGTGCGTGTTATGGTCTGCGAAAGAATGATATCATCGATGATGTGCACACTTGTAATTATGGATGGCAGGCCTCTCTGCTTCCTGTCATACCAGCCACAGTTCTGATTAGCGCTACTTAGCTGACCTAATCTTGTAATCAATCCATCCCACCCCATAACCCCCAAACCTATCACACACATGCAGAACACACAGCCTTCTGTACCTCCACCTCTTGGAAAAGGGTCTGGAATTTCTCAATTTAGGATTTTAATAGTTCCTGTTTGGTGAGGGAAAACTGCTGATCTCTCTGACTTCGCCAATTCAGTTTACAGCTTGGGTTTGGGGTCTGAGTGTTCCTTTTAATGAATCCTGCAACGGTACTTCTTGAGTACAGTGCATCCATGATTTACATTTATGGGTTTGGAAGATAATGAATTAGATTGCATTCAAGTTAAACACTTTTTTTGGGAACTGAACCCATGACCTACTGTTTAAGTTACAGGAAGACAAACAGTCCCATAGATTTTGGTAATCCCAGAGCCTGATCAGACCAGCTGCTGGTCTTGCTCTTTATTCAGTCTCAACACAAACAAGCTATTTACACTATTGGAGTGATCAGATTTACAATTCTGACCAATGGAAATTTCCCAGCCCCAGTCCAATTCTTGGTACTATAAAATTGCACAAATCAGAGGAAAACTAATCCCTCTAAAATATAACATTCTTGCGGGACTTTAAATGATATCCGAATATTGATTTTGGCTCGTATCCGTGGTGGAACACTTTATTATGAGTGAGGGAAAGAAGAAAACTAACTAAATGGAATGGAAAATTATTGTTATTCTACACATAGACACAGAAAATTCCACACAAATTACACACAGGGTGAAGGAATCACCCTCGCGAGGAGTTGACCAAATCCGCACCAGAAAGCGATCCTCTTGTCAAGGCCGCTGCGGCTCAGAGGTTTCATTGCTGTTCTCTGCCGCTCTATAGAGATGTAAATAGAAGAAGCTCTGGGCAAGCCGGAGGGAGGAACGCCCTGGTAAAAGCCTGTAATACCAAACCATCACCAAAGGGAAAATGCAATTTGCTCAGGAAGGACTATCTCCCATCTATGAAACCTTGGGAGCATCCTCCAAAGTTAGGTGATGTACGAGAAGAAAAGAACAGAACATGAATACAGGACTGAGAACTGAAGGACTGCTAAAGAGAGAACAGGATCCACAGAGAGCGGCGGACAGCTTGTGCTTGCTGTGGTAGTGCTCTCTCGCTCATTCATATTTCAGCCATCCGGTTTCCAGGATTAGAAGCTCTGAGTAAAAATAAATCTCATATAGATTTCATTCATGCAGTCGTAATTTGAAAAAGCTGGAGCCGGACAGGGCATCACAGGTACGTTAAGTCGGCTTAAACCTGACATGTTCATGCCGAGAGCGATGACCTTTGGTGTCAGACTGCACCTGTTAATATGGACTTCTCTGGCATGAGTTAAGCTTTGCTACAAGAAACATTGAGCACCGGACCAAGGGTCTTAAAGAAGAGCCCACTGGAGAGACGCTGCCTTACGCAAGACTGTCAGTCTTCCCATTATCCAGCCCTCCGCACTGCAGAGGGCCGCCCACTGCTGCAGCGTGGGATCTCAGCAAATAACAACGCAGCATGAGCGGCTCTTGCTAAAGCCACTTGTGATAATTGAAGATCACCTTGAGTCTTTAAAATTCCTTTGTCTTCATCACCGGCAACATTAAGTCATTCCGCCTGTGTCGCCTTGTAGTTGACCATAAATCAAAAATGTTTTAAGCAAAATCAACTGCTGCAGGGAAGGACCGCATCCACAGTGTCTCCTGAGAAAGTGCATCCAAGCCGAAACGAAATGAAATCAATGCCGGATCCTGACAAATACCACGCTGTACGGCTTGACTGTGTAACTTTATGATTTTATTTAAAGCTCTATTGATGCAGACGTCAATAAAAGCGGGCAGCTGTTAATTGCTCACAACGCTTAGTCTTCAGACCGTCTCAGAGGGGCACGTTTTCTTTTTACTTCCCTTTACTTTTCTCGGCTATGTCAAGAAAGCTTTCCCACAGTCGCAAAAAGCTCAACAGTGGGGTCTTGAGTGCTCTTAGGCTTTCTTCAGGCCCTCATTAGAGGGACTTGGAGAGGGTCTCTGGATACTTCACTCCTAAAAGACAGCTGGGTTTTCAGAGCCAGGACATTTCGAAATAAGAGGGAGGTTGTTTTGGTAGATGCAGGGGGCTGAAGGGAAATAACTGAAGTGCTCCCTCATCTGACTTAGTGCCATGCACTTGCACAACTGAGGCATGAGGCAAAGATATGTTATTTGACATGACAGGCTTGAGGAAAGTCAATACTTTTCCTCTGAGTGTATAACTGTCCTGGTAACTGACCCTTGTTCTGAATTTATATAAATGTGAAGGATGAGGGTTTTCTGCTCAACTTTTTTGTCTTCTCAATCCTTCATATGGTGTAAAATCAAGTGCATTTGCACAGGGCCTAACTTTAGAAATTAGGGAATATACACAACCTTGTCTACATACGACCGTTCACTTATTCTCTTGCAAACTCGAGCGAGCCAACGTGTCTGTGATGTTGTCATGGTTCCATGGGAAACTATTATCGCTACTACAGCGCAATGGTGAGTTTGCAATGCAAGCGTCCATCCGAGCAACCATTTACAGGGCATCCCTGCGTCGGGCCCTCGAGTCAAAACAAATGAGTAAAGTGTCTCCAGATGGAGAGCAATTTCATTACGAGACTCCACTTGTTGCAGTGTGATGGAATTCATGTGAGCGGGATGGAAATCTTTGCCATTGTTTTGCTTAGCATCGCAAGTTCAGCTACAGCACAAAGCCGCAATCAGATGTTTTTCCGCTAATTCAAATAAACCCAGTGAGGATAAACACAGAAATAACACGATCTGCCGTGCATAATCCCATCCATGTGGTTTGTGTCCAAGTGTGGGCTTATTAAAAAAAAGAAACACTAGTGCTTAGTATTTGTAACTATGGCTGCATAAACCTACCCTTTGCCTCCTCTGAAAAGAGAAAAAGAGCTCTCCATCCCTCGATGGTGCAGAGGACTGGAGGAGAGGCGAAAAGAACAGGTACTACAGCGAAAACAGACACGCTTCCACTGCCATTGATGAGGCCATTATAGCGCAAATGAGGACAGATTGAATCTAAGCTGTTCCGTCGGCCTCCCTCCTCTCTCTGGCCATCCAGGAGCAAATGATTAATTGTGCGCAAGGGTCCGACTGCTGAAAGGCACGATTTCCAGCCCGCCCCCTCCCCATCTCCCCGAGCCTTGGCGTAGACCACACGAAGATAACGCAATGGGGCCATGTCTGGTGGCAAGGCAATTTCCTGTGCTTGAAAGTGCTGTTTGTGAGCTAATGACAGCTCTCTCCCCCTCCACTCCCCTAATCCATCCTCTCATTTAGCCATCAGCTTGCCCTTTCTCCCTCCGCCTGCCTGTTGTCTGTCACATAAAGACTCATCTATTGACTAAAGACAACCTTTCAATCAGGCCTTGCAGAAGTAAGACTGATTTGTCCAGAGGGAGGCCAACCCGTGTTAGAAATTAAAGATGCATGGAATATCTGATTCGAGGGAATCTGTGCTCTCGAGTTCCCAAAGCGGGACCGCTGGCACCTAGCTATCAGTCTAGAGGACAATTGTTCAATCTGAAAAGAGCTAATGTTTTTTACGGGAGCACAGGGGTTAGAAATGATTAGGATAAGGGGCGGCAGGGGCCAAAAAGGAGCAAAGCTCAGGGTTATCGTTGCCAAGAGGAACATTCAAAAGGTCTTGCATTGAGAAAATGACATTATGAAGGTAGAAAACTGCCAAACCATAAGCCCCGAGAAGAAGAAAATTATATTTCTCGAACCTTCCATATGAAATACACGGTATTTCATTCGTAATACATTTAGGTTTCGATCAAATGCCCCCCAATACAATCCCAGAACGTCTACGTAACCACAGAAATGTGATAGCTTCTTCCATTCAGCCTTTTTCCAAGTTCTTGAGTCTGACGCTATGGCGTTTTGTAACCAGGATTAATCTGACAACACACTGCAAATATTCAGATTTACCCTGGTTGGTATTGTACAACAAGTGAGTCTCTTTAAATGAAAATGTGAAAACCTCATTAAGCGAACACACATCTGTGGATTCAAAAGGAGAAGAGGCTGTAGTACAGAGTGGTGCATATTGACAAGGCCTGGTGAACCGCAAAGACGTCCCTTTGGGGCATGCTGCCCATGCTATCATGCTAAACTCACTTTACTTCGATCAGCGAGGTCTGTGCCAAGCTGTCGAGAAAAATGAGTCGTGCACACATTGACAAATGACAGCATTTGGCAGGAGGAGAGGATGGTGGTAATGTGAAAATTTGGGCCTTCTTATCAATGCATGGTGGGAGGGAAAGTCACCTTCAGGAGATGGCACGGAAATGTCTCGGCACTCTCCTGCTCATAAAAAATGACACAGCAGGGCAAAAAATTTCACATGATTTGACATTTGATTCAGAGCCAGAATCTTCTGTACAAAAGTGGTTATAAAATATGCAGAGGCTCCAGCGCTTGCGAGAGTGCTGTGTATAGACAAAGCTGAGTGGGGTATATGGGGAATTTCCAAAATGCTCTTTCTCACAATACTATAAATTCCCTTCTCGCATTTAAACCACATTTTATAAAATAGCCCTGAAGGATGATTATGACATTTGTAAGTGATTCTACAAAAGACCCAAGTGTTTAAAGACAGCAGCAAACATAAAGTGCACATATATTGCGCTTAGCATAATTTGAAACAGATTGTGTGAGACTTTCTCATTGTCTCTTCATTGTGTTCTTAACACGATAAGAACATACATCAGAACAAAATGTGCTTACCATAACCCTGCTGAAAAATAAATCCCCTTGAATACTTGACCAGTTGGACATTCTTCATGCTTTCATTGGCTTTATGAATTTTTTTAATGAATAACTGGCCAAACTCATGCTGAATATACATATTTTGAAGTATAGTTTGAATTTTTTTGTTGTTCTTACTATAAGCAAGCTTAAAAACGCTTAGACCATGCCTTCCAAACACCCACTTTATTATTTTTAAACAGCGATTTTTCATTTTACTTGGCTAAGGAATCCTATTAACTACATTTTTTTTTTTTTTTTTAACACGCTTAACCCAGTAAAATAAAAAAATGTTCTGTATATTGACAATGGTGTATGCATGGAAATTGAGTTTCAGGCATATATACCCATGAAAAATATTCAGTTATTCTTACACCACATGGAATCTCATTTATATTATATATGAAATTTGATTTGATTTGTCTTTGGAAATTAGAAATGAGAAGCGCTACCAACGTTCATAGTTATTAAAAGCACCAACTTGAATTTCATGAATATAATAAAGATAAGGGGGACACCTTATAGTGCACAGTCCATCTACATTTAAAGCACGAATGGAAAGATAAAAGGGCCTGATTTGGTGTATATATATATATATATATATATATATATATATATATATATATATATATATATATATATAAAATCATAAGAATAAAAAAATGAGAGGAAGTTCAAGAAGTACCTAAGTATTAAATAAAATATAATCAAGGGTGCTCCTTGTTAGGCAGGTTTAGGTGCTCTGCAGATGAAGAACACATCAATGTGCTGCCTACCACACTTCCTTTAGCTCATTGGGATGCAAGTCACGTCCTATGTGAGAAAATGTCCGAGATAGCTTTGAAGTCATTAGTTCAGTCATTAGCGCAGTTATGTTAAATATAAATTACAATTCATCAGCAGAAAGGGCCGATCATTAATTCTGTGTAGTTTGGCAGGCGTTAAATCACTAGCAGTCATTTAGTTGTGGAGGAGGGTTAGCCACGAACCGCTCTGTCTAATCTCCGCTCTGATCACCATCTCTAAACCCGATGGAAGTGTTTAAATAGCTCCCCGCTTTGGAATTTTGTTAGTCGCTGTTTATGGTGATCACCAAAATTTTACAGTGATCACGAAAACCCAACAGTGCATGATGGGAAAGGATGCTCAAATCTCTCAATTATGTCGCAGTGCACCATCTATTTTAATAGGCCTTTAATGATCATTGAAATTAAAAGATTCGGTTAGCCTCTGGAGTTATGCTTAACACACCGTGCTCAAACAATGCATTTAATACGACCCCTAAATCACACCTCAAGTGCGCTCTGAACTGCAAAAACACACATTAACATCACATTTTTAGAATGCTTATCATCAGATGTCAAATTACACTGATCTACATTGAAAAAACACATATGCTTGCCCTGAATTCCCATAATCCAGCACTGTTTTAAACACAAAAACGAATGTGGTTGAATGCGTTAATGACGTCTACGATCTACAATCTCTGGACATTTCTAAAAGCATAAATGAACCCTTAAAACTTCACTACACCTGCTTTCATCACTATGACATCACAGTCATCATACTCTTTGGCGATACAAGAGATGGACCTCCATCTGCTGCACTGCCATTCAGAAAGATCAGTCTTAAGACAAAAGTTAGTCCGGACTATAACATAACTCATGTTGGAAATCATTACCCTCACACCTGCGGAGAAATCGCTACACCTAAACCTTAATTTCGCCATCAATTACCTAGAGGTGTCATATTCTCACAAGCTGCCTTAATGTTCAGCCGTATGTTGAATCTGCTGCTGAAGAACATGGTTTTAAGCTTGATCACTGCGCATGGGGTTATTTAGCCATGATACAGTGTCATTTGCAGACCTGTGTGTTGCAGCCTCTCCAGAGGGGTGGAGAGATGGCTCAATCAGCAGGAAAGTGATGTGTATTCATGTGCCGCTGCTCTCCTTGGCTCGCCGGGGTCCCAAAGGTCTTTGGCAGAATCTAGGGAGGTTCTGTATTATTAATGAAAATTGATTCCCGACTTACTCACACTTTCCTGCTCCCGAGCTCCTGTTTTATAAGGTCATTTTACGCTCTGGTCACGAGGAGAGGACAGAGAACATGAAATATATTCTTTGATTCTACCTGCACCTCTAGCTAACACTCCCAGAGAACCTGCCTAAGAATGATGTAACGCCGTGCTGCTGTGTCCTATGGAGCCAGGAATTAATAGAGGGGGTGGCTTGGCTCCGGGTCCCCAGTGAGCGGCGCTCATTCGGAGGATGAGTTTGGCACTTAGCGCCCTGCCAATTGGCTTGATGGAGATGCGGCGGTTAGCCCCCCCCTCCTCCGTATATCCCGCTTCCAGCCTCTCATCGTCTCCGGGACAATCCAGGGGATACCCAAGGAAAAAAATTAACTCACTCACAAACACATCAAATCTATGAACTCTGACTAAACGTGCGACTAAACCAAAAAAAAGAAGTCTTTCCAGCAGGCAGCAGAACAGAGATCTGAGCTTCTAACTGAGTCTAACACCTTCTTCAAAGTAGGAAGCGCAAAACTACAGACGTTCTAATCAGAAAACACTGTGCTTTTAACGCTAAGGTGCACCCGGAAAAGTCAGGACACTTTTTCAAGCGGCAACAATGCAGCACAGGATGACAAACGAGCAACTTTAGCTGTTGCACGGACGATCGCATGCTAAGCGCCACGGTGTCGGACCGGACGGGGTGACACCGGACTATGCGCCACAGGTCCATAACGCAACACAGTTCGCCCTTCGAAAGCAATCAAGAAAGACACAGACAGAGTTAGAGGAAGGGACAGCAGAGGTGAAGAGAGAGGAGAGAACCCCGCAGAGGAGGCGGGAGGGGGACTCACAGTATCTCCAAATCGCGCAGGGCTCGGAAGGCTCCATCTTCGATGCAGCTGATGTGGTTGCTGTCCAGTTGCCTGCAGATGAGAGACAGAAGTCAGCGGCAGGTCTGCAGACGAGCGGGTGGGGGCTGAGGGGAAGGAGGGAGGGAGGAGGAGGAGGAGGAGGAGGAGAGGTGGGGGCTGCGGGAGGGAGGTAGACACACTAACACACACACACATCTACTCTCCTCTCCTCACCGCAGTCGGGATAAAGGACCAGCTGGCTAAAAGTGGCCTGTCTGGCTATAACCTCCTCCTATCTCGTCCTCTCTCTCTCTCTCTCTCTAGCCACACTGCTGAGTGTGGGGGCAAAGAGAGGTAAAAGAGAGAGAGAGAGAACAGGAGGCTGGCTATAGTGCACAGCCCACCCCGTCTGTCAGTTCTCTGTAAATATTAATTGCATTTTCTCCCCCCGCCACCCAGCACACTCATCCACCCCCCTCTTCTTCTTCTTTTTTTTTTTTTGAAGTCAGAAAGGGAGTAATTTCATTACATTAGAGCAGCCAATCCATTACAAGCTTTTACCGGCTCTGTCACAGAAACAATTTCATTAAAGGAAGGGGTTCGTAAATCAGCTGGGGTCACGATTCTGGACGAGCAGACGCGAGGGGCACTTCTTCCTTTTTGCTTCTTTTTCCTTTTACTTTAATTTGCAGACTTTGCCATCCTCCCCTCCTTCTCTCTATTTACCCCTCCCTCTTTGAGATGGATTTGAAAGAGGCTTGAATAAAGAACAAGGAATCTAAGCGCTTTCCTTAAGTCATTTGTTCGGCAAACAGAGCTGCAGTGACATCTGACCCACGACAGACACGGTGCCTTCGTGTCTTTAGAGACGGATAATAAAGAAGAACGGAGCATCTATGGCGTGCCTTTCACTCCATCCCTTCTTTCTAAAAGACATGCATCTGTCTCCATAATTGCTGATGGGACAGACTATATGGCAGCCACCCACTGCAGATGCATTAACCATCACTGTGAAAATTAAATAACCTTTATGAGCAAAAGTAAAACGTTTGTCTTTTACGATGGATTTTTTTTCATCCAAAATAAATTAAGAGTTTTATGTGCTTTTATAAAATGGCAACAACAAACAAATCTACAAACACACTTATTTCTATTCATTTGTTACAAAATGAAGCAAGTGTGCGTTTTTATTTACACATTTTGATATATGGATATCACTGAAAATTACAGTTCATTAAGAGAGTCAGATGATTCATTAACCACTTTAATCAATTCAATTCAGTAAAGGATTTGTCAAACTGACTCAACTGAACAATTCATAAACGGTATCGGCTCATTTGTTTAGGCTACACTAAAAAGAACCGGTTCATAATACCATAATACACGTTTACTCAAGAATCAAGGAAGTCTGGCCTGCTTGTTCTCGCATATAGCATGTGAGGACAACTCAGCAGAAATACTTTTTATCATTAATTCATGCGACGCAGTCTTTTTATTTCACAAAGCACATATTTTGATGTAAATGCTTATATGGCTTTTTAGAATTCATATCATAAGAAGTGCCTTGAACTTTCATTTTTACATTTACATTTAAGCATTTGGCAGATGCATTTATCCAAAGCAACTAACACTGCATTCAATCAGTTCATGCATTCCTTGGAAACTGAAACCATTACCTTGATGTTGCTAGCACCATGCTTTACTGCTTGAGCTACAGCAACGCATTTTTCTATACATAAAGGTGATTGAAACCTTGCTCCAAAATCTATTTCCTCACAGTCAGTTTGTTAATAATAATCTCAATATAGAAAATTCCACAACAGTGTAGTTAATTTGCCAAACAGCAGGTGATGTTATATTTAGAATTCAAACGTAGCTCATTCAATCAGATTTCAGAGCCATAATTGTCTGTATTTGAACACATAAAGTTGATCTCTAGAGGATGTCATTGTGATCATGCGCAAGAGACTTTTAACAATGGTAACACTGAGCATAGTCAAGGGCGAATTGCTGTCTTGAATGTACATATGTGAGCGTGTGGTGTGTGCGAATATCTGCGTGTTTGGTGATTGTTTGGAGAGGTGGGACATGGTAGAGGTGGGTAATGAACGTCCCAGTTTTAATTTTCCTGCTCTAATTACATTGGCCTTTAATCATCTCAGTCATGAGCCGTATTGGCACTTTAGAGCTCCCGTCTTGCCAGTGTCCCATCTGGAGAGAACGAGAGAGAGAAACAGATATGGGTCTTCCTTCCCTTCACTAGACTATTAATCTGTCAGAGTCGCTGATGCTAACCAGCAGCCGCACGGCCGTATTTCATTCACGCTCGATAGGTAACACAGCAAATGACTCAGAATTGACCGTCAGTACAGCCAGGATGATGCTTGATCAAAGCTGCAAAATATGAATCTCATACTCAGTCTACAGTCATAACAGATATATACAGTACGTGACCTTTCATGGCCACCAAATGAAGTATGGTTTCAGGATTTGAGTCTGTATCACACCACTGATGCCTCGCATCTTCTTGTCTTTTCTGGTTTTGTTTTTCGCTTTGATTCATCTCGTCTCATTCAGTCTTGTCTCTTTTTCCTACTTCTCTTCCTGTCTCGTCTCACTTTGTGTCTCATCTCATTTCTTCTCATCTCATTTTGCCTCTGGTAGTCTCTCGTTTCTCTCATCTCACTTTGTATCTTCTCCTCTAGTATTGTCTCCATCTCATGTTTGTCTCTTCTCTTTTCTGCTTGCTTTATCCTTCCATCTCATCATAAGTAATCTCTTCTAGTTTTATCTCATAATTTAGTCTCTTCTTTTCTCTGCTTCACCTCACTGAATCTATTCTTTTCTTCTCACCTAATCTCATCATTTTAGTCTCTTCTCAAGTGAAAAAGTGAAAGTGAAAGTGATATGCGGCCAAGTATGGTGACCCATACTCAGAATTAGAGCTCTGCATTTAACCCATCCAAAGTGCACACACACAGCAGTGAACACACACACACCCCCAGAGCAGCCATTTATGCTGCGGTGCCCGGGGAGCAGTTGGGGGTTCGGTGCCTTGCTCAAGGGTACCTCAGTCGTGGTATTGAGGGTGGAGAGAGCGCTGGACATTCTACGATTCCTGCCAGACCTGAGACTCAAACCCGTGACCTTTGGATTACGAGTCCGACTCTCTAACCATTAATCCACGAGTCCCATTTTGTCTTCATTTTATTCTATCTTTTCATCTTGTTTTACTGTCACTTCTCTTCTCATGCATTTTTTTCTCATTTTTTACTTTTTCTTCCTCTGTCTTCTAGGTGCATCTTGTCTTTTCTTTCCCTTCCCTTCCCAGTCTTGTCTTATTTTCTCAATTCATCTTGTCTCATATGTGACCATGGACAACAAAACCAGTCTTAAGTGTCAATTTTTCGCAATTTATATTTATACATCATCTGAAAGCTGAATAAATAAGCTTTCCGTTGATGTTTGGTTTGATATGATCGGACAATATTTGGCTGAGATACAACTATTTGAAAATCTGGAATCTGAGGGTGCAAAAAAAATCTAAATATTGAGAAAAACGCCTTTAAAGTTGTCCAAATTAAGTTCTTAGCAATGCATATTACTAATCAAAAATTAAGTTTTGATACATTTACGGTAATAAATTTACAAAATATCTTCATGGAACATGATCTTTACTTAATATCCTAATGATTTTTGGCATAAAAGGAAAATCGATAATTTTGTATCTATAATCATGTATTTAAGACTGGTTTTGTGGTCCAGGGTCACATATTGTCTCATTACATCTGGTCTTATTTTGTCTTGAGTCATAATGTTTCGTCGTGTCTCATTTCATATGGTCTCATATCGTCTCACCATTCATCTGGCCTCATTATCTCATTTCGTCTTGTCTCATATTGTTTCATTTCTGTTTGTCTCATATTGTCTCAATTCATCTGGTCTCATATTGTCCAATTTCCTCTTGTCTCATATTTCATTTCATCTAGTCTTGTATCATTTCATTTAGTCTGGTCTCATATTGTGTCATTTTTTCAATTCATCTGTTCTCATCATCTCATTTTGTTTCTTTTTCGTCTGATCTCATATTGTCTCATTTCATCGTGTCTCCTATTTTCTCAATTCATCTGTCGTCATTATCTCATTTTGTCTGTTCTCATATTGTCTCATTCTGTCAAGTCTATTGTCCTAATCGATCAGAAGAGCAGTCTCAGTGTGGATGGGTGTCCTGAGAAAGTGTTTCCCAGATCTGGAGAACTTTTGATTGGCTATCTTGGCATCAGTGCCATTCACAGCCCATCTTGCGCGGAGTGTGAGGTGTGTGTTTCAGCACCAGCAGTGCACATCAAAAGCCGAGATCTGCCGTCTGCAGAGTCCCGTCTGCTGGGCGCAGAAGCCTGTAAAGCAGACAGCGACCGCACCTCGTCCTCTCGGCCATAATTCAAACCCACGCGCAGTTAGAGTGACATTCTGGGTACAGGAGCATGAAGTAGAAAGGCTTTTATTAGCACCCAGATGAGAGCCTCCCACAAGGGGACAAAAATCAAAGTGTCCACGTATCTAATCATACAGACACACTGCTCTCTCAATTACACCTAGACTTCAGGTGATGTAGTATTGTGTACCCTGCATGTGCCGACACCATTCGGCCTCTCGAGCCGCAGTGAATAACAAATGTCAACAGAACGACTGCGAGTAAGCCCATGAATCCACTGCTCATACAGCACCTGTTCTAATGGGATCTGTACCCCGCTGACACAAGCACGTCATGTTGATATAGAGCTCATCAGGCATGTTTTCGGACTCGCAGTGCACATGATGAGGGAATCTACAACATCACCTGCACTCGATGCTTCTCGAGGTTAACATGGCTGGCGTAGCATGTTTGGTGAACAGTAGGAGGGCACATCTACAGCCATAAATGCAGACAGAGATATTGTGTCTAGTTTAATAGGGTGCAACATAGACTCTCGTTAGCTGGAGGAACCATCTTGACCATATTATCCAGATGGCCCCTCTATAAAGGATGCTGGCTGAAGGCGGATGCTGACTCCAGCATGCTGTAGCCTGTAAAACAGTGGAGATGCGAGGACGATATAAGAGACAGCAATTCAACGTGCCCTCAAAGCGTGCATAGCCATTTTCAAACAGAGGACATTAAGGTAGAAAAGCATATGAGAAAATCAATTCATTCCTGGACCGCTGCCTGTCCATTTTTTTCCACTTCTTCCCGTTAAAAAACCGAGGGCTGGATGATTTTAGCAATTAAATCAAGAGTCACCTTGCCACGCGTTGCAGAGGCAGGTCGGTGGGAGAGAAACAGGCAGCGCTGCTGACGTACAAATCCATCCTTCTCCCTCAATCCTCGTTAGCCCTTTTTTCCACTAAAAAGCCCTACCTGAAGAAATGAGTGTTGCCTACCTGTACCTATCATTCATCCATCAGAGTGTGACGGTGCACATGACAGTGATGTGATGAGCGCTCAAACACTGCCAAACATCACAGACATCACTGTAAGAACGTCAGGGGAAAACAAGCTGAACAAAAATGCGGTATGTGTGTAAGGGATTTGAAAGCTCGCAACTGTTGGGGAATGTTACATTTTAAAGTAGTGCATTACAATAATGTCTATAAAATAGGACTAATAACATGTTCAATTTATTTTGTATAAACTGTATATACAGTATTTAAAATGTATCATGCACCAAACTGTTACACTTTTGACCACTCAAATTTTAATAAATATACAGACAAAAAACTATTTCAACGTTATGGCCAATAACAACAAATGGCAACAATAAAATTCCATTCCATTCTATTTTGTCTAAATAAATGCAAAAATTGGCATCTTACATGCTACAAGTCAATTTAGACATTGAGATGTAATTGGTATTATAGCATATAGTGTGTTAGTTAAACTCAGTTAGTTAAACTGTTAGTGCTCAGTTGCCACTGTGGCATTCTGATTTATTTTAAGTTACAACTGAACAAATAAATAATAACAAAAACGTAATTATATTAAAAAATATTAAAATAAAAATATTATATTGCATAAATATTACAGAGAAAATTTTACAATCAGCGTACTACCACCAGGTCATCTGACGACACACATTCCTGCATATGCAATGTTCCCCCCAACGCTGTTCTACATATTACGTGTTTGCAGAGAGTCACTGACTAGCGCAGATGATTGACGGCACTCCTGCAGGCTGGGACTCATTTGACAGGGGTCAGTGAGGTCAGAGTTAGTATTGACATTCAGTTAACTCAATCTGACCATGGCGGGTGGTAGTCAACATTCATGCACACGCGTCATTCTGAAATACAGTGGACCAGAAGACCACCCTGCCCCTGAATACACTGAAAATGATACCGATGAGGTGTGGCACGATGGGCTTGTCAGTCAATGGTTGAGCGTTCAATCTCATGAGCTACCACTATTGTGCTGTTGTAAATATTCGGATAAAAATATCTGTTAAATGACTACTCGCTTAGAGTATATATATATATATATATATATATATATATATATATATATAGTTGGGCTTCTCAAACTCTCCCACCTCTTCACACTTTTCCCTTTCTTCCTTCTTTTCGTCTGAAAACATGACTTTATCTTCAAACAATAGCCAACTATATTTCCATACCTCTCAGAGACATCTAGCATGACGTGACCCGCGGTTCTCAGCCCACTGTGGGAAAGACTTCATCTGAAAATGGTCTTTGTAACAAAGCTGGTATCAGATACTGCGACAAAACTGCTCAGAACTTCACACACGCTCGAGCCTGGGATCGTCTGCATACCACAACCGATCTCTGACTGCAAACAAAGCGCCCCATTAATGATGACCTCAACTTGGCGTCCTTTATTCATTAGAGGACAGATTTAATTGCTGAAATCATCCAGCCCTCTTTGAAGGCCATGTTTATTGTCGCAGGCGTGTTAGAGCTACCAGCTCTCTGTGCTTGATCTGTTCATAAAGGTTTTTTAGATTTGTAGGGCCTTGTTTATGCTTAAAAAAAAAAAATCATATTCATTCATTAAAAATCACTGTTAACAAGCCCTTCTGCCATACTCCACAGCAGCGGGATCAGCTTCTGAAACTGTTACAGAGATTTATCAGAAGCCATTACTGTAATTGCAAATGGCTGTGGAACATTACTCACTGGCAATATCCTGAAGATATCCATCTTATTGAACCATACTGATTAATTGAATTTTCATCAGCGCTAAGCTTATTAACTGTTATGACAAATGATTCGAGGGGCGTACATGTAGGCCACCTAGCACATTGCTTTTGAACATTTTCTTCTTCCAGCCAGAGAGATTATTATCTTTCATTTCAGTTATCTGTCTTTGAAATAAGACTCAAGACTCGTTAAATGCAGCGGACGACGGCCTCGTTTGCGCTTTGACGGAGTACCGCACCACGCCTCGCTACTTCAGGGGAAAGTACAGTTTACCAATGGCTTTTTTGGCCTCATGCAAACGAATCTCGCGATGCCAGTGAAAGGATGAGGGAAGGAACACTTACAGGTTCTTGACAGCGGTGATCCCTCGGAAAGCCTTGCGAGGAATAGCCTGAATCTGATTCTCGCTCAGGTCCCTGGAGAGAAAGAGATGAGAAAGAGAAAGAGAGAGATATTAGGATTTGTTTGAAGCCACTTCACATTTCGTGTCTTGAGGAAGATGGACGGTTCGCTGGAACGACTCGCCTCAGCTTTGAAGTCTGAGACCAAATTGTTCTACTGACCATAAATGTCACATCCTCCTTTATTCGTCTGGCCTTTTATCACTCCGTCTGTGTGTGCGTCTAATGAAAAACATTTCTAAAGCAGTACTTTGTAATGAAAGGTCTCATAGCGGTACGTCCCACAATCCTGCAGAAAATGAAGCAATCACATGCACTTTGAGTAACCCGAGAAATAAAACAGACAAAAGCGGCTCTACATCAAAATTAATGCCTGGCATTTTTAATGCTTGCTTATGAGCCAAATGATTTTTGACATGTCACAATGGTTGTGCTTAACTTTATTAAGCTTGTTTGTTTGTAGACTCACGCTGGCAAAACATAATTTGAAAACCAGAATGCAATTACGGGCCAAGAAGGAAACAAATGAGATATGGAATATCTGCCCAGCTAATCAAAGCGTCTGCTTTGGAGTCATGCCTGCTACACATAACACGAACAGACCACCACGTGGGTTAACCCACCTGACCTTGCTACAACCAATTTCACTGATAAACAATCAGGCGCGGATCCAAACGCAGCGAGGAATCCTGCCAGAGCTCGTGCGTGGGACGTAATGATGTATCAAGTACAGCACTGCCAGCAATTTCCTCTTAGGAGCATTTAAAACTGGAGTTATTGGGCTCTCCCCTCCTTCAGCCCCCCGCCAGAACTGGATACGTGTGTTTTTTGGGTTTTTTTCCCCCTCGAACCAATCAAGTTTTATTATGGCAAAAATCTTAATAACTATGTTATGCTTTGCAATAAGAGGCTATGGTATTTCATCAAACTGTTTCTGATGGCTTTTGACATGTTCCACAATCCTGCTTTGCTTTTTTTCTTCACGGCACTCTTGGCTGGCTTGATGTGAACATCATGTTTCCTTTGTGTATCCTTCAAGTCGAACTATGCAGGAGGGCAAACATACCCCGAGTAAAAACTCATAACATCCCATGATCGTATGCCACAGTGTGGGAAAACAGGGCTGCTGTTTATACCATCATCACGCTGGACAAGAGCGAATGTATATCAGCGCTACCTCTCTGATGGTCTAAATGCGAAACAGATAAAGTGCAGAGATGGTATGGAGCACAGAGGCAACTTCTCTTCGCTTTGGCTTTTTAATTCTTTATGAATGGCGAAGCAACGGCCTCGTACGTCCTCGGCGAGCCGCGAGCGCAGCGTAGTGCTTTACAGCACTTCCACTGCTAATAAATGTTTTATTGCTTTGTTTACTCAGTGGAACCTTTTTCATTATTTCTACAAAAAGGCAAATTGTCCCAGCCAAATAACGGCACTTATGAAACACAATCAGTCTCAGCAGTGTTCTCACCGAGGAGCGACAGAGAGAAGCTCATGTCAGAAGAAGAAGAAAAAAAAAAGTCCCGTGGGCTTTGGGTTGAATGAGATGATTTCTAATGAAGAATTACTTGAAACTATAAAGAGACAATAGAAGTTTATGAGATATGAGAATTATACTGGCAGGAAAAATGTAGCAATGTACATATTTCATCTGCTTTGACGCTATATTAATTACACATGGATAATGAAACAATCTGTGTGACTTCAGAATGAATACAAGCTCTCCAAAGAATCTTTAAAACACAGGTGAATTAGTCGACTGTAGTAATGCAAATCTTAGCGTAAACTGTAAAAAGAGTTAGAAGCAAAATTACAAAAGACTCACACACATCTTGTTTTTTAGAGAATATAATCTGAATTAAGTGTATTTTTCAAAAACACTTCTTAATTTTTTTTTTATAAAAATATAGTTTGCAAATAGATTTTTTACATATCTACATACCTATGTATATACTGTATAAACACATACTGTGTACACTACTCATTTTTGTTTGTTTGTTTTGTCGTTTTGGAGAAAATAAATGGACTTTTACAGCAATAGTGAACTGAACTCAATCCTGGTATGCACTGCTATCATTAGCATCAAATTGGGTGTCTTAAAAGATGCTAGAACGAATGCTTTAAGGTAAAAGACACAGATTCAAAGCAGGCACACACCATACAGTGTTTGCTAAAGGACGAGAGCTGCATCGGTCCCCCTCCTCTAGCAATCTGCTTGCAAATTTCATTAATTTCATTTGGCTTTGGCCCTGGTCTCTCTGACTGTCAGGATGCCTGCCATAAATCTCCCTTTGATTCCATTACGGCTCCCATGTCCAGACAACCTGGCAACGCCAAAACATATTACAGATAAACGCTCAGCAACACGCAAGGATATGAGAGCCGAGCTGCAAGGAGGATCTATCCTTACACACGCACAGACTCCCTCACACACAAAGGTCAGACAAAGCTAAACGCTATATACTTCTTGCTGTTGTTATGCCACTCAACAAACATCTTGCCCAGCAGGCACAAAACAGGCACACAACGTCATAAGACGTTGATATTTGGTAAATTTCGGTTGCGACGTCGGGTGACCAAAATTCAATGTATATTCAACGTTTAATGTCAATGTTCAATTGATGTCCAATACAACGTCAGCTGACGTTGAGATTTTGTTGCTTTTAGGTTGTGCAACCAAAATCCAACATTAAGTCAACGTCAACCCAATTTTCATTTTCAACCAAAATGCAACGTCTGTCCGACGTCATGTCCAACGTCAACCTGATGTTACATAGACGTCTGGTGCCTGCTGGGTGTTTTCAATCGAATGCACACAAGAATCAATGATAAACAGTTAAACATATGCAAGGAAGAGAAGACCACTAATAGTTCAATATACACATCTGTCACATTTCAAAAGCTCAATATTTTGTCAATATAAATCAATGGGAGATTTTCAGACTTGAATCTTTAACACTTGCTTAAGAAGTTTCATAGTACATCTTTTGAAAGTGCGTTTGGCTGAATGAAATTGCAGACGTTTACTACTTAGGGGTTAGTGGTTTAGAACGAATCCTAAGCAGAGTCCATCCATTTATTTTTCAAACAGCATCATATGTAAGGTCCTAAGCAGAATGTTTGAGGAATATCAATACACCGCTGCCTTCCAAACGCAGTAAAAAGCATTGAGGGAGTGTCGGTCAATTCTCTTTCTTATCACGCTTTATGAATGTCACTCTTATCTCTCCACTGAAAAATGGAATGCTGCGGTCTTACAAGACGGTTATTTGCTTCACTTTTGTTGTTTTCTCGCTCTGTTTGAACCACAAAGGAAAACAGTGATTGTCTAAAGAAGTAGCGGAAACTTAAAAATCACTTTACAGTAACGCAAATAATGCAGGATGTCTGAGACAGGGTCTCATTCAGCAATGACTCATACTAACACACACAAAAGCTTCTCAGGTGCATATGCACAGTTTTCTTCTTACCCTCATTCTAATGTTGATGAATCTGGATAATTTTTAATGAGGAAGCATGTTCATGCAGTTATAGTAATTATCATAAAGCATGCCCAAACATCTCCATATAAGAGTCTTCTGAACAGCCATTCATTACGCTCTGCAAACATACAGCATCTAAAAATGCAATCTTACCTAACAGAACCCACAGCAAGAGCAAAGCAAAATGTGCCTTTCTCAAAAACACAAGAGACATAGACTATACTGAATTATGCATAAACTATTAAATAAATCATTACATAAGACTTAGTTATTCAATTAGTTTCAGATTAGTTTATAGTAATTTATATTATAGATCAAAAGTTTGGGTTCAGTAAGGTTTTAATATATTTTGCTAAATGTTTTGTTTGTATATTTGTATATTTGAAAATGTAGTGATGCAAAGCTGAATTTTCACCAGGCGGTCTTCAGTGTAATGTGATCCTTCAGAAATTATTCTAATATGACGATTTATTCGTCAAATTTCTTGTTTCTTATTATCATCAATGTTGAAAACAGTTGTGTTGCTTAATGTTCTTTTTTTTTTTTTTGGAAACCATTTCAGGATTCTCTGATGAATAGAAAGTTCACAAGAACAGCATTCATTGAAATACAAATCTTTTGTGACATTATAAATGTTTTTAATTTTACTTTTGATCAATTTAATTTGTCCTTGCTGAATAAAAGTTGAATTTCTTCAACATTTGAACAGACGTATATGCAATAAATAAACAAGTAAAAAAAAATGAAAAATGTGACAATATGACATGCATTTGCACAAAGATTTTATGCACGAATCTAAGTGCTACACTCCCTCTCACACATGAGATCGCCTGTCGGACAGGACTGGTTTTCCCTGAGGAGGTCAAGTAAATTTGTGTTTCACAGCACTTTGTTGATGTTAATCTTTTCTAAAATCAAACATGGCATTTTTTCCCTTCTCGAAACCTCTGTATAAATTACAGAGCAAACTACTTACTATGTTTGGGCTAACTCAGCCCTCTGAGAAATCTTATCCCCGTCTGGATTGGACTGCTTGTTGATACAGTATATCACACAAGTCTAATTTCAATAGGTCTCATGATGCATGGATCCAGAGCGCATGGGCTATTCCTTCCTTATTTCTTTCACATATTTAAAAGTAAAGTCAAAACAGACATCTGTCTCCTTCCATCTAGCTTATCGAGCACAAACCGCGGCCCAGCTGGGTGACTGGACCGTTGATACATCTCCCACCATGCCCGTGCCTCTCTCAGTATCTATCAAGCACTGACTTGCTTTCACTCTTGCTCTTGGCAGGGCTGTTATCTGCATGCCAAATTGAATCTAGAGTCCGAGATTCTCGCAGAGGTCCTGATGCCTGTCAGTGGGTTCCTACACGCTCCTGTTAAGTCTTGCCAGCGCCGACAGATCGACCCCGGACACGCTGGTACGATCACACACAGATGGGTCGAACACATCTAAGCGTACGCACCTGATCAGGTGAAAGGTTATTAAAACCCTCCAGCTACTCACGCCAGATATATTACATTACATTATTCATTTAGCAAGCACTCATAACTGGGACCAACCGCGATGCTTTCATATCGCATCTGACCTGACTGCTTCGGGGATGACCAGTTAAAATGTGTGTGTTAGGGGCCAAATCGCTGTTAAGCATTGTGGGCGACTGTTCTAAAGTAAAACCAGCCCTATAAACAAAAGGAAACACCCTTTGGCTTGAGGATTCGGAGTCTGGAGGCATATTTGTTTTTCATCTGGGTGTCATGAGGAATCAGGCCGTAACTGTGACTCCCTGAGCTGACAGGTAAAGACAGCAAGCTGGCCGGGCCGGATGCCGTTCGCGTGGGTTATGAGATGCACATTTCTGATTTCTTTCATTAAAAGACACAGTCAGAACACAGAGAAAGCAGCAGACCCCCTGGGGCACTCCATAAGCATTTTGTTTTATGAAACCCGAGACGTCTTCAAGTCCATATCCATTCAAGCGGCGGTTTAACATGACGAGCTGCATCTACTGTAAAACATGCACTCTTTCCCCTTCTTCCGCCTTTTCCCACCGGAATGGCAATTCCGTAACACTTATTCGATAAAGATATATAGAAATGTGCATAATAAATAGTGACCCCCTTTGCAGCCTCGTATTTCACTCTTTTACAGCCCCGGTTATGGTCGTGATGGGCGGCCCTTTCTCTCTCTCGCTGATGGCTGGAGTCTGCGTTCTGCTTTATGGCCACTTTTAAAAATGTAGGCAAATTAAAACACTATGGATTTCTGGCCCTGAAGGACTGTATAGTGTAATTGGCCTTAAGGATGACAGTAGTTCTTAATTACACTGAGTATAGGAGCTTTTCATTGGACCCAGGCCGCTCGCTCTATCTCTCTCCTGTCTCATTCTGCGTGAATCACCAGCCAGTAGATCCTCTGCTTCCCTTCGGTTATTAGAAGTTATGATTGCGGTTTCTCTGCTGAAATCTATCTCTCAAACGGAGAAAAGTGAATGTAAATATTACGTTCTGGCATGTGGCACAGAACCAGCAACGAATCACACTCTGGCTGCAAACGTGAAAGCGTGCCGGATCTTTCGGTTACAGTGCTGATCTTTAGACGGAGGTTTCACCTGCAGAGCTGCATATATAGGATGATAAAGGTAAACCAAAAAAGGTTAACACACGTCTGCCAGTTAAATCAAATAATGCATTCTTGTCTGAAGCAGGACTACATAATTAATCTAAAACAAATCGTGATTACGATTAAGGCTTTTACTGTTAAGCAATCACAAAATATGTTGATCATAGGTCTGTTCCTGTTTATTTATTTTATTTTAACAGTGGTCAAAACCAGATAACTAAAGATAAAAACAGAATAAAAAAATAAATCAAATCAAATTTTAAAAGTTCTGTGTTAGAAATCTACAATATGATATAATAAATTACTAAGATCACCCTTCATATTCACTTTAAAACCATGCATCAAAATATTACTGATGTAGTTTTAAGATATAAATATAGTTATTTTGCTGCTCAAGAATCAGTTCTTACTATCATTGTCAAAACAGTTTTTTTTTTGTTATTTTCAGGATTCTTTGATGCATAGAAAGTTCAAAAGAACAATATTTATTTGAAGCAAATCTTTTATAACATTATAAATGTCTTAACTGTCACATAAATGCAATTAAATGCATCCTTGATGAATAAAAGTAATAAAAATCTTACTGACACAAAACTTTTGAAGAGTAGTTTACATTGCGTACAACATGAAAAAAAATTGTTTTCAGTGTCTGAAAAAGTCACAATTGTTGGCAGCACTTGGCATAACACTCAATATACTGTACATGCAACTTATATTATTAAATCAAAAATAAAATAATATGGGATCATGAAAATACGTATTTTAATGTATGTTGAAATAAATAGCATCTACAATGTTAAGGGAAATAATTGTCTATTACAATTTTTCATAAACGTTAAGATGGTTAAACACAGAGTAAGACTAACTGATCTGAAGCCCATCGCCGTCTCTTTAAACTTTTTAAAAAGTTAGTGAACACCAGAACGCCACTAAAGCAAGTGGGTATGGAAATGAAATGAAAGAGAAAGTCAGAAGGACGTAGATGCAGAGTCCTTGTTCACTGATCAGCATCTGGCAGCATCAGCTTTGTATTCCGCCACAGTCGTTTAACTGCCCTTGCTTAGTGTCTTACATGTAGCCCAAAGACTCCTTGATTTAATTAACTCAGTGCTTTATGAATAAAAATATTTCACTATTGATCATCCCAAGAGCTGACGCAGGCTAAAGCGGTACAGCGCTCGCTTCATTACGCCGTCCTTACTCGCTTTTTTTCTTTCTGATGGCAAGGGAGGAGGCGAGGGTCGGAGTCGCTATGGAGGGAGGTGAAGGCAGCTTCTAAATCAAAGTAAATGAGCTCAAATGCTCCCTTGGGTGTCTAAAGCTTTCTGCTAAAGCTTCTACATTCCTCCGCTGCCTCCAAGAAAGAGTCCGTGTATGGATATTATAAATAGAAAAGGTTTCCCCCCCCTGCGTTAGTATCTATTATGTTTTGTCAATGCTTTAATTAAATTGGATAGCTTAATGTGATTTATCCTGATCCATACGCTTTATGGCTCTAAAAGCCTTTTTGGCTCCCAGCCCAAAAGATGTCGAACAAATTTAGATGAGTTAGTGAAGAAAAAAGGAGAGAGGCTGGGCGCAGAGGGTGATTTGTTATTGGTTAATTCACTTTTATTCTTTGTGTGCCATTTGGTTTAATTTTCTTTCTTCTGCGTCGTCTTGCCTTGGAACGGGACCGAGACATACGACAAGCTTTTAGGATCATTTATAGTCACAATAAAACGTCAGTTATAAGAGATGAGGAGAGTGCATGTCTGATTTCGAGATGGGATGGCTTTTGGACGCAGAACGACACTGCAATGTCCTTTTCCCGGTCCTCACAAACTCAAGAGCAAAGCCGTCCGAAACGAGGGGAGATGTTGAAGAAAGGATGAGGCTGCTAATCAGACAATAGGATTTAAGAGCTTTTAAAGTGAGTGGGTTGGAGGCAACAGCTGAGTCGCGCTCCGTCCACGGCAAGGGGCCTCCTGGCACTCATAAATAAACCTGGGAGATTAGGAGATTGGCTGGGGGTGGGTGTGGTTCTGGGGGTTCGGTGGCAGAAGTTTCCATCCGTCTTGCAGCAGGTCACGGTTGCCACGGAGACCAGGAGCCACGCTGGCCAATTAAGTCCAGAGCCAGCAGTGCAGGTGGTTTGGTGGTGGCGGTAAGGGTCATCGAGAGCAGGGCTTTGTGTGTTTGTGTCTTTATGAATACAGGAGAGCACAGAACACGCTCCACTCTGAAGCAGCACCTTTAGTGGTGAAATATAAGTCACTCTGGGAGTGGAAGGATGAGGAGAGACAGTGTAATTACCAAACAGCAATACACCACTGTCTTTGAGATGAAGAGACAGGTGCGAGTGCTCTGAGAGTGTGTGTGCGCGCGCGCGCGCGTGTGTGTGTGTGTGTGTTTCCAAAACAACCTATCACATCATGCACTATCAAAGGATATAAATTATATAATAATATAAAAGGAATCAATCTATCCATTCATCTATCTATCTATCTATCTACTCGTCTATCTCTTCATTCATCTATCCATCGTACATCTGTTCATCCATCTATTTATCTATCCATGTTTCCACCCGTCCATTCATCCATCCATCTAGTCCAACTCCATCTATCTCTCATCAAGCATTCTACCATCTTACTATTCATGTATCTTTCCATCTATCTCTCCATCATGCATCCATCTCTCTATCCATTTATCTACCTATCTCTCTATCCATCCAACATCCATCCATCCATCCATTTATCTACTCGTCTATCTCTTCATTCATCCATCCATTGTACATCTGTTCATCCATCATCCATCTATCCATGTTTCCACCTGTCCATTCATCCATCCATCTAGTCCAACTCTCCATCCATATCTACCTATTCATCTATCTATCTATCTATCTATCTATCTATCTATCTATCTATCTATCTATCTATCTATCTATCTATCTATCTATCTATCTATCTATCTATCTATCTATCTATCTATCTATCTATCTATCTATCTAAATCTCCATCAGTCTGTTCATCCATTCAGGTAAAAATGCTCAGAACAAAAGTGTAAATCAAGCAAGCCAGTGTTCTATAAAGACAACAAGAACAACAGAGGACAACAAACAAAAATCCAAACTCTAATCCTTAAGCTCAAACCCCCCTCAAGTAACCTCAAAACAAAGGAATCAGATCAGATTTGCTTGTCAGCTTTCCAGAATGCGTTAGGTAGGAAGCTGAATAGATGGCAGGGGTGGCTGCTGGCTTTCGGCGAGCTAATAAGTCTAAGCTATTTAAAGTGAGAGTAATCCAGTTAGTGTGGGTAAAGGGCTAATGTCCAGCTAATTGAATTAGAGGCAAAACTGGTTTAGTCCGCCATATCTGGCCAAGCTCAACCTGCCATCCTCCGCATTGTCTGCAAAGACCGATGATGAATGCAAGACATCGTTGCAGCGTAATTCCTACAGCTGATTGGTGGGTCGGAAGCGTTCGATCATGAGGCGTGACCGCACACCTGTGACATACAGAGGGCTGCATCAATATATACAGAGGGATGACATTCAGCAGTATTCAATTAGAGAAATGCACAGAGTACGCATACGCAGCAACACAACATCACAAATCATGTGCCCGGCCAATTGTAGCTGCAGGCTGGACTGAATGATTATGTGGTATAAATGGGGGCTGTTAAGTCTATTGGGCCCAGGAGGTTTTATTCTAAATCTAATAATGGGAAACGTGGAAGTGGAAAAGGGTGGAATATTTCTGAGAGGTTATGAGGGCAAGCATGAGACCGTGGGCGCCATGCAAAAACCTCCATGTTTCACAGAAATCTGGATACAGATCTGTGAGGGAAAAAAGCGGAGCGACATTGTCAAAATAGGTTTTCATGCTCTGTAATTACTCAACATATGAGTCTAAGAAGGTCAACATAGCACGCTAATTAACATGTAACCCAACCTGAGAAAAGTGTAATTGTGTCCAGAGAGAGGAAGAGAGGTAGAGAGAACAACTTGGAGGTTAGTACATGAGGCCGGGCCCCGCGGGGCCCCAATCAGCACGAGTTTCTTTTAACATGTTAAAAAATATTGTTCCGCTTTCCAACAAATGCCACCCAGCAGATAAGAATAAACAAAGGTTTCCCTATATGAATAATCACCAAAGTGGGTGAAAAGAACCAGATCATGACTTAAGTGCTTAATGAACGTGCTTAATGTTAAATCATTTCCAGTTTACTTTTTTCTTAAAGGTTCAGTTTTACACATCAGAATTACATTTGTCATGATCTCCGAGTATCTCTGAATGTGTCTATTATTACTCTTCGGCTCATTCATGGTAACATGAGAATGTGTGTGCGAACAATAAAAGACAGAGAACAGGGAGGAAGGCTAATGGGATAGACAGAGAGAGAGAGAGAGACAGAGAGAGAGAGAGAGAGAGAGAGAGAGAGAGAGAGAGAGAGAGAGAACAAAAGATGCAGATGCATCCCTGACCACAAGATGGAGCCCCCAGGCTTCTCTCCACCATTGAACCAACCAATCAATAAATTAATCTCTGGTGGAGAGATGTAGGAGGCTGTATGGTGCCTTGGAAGCCTCCACCTTTTCCCACAAGCTTAGACGTGACCACATTAACACACTGAAGGTTCAGCCAGACAGTGGCAGTTGGTATCTGCAGGGAGAGACGCTGGGACTGTTTCCCTAACCACAGAAGCTGGGAACAACCAGGATATGCAGCACTGGCTTCTGCAGACAGGAAAAAATACTGATGCAATGATTCAAATTCTGTCTGATACCAACAGGTCGATAATTAATTTCATGTTATGGTCAGTAAACAATAAATAAATGAGGTAACAATTTAGTTTAGGGTCCATTTCTCACTGGTAACTAGTGCGTGCATATTACTAGCATACTGGCTGTTTATCAGTACTCATAAAGCACATATTAATGCCTAATTCTGCATGACCATATTTTAGATACTTAAATTCTACTAAACTTAGCAACAAACTTTACAACTATTAATAAGTAGCAAATTAGGAGTTTATTGAGGCAAAGTCATAGTTAATAGTTAAATAACAGTGAGAATTGGACCTTAAAATAAAGTGTGACCATGATAATAAAATTCAATACTATTTTGTTTAAATAAGTTACTGTAAAAAGAAAACACTAAAAGCTTTTTAAATGCTACAAGTGAATTTAAGCATCAGGACATTAGAATGCACAGTATGAAAATGGGTATTATTTTGAGATTTGCTAAAGACTGCAATTCAACTGTGTTATTAAATAATCAGGGATTGGCCACACTTTATTTTAAGGTTTAATTCTCGTCGTTAACAAACCTTTAACTATGACTTTTGCCTCAAACTTAGGTAGTTGTTAAGTTTCGGTGTTGGGTAGGATTAGGGATGTAGAATATGGTCATACAGAATATGTGCTTTATACGTACTAATTAACAGCCAATATATCAATAATAGGCATGCTAATAAGCAACTAGATACCCGTGAGAATTGGTCCCTGTACTATAGTGTTACCCGGGATTGTCAAATATTAACTTAAAGTGATCAGAAGAGGATGGCAAAGGACAACAGAGGAAACAAGCATAAATGATTCAATACTGAAAAATAAGTAAATATAATAAGTAAAAATTGAATATGCTGTATGGCAATAACCAATATGGTAGTGATATATTGTGCTTCACTATAGCAAAAAAATGTTTTAATGTGGAACAAACAAAGAAAACACTTTTCTAAATAGAAATTTCTGCATGGGAAACGACCAAATGGACATGAACTCAACTAAAGAGACGGATGATTATGCAGATGCTGCAGTTCAAAGGGAGCTGTAGTTTAATACTGTATTTACATTCAGTTACTCAACTGTCTGTGCTTCATTTGTCCTGGCAGTGGAGGATGAGCATAAAGCGTTCCCTCTCATTTTCCCACCAATTTGCCGATAAACAAAGACCCAGCGCTCTGTTCACTATCGGCCACTAAAAACAAGAAACCAGCAGGGGTGAGCAGATTGCTGCCCACCTACACAGTGGTGTCTTTAGCACGGGCTGCCCATGTGAGACGCCACGGGCCATTATGAGACACAGGCATTTCATAAAAGAACCAACCCGAGATGGCCGTGCGCCATTAGAAGAACTCTCATTTGATTCACAGCAGGACAAATGTGCATTGGGGGAATGGGTGACAGAAATGGCTTTTGTCAATAGCGTTGCCATTATGGAGACAGTGAGCTGCCTCAGTCGCTGGCCGCTGTGTGTAAACTGCTTCCTGAGATTAGTGTCGAAACTCTGTTTATCCGACTTCCTAATCAAATCAGTCACGCCGCCGCATGTCGGCCGGCCTTTTCGTAGCTGGATGTTCTGTGACACCAAACATCTCTACCATGGCCCGATGCCACCTCACCTACTCCATCAAATTCACTCCCTGCCACTGACTATTTGGGCTTCAAATATGACTCTATGAATTGTACACATTTTATATATGAAAATATGAAAAATTAAATAAAATAAAAAATCTAAAAATAAATAAATAAAATAGAAAAATAAAATGAATCCACTAAAATAGGCCTAGATGAATAAAAATAAGAAAAGGTAAACTTAAATTATTTATTGTACATTTAAATAATAAATGTACACTAAACCATGAATAAAAACAAAATTATGTAGAAAATGTAACAGTGTATGGTTTATTTATGTTTTCCCCAAAGCCTGGTTTTTAACCTATTGGTATATTCTTACACTAGCACTCAATTCTTTTACTATTTTATGCACTTGTTTTCTTTCTTTAATTATTTATTTTTTTAAAAACTTCCCTCTAACACTTTCACTCTCTATTCTTTTTCTATTCCATCTACTTGTTTTCTTTTTATTCACTACGTGTACTGCATTAGACTAACCGAGACTTGTCACATAAATATTATTGCTCTTTTGTTGGTTTTGATTGCTTCTATTGTCCTCATTTGTAAGTCGCTTTGAATAAAAGCGTCCACTAAATGACTAAATGTAAATGCAAATATTCTGTCAAAAATAACCACATAGTTAAAAAAGCAGCAGATTGATTAACATACGGAACAAACGTACAAGAAAGGTTTTTCTGGGGCCTTTCCTTCATAGGGACAACTTTGTACCCCTGAAGGGTGCACATTAGTACCTAAAATGTACTAAAATACACCTTTTAGGGGTAGATAACACACAAAAGTGTATCTTTGAGGGTACCGTATCACTGACAATTATTGTGCTGCCCACATTCCCTCTGATGTAACTGCTATCCTGAAGAGTCTGCTGTAACTACCCCCCAATTTAGCTAAAACACCTTCTGCATAAACACAACATTTCCTGCGCTGCCAGGCTGGCTTCCTCTTTTAGCGGCTGTTAGCTCTTGTCTCTCCGGTCCTGGAGATACGCTATCATCCGTCGCTCATTGGTAATTGTTTGTTTTCTAAGCGTCACTCAAGGGCCAGCGCTATCGCTTTTCAATGCTACACATTCCAACAATAACCGGCGGGCTTTGGTTTCTGTCTCTCTGCGAGCCAAGAATGTGAAGTCTAAAGGATGGTTAGATCCTACCCATGAGCCTTCCAGCTGCTAAATGTATAAACCGTAAGAAATTACACATGAAACCTTGGGCCCTTTAGCGCTGATCAAATATAAGGCAGTGCGATGATTATTTCCCTTGTGAATCTTGAACTTCAGCCAGAGCCTGAGACGTTGAGGCCCAGTTCCTCTCGTCCTCCTTCCATTACAGCTCTGATGAGCAAGAAATTGAGCTCTAATCATTCAGAGAAAAATAAATGGTCATTTAGAGTTGAAAAACAACCGATGAAAACTCTTTGTTTCGTGCTTTGGAAAGTGGAAATCGTTGGACTATAAACTAATCACGAAGCTAAGAACACTTTGTTGTGCCTACTGGGAATACGTTGGCACAATGAGGTCATGTGCAGCCAAAAACAGCCTTGCCCACACAGCCTGTGCCCTTCCATCCACAGCGGCTGGTTAATATGACATCTGACTGCGGTGGTTTATTTTTCCCCATTATCCGGTTTGATCAGTGTGTGTGGCTCCCAAGGGCCGTAAGTCAAGCCCCCCTGTGGAATGTTCCATAGATGGTGTATTTCACCTCTATAGAGGATGATCTCACTGATTATAACATCATGAAGGCAGGTTGATTTATTAAGGCCCGCTGATGAGGCCGTATTTAAATAAACATCAGCATCCCTTCCAGAGTTAAAGATATGGTTCCCCCAAGGGCCTACACATGGCCTGGCTAGGGGGGTGGGGGGTTAGGGTTAAGAAGGAAGTCAAGGCGATTCGTTTGAGTCGATGACTTTAACACTTTGCCCCCGTTCGAACTTACGCGCCCCGTGACAATCTCGACCAGGTGCGCTGGGATACTCCGGAATGGTCTATGCAGATTACTGTAAGAACAACAGCCCGTGGTGGTGTTAAACCTCTGCTAAATAGCTTGTCTACCCTTGTTAACACCCGAGCCCGGGCTGAAATTGAGTTCAGCTGTGGCGTGGCATTACTGAGCATTTTATGTGCTGGATCATAAATCAGGGCCCCTCACGCCGGCTGCAGCCCCTCAGGCCACATTTCCACCTTCCTTAGACCCCATTAGCTCCTACATATTCTGCTTTCCGCGACGGACCACAGGAACGCCACAACAAGTGTCCCTCAAGCCGCCTCGTTCACGCAGCCCACCTCGGACTTTATAGCGGTTCCATCTGGTCATGCTGTGGGTGCTTCTGTGCTTTGACCGCTACGAGCATGAGCTTTTATATAAGCTTTCTCACGGTGAGCGAATATGGGAATTAAGTTAATCATAGCTTCGGGGCCAGACATATACAGAGGAGGGAGCAAGGGCCAGTGATTACACCGCTGAGGGAATTGAGCTGCGAGCGCTGAGGGAACGGACTTGCTCACCTGCAATCGGGCTGCAGAAGGCCGCTATTGTATTTGAATAATGAACCTGAGGGGAATATAGTGTGTTTGTGAAGGTGTGTATGTGTGTATGTGTGTGTGTGTGGATAAATAATGACAGAGGTGGGAGGAGCGTTTGTGTGTGTGCATAATGAAAGGGCAGAGGGAATACGTGAGCATGTGTGTGTGTGTGTGTGTGTGTGTGTGTGTGCATTAGGGTGAATAGCATATGCTTGTGTTTTTATTCAGGGAAACACAAGCGTGAGATCAAAGACCAGGTTTAATGAGAAGTGTTTGTGCAATGACTGTTAAATTTAAAAGGTTGTTATCATGAATAAAAAGATGAAGACAAAAAAGTGAGAAAAATATTGTCTGTAGAATAAAAAATAAATAAAATGGTAAAATGTGCATTAAAATACAAACTAAAACCTATAAATAAATGACTAAAAATTAGCATTTATTTATTTTAGAAATTGTTATTTTAATTTTAATTGTAATTTTGATTTTAATATTAATTTTATTTTTCCCCCCTAACAATGCTGGGTCATATTTAATTAACCTCTAAGCCTGACTTTAAAATATATAAGGTAAGGTATAGTCAAACAAAACAATAAACAAGAGGCAGTCTGATTGACCCAAACTCACAGTTCACTTTGATGAATTGTCATGTGGCATCATATGAGTCAAAATTATAAGAGACAAACATAAAAATGAAAACTACAAATAAAAAAACTGAAACAAAAATGAGCAATCTGTCAAAATATAAACAAAATAAACAATTCAAATTGATATTCAAAACTCAAATTTAAAAACAAAATGAGCTAGTAACATTTCCAAAGCTACAATATCCCTGGAACAGACGGAGCTAAACGCTACAGGTTTGGTCAGACTTGGGTAATGCAGCAGCTGGAAAAATTTGACTTGCTCTCAGCTCTTTTGGTGGCTCAAGTCAAAAGTCAAGGTTATCCATGATCACAACACCAGCATCCACCCTCCTGCTGTTTTCACAGGTCACAGGCTTTCTCTTCCAGCTGAAGACCTCTGGGGCCCCACCTGGCCGTCCATAAACTTCCCTGCTACATCAGACTTGTAACCCACAAGGTTAACAGCCCTTCCCTGACACAACTGCTATAATCGTTCCTTTGTGCATATGTCTGAATTTAAATTTCCCAATTATACATGTCACCAAATGGCTCACAGGCTCCAACACACCAAGCTGTGGTGCTCATGCAGGCAATGTGAGCTCTTGATCGCATTCCCACCTCTTCTCATCAACGTTTCCTGTCTTTTCTCTACTGCTACTACAGTCAATGACAATGATGAAAGAGCCAAAAAAGTTTGGCCGAGCACATGACAACAAATCTGCTCTCTGTACAACAGCATTAACTTACAATATGTGCCACGCTGAGTATGATCATAAGCCAGTTCCTAAGACTTTACACATTTTCTTTGTTGTGTACAAGTACAGTGATTTTAGTGTGTCTAGACGTTTCTCTGAATCTCCACTGAAGCAGTGGGACAAGCCTCCTCAGTACTGCCTCCAGGGCCTGGTGCCCTTTGCCAGATGGCTTTGCAGAGTTTTGCTAACAAAGTCATTAAAACGCCTCATTTAATTTAAATTTCATCCAAGACAAATCTCCCAGCAGTCCAAACCTCACACACGTACAACTGTCCACACACCCCCATTCAATCTGAGATGACTAATCGCTGAAGAGAGGACCCTTGCACAGTCCCTGGAATCGGTATTGCCGTCTTGGTCCTTTTTGGAAGCCAAACAGGGATCTGTTTGCACTTAGAGAAATGACAGACAGGCAGAAACCAGAGCGTACCCATGTCTGATGACCAAAGTGAAAAAGAGAGGGGCTTTCTCTCTCTGTCCCCCACTTAACCACATCCCTGCAAGCTCATGTCAATTTCAGCCAAGAGGATTTCTCGCCGCTTGACCAATTCCCCCAAACCCTGCTGCTCGATAACTACCGTACTCGTGCAAAATAAAGTGAGGACCCATTTACTTGAACTCTAATATGAGTCAACCGTCCCTTCCCTTGATCTGAGTGACTGATGAATGTAATTAAACCAATCCGCTGGAAGTTCTTCCTGTTCTTAAATTGCAAGCCTCAAAAACAACACTATTTTCAAACGCTTTCATCAAGACCACCAACAAAACAATAAATAGTTAACATTGGGCAAAGTTTTTAATCATATTGCCACATCAGTGAAGTTATGCAATTAAAAACAAGAGCTTGCATAAAACCCCACTGTCTGGTTTGCACTTACACAACTCTTCGGGGCTATGATAAGTTACTTGGTATTTCATTTTTTTTTTTAAAGAATGATGTGTCACCACTTTTTTGTTTGTTTGTTTAGTATTATTACTGTATTTAATATGTACACTCTCAGAAATAAAGGTACAAAAGCTGTCACTGGGGCGGTACCTTTTCCATAGGTGCACTTTTGTACCTATTAGGTTCAAATATGTAGACTTTAAGTACTAATATGTACCTTTAAGGTACTAAAATGGACCCTTTAGGTACAAACATGTACCTTTTGAAAAGGTACCGCCCCAGTGACAGCTTTTGTACCTTTATTTCTGAGAGTGTGGTTAAGGCCAATTATTGGCAATCAATATCATCCCTTGGCAATGAAATTGCATTTCTTTTCCCAAAAATACTTTCCTTAGAAGTGGTGAAAGATTCATTAAGGAACTGAAATCATTAAGAGGAATTCAGAATTTTTCAATTCTTTATTATTCCTACCCTACTTAAGAATATCCTGTGAACATCTATATTATGTAGCAAATGAAAAAGAAAAAAAAAAAGAAAATGCCCAGAAGGTAGTTGACGCAAAGCAAAGTAATGGCACGCCATAGCGTCATTTCAAGAACATCATCTCTGGATGTGACACTCTCGCAACCAGAAACATAATCAGGAAGTTTGCTTTAGTCAGGCAATGGCGTTCTGGTTGGTTTTGTCTTTGTAGTGCTCTCACACCACAAAATTTGTTAAGAACACTTTCCAGCAAGTTAACTGTGGCAGATTCGAAACAGACACCGAGACCTTGAGATCCTCTTTTCAATTGTCTCCTAAAGGATCCCAGTGCTCCACCCAGAAAAATGAGTCTGTTTTTAATTTCAGATACTCATGTGTTCAAGCCATTCAATTTAGGAAATGCAAAGCAGCTGACGCTTATAAATAAAAGAACAAAACTTAGAGTTTGATATAATTTTTATGGAGCGTCCCGTTTTCCTTCGAGTCCTTTTCGGTTCTCATTTTTAATTCACATGCATAAATACGTTTGTTTTTGTTGTTTTTTTTATGGCCGCGCTAACCGTTAGCTGGAGGCTCTGATTCACCAGCGGTAATTGAACTGATGATATAAATAAACTCTCCAGGTCTGCTCTCTGCCCTCCCGGTTGGTGCCTTATTGCTGCCGAGCCAACCTGCGCATGAGCACATGTGGGATTTTGTTTGGCAGCCAATAATTACAATATCAGCTGCTTAACTCTGCGGTAATTGAGGTCGCCGGATCGTTTAACTCCGCTCCCACTTGGCGGCAGGATTGGGCCGGAGGCGTCATTTTTCAAACACCTTTGAAATGATAATGAAATGCGCAAGATGTATGGAGGGATTATGCGCTGCGGTGGTTCATTGATGTGGTCAATGAGAGAGATCGTTTTCTTGTTGCTGGAGACAAACAGTAATGCATAAGCCTGCCCAAACATCAATGCTAACCATTAGGACTTACACGAATCATAATAGTCCAAAATGACTCTTGTTTTTCCCTCAGAAGACTGGACATATTTATAGGAAATTACAGGCTAGCTGGCTAATAAATCTGTGAGGTAAGCATAGGAAAAGACACATTCTCTTGTTTGAGCTAAAGCCGCATGGCTGGTATAATGAAGCTGATCCATGTAAGTTGCGCCATGTCGCCTCTAGGCCATGTGTTCCTCATCACCAGTGGATAAAACTCTTGTGGGAACAATAGGTGCTGTTTAAACTGCAATCTATTGGGTTACTAACCCTCGCTTTTGCTAGCTCTTTTATCTCAGTCTGATGTACAAGGGCATACATGATAACAGGGGCACAAATAAAACCGCAGATCGCTGCAAGATGTGGAGACTCCATGGGAGCGGTGAAATCTCCTTGGCTCAAATGTTTTTGACACCCTTAATCGGTTAAAGATAGCTCCGTAAGGGAATCGCACCCATAATGGCCCCCCAAACCAAAGCTCTGCCCAATGCACTTAGCCTTCAACTTTATCACAACGGCGCAGAATCCTTTAATTCTGCTGCGCTACGCTAACCGCGGTGGGAGACGCTTTAAGAGCATTATAATGGCTTCCACCACCTTACTTTCAAGCTGAGAAGTGTGCTGTCATGCTGAAGACCTGAACACAGTGCTCTTTATCACGTTGGATCTCCTTGAGGCACCTATTATGCCAGCTCAACCCTCTTTCACTTATAATAACGCTACTTTGAAATGACCCTTCCTGCTCCCCCTTGTCCCTCATCCTCATCCTCATCACATGGTTGCACTTTTCCAAGATATGGATTTCGGGCATCTGCTTAGTGTTAAGCAACTCCTTCCCTTATGCAAACCCAGCAGGGTGCACTTCTTCCGGCCTTCTGATGAGTTCCATATCCTAAAAATACCCATAAACCCTCAATTTATTTTCAATAATTTCTGAAGGCTATCTTGGAAATCCGAGAGGATAAAACTGGGAATTCTTTTCGACTCTGAGGATGAAGCGAAATCTCAAACGTCCTCACAAGACTTAAGGATGTTTGACAAAACCCGGAATAATGAAATTTCTAGATATGTTGGAATTGATGAGCTGCTGAAGCGTACATCTTTTCTGCTGCATCTACATGACAAGTGCCATGGGACTTCAGCATGATAAGCTTTCATCAGCTGTTATAATAGCGGTATTGTGATTATTTAATTGGTTTTGCATGAAGGGGAACTGATATCCCGTGTAAGTCTATGTACAGTAAGTTTGTGTGTCAGTGTTACAGTGGGTCAAAAGAGTACACTAAAACCTTTTGAAATTCATGTACGTTTGAAAAATTTTCACTTAAGTCATTTAAATTTTGCATTAATAAGCATTTTCATAAGTAAACCCCCACTGTACTCAAGCGTGCAAAGGTTTGAGTGAGTCTCTTTGGATCGGGGGGGGCTAGTCGACTATGAGACTCTGTCTACGCTGTAAATAATGTCCACCTTTAAATCACAATGTGATGAAACTGGATGGAGGAGACTTTCTCATAGCTTACAGCCATCTGACAGACAGATGTACAAAACGGCTTCTCAAAACGCCCTCCACTATCACTGCTCATTTTACTCAGTTCTTTGAAAACCATGAAGCAGTTTGGTTCTCATCAGATGCTTAAAAAAGTTATAATAAACTGCACATTAGCCCATAGGTTTGAAACCAAAGAACCAACCAAGATGAGCAACAAAACACAAAACACAAGAATGGCACAACCACAGCGCTAATGCCAGAAACAAGTCGTGCAGATGCATAAGATGCCAAACCAGTTAAGTGCAAACTCCAGCTTGAAGCTGATTTTATTAATCAAATTAATCACAGAGTCAAAAGTTCAGACTTCAGAAAAATCATGGATGGATCTAATCATGATAAACAGTACTGTCTATGAGGATGCATTACCAACTGTATACGGTTAAGGTTTAAAGGTTAGCATAGTTTGTTATTGTTGTTAATATTGTTTCAGCATTGTGAAGGCAATCAGCACTGTGACTGATCAATGAAATCTTTTTGTGCATGACTGGTTTGTGAAAAAAACACTGGCATGTAGATTATACTTACAAAAAGGCAAATTTTGATGCATTTTAAGCTACTGAAAGATTACCAAATTCATATACTATGATATTTATGATGGTGCAACCCCAAAAACCACATTCTAGACAACTTTAGGGCTGCCGTTTTCCTTTTATAAAGGTGAGAATGAGTATTAGTGGATGTAAATCGTGACTCTTGATCAATTCACAGAACTAAGCTCCGGCTGGAAGGCGGGAGATGATGTGTAATGACTCCTAGCGGTGCCACGGAGACTGCAGATTTAGCCAGACCAAAGGATTAACACTGCTAATTCCTCAAAAGAGTGAATGTCCTCCAAAGAAGCTTCTGTCCTGGCTGGAGCCATCTCAGTCATTTTCATTCATGCAGCACTTCAGATGCCTCCACAGGATCGTGAATCTGTAGAATGTGAAGGCGATTAGCACGTAATGCTAAATTAATGTAAACTTGATATTTCAGTATCAGCACACGTACTGCATGGATATTCATTGCGTGTCACTCTCACGGAGGTCTGCTTGTGCTTTGTATAACACGACCTATAGCATGTGGTGGCATAAAGCAAAGCTTTCCCTTTGTGCCTAATGCGCAGCAGTCCTGCAGAAACTCGACAGCATGAGGCTGAGGTTTATTAAACAACCTCCAGACCATTAAATCAACTTGTGCTCCATGCAAACACATGATGATGCATTTTCAAATGTTTAGAAGTCGGCAGTTCACTGGGCTTAAATGTACAAACATTATTAGACGCCACTCTCCAAATCAGAGCTCCTTCCGTTAAGAAGCAACATCCGGATGTTTGACAGCTCGTTTAGGCCAGTTATGATGAAAAGACTTCCCTCTGCCCTTATGTTTCTCTATAGACCCAAACCGCACTAATAAGGCCATGTCTGAATATGGCTGAAGTGGACAATGTGCTGATTATAGCCGCCTTATGCTTACGGCCGTATCAATTATGAAAGTGTGTCTGTTTTTTTGTTGGGGACATTATATTCAAGGAGAAATGAAGCATGACAGGATGTGATTAAAATACCAGCATGCTAACAGGCTCGCTGTTGGGCTGCCCCTGGAAGGCAGCGTGGCTCTTTCACATTACTGTCCTTTCGCTCTCTCTCCTCTCGCTCTGAGCAGACATAATGAGAGTCTGTGCCAAGGAAACACTCGGCTCATTTTCGGAGGCTTTCCAGGCCATTGGAAAATTGAGCCATTCTGCCCTGTCTCATTAGGAGAGAGATTAGAGTCAGTGGGTCTCCAATGATTGGGATGATTTGTGCTATAAGGTGCCTTCTGTTTGACACATTCATGTGTGTGTGTGTGTGTGTGTGTGTGTGTGTGTGTGTGTGTGTTTGAAAGTATGCATAGTGCCCACCGTTTCAACGCACTACAATTTCTACTGTTTATACAACAATTCCCTTACTGATAACGCCGAAGACATGCTTTTGCACCCAAACTGATTTAACCTCCTGGTTGTGAGGTCACCTCTGCCCTTGAGCTACACATTAGCCAAATTACAGACCCTGACAGTGGGCCGATTATTTTACGGAGCAGAACAAGCTAAGAAAAATACGGGTTGGCTGTGGGCGTGGGGGGTCAGCAGCCGCCCGTGGCGCTGCCATTATGCTGCCGAGTCTCTCAACACCTCCCGGCCACAGATGAAACCTCAAGCTTACCACCGCCTCCATTGTCCAGTTCTCTCCACCCCATCAATCACACACCCCGTCAGTCTGTCCGCACTCCTCTCCTAGAATAGACATCCACAGGTCGGTTCCTGCTCCAGATGATGAGTAATCAGGCCTGGACACAAACCTGAGAGCTGGGGGTGCCAAGCAAAACATCACAAAAGGCTTTTACTGGAAATCGAAATAAATAAATCTGTGCCCTGTTGAACTCCACCACTGCAGCTGTGCCTGGAGGCTGCAGAAGTCCAGTCGGTTCTGCACGGCTGCAGCGTGGCACTGGGCAACAGGTTTCCAGAGGTGGGTGGTGCAGTTTGGTGGAGTGTGCAGGTGCTGAGGGTTTCCCATTACTGCAATGGGATTTATAGCGTCTTCTAAAAAGCAGCATACGAGACTCTGCCCATGGGCAGACAATATACTGACAAAAATGACAATATTGTCATTAATAAAAAAAAAAAAAAAGTCGTTTTTTGATTTTGACAACAATAATAAAATGTGGATCATGATGCCAGTTACATTATTTTAATTATCACATACTAATGATGAATATACGATGAGCAGAAAATACTAACACTTTATGCAATAATGTTTTAGAAGAAGAAAAATCTAGAGAGAATATGACTGTTTAAAATAAAAAATCAATAATGTCAGGGGTTGAGCCTGATTCATGCTATAAATGTAATATTGCAACCTGCACTTGTGTCAGGACGTCTATAGCACATTGCGAATAGGCTCTTTTTGTAAAAATGTACAAACATGTAGTACTAATTTGTTCCTTTGTGGCTATGATTTATTTACATTAAAATGAGGGAAGAAATCAGTATAACTTAGTCGTGATTTAACAATAATAAAGGAACATGTTAATAAAATGTGGTCATAAAAAGTAATGGTCATGAATTATTATGGGTATAATATCTATTTTTATTTCCTCATCATGTGGGGTTCTCTGTAAATACATGTTTAAATTAATATATAAATTATTTCAATAACACAATGTAACAAAATTGATTTTCATGTTTCTTCTGTAATTCTGTGATGCTAATTATTACTATTAACATGTAGCATTTTGGTAAATATTTAGGTTAGGTCAATTAAAGACCTTCTATCCTTAATTAATGAAAGATTGGTTTAGTACAGAGACGTTTTTGTACTAATCTTGCATGTTTTTTTAAGAAGATATTTTGCTTTTGCAAGGAAGGGAACATTCTAGAAGTTTCTGTAGCATTCTGTAATATTCTAGTACTTTCTGGAACATTCCAGTCATAAAAGACAAAAATCATCCAACGTACACTTCGAAAGTTTTGGACGACTCAGTTTTGGGATACAAAAATGATACACATTTGATTTTAATATTCCGCATGTCAAACTTCATAAAGAAACATTAAAAATAAAAACAAAACTTTTATAAAAACATTTACGGTGTAATTGAATATGGCACTTTCTTGTCAACAAAAATGCAAGTAAAATTGTTTTTTGTTTTTTGTTTTTTTTAACAATTTAAAGTCTATTTATATGAAAAGACAAAAACTATGACTAAAACAAAAGACTGGGTAAAGATTAACACTGCCCACAATTCACTGTGGAGTCTGGTGACCTCGACCGGGTCAATGCTGTGGTGCAGGGCCGCTTGAATGCAAAAGCAGGAGGTTTTTGTGGCTGCGGCGCCACTGGCCAGAGGAAAGCGCCCCTGCTAGGAGCTCCGGACAAACATTTTAACGAGCTCTGGCGTGTGTGCGTGTGTAAAACAGACCTCGAGTGAACGTGTTAGCGGTACCCTAATACTGGTTGGTGGCGACACTTCCACTTAACCTGTTCAGCAAAAGTCTTTCAGACCTCGGCGAAGTGCCTCTTAAGCCATTAAAGCCTCACATTCCAAGGGCTTCCCCATGAGCACTGAGACCTGAAGCCCCAGTCAGAGCTTCTGCTCCTGTCATTTAGCCTTTCCCAGGGACCCTGAAGTCCCAGAGTAATGTGGAGAGCAATAAGCCAAAAGCTGCCAAGCCGTTTGATGGATGGCACCAGTAAGAATAGCACAGCATTCCACGAGGCAGCATCCCCAGTGGATATGACTTTGGTAAATGATGGCGATTGTACATAAAGGCCCGGTCATTAGTCTTTCTCTGGACACATTAAAGGGTTGAGGAAAGAGAAGTGGCAGAATGAGAGGGGTCACCCGCAACATTTTCAAGATACACAAATGGTTGTGGCAAGGAAGGCGGTATTGGAAATGGAACGGGTCCAAATGATGCTATCAGTGTCTGGGACTGAAACAAAACACCTCACACAACAAAATCAGCAGCTGCACAATTCAAATACAAAGGGACGCTTCAGCTTTCGGTTTCAGACACTGTTTCCCCCAGCAAAAACCAGTCAAGGTGTTTACATTCCAGACAGCTGGAAGGTTGTTCTGTGGTTGCGTCTGTTGGAGATGGTGGCGCCCTGGTCTCCTCCCTATAGGCACGTAGTCTGCTCCCAACTCTTATCCTAACTTCTTCAATCTCTCTTAATGGACAGTAAAAGCTGGTTCGACTTAACAGCGGTGGAACGTGGGGTTAGTGTGGCATGAAGCTATCTGGGATCCTGACCTGCAGGCATCCGGGAATCAATAGCTGGGGTTAGTGAGCCGTGCGAGGGTGTGAAATCAGGGTAACCTCTGGCCCCTGACAACTGATCGAGATCTGTAGTTATGTGCTAACTCAGGCCCTGGGTCTAGACGCGGCGTTCAAGCACATCCAATGATTTGAGCATCTAAGGACAATACCAAAAAGACAGAGCACTCTGCGTAATTCCTCCGATTCACTGAACAAACCGGCTTACAATGAGCAACAAGCGTCCCTCGGGCAATAAGACACCCACAAAGAAACACATGGGAGCTCTGAACCCATGGTTACGCATGGAGCCAGATCTGGGCAGAGGGGCCCGCTTCTCAATAGATCAGACCCTGCAGGTAAGGATACCACGGCACAGCTGTAATGAAATCCAGAGATCTTGATTTATCTGCAGCGTCAAATGGGCTAGAATACTTAGGAACTGTGTCTGGAACAAAGCTTTATTAAACTCCTTTGAACAAATAACTGTAAAAGAGAATTTGAATGCTCAGTGTGGCAGCTGGAGTCCTGTCTAAAAGTTAGAAGAGCCAATCACATTTTATATGGTCCCACTAATGGTTAAAAGGAAGCAAAACGTACATTTAAAAAAAAATATTGAAACCAAATCTCAACATTTTTCAGAGATTTTGCCTACCCACACTTCTTTTCCCCTAAAAAGGACCCAAAGACTGTTAAGAGTCTAAATAGCAGAGCTTCTCTGTCCCAATGAACCGCTGTGTCTCCTTTATTTCCATAGGTGATATTTGTGTATAGCACAGCTGCTCGGCGTAACACACATAAACACATCCTGTGACTATTTTCCTACGTTCTCGTTTGAAGTGCACAGGAAAGCTCCCAGCCACTGTGGTTAGACTGACGCACAAGACAGTGGGTGTGAGAGACTCTGAACTCTGTTATCCTTCATCGACCTTTATATATACACGCCTCTATCATTATAGAATTAAATGTATTTCTATATAGAATAAAATAAATAAAATACTAACGCTAATATAGTATCTAATTTAGTATATAATAGTAATCCCTTAAAGGGTTAGTTTGCCCAAAAATTAGTCCATGTTTTACTCACCCTCAAGGCATCCTAGGTGTATATGACTTTATTTTTTCAGATGAATCCAATCAGAGTTATATTCAAAATTGTCCTGGCTCTTTCAAGCTCTGTAATGACATGGTGGTAGTGTTCAACAGGTCAAAAGTAGTCAAATAAAGTGCACGCATTCATATTAAAATGTGCATCACATGGCTCCGGGGGTTGAATAAAGGCCTCCTGTAGCGAATTGATGCACTTTTGTAAAAAAAAATAAAAATAAAAATACATATTTAAAATGATGCAACCAGTTTTTTGTAACTTCTGCTATCTGTCATACATATGTTCACGAGAGACTGCCTTTCCGGCGGATGACGTAGGACGCCGGCGCAGCGCATGCACGTTCAAGTCTCACAAAAACCAACGTTTGTTTATACTGTAGGAGCAAAGGAAGCAAAGTTTCCTTACTTTACCAAAGGGAAACCAGTCTCCTCTTGGCTTACAATATAGCGAAATCCTACGACATTTTTCTGTACAAATCCTCGTTTTGTGCTTCTTATTTGTGAGCGGCATTTCGTTTTGTTCTCTCCATCACGCTTCCGTGTTCGCCATGAATCTCCGGCGCTTACGCAACATCATCTGCCGGAACGCTTCCGCCTAAGACAGTTAGCAGAAGCGAGAAAAAGGTGTTTATATCATTTTCAATATGGATATTTGGACTCGCTACAGGAGGCCTTTATTCACCCCATGTGGAGCCATGTAATGCGCAATTTAATATGGATGCACACGCTTTATTTGCCTATTTCTGACCTGTTGAATACTACCACCCGCTCATGTTGTTATAGAGCTTGAAAGAGCAGGACAATTTTGAATATAACTCCGACTGGATTCATCTGAAAAAAGGATTCCCCTTCCCTACACTTAAGATTCTTGAGGGTGAGTAAAACATGGACTAATTTTCATTTTTGGGTGAACTAACCCTTTAACTTGAAGTCTTTTGCTTAATTAATAAAACTAAGAACGGCAAATAAAAAATAAACATGCCTACTCTTTCTTATGTACGTATTTGATGACCATTGTAACAAATTCTGTTGAACATATGACTTCAATTACACATTATACAGTGTCTGTCAGTAAAATTCAGTGTTCTTGGGTATTAAGCCTAATTTCTGCACATTACTGCCCAACACCTGATTGAAATCCAGACATCTGTCAGCCGTATGTCCTATGCATCCATGTTTCTATATGACAATGTGTGTGATGGGATCGGTCTCGCTGTGAAAGCTAACACTGCTGATTGTGGTTCAGAGCAGATGATAATACTAACACTTGACAGAATGCCATAGTCTGAGCTCAGCGGGGCTCCAAAGGCCAGAAAAGGCTCAGACGCCTAAAATAGCGTTGCTCTTGTCAGATGTCATCTGAAACTGTGTGTTCAGTTCAGGCTGGCTGGAAAGAGCTTTTTCGAACACTTCTGGCAACGCTGCATCTCAACTCACAGCATCTTTATTATGTGTGATTTTGAAAGCCTTCTGTGATGTGTTCTGTTGAACTCTGGGCCCATGAAAATGCCCACTTTATGACAAAGGATATTAAAAAGGGAGGGTGAGGTTTCTGGCTATTGTTCGCAACATCTGAAGCGACGAGACTTTTTTTTTTTAATTAACAGTTGTTAATTTCTGAACAACAAGGCTGATTTGGGGTAGGGTGATACCCCCTCCTCTTCAGTCTTGACGCTCATGCGGGTTGCCAGATTGAGGACACGCAACAGGAACGAGCACAAATGACAATGGAAGACGACAAGCCTTAAACCGTAAGTTGATTTATCAGTTTTAATATTCCTCTGGTCACAGAGCTTTTTAGATGGATGCCAAGGTTTTTTAGGTCGGGTAGAATCTACAGTCTCTTACTTAGTTTGTTTGCTAGCTTCCATGGCTGCAATATGCTGTGTTTTCCGCCAACTGGCAACCCGGGATGTCAAAATACTATTGGGTAAACTGGCAGTGGGCGGAGTCACACAGACCAAAACAAAAACACACATTCCGACACAAAACACACATTTCAAAGTAGAATAACTGGCTGTAGCACTGATTTTCGGAATAAACAGGTATGTGAACTTAACATGTTTTCTGAATATCTGCAAATGTATTATGGTGTTTTATGCTTTAATACAGTCAAACAATTATAACACCTTTAAAAATAATAAGTAAATTGCCATTTTGAGTCAAAATGAGGAAAATACAGCCACAATTGTGAGACATAAAATCACAATTAATAGACATACAGGTGCCATTTCAAGAAATAAAGTTGGTATAATAAACTCATAGTGTGCAACAGAGAATCTTAAAGCAATATTGAAATGAACCACTCCTAAACATGCTGATTTGAGATGTCTTGTATCTGCAGCATGGCACTATTTCACCTTATGCAGACCAATTTGCACAGTGGCTTTGCAATGCCAAACAATATTTTGGCGATGAGGAACAAGAAGAAAGTGGCCTGCCTTTGGCTGCAGATTTATCTACTGCGGAGATGCTTTAATACTCTCACAAGAGAAAAGAAAAGGGACACACATACTGGATTAGGGGAGGTTCTGCCCAGTTTAATATCAGCTCCACCATCTGTGACTGGTCAATTTCATATTGATTCAATCAGCATGCCTTGCTTTAAACATTTAATATAAAAAAGGGATCCACGGTGCGCTTCTGAGGGCATGACAGAAAGCTGCAGTATCCCCGGCCCACTGGTTCTGAGGATATGCTTTTCTCAGAGGTCCTTAGATAGGAATGATTGAAGCCTTATAACAAAAAGAGATGAAAATAAATAAATATATATATATATATATATATATATATATATATATATATATATATATATATATATATATACACACATATATATCGTTGGGCTTGCAAAGGCATCTGCAACAAAATATGAAATTCATGAGAGACAGATTTCAATGTCAAGTCGGACGCAATTTGCCATGCATTTTAAAGAAATGCGGCTTAAAAAAGTAGACGGAGGGAGGGGGAAAAGGAATGAGAAGTAGAATGAAGACAGCTTGAGAGCCACAAATATGCTGCAAAGATGTATTCAACAATTACCAAACCAAATAAGCTCTTTCTCAACATGCTTTGTGAGGCACGCTGGGTCTGTATACCATTAAACATGTAGCTTCAGCAGGCCTTTGGCTGCATTGCACAAGCACATTTGCTTAATTAACTGCTGTGGTATTAGTCTACAGCATTATTTTCCATCTTTACTGCTGCTCTAGGGGTCCATATTACCCAGATTTAGAGACACATTTATTTTTTTGGCTCCAGAAAGAGAAAGCAAAAACAATGTGAGCTTCCATACAGTTATTTCAATATTGTTTCGTGCCAAGAGATCTGCAACAACTGCATGTGGCAAGAATCCCTGCACCCCGTACGATTAGACATTGAGCAGACATTAAAGTTTCATGCAGCTCATGTGAAATGAGATCTACTGACAATACAAATATCCTGAAATGCACATTGACTTAAGATCTAGGACAAGACATCTCGTTTCTTCATGTAGAAGTAAGACACACTTAAAATGCCCCATCCTGCTCTAGTTTATTTCCCAGATGTGCACCCTGTGCCCTGTGTGCGAGTGCCCTGGTGGCCTTGACATGCAGGATGAAAATGTTTGTCTGAAGCCACCTGGTTCTCATCAGCGCTGGTGTCCCAACGGAGCTTCTCATCTTGACCTGTCCAACACCTTCCCACAGGACCCCATCCCGCACGCAGACAGAGACGCAGAAAGAGCAGAGTGAAGCAATGATGTCAACTGACAGGAAGTGATGCACATTGAAAAACATGAAAGCTCCTCACATCCTCCCTTTTAACATATATTTTTTTTGCCTTTAATTAAATTCATGGTTCAGTGATGAAACTTTCACTTTATTTAGTTAGTTAGTTAGTCTGGATCCATTAATACGTTTTAAAACTTCATTTAAAATCCAATTTATAAGAAGTAACTTAAATGCATTTCTTAATTTTAGTTTTTAATTTCAGAATGAAACTGCATTTTTACATTCACTTTCATATTCTGTTTTTTAATTCTATTTTTATATTTTATTAAGTCAGGGTGAAAAAAACTGTTCTGATATTATAGTGAAGAAAAATCTCTGACCTCTGTTGCTATTTCTTTAAAAATAATTATATATATATACACTTTATTTTTTTTTACAAAAATGAATTCATCAAAGTCATGTGGTGCAACTGGAATGCCGAAATGTTTATATATATTTATGAACTAAGAATGTATGATATCAAAATAGTTACCTAGAAACATATATTTAAAAACATATTTAAAAAATATAATAAATAGATGTCTTTGTCTATTTGTCAGGAAATCTTTTGCGTCCTTTTGATTAGCTATTGTTTATAAAATCCCCCTTTAGCACATCTAAGTGGCTGGGGGTTATGTTCAGCTTTCTGTCCAAAATAACATTTCATCAACAATTATCCTCACTAAGCTTGCCGCTGCCAAATTAGAACCAAAGATTAGTGATTACAATAAGACGGAGGATTTGCAAATGTGCACGCTATGTGTACCCCGTGTAACGGGATGTTTTGGTATCTGCCAATTAGACACTAGGGCTAGGAATGACTTCCATTACTGCTCTTTATGAGAGGAAACAAGTCTAGCCAATTTGCCAATCATCTCCATTTTTCAGACGCTTCTCAACCCCTGGACTACAAAACTCACAAGTAATTCCGCACTGATAAACTAACAAAACAATACAGTTTGCACAGATCATATTGCTCCATTACGTTTAGGGAAACCCCATTATACTCTCTTGAGCTGTGCCAGGGACGAGTCAGGGACGAAGACTGCTGTGCAAATGCTGAACAAAAGACCAATCTGAGAGCAGAATGACTGGAAAATCTGAAAAACCTGATATGAGAAAAGCAGTTGGCTACTACAGCTCCTTCTGTGAGTAAAGACTGACGAGCTTCAGAAATGGTAAAGAAACGCAGATATAGTTCTGCTAATACACTTTGACGTTCTAAAGGTACGACCCCCTGATGTCCGGACGGGACCACTGTAATTGTAATTGTTCTTCTGAGGTTTAGCATAAGGACTTCTCTAAAGCTCTGGATCATGACCAGTGGTCTTTGCTAACAGGCTCTCGGAGGAGCTCCTACTGCTTTTCATTCATGTATGATCTTAATAAATTGGCTGAGACAAGTGAAGCTTCAGCCTCCTTATGGGAAAGAAGCACCTGACAGTAAGATTATTGGAAAACCGGGAGGATGATGGGAAAGCCATGCCCAGTAGTAAAATATGTTTTATAACCGTCTCCTTTTTTGGACCTGGTAGCTTTGAACTGGACAGGGTGTAAGGTGAAATAAATCATCACACTATGGCTCATCCTTTGTAATTTGGCACCACAGCATATTAAAATGCATCCCACACCGAGGACTCAAACGCTGGACTCTGCTTTATGTTTGGCTCATCAAAACGTCCTGCGTGAGTTATAGCTCCCAAACACCAAGAAACACAGGAAAGCGTTTCTGCTTTAACTCAGACTGCATGTTTCAGTCAAGTTTGTTTTCAATAACATCAACAACATGGCTGCTTTGTGGCACTGACAACACCTCCTCCATGGCCTCTGATGTGTCAGAGCCGACTTTTGACTTGCCAGAACATCAAAAGCCCTGAAACAGGATCATGCCTGAATAATTACGTCTTTTTATAGCCTTGAAACGAGTCCCTGCTCCACTGCTGATCGTCAATAGGGGGCTTGTACTGACAATGTATATCTTCATATAATTGAAGCTCTTCACCATATGTTTGTTCTCCTTTCGAAGAAGGGACAGTCTTTGGCGTCAACTGGGGCTTGTGCAACATCTGTGAGCGATTACATCTGCCCAGTCCAGCAGGCAGGTTAATTAAGATGCGACAGGTAATCAAGCTGCCGGAAGCCAATTAAAGCTGCCCAATCTGGTCTTACACTACTAGGCCTCCATCTTTCAAAGAGATCAATTGCTTGCAAAATCAGGCAATGAGTTGAACCTAAATATCATGTGTGCACATCACCACATTGGCTTCACACAAAATGTAAACGGTGACATTATGGGATGGAATGTTGCAGGTGCTAAGATGGCAGAACGGTGGCAGGGAGAAAGCACGCATGCATCTGTGAGTCATCCCCCGTGGCCACTTGGCTCACTCACAATCAACACTCTGAATAGAAATACAATGGCATCTGTGCCCATGCTCCCGAAAGATTTATGCTGACAGCACATTTGAATACGCAGTGACCCAGAGGCACACATCTGACTGAAAGGGTTCCGATTAGCAGGTGAGGAGAGGGGTGAATGGTAATGTTGATGTCAAATTCAGGAATTCTCAATGCCATTCAATACATTGTGGGGAAAATATGAAACAAAAGAAAGAGTAGACAGAAGCAGCTATATATTTGACCCCACAAAAATGTAATAATACTATTTTCCAGCACAGATATTTGGTGCCAAGACTACAGAGCTGAAACCAAAAGGATATTAATGTTTTTCTTATTATTGATATACATATATGTATATATATTGGCCTCTATGCCAAATTTTATTCATAGATACAGTAGCAAAAATACTGGTACTTCAGTAAGAGTCAATAATAGACTGTAAAAAAAAAAAAGTAGCAATAGCTGTCTTCTTTCAGAACCAGTAGTGGCTATAATATAATATGATATTATATTATATGATATAATATAATATAAAATAATACTGAAAGTAGACTGCTATTGTTAATTTTATGTATTATATTTTATATTAACTCTTTCCCCTCTATTGATGGAATGCCTTTCCATGTTTTCACTGTTATATGGTAGGGGGCGCTATAACGCATCTTCTGAAAGAGTACTGAACATCCAGATCAAACACAGGCAAAGAAGAAGCAGAAACAAGTAAGAAGTATGTAAGAAGTATGCATATACATGCATGTGTAAAATAACGCGATAATCAAAATTTAAATAGCATATAAATCAAAAGTGCCTAACATTACCAATTGAAATGTCAACCCAGGAAGGGCTATAAGACTATGCAAGCTTTGGGGGTGCTGATCGAAGCAATCTCCTCCATTTATGTTTTGATCATTGTTTTGAATCTGATCCAGACTTACTGTTTGACAAAAAATGATTTTCTCAGCTTTTTCTTCAAAATGTCGCTTTTTAATTACCCACATTCAAATGTTGCTAAAAACAGAATGCATGAAGCTAGAATAAAGCAGAAGGTGTGTTCTTTCTTTTGACATATTGCATGTTTCGATATTCATACAATAAAATATTCTGGGGGACATGAAATTTTTGTGAAAACAAATGTTGGCAAAAAAAAAAAAAACACTGGCAGGGAAAGAGTTAATAAAAATTATTAATTTGCATTAATATTTCACTTTAAAAGTTAAAAGGTAAAAATGGAAAATTTATTTCCGGTTACGGTATTGAATATGGTGACATATAACTGGTATTGGCACCAACTACTGAAACACTAGTTTAAACACATGCAATAACCACCAAGCCACAGCTCTGATAATATTGATCATTAATATAAAATAAAATAAAATAAAATAAAAAGCCTTATTTAATACAAAAGGGAGGGAGATGGGGAAACTGCTTAAACTGGGAGATGGTGGACTGTTGGTCCATAAGCGCTTTGATCCAAAAGAATTGGATGAGGCTGTAGGGATTTGTGTAGTCTTTAAAGCACTGGATTATAAGAAGCTATCTGCAGGAGCCCTTGACATGATAGTGGGTGGCCAACAGAGCAACAGCCTGTGGTGTAGTATGTACCTTGGCACCTTGCCCTGGTCTCCACTAACAGCACAGAGGTCCTGGATTAGATTTACTCAAGTAATCTTTATAAATTTGACAGAAGTGCAGAGATTACACCAGCCTCCCCCAACCCCTGTTTATCAGAAAGGCTCAGACGCCAAGTCTCAATCTCTTCTCTCCGAGGACTACCTGGCGGAGGTCTGGCACCGTTCCTCGGCTCGTGGCAGTCACCCCAGGGGGCAGAAAACTGAGTAGCAAAACAAGCTGTCCAATCCAAGCGAAGTGCTCTGTAAGCACCTGGGAGTACGGGAGCACGCTAGTCAAGGCTCATTAAAGGAATACATTAGTCCTTTCAGAGCACAACATTGCAAGGCAAAGCCTGTCAATCTGATGGAGTCTGATTATAAAACAAGCTTTGATTGGTCTGATTTCAGTGTTTCTTAGCAAATTGGAGCCTGGAGAGGCAGGCAAACACGGAGGTCTAACGCTTGAAACACATCAGTTGACTACTTCTGCTTCTCCTTCCTGGATATTTTCCTATGCACGTATGTTTGGTGGAACTTCCAATGCCATGCGTTTTTAATGCCGGAAGGATGTGATGAGCTGGCAGGAAAGGCCTGTCTCTTTGGCATACAGCACTGAGAGCGGTCTGGCAATTAAGACTGCACACTGAGACCACTAACTCAACGAACAAGGCGGTTAGGATCAGTAACCACATTGAGGATATTGTATTTACACGCTCTCAAATGCAACACGCTCATTAAGCTTGCATGCAGTTTGGTTGATATGGAGCAAGATGTATGCAACTGTGAACTAACCAATATGGTGACTACAACCATCTGCCAGGAAAACAAGTGTGTGAAACGTGATAATTCGAAATTTCCATTCCAAACAAGCCAAGTGGCAAGACTTTATCAAGATGCTGACATCAAAGAGCCACATTTGCTGCACAATCTGATGCACATAGTGCAGTATTAATGACCTGTAAATTATGCAAACATAGTAGCAAACAAATGGAGAGCCTCATTAGCACAGCTAATTGTCCCAAATGGAAATTTCCATGCCTTTACTCCATAGAAACCTTATTTGTCTTTGAGTAAGGAGTAGAAGTGGAGCGCCAGATTGATTTTTTTCGTCAAAATCATTCCTTTGATGGCGCAACTGGGGATTTATCTGAAGATGCACAATTGATGTAAAAGTTCTAGTTAAATCTGAGCGGTGGAGTGCAAATCAGCTTCATAGCTTGCCCGAGTTTCCTGCTCCTCACGCTGAACTGAACTCCTGTTGAGACTTTCACTGAACTCCCTTCAGGAGCGTGTGGCTGCTTTCCCTTCCTTCCATGCTGTTTGAATTAGAGCTGACGTCAGCACATCTCTGGGCTCTCCTCCTGCTCATTAGGCCAGTGCTAAAGGTAAATACATCCATTTATAAGAGAAAGGTGCCTTCAGTTCATCAGCCAAAGTCTAAATACACCCCCCTGATTAGTCAGAGCCAGCACCTCAAGTCTTGCCACCCAAACAAGCACAATAATATTGCTTCAACGATAATTAATGAGCACAAGCCCAAGGAATAATTATTTATCATCCTGACCTCATGTTTTTTTTTTTTCCTTCATTTGTTTAGAGCTCTCGCATCAGGGTTCAGCGCCTGCTTTGTGTTTGAGAACTGAAGTTTAGGAATGTTCTACCACTGGGGAACTCATCAGAAGTAACAAATCGCTGATCGGCTGTCTGATTGTCTTACAGACCAGAACGGGAGGTTTTCATAAAGCTGGAAGTGACAGAGAAAGAATTGGAAAAGCCCCTGTGACAGCTGCCGGAAACGTTGCCAGTGGATGGAGACTGGTTTTGATGAGTGGCCCTCTGGGCTTTGAAACCACAGCTAAGCATTGGGCGAACATGAAGCGGCAGGCAAATTCGAGAGATCGACGTGTGAATGACACGATCTAGCGCTTTAATCATCGGCGTTCGCTTACTTCCTTTGAGAAAACGCCAGGGTTGTATTTGAATGATGGGATTGCGCAATGGAATCGATGCACAATTCCTTTTGTTGACATCTGCGTGACGTGAATATCACTGCTTGTTGCATAGCGCTCACCTACAATGCAAGTGGCTGCTGTAAACACAGCAGGATATGGGCAATTTCGCCAGAACAGTAAATCAGTCCTGACAGAGTTTTGCAGTGGCAATCTAGTGCTCCAGTCAAGAGGAAGCTGAATCGCAACGAGAGGTGAGGAGCTTGTAATAGCAGGGTTTGAATGAACATAGTCCGTTATTAATTTAAAGCTGTTTACACAGAGCCACTCGATGTTTGCATAAGGCCTATCTAGCAATTAATAAATCAGATTCAGGGCTTTCAGAAGGGCGGTAGAGAGGTTGGCAGGGAGTAGTTTGTTCACTGATGAAATGTAATAAGCCCCAGCTTTTAAACTCCACTGGTAATCACCTCTCAGAAAAACTCCTAAACACATGGTTGCTGTGTTTCAATGGCCCGTCTGCCTAAGCAGTCTACCATTATCAAGGCTGTGTTTTGTAGTTTTGCAAAGTTCAACCCACCCAGATTCTAATCAAGTTGTACGTTAAATAGCAGGACCTGTTATTCTGATACACTCATGCCCTTGTCATGTATTTGGCTCCATTCAGCTTTGATATAGATTATCCAGTAAAGAACGTGTGTATTGTGCAAACATAGGGGTCTCCAGCCCATAAATCACTTTAACAGGCTTCCATCATGTACTCAGAGCTACAGTGTCGAGCTCTCTGTTTTGTCAAGCTGCTCCCCGACACCTGCTCCTAATCACCATCAAAAGAATAACTTAGACGTGGCGACGTGTTAATATTTAGTAATACAGCACTCCGTCTCACAGCAGACGGGTTGGGAAAAGGGTATGTGATGGATCTTGATGAATTCATCAGTTACACTTTACCAAGTGAAAGCAGAGAACTGGTCTCACTCTCAAACCTTCATCTTTTTTATCCTTCTTACAGTGAGATGGACAGGCCAATCAGGAATGACAGGATTTAAAACGAATAACAACAAGGAAAGCAATTAAGATTGGTGAATGGAGAGGTTTGCATCAAAACCATCAAAAGGACTTCAAGAAGGGATAAATTAAGGCATTTGGGGGAATATGCAAACCTATAAACCCACCACTCAGTGCAGCACTTTGAACTATTGCGACCCTAAACTGAATGAAATGCAGTAAGAGTTTGTTTCCCCCCCCCCCCCCCCCTCTCCTTCAGATATCTAGCAATACACTATTTCTAATCCTGAACGGACGTAGTCGGACAGACCGCCAAAGCAGGATTTAATTCTTTTGCAACACATTGAAAAGCTTCATTAAAATTTGAGAGGGCACTGCAAAATAACAAATCCTCCAAAGGAAACAGATCTGGGGCTCCACCCTATCATATCAAAGTCTTTTCCACTGAGAGGTCTGTAATGAGCAACGTCATTGTTTCTGCTCAATGTTTCCACAAGACCTCAGCGTGTCCAAAATCTGTTATCTTTTTTAATTCCATGCATCACATGCCATTGTTTAATCATGATGATGTACTAGAGATTAAACGAAAGGGTGGTGGTCTTGGCGGGAGGGAAGGAGGGCTGGTGGAGGATTAGTTTAGGCGGTGTTCGAATGTGCTTAAACCTAACCCACAGATGTTCTGTATTGTACAAGAAATGAGAACCACCTGCTCAATCAAAACCCACGAGTGCTTTGCTTTTCAATACCCCCTTGAAATATTTGGATAATTTCTTTTATGTCTAAAATAAAGCAGCGAGAAAAACACATCACTTTCTGGTGGTTCTTAAAGTACGTCTCTTTTAGTCAAGAAACGGATTGCTGATCAACCTGGCCTGCATTAGTTCCAGTCATTTTGAAACGATCGCCGTGCATTATCCACGGCAGGCTACCTCTGATGAGCATCGCTGAATCAGAAAGGGAGGATCCGGGTAGGAAGCGGCAGTCCAATTCAACAAGACCTGTTTACCTACAAAGTAATTTGGAGCAATTCAGCATGAAGGTGGATAAATTGGGGCTTGATTGCTTTTTAAGTGCAACAAACGAAGATAGAATTCATTGGCCTTGAATCAAGGTATCCACAGGAAAGGTTAAAGGGGTACGGAGAGATGCAGCATGCACCAAAAACAGGACTGATAGGACCTGTCATACGCATTTAGCTAGGGAACATCTGGACCCCAGCTGTCGAAGACCATATATGGGTCCTATTGAGTGTGCCTACACCAAAGAACACCCCCTGAGGTGGAGAAAGAGAGATGGGCAGGGCTGTAGAGTCTGGGATTGGCTGGCTTGAGTTATCAGAAGTGACAGGGCCAGCAAACCTCCAAGCTCTCTCAGTTAAGCATGAGGCGGGATCAGAGCTCTCAGATTCTCACTCTGGGCACTGGATCAGGGAGATAAGAGCGCACAGTAGCCAGTGTAGCAGACAGTTACAGAAGTATCTATTGAGACATTTACTGCATCACTTAATTTGGAAGTCTTGATTATAACTAATTACATTTTGTCAAGTGAAGTGAACATCAGTGAGTAGGGCCCCTGTGAAACGCAGCATGTGAAAACCCTCTTCCTGAGTGTTAGGATAATAAATGATAAAGTTAGTGAAAGGCAATGTAACTGCACTTCGTACTGCAGGGTGAAAAGGAACAAAGCTGTGAACGAAAGCGTTAGTTTACCACCTTCATCACAGTCCCTTTAACGTGACCCTTGGGGCACCACATCATTTGGGAATGTGTTGTTTTAGGCAGAGTTCCCAAGCACACGTTACTCACCATACATGTTAAGCGCCTTAAACTTTTCTATTAAGGGGTAACAAAGAGCTTCTCATGCTCTAAAGCTATCCACACTCATAATATACTCATGATAATCCATGGGCTCCTGTGAAACACAACAGTTGAGTGCTCTGGGTGAGGAAAGGACAATTGACACATAGGGTCTGATGAATGTTCGAGTATAATACTTAAGGGAGCGAAGATCCTGCAGGACAAAGATTTCAACTGCAATTCACTTCAAATATACATCTAGTAGAATTTCACAACCACTAAAGAAATAGTATGCATGATTTCTTTCAACACGTACTGTACAATGCAGCTGTTTCCAATAAAATCAACACCTAAGCGTTTGGTTAAGCATTAAGACCTTTCTTCTGGATTAACTCTGGAATTCAGAAACTCAAAATTGATGAATTTAAGGTGGAAAAAACAGATGAGAATATCTAATCTAAAGTTGGCGTCTTTATCGATAATCAAGCTGCTTGGAAGAATAGCTCTTTTATGGCAAATCCAAAATCGTAAAATCTAAGTAACACTCATTCTTTTGATGTCCGCCTCACAGATGCAGGCTTTAAACACCACCATATGCGTCAACTGCAAAAAGTGTCATAAACATCCCTCATATTTTAAAATTTGTGTTCTTCTTTGATACGCCGTCTACCAGACTCAGAGGCAACACTGACACAGGCGCTTATAAAAAGCAAATAAAATTCAAAGTGTACCATCCCTTCCTACTGTTGTGTGAAGAAGTGAGAAGCCCAGACAAGGCCCTGCTTATAACACAACACATTCAGATCAAAGGCCACAGAAGAGCAGCTGTGAGTTTCCTTAACCCTGAGCGTTCAGGCCTGACCCGTCTACGCTGACAAGTGACTCATCTATCCGATCTGGGAATGAGATGCCTCCTGGAAGAGCGTCTAAAACCTTCACCCTCGAGGTCAAGGGTCAACGGCACTTTCAAGCAATCAACGCCAGTCTCCGTTTGCGGGAGTCTCGCTTTGGCACGTTCAATCAAGCCTGTCTGGAGGGAATTAGGTGGCATGGGATTGCAGGAAACACGGTGGGGTTTGTGTCCGGATCGATTAAACAGAGGTCAAAGGAGGTGTTTGACAAGACAAAGTGGCTCCGATCTGTACGCGACAATCTGGCCAGTGCAAGTACCTTAATACAGGTGGGGCGCTAGCTTTGGGTGGTCCTCTACTTCACCTAAATTCCATTGCTGTTGCCTCAGGTGCTATAGTGAGTTATTTTAGTAAGAAATGCCAGATATTAGCACCCAGCTCCCATTATTTTGTAAATTATTACCCCATAAAAGTAGGTACCCAGTGACAGCTGAAAGCGAACATTTGTTTTCGACTACATTTTAGGGGCCATATGTTTCTCATTCGTTGATACACACTCAAGAGCATTTCAACATTAAAAAAAAAAGTCTCAACACAAATATTTCATCACGAACCTGGCATGTTTTGCAACAGACCTGGAACAGTGACTAATGTCAGCATACCACAGAAAACCTCACAAAACACACAGAGCCCAAAGGAGCGGGAAAGAAAGAAAAATGGAACCATCCGTTGAAAATTTTGAATTACATATCCATTCTACCGAGAGTGGTCCCGCTAGGATTACCGGAGGGCCATTCAGGCGAGCGCCGTTTCTGGAGAATGGGGCTCTGTATCGCTCGCGGAAATGGACTGTCTCTGTCTTTACTCTCACACCTAACAAATCAGCCGCTCTTGGAGGTTTATCCCAGTTCTCTCCTGACCGCTGTTCAGATGTGGCGTCGTGGGCAGGATTTAGGGAGGTCAGACACTCAGCCGCAGCACGGTGTGAACAAGCGGCAGCTGCTGCAACGTGAGTGATGCCGGGAGCTTCTGGACAAGGTGTTTAGGACTCGATGTCGCCTGCTCGCACACACAACGTCTGCGAAAGAAACATTCAGCCACGTGCTCGCTGTGCTGAAAGGGGATTTCAGGACTTTGGGTAAGGTAGACGCTGTCTCCATTTGATACATACTGTACAACATACAGACTGACACACAAATATGTTCAATCTGGTTTGTGGGAAAAATCCAACTGATCCCCCCCTAAAAACAAGAAAAACACCTGGCATGTTTACAGGAATAGAAATAAACACCACATAATTGAGCAACCATAGTTTATGTGTCAAAATAGGTCACAGATTTTGTTCATTTTTACAGTATCATTTCCATGGCATGTGCAGCATGGAAAAAGTGGAAAAGGAATTTGGAGCATTTTTGCTTTTTCCTACGAAAACTCCTCTTGAAAGATCAATATGTTTAATTACAGATAAAATGCAACCGAGAGAGCTGCTTGTGCAAACACCTGGCAATTAAATTTGCTAGTATCTTTTATTAAATTACTCTCGGGATTCGTCTCAGTCTCATTAAAGCCTGGCCGGGGTAAAAAGCGGGTACTGATCTATTAAAAACCCACTCACCATGCAGAATAAAAGTGGCAAGTGGCACAGCCAAGTAATTATCACAACAATAATAATCTGCTTAATACTCCACACAGTGAAAGGAGATGAATCAATTTCCATGTCTTATCTCCTTATTAAGAGATAAAAGATGCAGGAAGCATTAGCCATGTACAAGCTGGGCCGGAGTGATTAGGAGGGATTTAATGGGAGCCGGGAAGAGTAAGGGAACCACATACTTCCAAGAACAACTGATTAAGGTCATTAAAATTCTAATTAAGAGGGGGATGTAGCCACACAGGACGATTCCGGTTGATTCTCTTTAGACCGTGTTTTGATGGGTTCACCAAGCTGTGGCGTGTTGGGCGACATGGGGAAGACGGGCTTAAAAAAGCACTTCCTTTTCCCCTGCATCTGGAAAACTAATTATTTAAACCGAGCTGTCATTAAACGCGTGCTTGCTTGTCAAAAACGGGTGATCAGCAGGTCTCTGAGGTGCACTGACACACGGAGCTGTAGTCGAGTTGGCTCCAAAACATCTAAGAGGTGATCACCTGGAGAAGCAAGCAGCAGAAACAGGGGACATGGGAAGTAAATTGCTGTTCCAGAGGCAAAATAGGGGAACGGGATGTAACCGAGGTCGCTGATGGGATGTGGCTGTTAACTGTCAGCCAGTCGGCAGCTGCTATGTGGCGGAATCCACAAACTATCTAAGCTGTATGTGTCACCGCAATGTCAAACAATTTCAACACATCTCATAATCTGTCTGCCTGCACATGAGCAGCAGAGGCAGATGACAGAGCGCGCTCCATTTATCAGCCTGTAAAGCTGCAATGCTAAAGCTAAAACAATCATATAAGCAGTTCGCTACAGAGCCCCAGCTGATACTTTTTTAAATTGCATTTTTGTCACACTGAACAAGCTATAGCAGAAATATACCTAGGACCCTGTGATTTCCGCGATGCAGAAAATGTGGACAGAATTACGGAATCCCATCATAAAAATGGAATTTATTACAAGCAATGCCACGGAATTTGCCAAATTTTAGATGAATAAATCAAGAGTAGGTCAGTAGACTTAAATCAACTAGTGTCTGTCAATATTAAACCGCAAAAATACCATTTAAATATGAATCCTGCATGTTCTGCATGTCTCTGTGTGAATGAATGGCGCAGACGCGCAGTTTCATTTATTACACACATACTGAAGCGCGCAATGCTCGTGGTGTTTTCAGCCTCTGCTGCCTCAATATATGTGTACATGGACACATAAACAATCTCTAGAACTGCCCTGAGAGTCACTTCATGAGCATTTTACTGTTTCTTTTGAGAAAACTATCGTCATATCATATAAACAGAGAAATTAAAGGTCTTCACAACAACTGGTCAAAATAAAAGTTTGGTTTAACTTGAAGAGACTGTGACAGAGATATATTACTTAATGTAATCATAATACTGCTACTACTAAATATTTTTAAGGAATATTATCCAGAAAAAAAACTATTTACCAGAATTTATATACCAGAAAAATGTAAATACACAACACAGTATTTCTGAAAAATATTTTTTTTTTCATATAAAATTAATTATTTAGAGATGCGTTTGATTATTAAAATTAAATGAAACCATTCAAATGGAATCCAGAAAATGAATATAAAACAGAATTTGGTAAAAATAAAACTAAATGGGGGGGGGGGGGGGGGGGCTTATTTCATAGGGCCTTAAGTTTGAATAAATCGATGTTAAATTGTGTAAGTTCAATTAGACATGCTTTTTGATGAATACATTTTAATTTAACCATTAAAACAGAGTCTAGAAAAATGAAAACGGAAAAAAATGGAATGCAGAAAATTAATATGGAAAAAACGGAATTGGGAAAAAATAATTTGGAAAAAATAAAAAATAAAACTGATTCATAGGGCACTATATACCTCCTTTATCATTGATCTTTTATATAGTTTAGAGGCCATTATACAAAATATATGAGCAATCAGAATAAACTATTCTAGAGAAGCACCAAGGACAGACCATTAGCGGCGTCCAGCTATGTTTGTTCTCGTGGGTGCAAATACCAGAGGGAGCCGCTAGTGACAGGTCGCCCGGTGACGCTCAGCTATGCCTGCGTTTGGGCTGAGAGGTCAAAGGGCACCCGGCTGACTCACAGACGTTCGTCAGGCAGCCGTCAGCACAGCTTCAAAGCCCCTCCTGCCTTATTATCTCCCTGTGTCAGTCAAGTGTCAGCTTCAGCAGTTCTCATTAAGCCAAGGAGCTGATTTACTCATGGTATAAAAACAGAGAAACCAATTTATCTCTGCTTATAGTCTGAACTCATGCTGGGTGCTCAAACACAGATACGAACCTGCTGGGGAAACAAAAGGAAACTCCAAAATAAGCGTCAGATCATAGTGAACCGATTCAAGTCTGATAACTTAATGAATCTTATGAAATTACATCTGGATCAAAAATAAAATAAAATGAAATAAAATATATATATTTGTATTAGGGTGAAAGGGGGGGGGGGGTGAATTTAATATAAAAACAAATGTCATAATACATCAAAATCACGATGGTATTAAATTGGAGGTAAAAACTGGAAAATGGGCATAAACTTTCCTTTTGTTTTAGAAATATAAATATATCATTTACAATTTCTCTCTTTTAATTTGAGTTTAATTTCGACCTGGTGATGTTCTTGAAATTTTATGTGAGATTTATCCACTTACAAACTGCATAATTAATTAATTATCAAATCTCATATATTTAAATATATATAAAAACTTTAGCTTGTGCATTAAATATATGCAACCCTTTTTTTTATTTTATTTGCCAGCGGTATTCAGTATCTTAAAAATGATCATAATTCCTGACCCTGAGTCACAGCCAACGCATCCATCTGTCAATGTAATGAGTGTGAGAAAGAACTGATCAGGCAGGTGTCAATGAGAAAGTATCTAGTGTGCATGCCAGCACCTAAACAAAGAACAATCCTGCCAATCCTCCATTCAAAGCCTCCAGAGATCACAGCAAAACTTGATTACTAGATTACACAAAACCATGCAAGCATGAGCCTGGGAGACATAATTCCATCAAAAAGCTTTACAAAATGTCTAAAGACATGTATTGTCTGGAAAACACAGCCTGTTGTCAAACTACGCAACCTCTGGCATTCTATTATGAATGAATCAGCTGTCTTTTACTGGTAATAAAGCAAGCTGGATACGAGAAAGGCTTTCTCATCAGCCAAGTTTTACACTCAAGGCTTTTACAGAACTGTTGATCTCATCTCTGAAGATATCAGCCGATTCATACAGATCTGTAGAACATCTGCACTCTATTGTGAAGTTCAAAAGACTGACGCTCACATACATGCTTTATGTCCTTAATAAAGCCGAAGATAATACAGCTGGCTAATGATTGACTGCTATCCCTGGTCAACAGCAGGAATTCAACATCTCCCAAAACCAAACTTCCAGAAGAATAACAAGAGGAAGTTCTTTACTATTTGTCTCATCGCATTGGCTCCCTTTAAAGGTTATCCCGGACAAATCAAACATTTATCACATGTATTTATCATTTATTCGTTCCAGATGGAGATATTATCACATCTCTCTGATGTAATTAAGTGATGTATTTGTAGCATGTCTCTCCAAGACCAAAGTGCCATGGAAAGACGCCGAGCCAGTGAAAAAGACAATCTGTTGAGACAGACAATGTGAATACACATTTGTGTTTGTGAAAGAGACCGTAAAAAACTCAGTTTAGTGTCCTGAAGTAGGGAAGAGCATTTGGAATCGATGTTTTTATTTGACTCACTCTCCAGATTGGGAGTAAATGTGACCACTTGACTATGGCCCAGCATACTTCTGTGAAGGAGTTACATCTGTGCATCTAGTCTCATCAAGAGCGCAGAAAACCCTTCCAGCACAGACACTAGACTGCTATCTCACCACAGAACAATATAAATGTGCTGAATCTGAGCATAGCCAAGAAAACAAATATAATAGTCACTGCTAGACAATGAGGCTGAATAACAACAAATGCTGGCAATATTCTGGCATACATCGTGACACCTTAAAGGGACAGTTCAACCAGAAACACTCCTTCTAAACCTATATGCTGATTAAAACCTGTATGCAATCCAAACGTGAATGAGATTTCAGCAAAGGGAAAGATTATCACTAATCAACGATATACATTTTAGTTTGTTCCCCAAACAAATCTTTTGCATAACTTCAAAACACTTGGAATGTAGCACATGAGTTAAATACCACTACTACCAACAACTATTATTATTATTATTTATAGGACATTATATTTCTTTCTACTGGACAAAAGCTTCAGGTTCAAACCGTATCGCTATTGTGACCTTGAGCAAGATGAAATCCCAGTTTAAATAAATAAATAAACAAATACATTTATTATTATTATCATCATTTTTATAAGAGAAAACTGGACCAACAGGATCAGGTATCACATCAAACTGTATCACAATTATCCCCTTGAGCAAGGTCAAATCCCATTGAAATGTAGATATAAATTAGGTATAAAAGAAGAAAATAATCCTTATAGATACAAAATTCTACAACACATTAATGGGTTTCTGTTGACCATCAGCATTAAAAATAAAAGCTGACGCGGTGATCCGTTCAAGCCAGAGTCTCATGCTCGTCCTCCCACCCCTGAAGTAATGAAAATCTCTCGTAGCGTTTTTCTCCCAATTCCTTCGACTGCCAGCACTCTTTACCCAGGACCATTCACCGTAGCAACACCACACAGTGTTTGTTTTCTCACAGGAAAATAAACCATCGGCGAAAATATTTGTGTCTTTGCAGAGCCGCCCATCTCCGCAGTCAACAGGGGGCCCATCTCTGCACGATGCTGTTTGTTTTTGCCCAAAGCTAATATTTAAATGAATTCCTCGGAGAAATAAGCGGGATGTACATCATGCGGTTATACTGTATCTCTTACATACCACGCACAAATACATTCTCACTGTTAAATGTTTAGATTTCCACCAAAACAAGCAGATCTGGCGATGCAATGCTGCGGTTTCTCGTGAGTGACTGTCAGCCTCCCTCGCTGGAGGAAAAAATGTTTTTTTTTTACACAGTCCAACTGTCAGTTTTACGACGCCACATCTGCTTTGAGAGACCGAGTGAGGTCTATTTATTATTTATGGTCGCCTTCATGATCGTGAAAGTGTTTCACAAATATGTGATGGTTTATTCATTAACTTAATGAATGCGTAGCTGTTTTCGTTCCTTTCAACTACATCACCGCTTTTTCCACAACAATGGGGAATTGAGGCAGAAAGGCCATAAAGAGCGGCATAACCCACATTGCAGGCATTCCTTCAAGCTCTTTTGTTGTTGGAGGTAAGGTGTTTTTGGTGTCACAGCAGGTAATAGAACTGCTCGCGGCTAATTTTAACAAGCCTTCCTTCAATACATCAGCGCTTAGGTACAAGACAGAGGGATGTGGGACAGTGCGGTTCAACTTGACGTCAAACTGTTCGAAATCGAAACAGTCAAGCACAGACGTGGCCTGCATTCTGAAAGCATGAACCAATCATTTCTGTTCTGTTAATAGCACATCGGCTTGATAGAACAAAATTTAAGTTAATTAGATGTGTGTTTTTACGATGCCGTCACTCATGGACAAGCAAAACCCTGGACTGAAGACTTCTGACCTCTGAGGGAACTGGGCAGAGGAAGTGAATAATGGCCGTGGAAGATTAGGTCACAGGCTAATCCAACGCCAGAGATATTGTGGCAGTTAATCTAATATATCTCAAACAGTTGAAGAGAAGTGAATGTTCTTGAGGGAAAATATTCTCTTTGGAAACATTGCAGCCTATAATTCACAAGAGGCACAAGAGGACACCTGGACAGACCAGTACATAAATCAACTGGGTTCCCTTCTTGACCTACTGACCTTGTTATCAGAGGTCAGATTCACCAAACATTCTTTAAAATAAAAATCTTCTTTACTACCATATCTTAGGTTTCTCGAAGCGTCTTGGAGACACAGTTCTTCTGGATTGAGTCTGTCTCAGTTTGTTCGGTTTCTTCATGTCACTCCAGACAGACTGATGATGATCAGATCAGATCTCTGTGTGGAGCACCGGCTGTTATCAGACAAAACCTCACTGGATTATTACAATTAATGGAAAAATGAATGTTTGGAACACACTACAAACTTAAAACCATGTTTTGTTGGTGAAAATAGTAATGGCCTAAGACTTTTGCACAGTAGTGTACATATTAAAAAAAAAAACAGAATATTCTTATCTTTTTTCCTTATGTTGTTCTGAAGAAGAATATAAAACACACACACACACACACATATATATATATAGAAATAAATGTGACCCTGGACCACAAAACCAGTCTTGTGTCAATTTTTCCGAAATTGAGATTTATACATCATCTGAAAGCTGAATAAATAATCTTTCCATTGATGTATGGTTTGTTAGGATCGGACAATATTTGGCTGAAATACAACTATTTGAAAATCTGGAATCTGAGGGTGCAAAAAAATCTAAATATTGAGAAAATCACCTTTAAAGTTGTCCAAATCAAGTTCTTAGCAATGCATATTACTAATCAACAATTAAGTTTTGATACATTTACGGTAATACATTTACAAAATATCTTCATGGAACATGATCTTTACTTAATATCCTAATGATTTTTGGCTTAAAAGAAAAATGGATAATTTTGACCAATACAATGTAATTTTGGCTATTGCTACAAATATACCCCAGCGACTTCAGACTGGTTTTGTGGCCCAGGGTCACAAATAAACATCTTACAATTGGGACAGCCGTACACTGGTCTAAAATCTCATTTTAATGAATTTAGTTGGATTATTATAATACTTTAGTCTTATAATACTAGAAAAAACAGTACTAATAACATTTCCTACATTTACTGAAACAAATGAGCAAAATGTTTACCTGAAAATGACTTCTAATGTTGATAACCTAACACTTTACACTCGAAAACTAACAAAAATATACATTTATTAGTAAGATTTACACACGCTCTTAAGAAAATATTTGTGAATTTAGGAATTGATAAGAATTGCACTTGGCGTTCTTATAAACTCCTCATAATTTGACCTTAAGGACTTCCTTAAATTGTTTCTTAAAGGGATAGTTCACCCAAAAATAGAAGTTATTTTGAAGAATGTAGATAACAGTTGCTGCTCCCCATTGACTTCCATAGTATTTTCTTTCCATACATCTTCAAAAAAAAAAATCATTTTTTGTGTTCAGCAGAAGAAAGAAACAGATTTGGAACAACTTGAGAGTATGCAAATGACGACAGAATTTTCATTATTTGGTGAACTATGCCTTTAATTTTGAGGTTGAGGTTGAGGTTTCTTCTCCACCTAGATATAATCATTTCTCTTGCACAGTAACTTCCCCGGCCAAAACAGCAAATCCATTTGGACAGAAAACTACACTACAGATGACACACTGCACCGTTTAAACACTGAAAACCGACACCTGTTTCCACTTGATCTGTTTTGGAAACATTTGGAAACACATCTTCCTGCATGCAGACCAATAATCTACAGTCAGTCAAGGTGAGTTGGGAGCTTTGTCGAGCTCTGCCATCACAGAAGAGCCCCTTTGTCTCCTCCCCATCTCAGGAATGCTGGGCTGATGGGAATCTCTCAGCGTGAGGCCACATTCCAGTCAACTCGTCCCCGGCGCACCTGCAGGGCACCTGGGGTCAGCTGCCTTCACCATGCATCACTGGACACAGGAACCGGGATCGACACAAGCTCTACCTCCAAATCCTCCACAGATCCCAGAGTCGATCAAAGCTCACAACAGCACTGTGAAAAGCCTTTCAGACTGAGTTTAGAACTTCTTGGTGACTGGACTGCAGATACTTCAATTAATATATCAAAATACCAATGGATGAAATCGAATGCCAATCATGTTTTAATTCTTTGATGTGGATTTTGAATTCAAATACATGTAGAAATGCTGGCCAGATCAATATCTCACTACATTTCACAAATCCTTTTAAGTGACCACTGTTAGCCTCTGTAGGGTGGGGTGCACCAGCTAGTTAACCTGTGTCATTACTCATGACCTCGTTAATATTTTTTCCACAGCGGCGCATCTGCTCAATATGATCTACAGGACAGAGAAACCGCACTGTCAGGTTTTCTCATCACATCCTGGTTTTTGAAGATTTGCTATACTTACAAGTAACTTTAAACCGGGGTCGGCAACCTTTTTGATATGAAGTGTCATTTTTAATTTATTTTGGAAATGTCTCTACCATACTATATTAAAATAACATTCTATGCTTTATAAAGTGCTGTTTTGACAGCAGAAAGCAGACTGAAGTGCGTCACCGCTCCAGCAATGCCGCGAGTGTGAGCGAGAATGTGCTTCCAACTGAACCACGAAGTGAAACCAACAGGATCCATCTGACACATGCATACATAACCATCCAAAAGTTTGCAGTTCTTTAATGTACTTTAGTTTAGGGACCAATTCTCATTATTAACTAGCTGATTATTAGCATGCATATTTTGCTTATTAGTACTAAGTTTCTTGTCCTATTCTGTATGACCATTTTCTAGATTCCTTAATCATAAATCTAAACATCATATCTAAACTTAACAACTGCCTTACTAACTATTAAAAGTTTACTGAGGCAAAAGGTGGAGTTAATAGGTAATAGCAAGAATTGGCCCCCAAACTAAAGTGTGACTGGATAGTACTACATTTTAAAATAACTAACTATTTAAATATGTTAAAATGTAATTTATTCATGTGATCAAAGCTGAATTTCCAGCATCATTTGTCTTTAGTGTCACATGATCCTTCAGAAATCATGCTGATTTGAGGAAACTACTACTACTACTACTATTATTATTAATGTTGAAAAATCATAATGGAAATCATAATGCATTTTTTCAGTATTCTCTGATGAATAGAAAGCTCAAAAGAACAGCATTCATTTGAACTAGAAATAACTCTAAATATCTTTGCTTTTACTGTTAAGTTTAATGCATTAATCTAATTTACCCTAGCTGAGTAAAAGCATTCATTTCATTTTCTTTATTTCCAAAAAATAATAAAATATATATAAAGATTTGCACTAACCCCAAACGTTTGAACATCATGTACAAAAGCGTCATATAACTTGCAGTGTGTTCTTTATTATCGCCAATGTGTATTTTTTAAATTTTGATACTAAATACTAGTCTTGTCTAAAGCTACCAGGCTCTACTTTCAATGGTTCATGTGAAGACCCTTGGATACCTTGTTAAAGACCTCCATGTGATGTGATTGCCTGAGTGAAAGTAAATGAATACTGAAACACGAAGACGGCTGCCCTTATTTTTCTTCCCACATTAGGACGTATAAAAGTGAGGGTGTCGTGCACAGTAATGCACTACACGCTGAACAGATCATGTGTCAGATGAGCACTTCGTGCCATCGCCGTGCTTCGTTTTTTTTGTGACCTAACCGCACCGAGCAACGTGCTTTTGTGGGAAGCAAAACGATACTAGAGCAGAACAACAGGCTCTTACCGCAAAGGCTTACGGCACAATGAACGCACCTGGGCTGCCCTGGTCCAAAACAATCAGTATTTATGAGGCCCGGGACAGCCACTGTTGAAACATGCCCACCCAAATGAGGCTTAACAGTCCGGTGGCCCAGCAAACAAGGGTGTGCTATCTCTCTGTCTCTTTCCCGCCGCTGGAAAATCATTTGCTGGAGGAAGTTTGCTCACATATTGAAAACCGCCAGCCATTGAGAGCTCCGTGCTTTCAGAGCAAACAGGAACAATGGAGATTTCTGCAGGGGTTGAGCAGCAAGGTGAACAAATCTCCCTCTTCTACACAGAAACAGCCTCCTTTCCTGCTCATTAGAGTTGGGAAAACTCAAACACCCCCTGCCAGGGCCTCCTCAGCCCCAGAGCCCAAAAACAAACAAGCAGCAAGAAAAGAACAAGAAAAAACAAAAAAAAGCCACTCAGTCGTTTGACAAGCAGTTTGTTTTCCCTCTGTAGAGGAGACAGAAGTCCCAATCTGCTCTCACTGCGGACACAGCTGCGAAGATGTGCGGGCCGTCCTCTCGTGTGCGGATTTGTTCTAGCACCCTACTGTCATGGGAGGGGTTCAAACAAAAGGGTTTTAAGGGCAAAGTTAAATTGAACGCCTTTGTACGGATCCAATAACTCTGCTTCACAGCATGAAAGGTGGTGTTATTGGCCGCTCGCATGCTGATCTCTCATGCTCTGCTCTTTAGCACTGCACACGATCCGCAGGACGCAGGTAAAACCCAAACGGGTATTAACATTCCAGGGTTTGGAAACAAGAACCGCTGGTTTTTATAACCCTCGTCACCTCCCAAGACAAAACCATCTCACTTTCCATTCTCTGGAGCCGATTTTCCATTTCAAATTTGTTTGATGTAGGACGACTGCATCTATTTAAATCCCACGGTCATGTGGCATCTAAGACATCAGATGGCCACTCGCTAGTAGATTTCACTGATTGGGACCAGGTGGAGATGCAGTCATACTGACCGATTTCAAACCCAGCTGGGTGAATCACAAGCAGGCCTGTCCAAGTTACCATGGCAGCTCAGGGCGCACACGTGACAGTCCGACAGTACCGCTTCGCCTCTTCCAAATGCACACATAAAAAGAGACGGAATTAGATTGCTGGTGCTTAAGTCAAATCAAGAGACCTCGTTCTCCACAGAAATGCATTCTGACACACTGCACTATTCGGTTAATGTGCATTAGCGATGATTTCAGCGTAATGCACTGTAATGTACTCATTTATACCAATTTCTGCCCTCACAAAGTGCCTTTATATAAACTCTCTGTAGTGTTTTCTGGTAATCATTAATGTCTGGAAGGATCGATTTCGAGTTAAGACCCACTCAGCAGTCACCCTGTGACTCTGTTTTTCCTCTTGTTTGGTTGTTGTCTGTTTTCTGTCTCTGTCAGAGATAGTATACCAAAGAAAAGATATGGCACCACAAGAACACACACAGTGCCAAACCCTTCACAAGCAACTATCCTGAGCAGAGACGTCACGTATTACGTGCACGTACTCGCATGTGCGACATTTTGGGTATTTCTTAAATACTTTAAGCAAGAAATACATTGATCAAAAATGGCAGCAAAGACTATTTTAAGATTAGTTTCTATTTCAAATAAAAGCTGTTCTTTTGAAAATTTTTAAATATTAAAGAATCACGAAAAACAGCACAAATGTTTTCAACAATGATAATAATCAGAAACGTTTCTCGAGCAACATTATTAGAATGATTTCTGGAAGATAATAATACATTACATTTTAAACATTTAATACATTACATTTTAAACATTTATTTTAAATAGTAAAACTTTTCACAATATTATTTCGCTATTTTACTGTATTTGGATCAAATTAATGCTGCCTTGGTGAGCATAAGAGACTTCTTTACACTTTCCCAAAACATTTTTTGGTCCCACTTTACATTAGGTGGCCTTAACTACATGTACTTACATTTAAATTAATCATTTGATACAATGCACTTACTGTGTACATACATGTTTTTACATTGTACTTATATTTTTAAAAATACCTATATGTACTTACATCTGTAATTAATTTCTGTAATTACATTTATAATTACACTGTTGACCCATCACTTACACCTTCACCCACCCTTAAACCTACCCATACCACCAAACCTGCCCCTAACCTTACCTGTATCCCCCTCAATAGCAGCAAAAGTGTTTTGCAATACAATATGAACACAATAAGTACATTGTACTTATTTTTTGACGTAAGTACATAGTAGTTAAGGCCACCTAATATAAAGTGTAACCCATTTTTTTTCTATAGCCAAATGTATTCATCGTAGTCATTCAAACAACTGTTTTCAAAATGGATAAAAATCTGAAATGTTTCTTGAGCAACTAATCAGCATATTAGAATGACTTCTGAAGGATCATGTGCCACAAAATACTGGAATAATGATGCTGAAAATTCAGCTTTGCATCAGAAATAAATTACATTTTAAAATTGATTTAAAAAAGTTATTTCAAATGTTAATAATATTTCATGATATTACTGTTTTACTGTATTTTTGATCAAATAAATACAGCCTTGCTGAGCAGAAAAGACTTCTTTAAAAATATGTACTCAACTGTTTATACATACACGTACCATTGTTTATTATATACTGTATACACATTCATAGGAAAGATGCTTCTATTCTGTGAATATTACACGTACACGTTTATTTGTCTAAACAAGCCGTGTGTGTTTGTGAACTCTCATTGTATGTGTGTGTCTGGTTGACAGCGTGTCTCTGCCAGGGCTTGTGTTTGTGTTTAGATGCATATGGAGCTTGCAGGCCTAAGTGAGCATTACGAGGCCAGCTGAGGAGTCCAGCGAGGGACCACAGGCTTGCGTGCTCTCTCCAAACCCTTCCATTTAGCCCTGCGCAGAGCTGTGATTACTGCAAGAGAGGGGGAGCAGAAATGAGCCAAGGAGGATGTGCTGGCAAACGCAGACAGCTGTTTAAAGCCTGAGAGGGAAGCCCAGACTGCAGCGGGTTAACTAATGCTCTCTATGTGGGCCAGTGGAGCAGCCAGCGCACGTACACACACTCACATACATGTTCTCCGAGATTAAATGAATGATGGCCATGTAGTGCATGTAATACAGTACCAAACCTACTCTGGTTCTGTCTATGAATCAAGATTAAATCCATTTGCAGGGTTTCACATGCAATTTAGAGTTCAAGTTCACACAAGCAGAGCCAAACAAGGACAGACGGTGGTGTCTTAGTGGTAAACATACTGCGTTTTCGTCTGGAGCTTCCAGACAGAGGACTTTGTCTCTCTTCAAAGCCACAAGGCTCCATATATCAGTGGCTAGTGCTTGCTGGGCTGTCAGCCACCCTGAAGCCCACATGCTGATTGTGAAATGGGGAGGAGAGAGGCAGGCCTCCTACCAAGCCTTGTTTAGCGCCTCAGGTCTTTGTCCTTCTCTGGACCGCCGCCACCTCATGCCCTCGGAGGCCCAAAAACAAAACAAGACCCTGTTCTTCAGGCTCAATAACAAAACAAGGACACAATCGACACAGGATTCGGCTCTTTAAAGGCAGGCCGGCTATTCTGGCGGACATGCATTCGTGAAAACAAGCTGCGACACTTAAAGTGAGCAATGAAGTCAGCATTTGGCGACAACGGAGCATCAGATTAATCGTCTTTTTTTGTTAGGTTCGATTTTCGTTTGGCTGAATTTATATTCACAAGTCCACATGTTGTGCTTCGGAAAAAAATGTAAGATCTTTTTCATTTTATTCAAATTGGTGAAAATGTACAAATTGGTACCAGGATAAAAGAAATTTCCAAATCTAACAAAGCACATCCGTCTACGTGACTCCTCTGGGATTGCGTTTGTGATTTGAAAGGTGTAATTGGAGGACAATAATGTCACTTGTTAAAGAAAGGTACAAAGCAGACGAGAGGACCAGAGGAATGCCCTTCAACAGTAATAACTCACGGCTTCGAGTTGAGTAAATTGGTTACCAGAGGCTGGTGTTGGGTACGGTTCAGCTTAAAGCCACTGCCTCAGAGTGAGGGGAGTACGGCGCAAAAGGTTAACTCTATTATTGCAGGTTTCTGAACTGGAAAAAAAGGGGAATTGGAGTTTTGATTGGAAACAAATGTCAGGGGAGATGGGCTTGGCGAGGAAGAGGTTGGGTTCTCTTGCAACCAGAGGCACTATCTGAAATAAATGTGTGCATGTCTTTGTTAGACACACCTCTGTGAGGTGTTTTTTGGAAAATTAACCTACTAAATAAACAAGCACACGATATTAACACTGAGATGTACTGAGCCTTAGAATAAAGCAGTGATTCCTTGCACAAACGCCCACAAGTAGCCTCTTTTTCTACTTAACACTCACAGACAAATGTCTCCACAGGTCACATCAGGCAGAGAGCTTGATGGGGCTCTTATTTTACTTCCTGTCAAATCACCCACCTCCCGTGCTTGACCTCGCTCCTAAAACAGCACTCAAGCCTTTCCGCATGACTGACCCGCAGGACCCTCGCTCTCCTAAAAACCCACCGCCTCAGACTGTTCAGAAACTCTTGTTGTTACTAGTAAAGGAACTTTGAGAGGTAAAGTTTGTCGCCTGGTTCTCCACTTCCCCGGACCCCCTTGGCTTTCAACGCTGCCAGCTTGTCAGCCAGTGTGGCGGAACGGTCACGCTTCTAGCAAGAGAGGAAGGGATGTTTTGTCATCCCTGTGTTGAGTAACATACCCAGAGCAGGGTTCGGTATCTCTCCGTCGAAGACAGCGCTTAACACACTTTATGTTCAATTGTGAGCTACATACGTTATGGTGTGGTGTGTATTGTTTGAGGCAGAACCTCTGTGATTTGTGATGAAACCAGTGTAGTCTAATTCCTCAGCGAATGGCTTTCAAGATGCTGTCACATTTAATGTTGTTCGGCAATTTTTTGTGGGCGAAATCCTGTCTTTTCAATGGAATGGAATCAATGCAATCTGAACTTTGCATGATTTTGTAAAAGGTTAAAGTTAGTTATGTGGAGTTGCCACGTTGACCAACAGAAATCTGCTTGGTTTGAAATTGACCTTTGTGTGAGCTGTGCTTCATACATTTATATACTACTGTCAATAGTAAATGACATTTTTTATATTACTCAGTACTTAAATATATATATATATATATATAGTAATTACACTGTAACAAGGACACCTTAAAATAAAGTGTAACCCAAACTATTAGACTGCATGTTTATTGCCCCTAAAATATTTGTGTAAACATATTTGCAAGAATTCAATTAATTTCTGATTTGCTAACTGATAACTGATAACTGATCTGAACACTTGGCAACCGACTGCAGAGAGCAAGAACTGCATTCCTTTTAGCAAATATTTCTTCCTAAAGTACTAAAAGAATCGTTAATGGAATAATTAAAGAGCTGAAACGTTAGGAGGATTCTGAATCAGAATCATTAAATTCTTTACGATTTCCATGCCTTTAGCCATCCAGAAACCTACACCGCTCTTTCAGGATGTGTGCTGTTGTAGTAATCTAATTTTGAGGTACAAGGTACTAACAGTGTTGTGATCGTAGCTAATCGTTATTCACACGGAGCAATTTGGAGCAGCAAAAGGGCGAGAGTCTCATACTGTTGAAGTCTGGAGCGAGTTTCCGTCCTGGCAGTCTCTTTGGAGTGTGTATTATTACTCACACATTTGTATGACATTAGGCACTGCTGGTCTGCTGAGAATAACCCGCAGTACCTGCCAAGCGGCACGAGGACACGCTAAGCATACGTTGACCTTTGCGGTAAAATTCTCACATTAGAGAGTTTTGGTGTAAAAAGGCGTTCATGAATCGTGCATGGCACGAAGAGGGAGCCGTCAGTAGGTTTCAAAACAGATCAGGGTATTTTGCGTCTCTCATTAAATGAATAAATAATAAATAAACAAAATTAGCATTGCAGCAGCTGGGGCCGCACGACACTTAACGACTGTAGCAACTGTCACGACAACAAACTGCAAGTTGTGATTTGGATAATTAGGTTTCCAGGGTAATCGGCCTTTCTGATTATAGGATTTATTTATAACCAAATGCAATGACTGCCTTTACAACCTCACACTGCTAGTGTGGAGTGACTTATCTAGTTTTTGCTCCAGAAAGCTAATTTTGCTTAGTTTTTTTTGGTCACACTTTATTTTATGGTCCAATTCCTGCCATTAACAAACCATTAACTATGACTTTTGCCTCAAACTCCTAATTTGCTGCTTATTAATAGTTGGTAAGGTAGTTGTTAAGTTTAGGTATTGGGTAGGATTAGGGATGTAGAATATGGTCATGCAAAATATGTGCTTTATAATTAATAATAAACAGCCACTTTATTAATAATAGGCATGCTAATAAGCAACTAGTTAATAGTGAGAATTGGTCCCTATACTTAAGTGTTACCATTTTTTCTTTTGAAAACTTATGATATATATATATATATATATATATATATAATGTAGCATAAAGTAAAACCCTGATTTGTTTTGCGATAATGTACATTACACAGAAATGAATGTGAGTGAATGTGAAATATAGATTATGCAAGAACATCCCTGATAAAATAATATATGGTCTAAGGCTGGTTTTAGAGGAGTTTCAGCCAAATCAGCCAAACACCAATTTTCCCAGACTGAAAGGTTGCATTTTAAACCAAGTAAAACCAGCTGAAGCTGGATTAAACAGGTATTTTTAGACTGTGGAGGGATAACGGGGACATAAACCAGCATCGCTATGCTCACAACTACGTCAGTTAATTATAACAACTAGTAGGAACAACTAAGTCAGTTAATTATAATTTTGCATATTTATTTGACCACAGAATTTTGTAATTGACCAATCAAAATCAAGTATACCGGAGCGGCGTGTAGCAGTTAAGCATAATCTCCTGTGATATAAGGCTTATTATATCAATATTAAGTGAAAATATCATCGTGCAACAAAAAAGCGGATGTACTTTTTCTAGTCTGTTTGGAAGACAGGAATTGGATTACCCTTTCATGAATGTGTGTGCGCTGTGAGGACGGGAGGAAGTGTTGTCAGGGCTCCAGTTCCGTGACCTTGGGCCAGGAGCGAGTGTAACCAGGTGAGGGCCTGGCGGGGCCCAGCCAGGCGGCTCAGTTTTCACTCAGCAAATTTCATTAATACGGGCTCCCCAAAGAGCCTTTCATCTCCACAGTCAAAAGCTCTTCCGGACTGAGTGGGCTCATTTATTGAGAAGCGGGGCTGTGCTACTTAAGGATGGTGTTCGGTTATTACTGGAACCCAGGGCATTTTTCGGGTGATTAATGTGTGTGTGTGTCACTGTGGGAGCGAGTGACTGCATCAGAGAGCATAATTCTCGGAATAAGTACTTATAACTGAGGTCGGTCTATGTAAGCTAATGCACTCTGAAAGTGAGAAATCGTTGCCGCTCTGATGGGATTGTGTTTAAGTGCTATGATGGGTCTTGTGCGAGGGGACACTGTAGGTCAGGACACTCTCAAGGCTAATTGAAGGCAATGAAGCCTTGCGGCCTGAATCCAGGGTTGCCGCTTTAAAAACAAATGACGCTACATTATAGAGCTAACCGCTTACATACAGAAAGCATGCATGCCAATCAAACAGCCATGCACTGTGCTTTATCTCATTATGAGGAAACCCTCCGGGACAAATATGTAAAGTATTCCCTTCAAAGCTGTGAAAACATCCAAAGTAACAATAACATGGCACAGATTCAGCTTTCACACCCTGAGTATTAAATCATTCAAACAAATGATAGAATAACACGTCAAGCAAGGATAAATAAACATTTGATCTAGATGTCAAAGCCGCTCAAATATAAAATTATGTATTCTCAACATACAGTGCCAAAATTTCTTCCATGGAAAGAGGATTTGTTGAGGAATATCCTGGATATGATTTTAAATAAAATGAAAGTGAATGATGACTGAGACTGTCAAGATCCAATGTAACAAAATGGCAAACGTCATAGTGCACATGACTAGCACTTCAAGTATACTATAAGACACCTGAAGCTGAACTTGTGTGAGAAATGGACCAAAATTTGAACTCTACTTTTGAGACAAACCTTTTCAATGAAACAACTGATTCATTAATTCGGGCTGATTTGGTTCTCAACTCACTGATTCAACGGTCCAAATGAAGCAGTTTTAGTCTGTTCCTCATAAAGTCATCAGCAGGCTTTTAGGAAATTTGTATGAACCACTTTTTAGACTCTTCAATGGTTATTTTGCCCTTTTGAAGCATGAAAGCTTCATTCCCCATTCACTGTAATTTAATGGACAAAACTGATCGGTAAATTTTTTCAAGATTTCCCCTTTTGCATTCCACAGATGACTTAAAGTCAAGTTTAAAACGACATGAGGTTTAAAGAAATTGGGTGAAATAATTCTCTAAACCAGAGCTTGTTCCCATTTTATGGATGTTCCCTCAAAGATGATAAAGAATGCCACTCTCTGAACCTTCCTGGAGCCGCCTGTCTGCCAATGGAATGTTACAGCAAATCATCACACATGTGAATCATCATAAAACAAGGCGACAGTTTTGCCACCGGAGCCAATGTCAAGCATTCGGCAGCGTTTCCTTAACAACCGTGTCTGGGTATCCTAGAGCCAAGGGAGATTCTTAAGGGATTGAGTTGGGTGTGACAGATTTATAGTAATAAAAAAAATCCTCTTGAGATTTATGAAACTGTTTTTGTTTTTGTTGTAGACAATGGTTTTGTCAGAGTGCATTGGGGGTAATTACATGAGGGCTGTTAAAGAACATAATGTCTGTGCAAATTAACGCAATTTACCCAAAAAAGACTTGGGAACGAAAATGAAGTTGCAACCATTGCAAGTTACTGAATTCGCTGTTTATTGCATGCAATCAATCACAGAAAAATGATTGATTTGAATGTCTGTTCCAAATTATGCGAATGAAAAATCTATACACTGCAAATGGAGGCTGTCTCTAAATGTCATTTAATCACTGACAGTAATGATTCAGCAGGAACCACACTAGTCTACCAAGACCGGGCTCCCCATTCCAGACCAGCCCACAGAATTAAAGCAGCTTTGGGGGGTCATGTTAGGATTAAAGTCTTTGTTCCAGGAATCTCAGCGTTAATGAATGTCATAATTAGAATCAGAGAGCCTTTGCTCAGTGAGGTTCACAGTCCCAGGCATTACACCATGTAATTTGACTTATTTATCCCGAAGACGCCTGGCAGCTGCCCATAGTGGCTTCCACTGCAGTGAGTCAACGGAGCGGGACGCCTTCTTCCTTTGTGACCATCGCTGTTGTGACATCACAACGCCACATTCCCCTCTCTCCTCCTCATTTCGGCCTCTGTTCACAGGAGAAAACAGGACAATGGGAAGGAGATGGGATCTCCAAGTGTGGCTTTGGTAACCCTAAACCAGGCCTATCTGTGATGTCCCCTAACGAATCCAGGCTGCAAATAAGCAAGATTAAAGAGGGAGTTAACTTCCAGAATTGAAATTTTCTGATAATTTACTCACCCCAATGTCATCCAAGATGTTTATGCCTTTCTGTCTTCAGTTGAAAAAAATTGAAGGTTTTTGAGGAAATCATTCCAGGATTTTTCTCCATATAATGGACTTCAATGGTGGCCAATGGGTTGAAGGTCCAAATTGCAGCCAATGCAGCTTTAAAGAGCTCTACACGATCCCAGCCAAGGATTAAGGGTCTTATCAAGTGAAATGATCAGTCATTTTCTATGAAAAATACACATTTATATACTTTTTAACCAAAAAATGCTCAGCTCGAACTCACGCATTACGTAATCATGCCCTTTATAAATAAAAGGTAAAAAAAATAAAAAAAAAGATGGACGATTTTCAAGTTGGAGGAGAAAATGAGATAAAGTTTTTAGCCCTACCTTGCCTTTTTGAACTGGAGTACACAGATGAAGAACTAACTGTGCGTGACTTTTCCAAAGCGATTACACAATGCGTGAAGACGTGCATGCACATCGCAAAGCTAGTGCAAGACCAGCATTTGTGGTTAAAAAGTATATATATATATATATATTTTTTTTTTTAGAAAATGACCAATCGTTTCACTAGATAAGACCCTTATTCCTCTGCTGGGATTGTGTAAAGCTGCACTGAAACTGCAATTTGAACCTTCAACCCGTTGGCCACCACTGAAGTCCATTATATGAAGAAAATTCCTGGAATGTTTTCCTCAAAAAACATTTTTTTTTTTTTCTGAAGAAAGACAAACATCTTGGATGGCATTGGGGTGAGCAAATTATCAGGAAATGTTCAGTCTGGAAGGATTTCAATCCAGGATTAGAAATGTTCTTCTGACTTCCAAGGGAGGCCCCAAACCACAGGTCTGTCAACTGCTCCGTTGACACGTCGTAAAAAAATAGCGTCTGCCACTTTGCGAGGCCGCCACAACTCTCTCCCGTCACATGAAAAAGCGGGCCAGTCTGGAAGCGAATCAGACGCACGTGCATTAGCGGCCTCTCAGGCGCCTTGATTAGGCTTTGTTAAAAGAGCGTTATAGGTGGAACATGGCCTCAATTAGCGTGTCGAGAATCTTGGGGGTTAATTGTTGGGGCCAGAGGAAATGGCGAAGACTTTAGCGGCCACGCATCGCGATAAGAGTCTCGGAGCGCAGTACATCCACAAATGGCTCACGGCTTGCGCTAATCACCCACAATTACTAAGCCTTACAGAAACAAACGCATGAAGCCTAATGAGACGTTGAGATTTGTTTCTGTACAGATAGAAGAGGTCGGCCGAACCACATGAAGAAAAACACTTTGCCGGTAAGGGTCAGCGGTGATTACTGAGCCTGCGGCCTAGACATGTACCCTCTCCACGGACCATTAAAGCCACATGGACTGTGCTCTCCAGGCTCCTTACATTTCTGAGAGGCACGCACACATTCACCAACATGACAGTGCCCAGACACCTTTCATAAAACAGTATGACCATATGAGGAAGTAATGCCTGCAGCACCTTGTGCACGGCGGCTTTCAGGCCTACAAAAGGACCTTTAATCAATCTCACATGCTTTTAAAATGGGAAGTGTTGATGTGTCACTTGGAAAAAATGGGAGAAATGCAAAATATGCTCTCTGAGGTCATCACGTACGCACCAGATGACTGCAAATCCCTCACGTCAAGTGCATCCCTAGCTTGGATAAAGGAGTAGAAAGTTAACGCACATTAAGATTTACCTCCTTGTTTGTCTCACACTGTAATTATGTAGGTGGATCGGCCTAGTGACACATATGATGTTCAGTCAAAGGACACCCTATCAACAGAGCAGGCCCAGCAAACTCCCCAATGTCTCTTCAGCCAACAGCTAATCAACATTAGGACACACCTAATAAAAGCCTGACATACGTACTCCTCATGGTGCATGGGGAGGGACTTAAGAGAGAGATAAGATCAACGTAGCTGTAATCTGTGGCATATACCACCACTTTCCTTCATTCACAAGTCATCACTCTTGTTTTGCTTGCTTACTTTCTTTCATGTGGCCTTGAGAAGTTAATAAATTGATCACAGTAGATATAAAAGTCTTTTATGCTGAACAAGGCTGCATTTATTTGATCAAACATGATATTGTGAAATATTATTACAATTTAAAATAACTGTTTTCTATATGAATATGTTTCAAATGTAATTTATTTCTGTGATGCAAAGCTGAATTTTCAGCATCATTACTCCAGTCTTTAGTGTCACACAATGCTTCAGAAATCATTCTAATATGCTGATTTGCTGCTCAAGAAACATTTATGAATTATTATCATTTATTTTATCACCAGTGTTGTAAACAGTTGTTCTGCTTAATATTTTAAAGAAACCAAGATACATTTTTTCAGGATCCTTTGATGATCAGAAAGTGCAAAACAATATCATTTAAGTGAAATAGAAATCTTTTGCAACAATGTAAAAGTCTTTACTGTATTTTTTATCAATGTAATGCATCCTTGCAGTAAAAAAGTATTTTAAAAAAATATATCTTAATGACCTTAATATTTAAGTACTATTATACATGGAAATAAATATTACAAGTAATTTTCTGATTTATTTCAGATTTTTAAAGAATTTGCAGCTTCATTTCTCGTTAACGTAACATGTCCAGCTTTAAATTTGGACTATAAATAATGTAGGGGGCAGAATTTTAGATAACTTATTAATTTATGTTTTCTTTGTTCATGCATTATTAATTACCTCTCTCAGTTGACCTTCAGTGTAAGTCACATGAGCACTGCTCATCCAATCACCCAGAATCCTCAAAAAAGTGTCAAATCTGTGGCAGAGAGCTCACAGCCAGATACTTTTCTGTGGTTTACAGCAGCACGAAAAAGACTTCAACTTTTATTTTCTTTGGTTTATAGCATTGCAACACTGTCATCAAGACCCTGGGAATTAGGGATCTCAGTTTTCACTTCGCATTACCCCTTCTTCTCCATGATTAATAGGTGCAAGTAAATATTTTTTTTTTTCTGAAATTGAGAAAACAGATAGAGGGAAAGTAATGTGGTGATGTGTGCCCGAGTCAAACAAGAGACATGTTGTTCTAAAATCATCTCCCTTCGGTTATGCCAAAAACCCTCACCCCAGCACACCCTTTGGGTGCAAAAGTATCGCCCACAACCTCGTCTTCAACGTGTGTTTGTGTCTTTCCCATGTAAGATGAAGCCATATTTTTGCTCTTTGTAAATAAGACATATAGTTTATTGGACGTGGCGCTGGCGCTGATCACATTGTGTCGTGTTTCACATTCATCTCTGCCTCCAGCTCCTTGAGGAAACCACTGTCATCTTTTCTCCATGCTGCACGCTTGTGCAGACGTCTTTGTAAGAAACACAATCTTCTTTTCCCTTTCAGTGGGAAAAGGCTACTTGAACGCAGCCTCTATTTATTTTCATTTAGTTTGTGTGTTTCTTGTTCAGGTTGTTTGTATATCGCTTCAAGCCACTGTTGATAAAGATTCCCAAGGCTAACAGGGACCCAGGCTTTTCCGGCTCTGTTATTTTCATCTTTGAAAGCACATGCAGTTAGCCGCTTCTGCGGCACATGGCATAATGATCTACCTATGATTACAGACCCTCTCGGGGCACGTGGCTGTCACCTCATAGTGCGCCTTGCATTGTTTGTGCGCCAAGTGTGTAGGAAATCAGTGAATCACATACAACCCTCCAGAGTCCTGATCATAGGAAGAAAAATCTTGTTTTGTTTTTCTAGGCAACATCTGCAGTGTGTTGAAGGTCACTAGAGAAGGCTGGGTGGACAGCTCATTCTCCCACACGCCTTGGGTGTTACTTCACAGTAATTATTTGGTTATTGAATACGATATAGCTGTGTAAAAGTGTTATGGTTTTGACAAAAGCATCCTTTAAATGGAAATGGAAAAACATGCAAACACAATATAAAGGGATAGTGCACCCAAATATACTGCTGGCGGTAGCCATTGACGTCCATGGTATGGGAAAAAAACATCAACCATCATGTTTTTTTTTTAAAAAAAGTAAATAAATATTGTGTTCAAAAGAAAAAAACTAACTAATACAGTTTTGGAACAACTTGAGGGTAAGTAAATGATGACATTTCATTCCAGAACTTCTGTTACAGAAAAAAAGAATATACTAATGCATATACTACATATACCAATGCATACAGTATACTAGTGCATATATTCACATACTAGTGCATATACTTCATATACCATATACTACATATACTAGTGTATATACTACATATACTAGTGCATATTCTGCATATACTAGTGTATACAGTACACTAGTGCATATACTATATCAAATATACATATTTACGTTTTTGGAAAATTTTCGCTGATAAAATCCATTCATTTCAATAGGAATCCACATGAATTTCCCCACAATGCCAACTTACCAAAATTTCTTGTTTAAAAGTGACATCCGTGTGAGTTATGATTCATATATCGCTACACTATTGACAACAGACAATGGACCTTTTTTCCGATGAATTTTCACATTTTAACAATGGTTTGTAGGGGATGTTTTAATTTACCACCCTCCCCACTTTATAAACTATTCTCATGATACGGTATACAGTCTAAGATCATAAGTGGGTGCACAATTCAACACAGATGCACCCTGGACCTCCCTTCTATGCTGTTTTATTTTCATAGACAAGTACCTGTCCAGCTATGAGTAAACATTACAACTCATCTCATACACACGCACTGAAAAGCGTCATCCAAACCCGTGCCAGAAACAACACAAAGCAAACCGCACTTGCAAACACATACACACGGCAATCTAAGATGAACTCCTTCTGGGGCCTAGTTTATGTTTGCGTGCCGAGTTAAACGGAGCCAACAGAGACAAAGCAGGGGGAGAGAAACGACATAATGTAACAATTTATCTGTGCATATTTCCCAGATTTGATGTCCAAAGACTCTATTGCAGAGTTCCCAAGCATGCTGTATAGATAGCAATGAGGCATGCATATTCAGCCAGTGGCTTGCCTAAGTGTGCATTTTGGGTGCGTAATGACCAACCGCTCGGCGTTCGAGTTCAGCCAAGTACCTCCTCGCAATGCGGTGGCCAGAATGACTAATGGAGGTTTGAATATCTGAACTCGCTTTGTGGAGTCGCACAGGAAGATAAAAGAGAAAAACAACAACGAGAAAGTTGAGGAGAAGCGTCTGTTTTCACTTAGGTCCCCCGCGCGCCACAAACCTTCCCATTGTTGCCTGAAGGAAGCTGGCTGCGAGCGTGGCCTCAGATCATAAAAAAGAAGCTGTAATTAGCTAAGTGACAATTGAGTCCGTAATAAAAGAAGGGCAGCCTGGAAGTGAACCCGAACTGTTAGCTTTCTTTCACTCTCATAAACTGACCAGAGCGTTTTGTTTAGCGTGCCGCTCTCACTGTAAACCAGCCCTGGAGCGTGTGTGTGTGTGTGTGTGTGTGGGTGAGCTGGCAAGCCAGACGTCCAGTTATGGATGGATGGATGGCCGGGTCGGTGACTAACTTGCCCTGAATCGCCTGTTCTCTCCACTCAGTTGGCACATCTGGCATGCTGACTGTGCCGCTTTGTGCCACCTCAGGCATGTCAAAAAAAGCTCTGACATTTGACCAGAGCGTTTTCGCTGGGATTTCCAGCATCTTGACATCCGCAAGACAAGTGCTTCTATGCGAGAGCCAAGCACAGAATCTAGACTTGACTCGCTGTTGATTCAGATGTTCTTGTAAATACAGCAGCGCGGCGCAAAAGGGCTGGCCTGTCAGAATGCTTTCCTTGCCTTTTGTGAAGGGCAAAACAGCATCGCTGCCAGTGGGAGGAATCCAGTCGGGATGAGCTCCGCTGCTCTAATGGGGCTTTGTTTGTTGTTTTACTCACCCTGGCTTTTCCGAGATGCACACTTCTGTAGGAAAACATTCCTCGGACTCGTTTTGTGCTTTGTTCACACTTGCAAAAATAAACGGCACGGTTAAAACTTCCAGTAAGAAGGGTATCAAGATGGGTTCAAAAGTTTAACAACCCTGAGGAAACTCTAAACCTAAATAAAACTGTGATGTCTAATGTATACAATTCCTCTAATGCCTCGAAATGCACAATACCAGGTTTAACATTGGCTTAAATTGACTGATTTCAAAGTTAGGTTTCATCCTCTTCAATCTTGTCTATACTCAAGAACACTAATCACCATGTAAAATTAATATATACTGTATTTATCTTTTAGCAGCAGGGATGCATCAAAGGGATATTAAAGTCATGTGCATTGTTACAAACATTCTATTACAAATAAATGCTGCTTTTTGAACTTCTAGTCAAAGAATCCTGAAACAAAAGTATCACAGTTTACACAAAAATATTAAGCAGCACAACCATTTTCAACATTGATAATAATATTATTTTGATGATTTTCTTATTTAAGAAATGTTTCTTGAGTAGCAAATCATCATATTAAAATGTTTTCTGAAGGATCATGTGACATTGAAGACTAGTAAAGATGCTGAAAATTCAGCTTTGCATCACAGAAATAAATTACATTTTACAACATATTTAAAAAATTATTTCAAATTGTAATATTTCATAATATTAATGTTTTTTACTGTATTTTTAATCAAATAAGTGCAGCCTTTGTGAGTACAGACCTCTGTCTGCAAGAAAATATAAAAAATAAATAAACTTGCATTTACATCATATTATAAATATAATACAACAGATAATATAACAGATAATATATTATTATGTACAAGTTTTTAAAAGTTAAAAAATGTTGTTATTATTATTATTATTAAAGAAGATTCTTTTGTTTACTGAATTTTCACTGAAATACACAATTTTGTTCACTTTTTCTTCTTCTTTTGTAACCAGTACACATGCACACACACACACACACACACACACACACACACACACACACACACACAATCATGTAGCTCTAACCCTGGGCTTTTAATAAGTGGAGTTGCATTAGTGAACTTTACCAAACAGATTAAATCTACACAGTGAAAGTGTGCTGGTTTGTGTCTGGGTGATGTTAATGGGACTATAGTGATGATAGAGTGGCAGCTCTTTAATTTTTCAAACTCAGGAAGAGGCTAAAGGTTCATTTGGAGGCTGTGCTGCTAAAGAAGGAAACTCAGAGTGCGTGGTCACTGCAGTGCATTCGTTCTTGCTCTTTCAAACATGTGCAAGCAGTTCTGCCCATTTAAATCCAATTACCTTCTCAACCAGTCGTCATGGGAACCACCTGTGATAAACACCCCAGCACATAATGGCCCCAAACTATTTCCCAAATTATAGGCGCCCTCAATCAACACAACGAATTAGGCCTTTTCCCCTCTCTCTGCTTCTGTAGAGCGGGATACTCTATCTGAGCGCTCTTTCTCCTGAGACACATCTTGGCTGAGTGAGTCCAGAGTGCAGATCATTGTAAAAACTCGAACAAAGTACCAATGCACGCATTTCACATTTTGCATGTTAGCAATTACAGGTGATGTAAACTAAAATCCAGATTGCATATTTAAACAGAATTTCTTCCTTTGCTGTTTCCAAAAGAGACACAAAATACCTTTAAATAGCATGCAATAGAACTTTGGCTTGCAGCTATTATTTTAAAAAGTCAACATGAAAAGACATTAGCAATTTGTTTTACTTCTGTTATTTGGAACATTTTATTGTGAAACAATATTTAAAATAAAATAAGAAATAAAATAAAATAAAATAAAATAAAAAACAATAAAAATAAAAATAAAAATAAAAATAAAATAAAATAAAATAAAATAAAATAAAAATAAATAAAATTAAATTAAATTAAATTAAATTAAATTAAATTAAATTAAATTAAATTAAATTAAATTAAAAAAATAAAAATAAAATAAAATAAAATAAAATAAAATAATACTTGAGCTGGATTAGATTAGAAAGTTGCAGTTCAACCATTCCAGAATGGAGACAGTAGTTGGTAGGTTGAAAAAATTAGATGGCTTAAATCAATGAAATATACATAAAGAGATCAGTAACATATTAAAAAAAAGTAATTTCATATTGACTCTCTAAGCATTTGAGATGTTACTGAGCTTTTAAATCCATCATCTTTACATACATCTCCCTGCAGGTTTCCTCTCATTTTTATCAACGGACTTGTAAGACATTTTATCAACATCATTTACTCAGGGCAACATGTAATCAATAACGAAACAGTGCTAATTAATCCTGCCTCTAGCTAAGCTGATTAATAGAGTCACGAGGATTCAATGTCAGATAATCAGTGGAGCTAGAATAGCAAATGCGAAGAAGTCCGAAAATCTTTAAACATGAATACCGCAGTACAAATCCACTTTCTCTGACGCCGTGTAGATTTATCTTATCATACTTAATATTGAAAACATCTGGCACTGCTATTACGACACAGCACAGACTGTTAGGTTAATTTTTAACAATCAGGCCTTACTAAAACAAAATAAATCAATAGTTTACTCTGCATTACAGACTGACCCAAGACTCTCTCTGGTGGGTCTGTGGAGGCATGCGTGAGTGCGCTACGTCAACAGCATAAGACGCTGGCAGAATCACAGCAGTCCCACAGTCACAGCAGTGCAGCTTTAGGAACACTGGGTGGCTCTGCAGGCCCCACAGCATGCAGGAGATTTATTAACGCTACAGACCTACCCCATCTCCCCCATAAATACAGCAACTGTGTTCCCACAGGCCACCATTTCTCTGAGTCAACCTGTCATCCAGATCCACCTGATCTCAAGCGTCTGAATGAGGCACAAACAGCGTCCAGAGAGAGGATTTGACTCCACCACATGCTGTGAAAGTAGGAAATGTATAACAAGGCTATAAGTCGACATCCTTCGGTGAAAACGCTTTTTTTTTTACCTCTCGGATTCAGCCATGCAAACCACGCTTGAACAACTGCAAACATACTGCCACTGCACTTTGCACGGCCTTCACGGATCGTACTTTTTATAAACCACATAGGAAACTAAACAAATGCCAACAATGTGAAAAAGAGGCCTTAAGTGTATCTAAATTTACTAACTAAACGTTCCCCCATCGCGCATATTTTCCTTTATTTGGATGCTAAATTGCTTACACATGTAATGGGATATTTCGGTGCACACAACATACATAAAAACCTCTTGTCCAATAAAATATGTAGCCAGCATTTTAGATTTTGCCTACAGCTGCAAACTATGCAGTGTGGTGTAGGAGAGAATCTGGCTGCTGACTGAACCTGAACATCTGCATACAGAAGATATTCACGCTCACATCTTTCAATAGTTCAGAAAAAGTTTACTTACTGGTAGCAATTTATAGGCAGGTGTGCATTTGATCTGAAATTGTGCGCTTTCATATTTGAACAGTTGCATGTCAGCAACAGGGCACATTTTTGACCTAAACGTAAATGCAAGCATATTTAAAATGCATTCCTGGTGAAAATAAACATCCTAAGCTGGTTTGCTGGTCTGTTGGCTGGTTTTAGACAGGATTTGGGCACTATTCAGCTTTGGCAGGTTAAACCTTTTTTTCTCTTCTTCCCTGTAAATATATACACTGCCATTCAAAAGTTTGGGATCAGTAAGACTTTTAATGTTTTGAATGGAGTCTTTTATGCTCATCGAGGCTGCATTTATTTGATCAAAAAAAAAAAAAAAAAAAACTGTAATATTGTGAAATATTATTACAATTTCTAATATTGGTTTACAATTTTATCAGCCATTACTCCAGTCTTCAGTGTCACATGATCTTTCAGAAATCATTCTAATATACTGATTTATTATCAGTGTTGAAAGTTAAAAAGAACAGCATTTATTAAAAATAGAAATCTTTCCTATCACTTTTTATCCATTTAACACATCCTCGCTGAATAAAAATGTTAATTTCTTAAAAAAAAAAAAAAAAAAAAACTGACCCCAAACTTTTGATTAGTAGTGTATAACACAAAATTTCAATTTTGAATAAAAACTGTTATTTTTTCACTTTTTATTTATCAAAGGATCCTGAAAAAAAGTCAAAAAATATTAAGCAGCTCAACTGTTTCCAGCATTCATTATAAACCATCATATGATTCTGAAGGAATAAATCATCTTTGCTTCACAGGAATAAATTACATTTTAAAGCATATTAAAAAAGGAAACTGTTATTTTAAATTACAATAATATTTCACAGAATTACACCGTTTTTCTGTATTTTTGATCAAATAAATGTAGACTTCATGAGCATAAGAAACCTCTTTAAAACTTTTGAAAGACACTGTATACTCAAAACTCTTTGCTGACCATCTAACTTTATTTCACACTGTCCATACTTGGCATTCTCTCTGTAGCAGTTTTATGAAACAAAGCTATGCTACTTCACTCCTTCACCAAAACAGTGTAAACAGGTTTATTTATTCATTCCTCTGTCAGCGGAAACAAAAAGTGCTGCGTGGGCAGTGACTTGGGCAGATGTCTGCTTTGGTTTCTGCCTGACCCACATGTACTTGGTTTCCTCTAGTCTGACAAGGTTAAGAAGCTACCGGCAAATGCCACTGTCTCCGTCTAAGAACAGCACAGCAGGTCATTAACATTTCTCCGGTAGGAGAATATTAGCTTCCTCTGACTGATCTGCCTTTGGGGGGTCAGCTCACCCATATCCCACCACCAGGTCCAAACTGTGAATTTCAAAGTCCCTTAGTGTACATCAATCAGCTCACAACCCTGGGAAGCAGCACAATTCAAGAAAAAAAAAAAAGTTAAGTCTTCGAGCTTTCTGTGTATAGTTGGCTCTCTGTCAGGACTCCAACGTCTTTGTAGCTTGTATTTATCTAAATATGTCTTTGGAGTAAATCACAAAGCTGTCTAGCTTTTTGAAACCGGCTGAGCGCAGCCCTATTTTGGAAGACGCTTGGCTGGATTCAGAGAGGGTTCATTTCTCTGAAAACAATCAGTAGGCCACTTCTGAAAGGCCTGAGCCAGAGCTCTATGGTTTATGCGCTTGGGGCATGTTGAATTATTAGCCAGCTATTGTGGGTAGACAAACACTGCATCGCTTTACACAGCGATTGAATGACAGAGTTAAAGTATTATCCCTTATTACTTGATAATCACCATTTATACAGCAGCAGAACAACAACTGCTTGTTTTTATTATAGCTTTTCAGGATCCAAATATTTCAAGGAGTAGTTCACCCAAAAATGAACATTCTGTCATTATTTACACACCCTCATGTCAGTCCTGGCCAGTCATTATAATGAAAGTGAATTAGGACTGGGACTGTCAAGCTTCAAAATTACGAAAAACCACTGTAAAAGTAGTTCATATGAATCATGCACTATATTCCCAGTCTTCTGAAGACATACAATGGTTATGTGAGAGGAACAGACTGGGAACCCACCCTAGCTCTCTATGAGCATTCATGAGACTTCTTGAGAAAGGTAGTGATTTGTGAACATTTAATTGACATCTTTTCATCCTTTCCCATGCAGCAAAAAAAATATTTTCAAATATATTTTTAAATATATTTCAGAATATACAAAAAATGCTAAAATGTTAAAAAAAATAAATAAATATTTACGTACATATATGTTCTACTAATGTATTTTTGGACATTTTTTGTATATTTTTGAAAATGTATTTTAATGTATAAATATATATTTAAACCATTTTGCCCTCCATATATTTCAGTCTAAGAAAATGCATTCACATACAGCATGTCACGTTTGAAGAAATAAATTGATTTGTTGTTTACAATAAGTTTAAACATAACACATTTTAATAAAGTTCAGCAAGGAACATAATTTATAATTATCCAAAAAATGCAATATTGCAATATATAGGCCGTTTGTATTTAGCCTAAATTTTCTTGCCCCTGAAATACATTTAGAAATATATATTTTGGTTGAAACTATATAAATATATAAGGCTGAAATTAATATATTCTCTGCTTCAGAAATATATTTAATTGAGCTTTAGCATTATATTATTTATATGTGTATTTCAAATATATTTTGGCTACAAAAAAGTTTAAATTAGTCAGAACTGTCAATAAATTAATTTGGGGTCTCAGCAATTAACAGCCCACTGGATTGAAGGATATCCACTTAACTTTCGATTGGTTTTTCACACAAAGCTGACTTTAGCCAAGTTTGAACAAAGCGCAACTATTGTATGAACCACATTTTGAACCACTGTTTTGGGGACTTTTATGGTATGCAAGCTCTAGTCCACATTCTTTTTAAAAGCACGACCTTTTTCCTTTTCTGATCAACAAAACAAAGAAAATCACACGGGTTTGGAACGATATTCCAAGGTGAAGGGTTAATAAGCCATTAACCAATCGCTTAACTGCGCCATAAGAAGTCATTACAAGACTTTAAAAGCACAGCACTCTTGGTAAAACGGCAATCGTTTTCAAGCACGCTATGGAGAGCTCATTAAGGGAACCAATGAGCTAAATGGCTTCAGAGAGGCTGCAGACTTCTGGAGTCATGTTTGAGATCCAGGCTGGAGCTGAGAGATGGTTTGTGTTTGCAAGGCTGAGAGAGCCAGACCCCCCGCCCATCTGTCGAGCTGAACTCCACCGCTTCGGGCCAACAGGAGCGGGGCAGAACACAAGGGGAGAAAACTCAATGTGTGGGAGAGCGATTTGTTTCTGATAAACAAAAGAAAACAAACGTTTGGAAGGAAAATAAACTTGTCATGGATAGAACGAGAGAAACAAAAGATGTCCTTCGTGATGGCAAACAAATACGTGCTCTCAGAGGGAAGAAAAATCCAGATTTGATCAATCTGTGTTTTTATGAAAGGCCATCGCCGCTGTCCGGTGGTCATTTCATGCCAACCAAACTGCCAGGATAATTGCACCCAGAAGATTAAAGAGGGAAAGTTTAAAATTGGCTGAGGGGAAGGGGACATAAGACAAGATGATGCATTCTGCTTTCCTATTCCTCTTAATGCACCAATCACATGCAACCTGAGCTCGGGGTAATGGCAGGGAGTGGCTGGGTCTCATGGGTATCACTGACCGAAATATCCTACACTACCAGCGCAGGGGCCCGTCTCCGAACAGGAACTGAAGTTAATATAAGGGCTCGTTTAGCTGCACTGTTAATAAATAGGAGCAGGCATGTTCAAGACTGCTTTCCAATTCGTCATTCGCTTTTCATTATTCGGTTTCACCGGCTAGACAGAAAGATCCAGCCTTCTAAGAACAGGACAAGGGTGGAAGAACTTCTAGAAGCCTGACCGATCCCATGGATAAAGTGTGTAAGTGTATGAGGTGCATTTCTGAGCCCACACATTGAAATCTGTAACTGTAACCACAGTCTTTCCAGGCTGCAGAGAGTGCTGACCACAAATGGCCTCCGGCAGTCGTTACCGCACACGTCTCTGCAGGGCTTTTCCCCCACGACCCACAGACCTGTCTTTCTCAGTCTCCGTCGCCCAAAGGCTACTATATCCTCTCTCTTTTCTTCATTATTCATCCGCAACGCCCTCTGCACCCATTTCATTCCAATCCTTTCTCGGCCTTACTCAGCGTTAAAACGTGCTCTTTACCTTTCCCTGACCCCTGTCAGTGTTTCCAGTCCTGCTGGCCACAGACGGCCCCAGCCTCGCTCTGCCTAACCCTTCCCGTGTGCGACACGGTCGGCCTGCTTTCCCCAGCTGGCCGGGCTTGAGGTTTTTAATTGGAAGGTTACGGGTGAGGCAGTTCATATCGCACTAACGTCAACCAGTGTAACGAACCCTGACAAGGCAAGGTTACAAACCCTGCCATAAACCGCTCCCGCCCTGGACAATCTTCATTAGGCGTACTCCGGTTTACATTTAGAAAATGTTAAAATGAGATGGAACAAATAAACTGTACTTTAAATTTGCCGTTGGAAAAGAGAAGAAGAGACGTTTATAGTAAACACTTGGACTTCCACCTCAGTCTGCACATTCTCTCCCTGCAATAGACAAATGTCAAAATCTAGACACGTATCAAATATATATTTATAATAGATAAATATGGACAACTTGTCCCAACTTGTTGGCAGAGGCTATTCACACTAGCTCCGCCCAGCAATGTCTGGTTGGCGTAGACAACATTACAAAAGTGGGGCGTAAAGTGCATGGCGGCATTTTTCGACACAATCAACAATCATTTCTCAAAACATATCAGTTTGGAAAGACATTTATTTAAAAAAAAAATAAATAAAAAATGAAGGAAATATTTAAAAAATGGAAATAAAGTGCCTCACGGGTATTTAATAATAAAGTGTTTATCGGGTAGTTTTAGGGGTAGGTGTAGGGAGCGCTTTATTGTCCCAATATAAGGTGGCATCCATTTAGTAATTTTAAGAAATATGACAATTTACACTCAATGTGTTATTACCACATGCTGTTGTATAATGTACCATAATAATGAGGGCCAAATATCTGCCATTTTTTGCACTTAAGTATAAACAGCATCTACTATTTACACTTATTGCAAAGAAAATGCTGCTATTTTTTACATAGTGCAAATAGCACCTAATTGCCATTTACACTTAGTATAAATAGCATCTATCGCTGGCCCTGTCTTCATGAAATTAGGGATGCACAATCACAATCTAGTTTCTAATATATATTATAACAGCCAAATAATGACCAGTTTTTTTAAATCAATTTTTCATGTGGTACATTATAATTTAATGCCCACATTCACTTGCAGCATTTATTAATTTGAGATTTTTAGCATTTCATTTATTTTTTATTTACTTAAACTTATATTTTCATATTATCATTATGAAATTATATCAGAAAATTATCAGGTTATCGGTATCAAGTTATCATTATCGGTTATCCATATCGGCTTGAAAATGAGATTCAAATGAAATTCTAGGCTATATAATGCCATTAATATCAAGCTAGAAAAGCATGTTCTATGAGTTTCTGGCTGTAAAAAAAGATTTACAGTCCTGACTGCTGTGACCAACCATGCGTCATACAGTATTTTAGTGCAATGCAACAGTAGTAGCTTGTGAATGACGAGCTCATGTCTAGAAATCTTTCAAACCAAAGAAACTATTATATAAAAAGCTTCAAATGCCAATATCAGATCCAGTTAATCTAATCCCTGTTGCTTCATGGAAACGTCTCAGAAACACAAAGCTGCTCACAGAACTTAATGGTGGTCTAGAGTCGGCTTCAAATAAACACTTGTAAAGCTTAACCTTTGCTCCGGCACAGACCAGACCTGATCGCACTAGATATACTGGCGATTGTAAATTCATAAATGAAGTATCCCCCGACTGCTAGGCCAAAAAATGTCCCTGATTCAAAGCAGAGCAGGAAAATATTCAGAATACAAGAATGTCGTTTATCCAAGGAAAATATTCCCTCCAGCACACCTTCTCCTCTCCATCAAGAGCACGGGGAAAGGTCGTGTCACATTCATTTTGGCCCGGATTCCCAGCCCGTCTAAAAGAATCACATCTGGATGGGCTGAAGGAATAACACCGAGAACATGCCTGCACTGACAGCATCCTTTAAACAGCGTTTGGGAAAGTCAAATATTTAAGCAAGATCCTTTCCAGTACAATGATGAAAATTAAAACAGTGGGAAGTTCGACCGCAAGCTTTTCCAGGCACGGATATCAAAGGGAAGCGATGACTTACAAGCGGCCCAGCTTGGGTGTGGATTGGAACAGCAGCTCCGGCAGGACCTGCAGCCGGTTCCGGTTCAGGCGGCTGTGAGGAAGAGAGGACAAGGGAAGGGCAAGAGTTAGTGCGGTCAAAACATCTAGAGTCAGGAGGGAAGAAACGAAACGTAAGACACCGTGAGAATGACCTTACGCAGTGCACAAATCAGTGGGTATGCGTTTGGGTAGTTAGATTATCCGAGACAGAAAGAGAGAGTGAAAACCAGGGAAACAATGATGGAAAGGTTGTTTGACTTGCACAGCGACACACAGGCATCTGAATACCTAGATGGATGAGACAACAAGGCAAACACAAACGACACACGGACAGACCAATCAGTCTTTCTGATTAAAGAAACAAGCCATTGTTATCAGGATCAGCAGCATCATGACTGGCCAATAGCTACATCCTGGGGTCAGGAGTCACAGCTGTGCTGGGGCTGATGGGAAATAAATGAACTTCCTCTGAAGATGGCCTAGGTTATCTCCAGCAGTGCTCTTTAAAGGCTATTATCACTCACATGAGCCTGGCCAGACTGACTGTGGGTTTTGGTAGGATGACCCTTATCACGGGAGTGTGGGTTTTGATGATAGGATGCAGGGTCACGGAGCAAACCAAAGGTATGTGGAGGAGGAACATCACTAGCATTTTGTTTTGAGGACCTACAGCGTTTATAACCCAGTTCCTTGCCTGTTCTATAATAAGCATGTCTTAAATTTCTGAATTTGGCACTAAACTCTGCTGCTGGAATAAAATATATTTGATTAAAATGTTAAAATATATTCAAATAGAAAGTGGTTATTTAAAATGGTAATGATATATCATAATATTAATGTTTTTAAATGTAAACTTTTCTTAATTTATATAAGATTGTTTTTACACCATAAAAAAAAAATCAAGATATAAATATTATATGAAATAAAAAAGTGTTAATAAAAAAAGAGTATAGTTCTAAAACCCCTAAATTAGATTTTTAAAAGATTTTTCAGAAAACTTCAGAATAGGGACCAATTCTCACTATTAACTAGTTGCTTATTAGCATGCATATTACTAGTGTATTGGCTATTTATTAGCACTTATAAAGCACACGTTCTGCATGACCATAATCCAACTTACTACCTTACTAAGCAGTATTTAGGAGTTTATTGCAGCAAAAGTCATAGTTAATTAATAGCGAGAATTGGACCTTAAAATAAACTGTGACCAGTTTTTCTTTATCGTAGACATTCTTATTTGTCATTATTGACCTCAGTTCAAATGCTCTGATGTTACCTCAAATTTGACCCCTTTGATTGTTGAACCATGGTTTATAATCTATTTTTAAGCACCATGTTAGCCACAATGAGTAGCATGAAAACACTTCTGTTCTTTCTATTTCTGTATCATTAATTAGAGCACTTGCTCTCATGATGGGGTCAAGCTATTTATGTGTCTGCTGGGTTACAACAACAACAAAAAGTCACACTCGGGTGTCAGATGGAGGGAATGCAAGTGGCCACACTGGCCGTCTCGCCGTCGAGAGAGCGGGTCATTGAGTTAAACGCTGTGAAATTCCAAATACGAGTGACACAATGAGGAATGTAGATCTTGAGACCCAGATAAACCAGCCCCACAAAACCACCACAGAGACAGATTCTTCAGAGGCGGTAAACAGACTGACAAATTTGGGTTCTCTGCATGACGGCTGCTGATTTTGATGTACATTCGTCACTAACGTGCGGCGGCAGCTGCCAACAGACTCTGTTAAACACCGACAGAACCGTGCAAACATTTACAAGGAATGAGACATTCACACATAAACAAACTCAAGGATGCAAACCACAGTCCAGACATTCTTTGACCTTGTCCAATGGCAGTAATAGCTAGCATGTTTGGTCTGACCCAATGGTCAATTTCACTGGGAAGTGTTAAGATTCTCACCAGAAAAGACCAAATGGCTGCGCTCCAGATGTCAGGGGGCAAACGAGCACGTAAACCCGCTGGACTTGAAACGAAAGTTATGGAGGTCACCTTCAAATTTTCAAAGTTCCTTTGGCTTTTGTGGAGATGTTTTAGATTAAAACTGACAAGGTCAATGTGGTGCTCATAAACAGCTACACATTCTTTTTGTCCAAAACACACATAGAGAAACGTGCAATATGTATCAGGACAGCATGCGAGTTCAATCAGTCCTTCAATTTGATACTTACATTCTCTCAAGCTGTTTGAGATCCTGAAATGCTCCTCTTTCAATCACACTTATTTGATTGTTCTCCAGATGTCTGTGGAGAAAAAAAAAAAAAAGAACTTCATTATCCAAACAACTCCTCAACTGACATTGATTAGGTCTCTTGAATGATTGAAATGACAGTAGAAAGCGAACTAGAGGACCTCGTGACTTCGCTTTGTCACAACAGCGAATGATAAGCATGCAGGCTTTCCTCATGAAAACCAGAGCAGATTTCTCTGTGATTTTATGAAGTGTGCGGTTGCCTCAGCAGACCCTCGTTCGTGTCCAGCATGCTTGTGACGATGTACCGGAGGTTATTTTCAGAGCTCTCCTCTATTCTGAAGACTGTCATATTTCAGGGCCCTTAAAATTTTCCAGATGCATTACAGAGACAGCACATCTCCATGGCTATTTCTTGTTTATATTTGAGTCTCTTTGAATCAGGGCAAACGCGCAGCGACACGCATAGGACGCACACAGCCACTAAATTACATTCGGCACCGGATAATACAAGCAATCCTCCAAAAAGAGAGACAATTCTGAAGAAAAGTGCCTGTAAAGTGGACTTCCGCTTTCTGGGGTTATGAATGATGTTTTTAAAGCAAATGTTTAGACACGCAACTGTTTTTACAGCCATAATCCATGTTTTGTCATATCGTTCTGTCAGGAAGAGATGAGACACTTGGCTAAGCCAAAGGCTTTTTTATGAATGCCGCAGCTTTAAGGCACAATCCAGCATGGCAGACCAAAAACACAAGCCATCCCACAGGGCGAGCCTAAATTGATTTGCTCATAATAATTGCATTCTTCGCTGATAACAAACATATCATAGAGTCTGCATCTAACATAAATCTGAGCCTGAGTAACTATCTGGCTCATTCTTACAAATGGGGGATCAACCCCGCCGTGGTTTATGTATTCGCATTAAACGTAATCCCTTTCGATCCCGACCAGATGGGTTTTGGTGTGTGCTGAAGAATAATAACAGTTCTTTTTCTTCATTTTTCAGCATCTCTCCCTCTTTCTGTTCTTTGTCTTTCTCGTCTTTATAGAAATGTTTTGAAGTTTTGCATGGAAACATATGGGACACAGGCAAACACCTATGCTTTCACAGGGGCTGACAAGGAGAGCAGAAGACCTCTCAATTGATGAAAAGGTGAGGCTACACACATGGTATTGCTGGAACAGTCTTTGTTATTCTTGCCTTAAGCATTAACCAAGTGCTGGTTTATAGGAAGGTCCCAGGTCAGTACAGACGGCACTTCCCAGAGGACTTTTGAATGAAAAAGTTTTATGTCCCAAAGTAAGGTCAATCTTTATTTTTAATACCTAATTGTTGTTTGTTTATTTATTAGGAAACAAAAAATATAATAATAATAATAATAATAATACATTTATGAATGTTTAAAAAATATTTGTCAATCAAAAGTCACTTGGTGCAACCAAAATGCAGACACATGCTAGGGGGAAAAAAACCCTCATAATTGTGAGTCAAAGCTTTTTATGACAAGTTATGACAAGGCAAGTTTAATTCAGGTTATAAAATGTCATGTGGTGCGACTCTCCAAACATGTTTTAATATTTATGAATGAATAATTCTGAATAATTCTCATTTATTTCATTGATTGGTTGATTGGTTGATTGATTGATCCACTTCTCTGAGGACTTTTGGGTGGGAAAGATCTTTGTTCCAAGACTATCCAAATCTAGTAATTATTGTATATTTCTTAGGAAAAATATCTCCACAAAATATAATAATGATAATATTAATAATAATAATATTAATACTACTACTACTACTACTACTACTACTAATAATAATAATAATAATAATAATAATAATAATAATAATAATGATAATAGCTTGAAAAACATTTGTCGTGCATTTCAAAGTCACGTGGTGCAACCAACATGTAGACGCATGCAGAAAAAAAAAATGAAGTGATTTCATAGAGCGAAACCCTGCAGAACCTGATAACCACATCTTAAAGTCATTAAAAATTCCATAATGTAAAATTATTTGTCTGTTATGACGAGGCAATGTAAGTTCAGCCTGAAAAATGTTTTATGATGTGACTCCCCAAAAACCTATTTAAAAATAATAATTGATTAATTATTAATATTATTAATTATTAACATTATTATTTAAAAAATAATAAAACGCAGTGCAGCTTACACTTCTCACTTCTTTTAGCATGGGAAAAATCATGACGGAGGGGATCACAGCGCAAGCCTTCCAGAGAGATAAGAGGGTGCCGAGGCTGTTCACAGGGCCCAGGGAGAGGCTGCTTTTGGTGCATGCCATGACCGTTAATCATAAACCACCTTAAACTGCCTCGGTGCTGCCCGCCAGCCACTGCCTCTGCTTACGACTGCTCTCTTGGGCGTTTATTTTACTCCTCTTTTTTCACTTGTTTATTTTTATCTCCATTCCACTCTCTTTACGGGCTCTCGTTCAGGAAGAAAACAGCACGGAGAAATGCATGATTACAGTTATTAAGCTGAAAGAACACTTTCTCCAGAGGAGATCACTGCTGCCCTTCGCCTCTCCGTTATTTACTTATTCTAAAGTTTCAAGTTTCTAAAATGGAATATATTGTTACATATTCTTCAAACTTAAGAACAAGCTTGAAGATTGACTGCATCTAAGGCAATGACTTCATGCGAGGTTCAGTCACAGGGTCATGTTAAATGTGTCGGATTTACTCAGCTTAAATGTCAGTTTGTTTTATTATGACTTGTGCCATAATCCTCCCGGCTTTCAGCCTCGAACCCTTTGATGGCTTTGACTGTAAAGACAACACGGAAGAGGAGGGGAACTTGGGAGTTAAAGGAAGGATTAACTGTAAGAGCGAGAGATACAGAGAGACATCTTACAGCACGCGCAGGTTCTTGAGGCCAGAGAAGTCCACTTTGGTGATCCGGGTGATGTTATTCCGGTCCAGATCCCTGGAAAGAAAAAAAGGGAGAGGGATTGAGAGAAAAGTTAAAAGCTTTTCATTTCACTTATGCTTTCAAACATGATTTTTCAAATCTCAGCTCACAGCAGAGTCAGTAAACAGAGAATTTAAATACAGAGGCTCCCTGGCAGTGCCTCGATGGCCCCGACTCGCACCAGATGCCCGCGGGGCAGCGCTGTTCAAAGCTGGCGTCTGCCAGGGAGCATTAGTGCCATGCTGTGGAATACTGAGTCTGAGAAGCCGACCTTGCCTCGCATTCACTGTGCTGGAGGCGACTCCCATTCAGCACGCTGCTATTGAGCTGCCTCCACTCTAAATGTTCCCATACACAAGCTCTCGTGCACAGCTCAGGGTCACGTCAGCGTACACCTGCCCTTTTCTGTTCTGCATGTACAATAACTCTATACAATGCAATTCTTTTCTTAATATGTTTAACTGGGTCAAAGTCCCTTTCAAGGAAAGTCTGTTTACTCAACAGCCATAATTTGCAACGCCTCCAGGCAGTTATTTCGGGCATGCAACACTGAGTCCGATCTACTTGAATGGGGAAATCCTGAAAACTCAAAAACTGCTGGCTGTACTCACATTTGAATACCATATTTCAAACCAGGAACAAAAGTTGACGTGAATTGTGCCATAAATGTTGTTTCCTATGTTTAAACAGTGTTAAAAAAGCTAATATTTTAGGCTGTTCTGGCCAATGCGCTTGCGCAGTCCTAAGCACATAACTAACTGCTTCAACCGTAGACTGTAAAAAAAGATTTACGATGCATCTCTCCACTTCCCTCCACTACAGAAACGTGAAGCCAAAACATCCCAGTATGGCCACTATCATCTTGTGCCAGTAACGTCATTTGGAGCCCGAAACTGCACGGTAGTGATTCGTTTGAAGCCCGAGTCAGTGCAGTAGTGATTCATTTAGAGCCCGAGTCTTCGCAGTAATGATTCATTTAGAGCCCGAGTCTTCGCAGTAATGATTCATTTAGAGCCCGAGTCATCGCAGTAGTGAATCGTTTAGAGCCTGAGTCAGTGCAGTAGTGATTCATTTAGAGCCCAAGTCATCGCAGTAGTGATTCGTTTAGAGCCCGAGTCATCGCAGTAGTGATTCGTTTAGAGCCCGAGTCTTCACAGTAGTGATTCGTTTAGAGCCCGAGTCAGTGCAGTAGTGATTCATTTAGAGCCCGAGTCAGTGTAGTAGTTATTCATTTGGAGCCCGAGTCTTCGCAGTAATGATTCATTTAGAGCCCGAGTCTTCGCAGTAATGATTCATTTAGAGCCCGAGTCTTCGCAGTAGTGATTCATTTGGAGCCCAATTCAGAGCAGTAGTGATTCATTTAGAGCCCGAGTCATCGCAGTAGTGATTCATTTAGAGCCCGAGTCAGTGCAGTAGTGATTCATTTAGAGCCCGAGTCAGTGTAGTAGTTATTCTTTAGAGCCCGAGTCTTCGCAGTAGTGATTCATTTAGAGCCCGAGTCAGTGTAGTAGTTATTCTTTAGAGCCCGAGTCTTCGCAGTAGTGATTCATTTAGAGCCCGAGTCAGTGTAGTAGTTATTCTTTAGAGCCCGAGTCAGTGTAGTAGTTATTCTTTAGAGCCCGAGTCAGTGTAGTAGTTATTCTTTAGAGCCCAAGTCATCGCAGTAGTGATTCATTTAGAGCCCGAGTCAGTGTAGTAGTTATTCATTTGGAGCCAGAGTCTTCGCAGTAGTGATTCGTTTAGAGCCCGAGTCAGTGTAGTAGTTATTCATTTGGAGCCTGAGTCTTCGCAGTAGTGATTCGTTTAGAGCCCGAGTCATCGCAGTAGTGATTCATTTAGAGCCCGAGTCAGTGCAGTAGTTATTCATTTGGAGCCCAAGTCTTCGCAGTAGTGATTCATTTAGAGCCCGAGTCATCGCAGTAGTGATTCGTTTAGAGCCTGAGTCTTCACAGTAGTGATTTATTTGGAGCCCGAGTCAGTGCAGTAGTGATTCGTTTAGAGCCCGAGTCATCGCAGTAGTGATTCATTTAGAGCCCGAGTCAGTGCAGTAGTGATTCGTTTAGAGCCCGAGTCATCGCAGTAGTGATTCATTTAGAGCCCGAGTCAGTGTAGTAGTTATTCATTTGGAGCCCAAGTCTTCGCAGTAGTAATTCATTTAGAGCCCGAGTCATCGCAGTAGTGATTCGTTTAGAGCCTGAGTCTTAACAGTAGTGATTTATTTGGAGCCCGAGTCAGTGCAGTAGTGATTCGTTTAGAGCCCGAGTCATCGTAGTAGTGATTCGTTTAGAGCCCGAGTCATCGCAGTAGTGATTCATTTAGAGCCCGAGTCTTGACAGTAGTGATTTATTTGGAGCCCGAGTCAGTGCAGTAGTGATTCGTTTAGAGCCCGAGTCATCGCAGTAGTGATTCATTTAGAGCCCGAGTCAGTGCAGTAGTGATTCGTTTAGAGCCCGAGTCATCGCAGTAGTGATTCATTTAGAGCCCGAGTCTTCACAGTAGTGATTCATTTAGAGCCCGAGTCAGTGCAGTAGTGATTCGTTTAGAGCCCGAGTCATCGCAGTAGTGATTCGTTTAGAGCCCGAGTCAGTGCAGTAGTGATTCGTTTAGAGCCCGAGTCATCGCAGTAGTGATTCGTTTAGAGCCCGAGTCATCGCAGTAGTGATTCATTTAGAGCCCGAGTCAGTGCAGTAGTGATTCGTTTAGAGCCTGAGTCAGTGCAGTAGTATTTCATTTGGTCTGCGCAGTAGTGGAAAAATTTATTTAAAATGTAATTTGATTTTTTTAGTTTGGCTTACATCCCATTCGTTTACATGAAGTGGGCGGGATTTATGACCTTGAGTATACTGCAGCCAGCCACCAGATGGCAATCAAAATTTTTTGACTTCACTTTTCAAGATCTGTAGAACACACTTGGTTTCTACACTGTAAAAAAAAAAAAAAAAAAAAGTTAGCTGCTGCGATTAGTTAACTACTTTAATTCAACATTAATTCAACATTAAAATAAGTAATAATGTGTTGTTTCATGCTTAACTTAAAATGATACATTTATGCCCAGTTTCACAGACAGGGCTTAGAATAAACCAGGATTAGGCCATTGTTCAATTAGGAACAATTAGAAAATTTAAGTTATTTTTATTAACATGCCTTAGGAAAAAAACATTACTGGTGTGCATCTTGAGACAAAACAAAGGCACTGCAAGTGTCTTTCAGTTAAAACAGCTCAGACTTACTTTAGTCTGGGACTAGGCTTAAGCCTTGTCTGAAACCGGGGGTATGTTAATTTTAATTTAGTTCAGATATAAGTTATCTCAACACATTATAAACTGGTATAACTAACTGCAGCAACATTTTTCACATTGCAACTGGAGTTAAAGTAACACCATTGGCTCTTTTATTTAGAAGGCAGGACTATTCCGCCATAGTGCGTGTTGCACTTTCTCCCATTCATAGCAAAACGATGAGTCTTCGTATTTCTAAAGTCTTTGTTAAAGTCTTTGGTATGTTTCTTTTCTTTTCCATACAAAAACAAGACAGCTAAAGCCTCAAAAAATGTCTGAGGGATGATATTTTGCACTGTATGTAAGCAAAGCGAATGAGAAAATGGGAATAAACTGCTTGAGAGAGACAGACTGCATGGAAACATTTGTGTTTGGAAAACGTCTCCTCTTGCATCTGAATGAATTATATATTACCAAACTAAGTATTTTTCCACTCTAGTCAATACTTTATCCTTTTCCCAGACTGTTTTATCAGTTGTTTCAAGCGTGTCTCAAATTGTATACATTCACCGAAATGAGTATACATGCCTATGGACTTCCTCTGTGGGCGCTGTTTACTGGAGCTCCGCCACACTGAAAAGATTAACGTTGAGAAATATACAGTGACATATAATGACACACGCATACACTTACGCACTAACATCAGGCCGTCTCAGTGTGTTTCTCATAATATACATAAACATTTATAAATCTGATTTAAAGGCATATTGGATTTCAAAAGGTTTCCCCAGAACCACAAAACGCACATCAAGCAGACTAATATGAGCCATATAGGAAACATATTACAGGGGACAGGCCATTTACAGACCCTGGATTCTATAACATGATCCTCTCCCAGACGTCGGCTGTGTTTCGAAACCTAAGCAGTATTTTTTGCGTGTAGAAAGATGATGATGTCTATGTAGGTAGCCCACTTGGTTTTGAGACGCAGTTATTACCTGCTATGAAAACCAACCGTGACAGTATCTCTCACACCCACCTTTTGGCATACAGATAAAGAAAAATGTGAATTACCTGAATCGACAAAAATGTTAAACAAAAATATTCCCAAAAATGTTGTCCCAACTGGCCTAGAGTTGTCTGAACAACTGCTGATGAAGCATGTTAAGAGTTTGAGAGCTCCCACCATGCACTGCAGTATGAATAAATTAAGAGATTACTGTTATTATTGCTTTACTTTTTGCTGACTCTATTTACAGTGTTGTTTTTGTTATTGTTTTTATTGTCACTTATTGGTTGTGTGGTAACGTAAAGAGCTTATTTAACTTTTTTGTTGATCATCATCTTTATTGAGGTACACTATTGTTCCAAAGTTCAGTATTGTTTTTTTTTTGTTTGTTTGTTTTTTCAGCAAGGATGCATTAAATTGATCAAAAGTCACAATTTTAAATGTTATAAAAAGATTTATATTTCAGTAAGAACTGTTTGTTTGAACTTTTTATTCATAAAATCCTGAAAAGGATGTATGGTTTCCACAAACATATTAAGTAGAACAACCATTTTCAACTGTTCTCAGTCAAATAAAAAAATTTCTCAAGCAGCAAATCAGCATATTAGAATGATTTCTGAAGGATCATGTGACACTGAAGACTGAAGAAAATTCAGCTTAGCATCACAGGAATAAATTACATTTTAAAACATATTTAAATAAAATTTCATAATGTTAATTTTTAATGTAATTTGTAATCAATAAACGCAGCTTTGGTGAGCATAAGAGACTATAGCAGTGTGTTTTAAGAGTTGAGATTTAATTTCATATACAGCTATTAGTACTGATTGGTTCTGATGAAGTCTCACTGGTTTAATTAAAGCAGTCAACAGCCTTTAAGAAGCTTCAAAGTTTCAGTTCCCATTACTTGTAATTGCATTAAAAAATAACCAGTACAAAGTTTCTCCTGCATTGAACTCAAAAATAGTAATGCATCATGTTCCCTTGATCTTTTAACTTCTCCACAATTCTATATATACACACAGCGTTCCCACAAATTCTCACTCTCCCAGTCTCTCCACGTCACTCTCTTTCCGTTTTTACATGCCCTAATCTCCCAGTAGTTCCCTCTTCTGTAGTTTTCTCGTCTCGTATCCTCTCACCTGCTTGCAGTGTAATCCCACTAATAACACTGCACATCTCCTCCCCTCTCTCTCACTATCCTTCACTTCAATCCTCGCCGTGTCAGTTTTTTACAGTATGTGTTAACAGCCCAGGGAGCTAACTAAGTTCTGCTTCCTCTAGAAACTCAATCAAACCTCCGGTCACACTGACAAGGTGGAGTTCACAGATATGGCAGCCCCCTACTGGCTATTGTTTGTTTTAATTTGTTGAGGGGATAAGGTGCCCATTCAAACGGCAGGTGTTCCACACTAACAATGCGCCCCCTCTGGGGTCCACCCCACCCATGCACGCCGTTAGACCCGACTCATCCAGGTCATAAGCCGGCAGAACACTGTGCTTCTCAGGACGGCACCGGACAAAGAGAAGAATCTCTGCGATTTTGGCTGGAGGTTATTTTGACTGTGTCGTGCCGCAATTGCAACACGGCAGGCGACTGAAGTGCCCTAAGACCACGAGAAAAATGTGCATGAAAACAAAAGAGCTGCTTTTTCTGTTCCCATTCGATACCCTGCCTCTCAGCGCGTTTCCTGTCGTAATCTTCTGTTATTTTCCTCAAAGCCACGCTAGTCTAGTCCTCAAAAGCTGATAGGTATGCTCCATTTCCTCTTGAAAGCTTCTCATCGCTGTTTGGAATCTTAAATGAGTTCTTCCTTGGGTTTGGACGCCTTAGACGGCTGTTTTTTATTACGTGTGTCCAACAATACCAACACATTAATATTCTCCTTATAAGATGTGCAGGTTATTATCAGAACATACAGCAATAAGAACTAATTTTGTTCTCATGTCTACTGATTAATCACAACTAAACGCCTTTGAGATAAGCGCAGATACATGAGATTATGCTTGTCCTGCGCGTTTAAATGAACAAGTTCGCTGTCATAACTGTCAATGTAATTTCTGTCACCTATTATCTCTTCATTAAATGACTGCATTAATTATCATTTCTCCTTCACTGAGGTAATTCACAGAGGCATCCGTATGCCACTGAAAATAATAAGGCAGATGCTAAACGCAAGACACAGATAGGGATATTTTAATATCTTTAATGCGAACAAGGTGCAATTATTTTGTGCATTACACACGGATAGATGCCTCATTGCGTCCTCCTCGCTCTCCCATAACAGAGCTCTTTCCTTTTCCGTTTTCTGGAAGTTCGCTGCCGGAACGCTTGTTCATTTGCACTTGTGCGAGATCAAATAGTGGGGTTTATTACCGCTCTTTCATCTCCCATGAGCCATGCAGTCAGCAGCCATGTGGCTACCACACATCTCTGGACACAAGCAGTCCTGTCCCAGAATTCCTGAGGTGTACCTCCCAACATATTACCACCACCTCAAAAGCTCTTAACAATCCCATATTCCTTGAAATCGTCACAGGGTTCCATACACAACTTTGTTAGTAGCCAAAACCACAAAAATGCAATCTTCTATTTTTGATAACCTGGCATGGCTGGTGATGATTGTTTATTGTCTTTGGTAAATGCCCTTTGTGATAAAAAGATAAAATCATCTGGTTTTACTGTTAGAACAGATTGGATTGGAGTTTGCATAGGGATAAAGGCCATCTCATCACTGGGAGTTTCACGATGAAGGCAGTGAAAATGACGCAGCCATTGAGTTCCTCTTCATTGTTTATGAGCAATGTTGGCAGTTTCCATCTCAGGGAGAGTTTCGTTTAGTAAATATTTTCATTACGGCCATGTCTGGATGCGAAGGACTCTCACTTCACACTAAGCAGAGCGGACAAAAATGAATTATTTCATATTTACTTTTTTGAGCGTTTACCCCCTGGATGGTTTATTTTCAAACCCTGACAGCTAATAGCGCAGACGGCCTGGTGTTCTTGCACAGTATATGACTTTTTAAATTACTAGAGTAACGCTTGGCTGAGAGGTGACAAGGGCATCTTCAACACGTCTGTGTGAAAGTCAATATGACAGGCAGGCTACAAAAGGCTCATCAATAACACAAGTCTCATCTTGGACTCCAGGGGTAACCAAGGATACCCTCCCACCAGCTTTCAGCAGACGTCATTACCGGGAAGAACGGTCAAAAATGAGTGTCCCGGCTGACCATATCGAACAACAGCCTCTGTACCAGGCCACCATGGGTTTATTTATTTGGCTTTGTGGCGCTCTGATTCCACTAAGTTTCCTGTATAAATTTCTCCCAAAAAGATTGTTTTTTCTTGTATCGTAAGTAACTGATGTTAAGCAGGGGAGTGTTTACTTTGAAGTCATTACCTCCTAGGCTAAACTTGTCATCAAGCTACTATTTGAAAAGTTAGTTAGCTACATTATGTAGCAAACAACTCTGAATATGTGAGAAGATGCTATCTTTTTCAAATATTTCAGTTATACGTACATTTAACCTAAATAAAAGCAGCGAACTAGAAGAATCCTAAATTTTATACATGGGTACACAACAAACGTCAGACTTTAACTATAAATGGGCCGTAAAATGTTGTGTAGTGACTCAAATGAATCAGTGAGTCATTTGTACACACTTACATGAACCATCTAAGCAAAATGATTCACTGAACGAATCAAACGTCACAAAAAAGAACAGTTAGAGAGCACATTTTCTCATGGCTGATGTACTGAAGTGTTTTGTCACACTACATCACTATGTGTGACGTCTGAAAAAAATACTCCCCAACACTTCATTAGAGCCCTCTTTCTTTCTGCCTACTGAAAGCCTAGAAAAACCCTCATCTAATCATTCATAAACTCTGGTTTGATTCTTTTGTTTACTGGTTGCTAGCTGCAACCGAGTGTTTGAGTCCGTGATCCTTACATCACAGTAACGAAATCATAAAACCACACACGGTTCTATTCATATTTGTTAGCTTAGGATAAACACTGTCACTTCTAGCTACACACAGCCACAACTAATAAGACGTACTGATGAGAATAACGAAGCCCTTGATGTGTTGCTCTGGTGACAAAGCCCGCAAAACAAGAGCCCTCGTAAACCTGAAACGGCCCGAAGGCGTGCGCATTATCGAATCCAGCCTTCCATTAAAGTACGACACAAGCTTGGAAGATTCACAGACTTCTGGGTCCCTGACATTCGGAGTGACCTCTTCGAGACTTTTGTGACGAGAGGCCTGCTGGCTCCCAGACTCACCAAAGACAGCGCTAAGCTTTGATGTACTGCCTAAAATGAGGCACATTAAATATTTTCCGTGCACGAAAACTTTTTTTTTTCTGAAGTTGGGTGGCGAAGCTTTCCCCGAAGTCTTTGCCCACAAGCAGTGCCAGCAGCTGTCTGGCAGACTGCAGTGCGCGAACGCTCACCGAGCGAGAGACTTCACATATGCTCCTCATATGCCCACTGAGGTCAGCAGGGCACCGGAGACCACAAACCCACCTCCTGATTCGCTCCAATACCAACACAACAAACACACACACTATCCCGCTGACTGACTCTTTGCGATAATAAAAAACTGACATGAGGCGTGAGCAAACGCTGACAAACGGATATGCAATCGAGGGCGGAGTTTCCAGTTGGGAAAGCACGAGTTGGCGGTTTCACACCAAAACTTCATTAAGACACCCAGAGTGTGATGAGAGGAAGGGAATGCTGCCATTCTCTCTGCTGATCCGGCAGACCAAACACGCTACGCCAGCCACAAAGTGCCACATTGTTCCTGAAGTGTTAACTGCGAGAGGGCCTAAGACTCCGGCGGAGAGAATTTGCTATTAAATGCTACAAAGTGTGTGCGTAACTGGTGCAAATTAGAGCGAGGGAGATGAAAGAGTGTGTGTGAGTGACTGAAAAGGGATATTACAGTTGCGACAGGAGCAACTAATGAGCGCAAAATCATATGAGCTGTCAAAGAAAGAAAAGCCTTTCAAATAAATGCACATTTATTAGAGGGAAATGTGCCTGAACTCTGGAATTGTGGGTAACTAGGCCTTGCTTAGGGCAGAGGTGCAGTCATTACAGTTAAATCAACACTCCAGGGTGCTCTGGGAAACCTGGTGGCGTGTTAATCGTACCCAGGAGACGTGGAGACGGGTGCCTCTGGACCTCTTGAAGCTGCTACTTTGCAGATGCAGGAGCTTGGTGCAAAACATTGGATGAATTGCTTGGTTTTCAATGAATAAAACTGGGTATAAGAATTATGCAAAGTCATTAATGAAATGAAAGACTTGCAGCTGTCTCTAGTTTAAGCAAGACTCAACCAGACGGTATATTTGAAAACAAATCCAATATACCGAGGGTCATGGCCCTTATTTATTTTACTCTCCACATGAAAAATTCCACTGAAAAGCCCTTTAGGGGTTAAAGGTTGGACGGTTCAACCAGACCTCTGGCCACTGAACAGACTGGAAGCCTTTCCTATCAGATCCCCCCCAAAAAATATTATATTAAACCAGATGGTTGTGATGCTTAATGAACTGTCATGGCTTATCACGACAGAAGTGCCGCAGGTGGAAACAAGGAAATTAAGGATATTTTCACAGTGAAATTCACCAGTGGTTAGAAGTAATCTAAACACATAAGAGAGTCGGTCTTCAGCTGCAGTGCGCCCCTCAACGGACTTGTGGTTCCCCAACTTCCCCAACGAATACAGCCAAGGTACATACACACACTCACACCATATGTCCATTAATCATGTTAATGTTTGTGTAAACTCATTATACTGGATGAAAGAATCAGCTGCAACACTGTTCAGATGTGGACACATATGAAAAGAAGGTAATATCTCAAGCCTCATTTACAACATTCTGGATATAATCAATGAAATGTGATTTTACTCAAGTCCAAACTTTTCAAACTCTCAATACAAAACTCTGCACCGAAACTCCTCATGCATTACACAGTTTATAACAGGCTACATAGAATTTATGTAAGTTTAAACAAAAAAAACTTAATTCTTGCTGTACTTAAAATTGATGTATATCCTCTACAGAAAAACATGACACTGAGTATATCCCATACTGATATTAACATAAATATTTTGTTAAAAACTGAACCTATGCTTTAAATCTGTATTTCACTTCAAGAAGAAAACTGACCTGCTTTAACAACTGCAATAACGCTGTTTAAAGAGGAAACCTGATCAACTGAGCCACGGTAACATGCAATTTTCTTCTATCAACTTAACACATCTTATTAGTAATGTTTCACAATAGTCCATATTACACAAAATACTATTACTGTATTAAAGCCCATTTAATCCCAGTGGTAACATTTGTGACCTGCATTCACTTAATGATCTGTTGAGTTACTGATGTGAAGCGAGTTGTGCAACTATAAATGGGGTTCAGACTGTCTTGATTTCATCTGAACATTTTTTACATGCTACAAGACCAAAGCTGATTCATTCCAGTTTGAGAGAGATCTGAGAGATGATGTCTTTTAAAGAGCTTATTATTGCTGCATTATTAAATCTGCTCTCTCTCTCAAATATTTACAGTATATGTAATCATATTATTGACCAATGCGAAACCCAGAGCACCACTGTGATGGATTAATTCCTATTATAAAATTGTAGATTCATAATTGCAAGTAAAATAAATTAGCATTCTATTTTCAGCACAGTTGCTTGTTTATTAGGTAGATAAATACATATTGAAACCTTTATCCTTGCAATTGCGCTTTTTTACTTATTTTTTTATTTATTTTTAATAAAAGGTATGCAGCTTCTCTGGTATCCAAAATAAGTTGGATTTTTTTAAACTTTTTTTTTCTTTTTATTTAAATACTTCAGTGTTGAATACCATTCAGTACTTGTAACATGGACACTACTGTATGTTACAAGCCAACAACCGCTGTAAAAAGAAGAAAGAAAACTTTCATAGCATCTCCCGCTCACAATACATGAAATCGCGACGATGCCACTGTCTGAACAGAGGTACGCGCTGCTGTCATTACATTATCGGTATTGAAATAACGCGATAATAGGCGTACTTACAGTCTCTCTGCATTCCTCGGGATTCCCCTGGGCACCGTCCTGAAGCCTTGACCCTGACAATCCACATGTGAGCCCGAACAACTGCACTTATGCGGGCATCCATTCACAGCAGAGCACAGCAGCCCGCACAGCACAGCCACTGTCCCCCAATACTTCACCCACCGCATCATAAATCCTCTGAGGCTGATAGCAGCCCAATAACAAAAGAAAGAAAAAAAGATGCAAAAACAACTAAATAAATTAATGCGTAGCCTATATGAAAAACAAAAATGTATCCGCGTCTTGTCCACAGCCAATTAAATCCCGCGCGCACAAAAAAAAAAAAAAAAAAAAAAAAATACAGGTAGCACAAGAGGTGAAAAAAAAAACTTAAAGATGAGCTATAATACCAGCACGAAATAGTTCCAACTTTGAAAACTTCTCGAAATGCATCAGAAAAGCTTTGCTCATTCAAACGCGAAGTTGCATCTGTCTCTCCACACCACTGAAACATACAGATGCGCAACAAAAGTTAGAAAAGCACATCGCTAACTAGGGAAAAAAGCCCTTGAAAAGTCTGCAAAATCATTCAAAATGTCCAAAACGATTCCTTCTCATTCTTCACCAATTGCGCTTTTTTTGGGTCCAGCATGCAAATCCTCATTGATAGTGATTGAGAAACTTCAGCGGAGCTCGTACCTATTGGATTTCCAGCCCCCAAACTCTGCGCTCCACACTCCTACTGGCTAATCTGCGTGATGTCATTCAGGGATATTTGGGGTCTCGACTCGAGAAGTTGTTGGGACAGCTTCAAATAACTCAGCCCGCTCTAAACGCTCGGTAACTTTGAGGGACGAACACGAAGTTATAAATTAGAAAGCGCCGTGCGAAAAGAAAAGGCACTTGTGTCATCTACGTTTTTATAAATCACAAAGATAAAAATCGCAATAAAACAAGACTGATATGATTTTATATTTCAACATGCTTATATTCACCAGCAAGAAAGGTTTGCTCAAGGTGATTACAGAATGGAATATATATATATATATATATATATATATATATATATATATATATATATATATATATATATATATATATATATATATATATATATATATACATATATATATAAATTTAGAATATATATGCAAAATAAATATATAATAAAATAAATTAATAAATACACAACCAATAAATGACTGTTTTAACTGAGAAAGTATAGTTATTACTAAAAGTTTAGTTGCATTATGCACTATATACGGAGACTTATGAAGGCAAATCTATTTAACTATATCATGCAGTGATTCAGATACTGCAAAAATATCTTAAGCAATTTATCTATTTCTGTGCAGATAATTTGAGTCACATCACTCTTGAAATAGTTTCACACGATTCTTTCTTTTCTCATGATTTTTGGTCCACATTTTGCTGTCGTAGTGCCCCCGTCTGGTGAGAAACTACATCTAAACTCAAATTCCTTCCTCACTATGAGAAACCACCGGTTTCACCATATTGAGAAGTTTACAATGGTCATGGAGTTTTTTTTTTTTTTTTTTTAATTTTGTTATTCATTCCAGACACTGTCTTTGCATATTCACCTGAAATATGCAGGTTGCAGGCCTTATATGCATTAAAAAAAGTTAAGTTAACGACATTAAAAAGTTTGTCAGAGCAATTTACTTTTAATAATAGATTAAAGGTAAGTGCTTCACAGAAAGTGTTCACTCCAGTCAGGAAAAGACTACAGATGTCTAGATAGGTTAAAGAATCACTCAATAATTGAAACGTTTTAATGCTGTGTTCAGACCCTTAACGAGTAGCATAGAATCCTAGTTCAACACACTGAATCAATTGAATCAACGCCCATATGCCAGATTCATTTACTTCCATTATTCCTTCCGAAAGCAAAGTGAGGTGCATTAAGCGTCTGCTGAAGGCTGCAGGTATGTGCGTGAAGTTAAGCTGCAAAACATGTGCTTTACACTTCCTTTAATGCACACACACATGGCCGCGAGTCCATAAATCTGTGATTTGTGTCAATAAGGGTGATGTGCCAGATTTACAGACTGCTTTATTCTATTCACTTGTTCACGTCAGGAGTGAGGAATGTCCAGAGAGCTTCCACCTGTGGAACGCTGTGGAGAATGAGCGTGATAGGGAGAGCAATACTCTACATGTGTCTGAGCTGTCTATCAGCTTCTCAAAGGTCAGACTTTCATGTGAAAAACTCTTACCCACGGAGTGACCCTCAAACAGCCATGTTGCACACTTAAGCACGATCGGGCTATACGGCAGCAGAAGCGTTTCTGTCTTACACACTCAAATATATGTCTTTATTAAGGAAGAGTGTGATTTTCTTTGTAATTCTCAAGGAACTGGACTGCGGACAGGATGATTGTGCGCGTTGAGAGGCTGAGAAAAATAACAGCTGCCCTCAGGCAGAACATTTTCAGAAAAACATACACAGTCATAATGTGTTTAAAAACCGAGCACATGACATTACAAATAAGACAAATTGAACAAGAAAATAAATTGTGACTTATCTTTTAATCATAACTTGGCTGTTCTGAAAAAAGCTGAAATAAGTTAAAAGGTTAGTCATCAAATTGAATTGACCTACGGTTTCATTGAACTACACATAGCAATGAAATATGCACTATAAATGTCAAAACAAAGGATCTTATTTGTAAAGTGATACAAGTTTTGTGAGTTAAGGCCGGACAGTTGACATTAAACTGACCTTTCCATTTTATGTATTGCACCCAATGGAAAGCGAGTGGCCAGATTATGGAAAATCTTGGCATGGATGGTGTAGACCAGCACTTCTGGCAGGGAAGGGAAAGGAAAGGGCTAGCCAAAGACCTGTCTGAGGAAAAAAGCCATTAGCATACCATGAGACATGAGACTGCTTTTAAATGGAACACTTGAACATAAAAAGAAATCCAAACTTTTCAGCAATTACGTAAATCTCTCAGCCTATCCGTTTGCCGTGAGGGGGAAGGGGGTTGGTTTGCCTCATATAGATTTTCCCTCACTCCATATATTCCCTTTCTTTGTCAGTTTGTATGCATTTTACATTGTCGTTCTGCTCTGTAGCTTTGTAACTGAGAAGAGCAGGGAAGGATTTCTCATCTTCCTGGGTGGAAATTTCCTCCCTTTAGCTAACACAGAACTGAGAAAAACAGTCAAACATTTAATTCCACAGCAAAATGTACTTTATGGCTCATAGATTTCCACTTTTGTCCCGTTTGTATCCCAGCCAACGGCTGTTAACCCACATTATGGATCTTAATTCTTTCCCACAAGCAAACGGAGCACGAATGGGAAGTTGCTTATTTCTCTCAGGCATCAGTTTGCATTGTTGTCTGGCACCTCTGCGAACTGCTGCTGGGTGATAATTGGAAAGACAGCCTCCCTCTGTAGCATCCTGCTGTCTGCACAGTGGCCACTTCAACCAGAGGCCCAAGCTTCCTGTGCGCGAGTCTCCAGAGCCAACTCTGCGTGTGCCCATGAGGCAGCAAGACCTCAGCTGCTGCTGCTGCCACATAGAACTGCTAATTACATGCACATTGTCCTAGCTTGTACGAACAGGGGCAGGCAGGAGGCGGAGAGGGGAGAGTATCGGGAGGTGGAGAGTTGTGACAGGGGCCTGCCAGGAACAACAGCCTGGGGTCCCTCGGACACACACGCTGTCGGGGCCTGGGCCTCATGAGCTTCAGACAGCCAGAAAGGCTCGGCTCAAGTTGTGTGCTAATCCACAGAATGGCATACGCTCTTTTTGATTCTTGTCCTTCAGTTTTAGCAAACAAGCACATGGGGAAACTATGGCCAGATGTAGCCTTGCAGAATGATTTGTTTGTAATTCTACAAGCTCACATTCCATGGGAACTGCTCGAGACCTGCAGGCATCATTGGTTATGCCAAACCTGAGGTGTTTTTTTAAACGGAGTTGACCTTTGACCTGGCTCTGATGTCAGAATTTGCAACATTTGATGTTGAACCCTGGGACGCAAGAATTTCCCACTCGCGCCTGTTCAATTACTCACGGCTGGCAGGCAAAAGAATGTTTAAAACGATGTGCGTCCTACGTAATAGGAACAATGGGAATGAAACTGAATGGAGAAACTCCAACAAAAACAACAACAACATCCAAGCCTTTTCTTTCCAGTTGTAGGAAGTGCACAATTAGATGGGCTCAGTGCTACAATCAGAAAGGTTTTGTAATGTGGAAGTGGTTAATATGGTTGATCTTTTTCAGAGAATGGGATGAGGACTGGATGGGTGGGAGGTGGGATCTATCTGGTGCCCTTCCGCTCCTCGTGCCTCTATCAGGATTAGCCTATAAACAGTTCCATATGTGGGGCTAACCCTGACGCTACAATGTAAGACTTTTTCCACCGGTATGACTGGAAGATTGATGATCCAATTTACTAGGGAGTTATCATGGACCCGAATGCTCAAAAGAACTAAGAGGAGCGGCCAGCTGTTGGCTCTTCTGCCTCAATTTTTCCTTCGACCGGAATTTAATCTGCATACAGGGAGATGGAGAAGTAATGTTCGTGTGGTCAGATGCAAGTCTCTCAGTGCAGTTGATAAACTTTACACTCCTCCCGTGACTGTTCCCAGAGACTCACTCAGGGGCTAGACCAATCTCCATCCAAGGGAATAAGGTTTTTTTGTGACTGGATGATTATAGGTTGCTTGCGTAGAGGTCTTAGCAAGAGTCTAATGTTCTTGCTCATCTCAGCGTGCTTTAATCTAATCAAACAAGAAACCAAAAACAACACCCCACAAAAACACAAATCAAATTTTCGCATTGACATCTCCAACTGTGACTTCATAGGCAGTCTCAAACATACAGCAAAGCCGTCACTCATTATTAAGATTCTCCCTGACCAAACGGTCCTGCCCGGACTACATTTGTGGTTCAGTAATAATCTGTAATTAACACCAACCTCTGAGATCAGCATCCTGATTGAGTCCAGCATATGCAGGCCACATGCACTGACCTCTGCCTCTTTCAGTCTGCTGCTCAAGAGCTGTTTACATAGTGACGTCCTACTAGCATTCATCAGACTCTCTTTTGGGAGGCTTTAAGATATTTTGGACTGAACTTGTACTTTTTAGCCAGGAGCAACCGTTAGCGATTGGCCATCGGAGAGCTATTTGTAGACATCACAGCCAGGCCTGTAGACACTGCAGCCTTCGGTCTTCACGGGACTGCGGTTGACAGAGCTGACCCTGTGCTGGCCAGCATCCATCTCTCACAGCACTGTGATTGCCTGACAGTCTGTTTTTGATTCTCTCCTGAAATTCTGTCTGACCAGAAATTGTTATTAATTATCAAATCTTTGCTAAGTCTATCACTTTCTGGCTTGGCTGGCCACACGGTTTCCCCCCATTGGCTTTTTTTGTTTTGTTTTGTTTTGTTTTTCAGGGAACCGAAATGAAGCCAAATGCAACACAAGTAGACCTTTTGAGGGTTTCACGGATTTAAATCAAAGAAACAAAGTTTTGGGGGAGCGGAACGGGGGTGTGCAAGACAAGCTATTGAAAAACAGCAAGGTTTGAAATCCCCAGCAAGGCATTTTAATTAACCCGACTTGAAAAAGCGAATTTTGTCCATGAGAGAATGGTAACAGGACTGAGGGCTAAGGGGTCTCTGTTGGTAACAGCGAGAGGTTGGTTAAGAAAGCCTCACGGTTCAGAGAGGGTGAAGTCACACAAAGACTCAACAAGGCTAAACAATGACCTCCTTTTCTCACTCAGACTTTTGTCAACATGAGAAAATTAGAAATGCTATGCATTATTAGGAGAACCCTGGAAGGTGGAGGTCGAATGCCAACCCCTTTTTCATTGACAGGAGAGTTTAGCAGCTGTGTTGCTGTTTACTTTGAATGGGCTGGAAATGCCTCGAGTGGCCTGGGCCCAAAGAAAACAATGTTCAGTGCTGAACTGGCAGTGGGAACTCAATCCCTCAGCAAGCAAGCGGGCCGCAGTCTGACATGGGCACCGAGGCTCTGGCTCTATCAGCCTGATATTATGTTTACAGCGGCTCCACTGTACAAAGGAGGAGAACACAGATGAGAGAAAAAGGCTGAGCTGAGCAAACGCAACACTGTGTGGTGACTAAAATGAGTAGGGAAGGACTCCAGTCCATAAAACCGCAATTGTGTGCCATTGAAGCAATAGTCTTGAGGCTGATTGAACTAGATCAGTTGGCCTACTTCGGGACACAGTGTGCGGATCGCAGTGCTTTTGCAACTTTCTTTGGAAACTTCGACAGCGATTACCACCGAATGAGGCACTTTAACAATGGCACTAGTGTTGCAAGGCATATGTGGAAACAGGAATTTGACAGGATTCCATAGGAAGTTAAATGTGCCAATTCACGGTGGGTGCTTTAAGTGTGGCTTATAAAAGGAACCCCATTGGTCTGAATGGGCTATGTGCTTTTGATTATTGTTGGTGTGATCTACAGGACTGATTTCATTAATTTATTCCACCTGACTAAATATATGCAGTAAGCTGTGTGCTGCTACTGCTTGGGTCCGATGCAATGCCTTTGCCTTTCTCTCCTACTCTCTCTCCTCGTCTTTTTCTTTCTCGAATGAGGGCTTGTGTGGATTCTGGATGTGGCGGTGAGGTGAAGGAAGTGATTATCAATGGCAGACTCAACTTGTCAGAATGTGTTATAGCTGGATTTAAACTATATCACCACTTTGTATCATCACTTTGAAAGAGGACGCCCTCCCTGCCTTGCCATGCCCATCCCAGGCTTCAACTAATCCAAAGAGAGTATAAATAACCGCTGTCAACCATCGAGATGATTCATAACAAAAATAAATAATCTTAAAGTTCTTGGACTGGTTTTGTTTAACTTGGATTGGCAAGTGATGCTAGGAAACAGGCTCAGGTTTGAAGGGCCAATCTTAAACATGACAACCATGAACTGCATGTCCTACATTGGGTCTGTGTATCTAGCTTTCTGCCATTTCTATTTAGCCTCGAGTAAAGTGATGACAGGGAATGCTAGGGAAAGAGGAGGAATAAGATCAGGAAATGTTGCAGGCCAGGTCTGAACTTGCACTATCAGCACCACACTTCAGTGTGTCAGAGCATGGGCACTAACGTCCAGTGATCTTTGATCCCTTTTTCAATGTAGAGAGGGAAATAGTCACAGTAAAAACAGAGGCCTTACAAACACATTTCCACATGTCACTTTGTCTAAGTCGAAAGTGGGGCCAGCACAAAATTGCTCTTTCCTTGTTTGAACTGCCAGTTCCACTCAGGTTCTCTGTAGACTGATGGCAGAACCACAGAGGAATATGGAGCTTCCAGAGACGAGAGCCCCTTGTGTAAAGCCCAGCTGTCATTCACTAGTTCCTGATGTAAGAGTATCCTATCTTTTCTGCAGAATGGCCCTAATAAGTGTGATATCCCCAAATGCATTGCTTTGAGTGATGGATGTGACTGGCCAGAAGAAGAAATGCTTTCACTTCCATGCAAACTCTAACGAGAGGAAAAGACTTAGTCTAGATAACAGTCATGTATAAAAACAATTAAAAACATTTCTCAGAACTTGCGTAAAAGCTCCAACGAAAAATGAGTTAAATCTATGACAGACCTGAGGTGACGCGGTTCACTGTCCCGGTCAAAGCGTTGACTGGACGAGGACAGTGTATCAAGTCCATGGTCATTTAATACTAAGGAGTCACAGCTGTATCTTGACCCCAAGTGCAGGATGGAAAACTATTCCAGGAGTTGCTATTGCATGGCTCCATGTTACCGAGCACTCTCCACTAAACTCGCAATGCTAGCCTGTGTAGTGGGGCAATGATGCAGTGTAGGACTGTAGCTATAACACACATACCAAGGAGTGAAACTAGCTCACCTACTCTCAAATGAACTAACTGCTGTCAAACCACTGCAATTAGCCTCCTACACTTACCAAGGAGGCCACGAATACCCATGCCACAAATAGTGGCCTAGTAACCCTACCTGGCTTCTTAAGCAAAACTGGCTATCTGCTGAACTACACCGTTGTAATGGTACTCCAGTGTGCCCAGCTTAACAAACCAAAACCAGCATGGAAATGGAATTCAATTATGCAATTCCTTATATTAAATTAAAAGTAATCTGACATCTACAGGCTGATATTCTAGCAATACAACCATGTGAAACATAGTTATCCATGACACCAATCAATATAACATACACACATAAAAGCTGTCGTTTTATGTCCTCCATTCAGCTAACTGCCTTTCCTTCACATGGATGCAACATACTTTATCACCTTCCACCATCCTCAACTCCTGTTGTCTGACACATCTTAGCCTCTAGCTTTGTTCCCTGTTGTTTACATTGCACTCAGGGATTGCAGTCTGGACATCTGTTTAATCCATCTACTATGTTTTATTGCATCTTGTTTTTTGATTTTCAACACATTAATTATTGTATTGTTTTATGTTTCGTTAAGTACTGGGCCTGTTCTGTTACCTCTAGACATCTGATTCAGTGCATTCCGCATGCATGACTGGCAGAAAGTTTGCTCAGAGAATAATTATATGACTAACATTACCATAATTGCTTCAGTTAATAAAGAGATGTTAATTTCAAGACAGTGGTCTGACTGAATTAATGCAAACACCTTCAGTAATTTGTACAGTCAAACTAAATTCACCTCAGGGAATCATCCAACATATTCAAGTGGAATTTCCCATTTGCAATCCACTGAGCAATACCCAAAATCCACAGTTCAAATGTTAGTGATATGCGAGTTAACCAACACTGTACAAAATCAAATTCTGATAGAATTATGTATAAAGCAACATTACACCATTTATAGTTTTTTGAACATATATGGTAAGATGAATTTTATTAATCCAATTAACAGGATTTTAACATTTTTTTTTACATTGTAGAAAACTACAACAATATGACTCTTTAACTGCTCAGGAGCTCTTGGCCATCGCATCTCAGATTTTTAATAAATACCGGATCCCCACATGATGACATCAGTGATTTAGAGTTGCAGTCTGGTCAAGGTTACAGTCATGTTAATTGCACTTGGCCCAACCACTGCGAGTGTGGTCTGTAAATGGGATACTGCCCATAAAATCATAAAATAGAGTCAGAGGCAATGACTGTTTCTGGGGTCCACCATCACTCCAAATCCTGTAAAGGATAAATCAGTGACAAATCCAGAGACAGCTGCACAGCAAGAGAGTGTGCTTACAAATTTTGAAAAAAATAAATAAATAAAATAAATAAAACTTTTTTGGAAAATTCTTGCTGCAGAATGGCATGATGAATAATGATCGAGTTCCTCAACGATGCTAGACTTAATAGTTGGTATAAAGTCCTCCATTTGTGTGAACCTTTAGATATAGTTTTGTGAGGTGCTGTAAAAGGTGTGGCAAGATGTCAGATTTCTATGGCTTTAACAAGATTCAGGACATTACTTAAAATGTGTTACATTATTGCATTCTTAATAACATAATTAAATGTAAGATTTTTAGGTAACACTTTATGGTAAGGGTACATGAATTACCATGAATTCATGCATAAATTAATATGTGAATTATGCATTACTTCATACATTAATATCTCATGAATTATCAGGAACTAACATGAGTTCAAAGTCTTTCATTCGTGACATCATGGATGAACAACACCTTAATTAAGACATTAATCATGATTTATGATTTATTACGCATGATTATGATGTGTAAAAAAAAAAAACAAGGTCTTTACTATCCATTGAGGATAAAGCTATGCTTATGGTACATGATTCAAAAATACATTATATTGTGCATGTAAGACTACTTGAATTAGTAAAGGAATATACAAAAATCCACATTACCTCATGCATGCATACAGGCTAGAACAGTATATCAATTAATGTGAAAACTAATGTTTTTCATTAAATATGATATGAATTATCAAGCATGTTCATATCTTCTTCATAGTAGCCTGCAGGTAAATGTACATTGGCCAGTCACAGCACATAGTATGTGAATTCTGTTGACATCCAAATACAGTAGGCACAACGCTATCTCACGACCAATTCGTACGTATTTTACGAGGTGGCAAATTCGTCTAAACCCCAGTGGACGGGTAGGTTTAGGGGCGGGGTTAGGTGTAGGTCATTCGTATTCATGCGAATTGGCAACTCGTAAAAAATACGTACGATTTGGCAAAAATCATATGAATTTGTACGAGTGAGGTCGTACGAATTTGGACAAATTAGCCACCTCGTAAAATATGTACAAATTGCTGTGAGATCAGGCTGGTAGTCATCACCAGCTAAGCATTAACTTCTCATGACTTCATTATGTGTGTGGCCCCTATACCATGAACTTTAAGTGCCTTTATATCTGAAAACTTTACAAAACCATACATTTTTTCTTTTTTCTTTACGATAGCTGAAGCTGCAGGCTCCTGCTCACAAAAACCCCTGCAACTAACATATAATTCCATTTTCTGCACTCTATACCCTATAAAGGACAAGTTTGTATATGTACTGCCATGTTTGTGCCATTTATTTGATCAGTTTATTTTTATTCAACATTAAATATTTAATGAGGAGTCTCTTTATGGTTTTGTAAAGAGTTTTCAGATATACAGGCACTTAAAGTTCATGGTATATGTACTGAATTCCTTCTCAGCTCTTCCCAGGCATTGCTGTTGACTTAACTGGGTTATACTGTTTAAGAATAAAGCAGAAAGTCATGATCAAAGTCCCTTTGTGTCCACAGTACATTTTCATGTTCATATTCATGTCACAATTATGCCATCATTAATAACACACTGTTTATCAGTATTCCAAAGGACCAAGTCACCACTTTAGTTGAGGGGCCACACACATGTTGAAGTCATGAGAAGTTAATGCTTAGTTAATGATGACTACTGTATTTGGATGTTAACAGAATTCACATACTATGTGCTCTGATTGGCCAATGTTGGGGTCTGTACATTTACCTGCAGGCTACTATGAAGAAGATATGAACATGCTTGATATATCATATCATATTTAATGAAAATTAGTTCTCACATTAATTGATATACTGTTCTAGCCTGTATACATGCATGAGGTAATGTGGATTTTTGTATATTCCTTTACTAATTCAAGTAGTCTTACACGCGTGAAATAATGTTTTTTTGAATCATGTACATTAAAGCATAGCTTTATTCACAATGGATAGTAAAGACCTTGTTTTTTTTTTGTGAACATAGAAAACATCATGATCATGCGTAATAAATCATAAATCATGGTGATGTATGATGAATGAAAGACTTTGAACTCATGCTAGTTTCTGATAATTCATGAGATATTAATGCATGAAGTAATGCATCATTCACACATTCATTTATGCATGAATTCATGATAATTCATGTACCCTTACCATAAAGTGTTACTGATTTTTACTTAACTAAAATGTAAATTCATCAAGTTGCTACGTTTTTTTAAAAGTGTCTTCCAGAAGGGTAGCATGCTTGACTTGCAAGCATTTTGTTCAAAATTGTAGAAAAATGTGGAAAACTTTGTTCAATTGTTGTTTTGTTGCATCATATACTGCGTGTGTGCATAATAATGTAAAAAGATAACATAACATTTATTGCAAAGTAACAAATAGACTACAAATGACAAAAAAGTTAGAAAAAAAGAAGAGAAAGTGCATATGTCTAAATTATAGGTGTTAAAGGACAAATAACATATTAGCTGGGTTATCTAAGGCAACCTACTCCCCAAAAAACAGCTTTGAATAGTAATTTTAATGACTGTAAGTACTATTATTAGTAATATGAATTGATTCAAAACACATCTATATAATAATTAGGAAAAAGAAAAAAAATCCCTTAATCATTCTCTTTCTTTTTCACATGTTCTCATTTTCCTCTAGAATAGCAAATAACAAATTGAAGTCCATATAATCTTCATATGTAAATCCTCAATCCTATCATTTTAGGTGTGCATTGACCACCTAAAATGATTTGAATTGAGGTCAGGAATGATGTTTATCCTAGTTAATGCTTGTGCTATTATGAAATTATTATCAATATCCTTCTGAAACCCCCCACATTATTTAGGGTCCACCTCATAATACCTGTCTGAAGAAAAGAAAACGTCAGGATTGAGAGGCCGAGTTGCTTTTGATTAGTGTGACAGATCTCAAGGCAGGAGCAGAGACTCAGGAAGAGTGAATGGAGTCTGTGGCTAATAACAAACACCCCTTACTGGGGGCTGAGCAGGGGGTCTACGAAAGGGGCTCAGTGGGTGTCTGAACCAGGCTAATATAAATGTAAGGGAAGGTCTCTGCCAGACCTCCACTGAGCCGCTGCCGAGCCAACACGTCTTCCTGGTCTTTCACAGTGCATCTCCCGAGCTTCTTGATCACCGCTGAGCTCATTTAAAGCTCCTGCTTCTCTGCATTTCCTCTCCTTTATCTCAATCTGCACTCCTTACTAAAGACTTCCCTGGCTGGCTGGCACAGGTGATTCTCATTATGTGGCTTTGAAGTGGGAGTGGCGCGGGAGGGGAGATGGTGGATCAATGATAAGCCTCCGTTCTCCTGCCATGGACCTATTCCCAATGATTCCCATTACTGTCGTGCCCCGGCCCAGCATGGGCCTGCTGCTTGCCATTAAGACCCCTCTATGCTAATGGACAGAACTTTGTATCCAGGAAAAAAAGTCTGTGCAGAATGAAAATGCATCTGTTAAACAATGACAAATCATTTCTTTATCAATTTTGAATAAAGCATCGGTCATGGAGACCATGTGGACGATCTCAAAAAGAGTTCATGAGGTTGTGTTCGGTACTGGTGCTCTAGGAAGCCAACCGCTTGGTCTAGCGCAATGTGGTCCTGTAAAGCATGCTCACATTAACGGTTCCTTTATCAGTCATTTAGTTGTAAGGTACTCCCTTGTCTTCTCATTTACATCCGGGTTTTGGAAACAACACCGGGTTGATCTAGGGAACAGAGACAAAGACACGAGAAAACACAGTCAGTGAAGCTGAAATGGCCCCAGTCGAGGGTATTACAGGCATTTAGCGCTGCCAGGGAAAGTATTTGTTTGAAGCCTTTACGTTTTGGTTAGCTGCTCTTTATATCCGGCACGATTTATCGCTGTTTTGATTGCCCTTTCTGTTATCGCACCGGCAGTGTTTTCACTGGCCGTGAGGAATGTGAGCAGGAATGTGTTGATGTTACTGTAAAGCCCAACACGCATCTCCTACTCAGCACCTCCATCTCAGACCGATAAGAGCCTCTATCAGATTGGAAAGAATGTAACTGGCACAACCTGCCAGATGTCTCACTGTAACCCACTCCCTGGAGTTAGGGGCCCCTAATACATACTCTCAAGGAGCCGATGCAAACATCGGAGACAAACTTTTTGAATGATACAGAAACTCAAGCAAATCAAACCATCAAATGGGACCTTGTACCAAATTCTAGGGCTGTAGGGAATGATGAGAAATGCATGTGGACCGTTCAGCTGACTCTAATGCACCGTGTCAAGTGGGCTTTAAGATAAACACTTGACTGACTGGACTGATATTGAACATGTGATGTTGGGTGGGATCGAGTATGGAGCACCTGCAATAGTCCTGGCCCCAGCAGCGCTGCAACCCTGGAAGCGAGGGTTATCTGGAAAGACTTGCTGGATCTCGATCAAGCTTTGTTCCATCTTTAACACCCTTGCAAATGCACACATGAACGCACACAGGTTCCTTGTTAATGAAGCCCAGAATACGAATCGAAGAGGTCAACTTTACAGCAATTGTGTCCGCCAGACCATATCACTGCAGTCCTACATCTGAGAGCATAGCATCTTATTTCGAATGCATCCAAACTCGAGAAGAGAAATGACATTCCAATTCCTCCGCAGGTTATTTGTCATGCTGCCACCTCCGCCTGCTAGCATCATAAATCAAGGCCTGCCATTGGAGGATCTCCATTCAGGTCGCTTTAATCTCCAACCCCTTTTATCAAATGAAACCGTCCCTTTCCATGACAGCAAAAAGTCCCAGCACTGGGCTACTGCATCTCACCACCTGCTTCAAGTTACAGCAGACGTCTGGCCACTGAGAGAACTTCGAACTTGCCGACAGGGGAAGCAGAGGCTAGTGTCGGGTGTCTCAGCTCCAGGTGTGACGTTCTGTTATTGGGGCCTCCTCCTTTTCTTCTCTCTCAAATGTTCTCTCCCTCCCTTCCTCTAAAGATGGGGTGCCTCTGGAGTGGTGTTTGTCTTGAGGTCACGGTACAAGCTGTTGTCTCCAAATGAGGCCGTAAAGCACATGATGTAAAACATTCATCCTGCGTATCGCTATGTCTCTACTCCTGCCAAGGCTGGGTGAGCTGTACCATAAAACATCAATGGTGTTGTCTGACTCATAGCCGCATAAGGCCATGGAGGAAACACACACACACGTGATCACAGCCATATGTGTCTGTCTGTGTGTTACCGAAAACACATCTGACAATTATACACACGCCATCTTAACGGGTTGATAAACGACGCTGCATTTGAAGAGCAGGAAACTTTGACCAAGTTTATAAGATTGCGCTGAAGTTACATTAAGTAGGGAACTGTTAGGGTAAAATTATATGTTCAAATGAACAGTTAGCAAAATTTGTGTGACATGGAGAGAGAAAATGCATTTATCTTGATTTTACAAAGAGAAAGTAGTCATTTTGAACATAAATCCATGTAATTATCCAGTTGCCTGGGTTGAATGTAAACTAAATTGCTAGTTGTAATACAATGCTTGACATGAGCTGATAACTGGGGAGGCTAAGCTGCAAGTTTTCCTGTTGTGGTTCTTAATACTAGATTTTGCACTTAATTTCATTTCAAGATTTTAATTAAGATGCTTTGCACAGTAATTTCAGGTCAGTTTATTGAATCATAATCCAAGGGGTATCATATGCCTTCAGTTTTAACACATGGGGATGTTAAAAACCCATTTATGCTTTCATAATGTTTCAGTTTTCATGACCTGTCATAGATTTCCTTTCCCAGGATAATAATAATGAGGAAATGGCACAAGCTTGTAAAAAAAGATATGTGGTGGGATAACCAGGATCAGTCTCGTGATTAATCCTGCTTTGACTAACTCCGCCGGGAATTCCATCAAAAGGCCAGCGATTGTTTAATTGCCATCCCTGTTTTTCCCAACGCTTTACCTCCCTCCTTTCTGCCGGTGAGGGGGTCCTGCTGGAATCCGGCAGCCCCCACACACAGACCTAGAATTGCTTTCAGATGTGAAGATCGGGTTCGAGAGAGGGGGATGCCAGTGTACCTAGCGTGGTTTAGGACTGGGCCAGTGCTCTTCAGTGCTTCTGGGTTCAACATATCGGTTCTGGGGAGAAGACCTTTGCATTCATCCCCTTGTCCCACTGCCGCTTTAGTCTGATCAAAGAGGCAATGAAAACTGCAGATAAGACGTACGGATTTGATTTGAGCTTTTCTTCAAACAGCAGGCTTTATCATGAGTCCCAAAACCATCAGACTGAACCACTCGCAGCGCTTTACCTCATTCATCTGGTCTGCGTTAAAGATAAAGCCAATTTTAGGGCCATTCTACCCACTTTATTATTGATGGATCCAATGGGGGTGGGGAGCCGGATAACATCTCATTTGTTGATATTTGTAAACAGTATTTCAGTGGAAATACAACTGACGTGGGAGTCTGAAGCACCAGGACATCGAACTACAGAAAGCTCACTGCATGCCCATAGAGACATGATGAGATATCCATCTTGCTTTACCCTTTTCAAGATTTCAAAGTGAGGAAAACTACATTGTGGATGAAAGGCTCCTACCATGTTACCATAGAGTGGGTTTTACTGCACCACCTTATCCAAAGATTAACAACTGGAAGATAATCAACAGCCGGTGCGGTAGGGGAGGTTAATCTCGGTTTGACAGTTAAATGTGACTAATCTCTTTTTCTTTTTTAACTTTTGATAAAGCTTATTACACTCGTGAATGTGAAACGTCATATAGGCAAAAAAACAACAACAAAAGAACCACAAATAAGAGGCCTGACATCTGTGACTAAAACTACGTTAAATACCTTCATACAGTACCACCTGTCAGGAACAACTGCAGAAAGTCAAAGTATATGGAAAGAAAAGGAGTACTAACAGTGTGTTAGTTGAAATGGCTGTAGGTGTATGGTATTCTTGTTATCCAAAACTGGGGTGTCAGATTATAATCAGCACCACACCTGCTGAGCTTTCCCAGAAGCCCCTCTGCATGCGGCCAGCATTAAATCCATCTAATAGCAAGTTTTCAAGTGAGACTGGATGCAATTTCAGCTTCTGATATATCCAAGCGTTCGTATTGGATGCATATTTGGCTTCATATTTAACAAGCATGCATTTAGCAACAGGCTTTTAATGTGCCGAGCTCTTTGAAGAAATTGTTCACAATTAAAAAGAGCTAAGAATAGAAGCTGCTTGGGGTGCTGCTTTATTTGTTTACTGTTGTTAAGTAGGAATTCAAGCAGTCGAAATTCTCTCCTCTAGCTCCTGCCTAGCACAACAGCCCAAAGATGATGCTTTTACACATTTTACTGCCAAACAGTGTTGCAAAAACACAGTTTGCCAAAACACATTTGGCAGTGCAAAACACACACTCTAAAATGACAATAAAAATTTTTTAAGATGCTCCTGAGGACCATTTTTTACTTCCTTTCCTCTAGTATCCACAAGTGCCAGCTCTTTGGGTCCAAAGGGCAATAACCAGCCCCACAAAAAGGCTTTTTGGCAACAGATTTAGACTGGTTAGAGTTAGGGAAAAAGTAGCATGAAAAACAAATGCATGCTGCTTCCTCACGCAATTAAACAGGCATGGATACCACAATGCTTATGGCCTGTAAGGCAGAATAGAGCAATGGTTCCCTTCATCAGTGGCCTTCTGCTAATGTTCATTTTAAATGAATGCACTACCTTATGAGATCCTCTAGTCAGTAAATAGCTGCATGCCTCAAACCAAATTTCACACTGAATTTCTCTATTCATTTTTTAGAGTACGACAAAACAAGATAATACAACACAATCTGAAAACTACACAGGTACACATAGGATAAGGAACAAAAAAGTACTACTATGCACCATGGTACAGTAATAGTATCTGATTATTTATATTAAAATACAATCACAGTGTTACTTTCACAATATTTTCTAATACCCCTACAAAGTACAAAACTAAGGGGTCACCTGAGGACTCATCAGTTTCTCCTTTTCAGCTTTATTTCGACTGTAATGTGTTTCCATAAAATCATAAACACAATTTTGCTGAACAAATTATGACATACAATGCAAAACATTACTGACTGGTATCTAGTTTAACACGTGATGATTTCAAAATGATCACCATCCTTGCAAAAAATCACCCACATTAACCAGATAATTCTTCCATGGAAACAAATCAGAAGAATTGGCAACAACAACATAGAAAAAAACAGAAAACCAAACGCTTAAGTTGCAAGCCATAAAAAGGGGCATACAAGACAAATGAATGTAAAATATTAATTTGAAAATGCAGCACTGGCCCAAAAGGGCAAGTGACAGTTCAAGTAGCTTCGACAGTAAAATTTGTTTGTTTGTTTGTTTGTTTGTTTGTTTGTTTGTTTGTTTGTTTGTTTGACATTAGAGTCTCTATGTGTATGCGTGTGAGGTACCTGGAGCCTGTACCATGATGGTAGATGAACAAATTCAGAGTTACAGGATTAGTTTTGAGTTGACAAAACCAAACCACTCCAATGCGGCTTTGTTGGTACCATTATGCTGATCATCAACTTTCTTTGTCAACCAATCACAAGCCTTGGTTAAAGGTTAAAGGTTAAAGATTTTGCTAAATGTTAAGTGATTGAAGAATATAATTAATTTAAATGCATTTACAATGAAAAAAGTACTTGTTCATGAAAGAGGACAAATAAAAGAAATGATCTTGCTTCATCAGTGCAGTCACAAATGAAATTAGTTTATATACACTGAACAAAATTATAAACGCAACACTTTTGTTTTTGCCCCCATTTTTCATGAGCTGAACTCAAAGATCTAAGACTTTTTTCTATGTACACAAAAGGCCTGTTTCTCTCAAATATTGTTCACAAATCTGTCTAAATCTGTGTTAGTGAGCACTTCTCCTTTGCCGAGATACTCCATCCACCTCACAGGTGTGGCATATCAAGATGCTGATTAGACAGCAAGGCCACTCTAAAACGTGCAGTTTTACTGTATTGGAGGGGTCCGGGGGGGTCTGAAAACCAGTCAGTATCTGGTGTGACCACCATTTGCCTCACGCAGTGCAACACATCTCCTTTGCATAGAGTTGATCAGGTTGTTGATTGTGGCCTGTGGAGTGTTGGTCCACTCCTCTTCAGTGGCTGTGTGAAGTTGCTGGATATTGGCAGGAACTGGAACACGCTGTCGTATACGCCGATCCAGAGCAAGAACTGGGATGTTTTCAGCTTCCAGGAAATGTGTACAGATCCTTGTAACATGGGACCGTGCATCATCATGCTGCAACATGAGGTGATGGTCGTGGATGAATGGCACAACAATGGGCCTCAGGATCTCGTCACCGTATCTCTGTGCATTGAAAATGCCATAAAATGCACCTGTGTTCGTTATCCATAACATACGCCTGCCCATACCATAACCCCACTGCCACCATGGGCCACTCAATCCACAACGTTGACATCAGCAAACCGCTCACCCACATGACGCCATACACGCTGTCTGCCATCTGCCCTGTACAGTGAAAACTGGGATTCATCCGTGAAGAGAACAACTCTCCAAAGATGCCATCGAATGTGAGCATTTGCCCACTCAAGTCGGTTACGACGACGAACTGCAGTCAGGTCGAGACCCCGATGAGGACAACGAGCATGCAGATGAGCTTCCCTGAGACGGTTTCTGACAATTTGTGCAGAAATTCTTTGGTTATGCAAACTGATTGTTGCAGCAGCTGTCCGGGCGGCTGGTCTCAGACGATCTTGGAGGTGAAGATGCTGGATGTGGAGGTCCTGGGCTGGTGTGGTTACACGTGGTCTGCGGTTGTGAGGCTGGTTAGATATACTGGCAAATTCTCTGAGACGCCTTTGGAGACGGCTTATGGTAGAGAAATGAACACTCAATTCACGGGCAACAGTTCTGGTGGACATTCCTGCAGTCAGCATGCCAATTCCACGCTCCCTCAAAACTTGCGACATCTGTGGCATCGTGCTGTGTGATAAAACTGCACATTTTAGAGTGGCCTTTTATTGTGGCCAGACTAAGGCACACCTGTGCAATAATCATGCTGTCTAATCAGGATCTTGATATGCCACACCTGTGAGGTGGATGGAGTATCTCGGCAAAGGAGAAGTGCTCACTAACACAGATTTAGACAGATTTGTGAACAATATTTGAGAGAAATAGGCCTTTTGTGTACATAGAAAAAGTCTTAGATCTTTGAGTTCAGCTCATGAAAAATGGGGGCAAAAACAAAAGTGTTGCGTTTATAATTTTGTTCAGTGTAGTTGGAAATATACAGCGATAGAGACTCGAACATGTAAGGCCACATGTAGTCATTTTTAAAGCATTATCTATTGATTCTACAACTTGTTTATATTACATACGATCTAACATTCATTTAAAATAAATTATTTATAATAACTGTTAAACTAAAATTGCTTGTCTGTAACGGATTAATAATAATATAAATCATATAAAATAACTAATTATCATTAAAGCAACCTATTTATTTATTTATTTATTTATTTGTGAGCTTGTGAGGTAGAATGACAAAGATATAATGACTGTAATATTTGGTTTGGCATTTTGAGAATTATCCCATTCTGGTACAGACTGAGACAGCTGTTGTCTCTTTAAAATAACACTGCAGATAACATAACTTGAGTGATGGATCACATGGCCAAAACACAACTGACTGTGGAGAGTAGAAATACAGGTCAGCAGTGCAAATGGGAAGAAAGACTACACCTATTTATCTCTATTCAGTTGTGATCCTGCGTGTCATTTCACATACTGTACACCTTAATTTAAGCAGCAGTGTTTTTATGTACACGTGCACTGACCAGTACAGTCTTACTCTTATATAACTATATGTGCTGCAATATATAACACAGCACTCCCACATGGCTAGTTTTCTTTCAACATGGTGTGGAAAACCCTTAGCAATAAATGATCAATGGAGACACACTAACCTGGTCAAAAGATATCAGACATTTTATTAGGCAGAGAGAAAGTGAATCTCACTCTAGCACCTCTCAAGGCAACATCTGGACCTTGTCAAGGATGAGAGATTAGTGTAGTGTAAGAGAAAAAAAATAGCCAGAGAGAGACCAAAAAGGTTTCAATAGTTATATGAAAAACATGTCATTCAGGTTTACCCTAAGGCTGTTGTTTTGCACAGCTCTGCCAAGATCCTCATCCCAAAATCAGGAGGTGCTGAACTGGCCATAGCGGAGATGAATGGATAAAGAAATGTGGCTTATGTTAAGGGCCTTCAGTAGGACACGCTTTCATTGTTCAGGCTTTGCTCCCCTAAACTCCGGCCTCTCCCGTTGCTCATCTCAGGGAAGCAGCAGGTCTAGAGCTGCAGATTCTGAGAAAATTAGGCTTTTGTTTAAACAAAATGGGGTTGGCGCAGTTGCTCGGAGGCATAAATGTAACCACTAACCACATAATGATACAGCATGACTTGCAATGAAAGCCATCGCTATAAATTCACTTAAAGAGTAGCTGACATGATTTTGTCATTTTTGGATCCTCCAAATATCTTTGGATCAAATTGCTATTTTGTAAACAGCGTTTATTTGTCTTAGTGTGTGATCCTCTGGCCGTGATTTGTTTGCCCATGTTCGTGATTCGAGGCTTGAATTTCAGAAAGCTTAGACTGTAGAAATCCAATCTAACTCTGTGATTAAAGCATATTTTAACTTCACTACTGCTTGTAATTTTATTCATCCCAGTCTCATAATATGGACATAATATGTGGATGGATTTGTTATAAACAAAAGAGCCATGTTGTTGGGAGCTTTATTTGGAATCTGTCTATCTATCTATCTATCTATCTATCTATCTATCTATCTATCTATCTATCTATCTATCTATCTATCTTATAGATACAAATTAAACTTGCCATTTTTTTTATTTTCTTCAATCCTGATTGCTATCTTAATTCAAATTTAGGAATTGATTTAAAATTTAAAATGAATTCTCAAAACAGTACTGAAACTCTTCTGTGCTCAGTTGGGTGATACTCTTTTTAAACTGTAATTATAAAGGCAATTAGGAAGGCTCTTTACATAACCCAATTTGAGCCAAAGCATTACAAAAAAAAAAAAAAAAAAAATCTTGTTTGCCCCATGCTTGGCATCTGTGGTGCCTATTTTTGCGCACACTGCCCCCTTGTGGACTATAATAATGATCTTAGCCTAGGTCATGGCATTTAATTTGGCAACCAAGCAGATATTTTTGAGGCATGCAGGCAGACGTTAACATTGTTTGCTCAGGGATAAATCACGACCTCATGGGGCGCCACAGTCTAGAACGCTTTCGCTGTCATGCCCAGACACTTGCCATTTACCACATAGTTGTTTTGTTAAGGCAGCTCAGTTCTGCTGAAAGTGCTTCCCTTAAATCACAATGGGCAGAAGTGAAATGAAGATAAAGACTGTGGAAATGGTAATCTAGACTGCAGGAGGGACACATGGGGACCAGGATGTCACCTTTCCCAACCCCCTACTCCTCCTCACACTGCTCAATGTGGAAAAAAAAAGTGACATGTCAGCCCTTTTATAGGCCATGGACTCATGGAGTTTGCCATTAGGCCACAATCTGTTTCCTCAGCACCTTCCCAGCAGCCCAATAATTCTGAGCATTCTGAAGCCCCCAACCATACAACCCCCCCATGCGAAGCTTGGTCATCAATCTCTCACACCACTCTGGAATGGAGCCTCGGTTTGTTAAGGAGCTCGACAAAGCTATTTTGGTTTTGCGTAATTCCACCACTCCTGTATAAATTTTGGTTTTGATTTATTGCATGTGTTATTGCTTGTCACACACATATATAAATCAATCAGAATTAATCAAGCAATAAAATCTCATCAGGAATTCCCGTAAGAGCATGGTTTGAGAGATTTTTGTTGGATCTTCATAAAGAGAATTATATTCTATGATATCATTACATCTGTCAGATTAAATGAGGACACAGACTGGATTTAATTAACTACTTGAAACATAAAGCATAATTGATTGGCATAACTCAAAAAATGCAAGCTATTTTGCTGGCTGCAATAGTCTCGGCTATTAAGGAATTGCATATTACCAGAAACATTTCTCAGCTAGAAAAACCGGAAAGCTGTTATGGCTATAATCGTTCCTCAATGGTTTTTCGAGTACTTTATGGAATGCAGCCCCTCTAAACATTTAGTCTTTTCCTGAGATTGATCAAGTTAAAATATAACATGTTTCTGAAGTTTATATGACGTGAAACATTTCTTCCTGTGTGGCTACATTTCTCAAAGATTCCTATTCCATGGCTGGAATAACTACCGAGATTCCTGGGAAAAATAATTGGCGTATTATTTTCTGCGGATGCCAGAGTGGAATGTACATTTGGCACGTAATCAAACATGAAACTCAAACCAATTTTTATCTCTGCGAAAGCCGATTACTGAATATTTTAGGAATTAAACGTGGAAAATTAAGCGCTTGTCATAATATTTGCAAACTGTGTCGAAAAAAAGAATTCCATTTGCTATAGTTTTCAGTTGACTGCAAAGGAAACCATGTTGAGAAATTACACTTCATACGGCCTGTTGATTAAAGGGGCCGACACTAGCTTAGAACATGATTATTCTCTATATATATGTTTATGTAGGCAAAATAATTTAAAATCATTCTGATCATCATTTTTAACAGCCAGATCTTAAAGCAATAACTTTACATAGTGACTTGTGCTATTAAAACTGCAAAAACCTTAAATGAATGTAATATTTATGACAGAGATGATGGTATGTAACGTCAACAGCAGATACAGCTTCTGTATTACAATCATTTTTTATTTCGCTTTGCACAGGTTAGATTTGTGTGAATAGCCTCTATATACCAGAAACACTGCATACGGACACATGAATTCACAAACTGGTGAATGGGATCGATACATGTATTGGGGTGCCTGGTTAACAAATGCATTATTTTTCATTATCTCATGGTTTAAATCATACTGAACAGCTTGATTGCGCTGCTCTGTCACCGGCTGGTCTAAATAAATCGAGGTTTTGGGAGAGGTAGAGGCATTTAGTGCTACAGCATTACGAGGTTGTCTGGAAAACATCTAAATTAGGGAGAAAAGGAGTTGTGTTTTTCTTGAGAGGACTGATGGTGGTTCAGACTGATAAGAAATCAGACAAAACAGAGGGTTGGACCATATAATGGAGAAATGAACATCTGCTGAACATTATGATCCTCAGAAGCACATCTGAAAGAACAGGCTAATAAAGATACTAGGCTCTTTTTATTAAAGCTGAAGTGTGTAATTTTTGGGATGTTAAAATACTTTTTCCTTGCAATTTAATATGCAGAGACTATAAATAATTTGTAAGTTGATTTCGCCAAAGAGTGTAAATATTGTCAGGCTATGCTTTCAAAACATTATGAAAACATTGTTTGTTAAATCAGTGGTGGAAAGAAGGCAGCTGTATCCAAATATACATCATTTCCTACTATATAGTAGGCACAAAAGAGGTGATAACAGTATGCACAAAGAGTAGGCGCAAAAAAAAGGTGAAAAGAGTATGTTCAAATTCATAATATTCATAATGAAACATACCAGACAACCTACTACTTCTGGCAAGATTTTGAAGTGCGCATCCAGTGGACACTTTACTATCCCATGAGGCCACAGGAGAGGAGTTGTGAATCTCACTGGTAGGTCACATTACAATGACAATATGACGAATGTAATGCATCCGGATTACATTCATACTACACACATTCATACTACTGTATACCTTATTTTGCAACGTGGAAGTAGCCCAAGTTATTTTCTGTGAATGTGCAGTAAATGGTCAAATAATTTGTGCAGCAAACAATTCGCACAGTCAAGTTATACTTGTTAAAAATAAGGTGGATAGATCATACATTTTTAATGACTGCAAGTAATTACTTATTCATTTTATTAATTTGGGATGCAGTCAGATTTTTCTGAAAACCTGTTTAAAAACCGGGCCGAGTTCAGAACAGAATAGCTTTATATTCTACACTATATATATATATATATATAGAATAGCAATTCAAAATGGCACAATTTTCAATATAATACTGAACCATTCGGTACAACATTTATGGTTCAGTAGGCGCTTGTGAATTTATGAATTATGAATGAAACACATTACATTACAATGAGTTTATAGCGCTTCATTAATAATGGCCAATAGATCCTGTTTTCGTAAAATTAGGATCGAAATTTAAAGTAGACATATCTTTTTTGTTTTGTTTTATTGTTTTAGAAATTGCATTTATATATATATATATATATATATATAGCCTATAGAGTAGTATGCAGCTCTGAAACCACCATTTCACCATTGCAGCCCTCACTTAGCCCCCAGAAAGCCCTCATATAGCCACGCAGGGTCTGCACTATTTCAGTACTTTTCAGCTACTATAACTTAAAGGGCACCTATTATGTCCCTTTTTACAAGATGTAATACTGGCCTTGGGTGTTCCCAGAAATTGTCTGTGAAGTTTCAGCCCAAAATTCCCCACAGATAATTTATTATAACCCCTGGAAAATGTCATTTTTTGGGGGTGTGTCTAAAAACGAGCGGATTTGGTTTAATGCAAATGAGCTGCATATTCCCGCCCTGTATCCAGAAGAGGGCGTCGCATAAACGCCTCTCTATGCATTGATTGCATATCTGCAGCAATAAAAACACAGCCGGTAGAAGCAACGTAACTGAGAGCGAGCGAACCGGTGTTCAGCCGTACATATGTGAAGTCAAATGCACTGAAAGTGGGACGAAACAGCGCAATGTTACAGAGCTCGCGCGCGGATCAATGGACCGAGCCTCGCGCTATTAACTGCACGAACTAATCTCACAAGCGCGGTGCTGATCAGTTAAAAAATACTTAATGTACTGCACACAAATACGGTTAAAACGCCAAATACTAACGATATGACATTCACAAAGGAGTCTGGAGTGATACACGTATTTAGGTAGATTTTGAGGCACATTACCTTGAAAAATGAAAGTAATCCACAGCGTCCTCAGCAGCTCAGATGTTAGGAAAAAATGAAGGCTCTTATGTTCATTCTTACATGCAAGCACAGAGCACCGGGATTGCTTGTGAGACATTGTTGACGTTACATCTGCTCGAGCGCGGAGAAAATGAAGGACAGGTAACGGCTGAGAGCGGAAACCATAGCAACGCAGGGCTGTCAATCAACCCTGTGGCCCACAATGTGACGTCACACTGCGACGAAAGTCAAAACGGCAGGCCTAGTGAGACTGACTTGGTTTAAAGGGTCATGAAACCCCGTTTCAGCACTGGTTAGTTCTCACCACAGTTTTAAAAAATGCTAAGAAAGTGGGCGTGGTGAGCTGCAGAGCTGAGGGGGAAGAGAGACACAGTTTCATGTTCAGACCATTTCATTTTGCTCCCATCGAGTTAAAAACACAAATAAATGCACAGCCATTTGCACGCTGCAGAAAACATATGAACGTGCTGTTGCACCTCTGTTAACTTTTAAGGCTTATTCTGCAGTGTTTATATAAGCCTTTTGATGGGTTGTGTCAAGGAGCTGTAAAAACGGTTACACTCACTAAGTGAATGAATCGTGTTTGTGCCTAACTCTTATTACAAAGCAAAAACAAACACTCTCCTTTGATCCATGAACGTTTCTCTCAGTTAATGCAGGCAATCTCACAGTATGAAGCATCTGTCAGCAAATCAACACATGCTGTCATGAATAATTAAGCGAAGTGTCTTCTCATTGGATAAGAACACTCAGTCTCATGAATAATTTAACAGACACTGATTGATGTAACGCTCCATTGCCGCTGTGACATCACCACGATGTAGATTTTAAACCTCCAATATGAAAATAGTGCAAAAAAGCTTGAAATAAACCAGTTTTCTCCAACAGTTAAAATTATCAGATGCTAACCAGGGATGCAACGATTATAGATTTTGTTGGTACGATTATAGTCTGAGGAATAATCACGGTTTCATGATTATTACGTTTATCATGCATTTATTCATTTCACAACATAAAATCACATAAACACTCTTTAGATATTAAAGGGGTGGTTTACTGCGATTTCACTTTTTTCATTTTAAATAGTGTGTAATGTTGCTGTTGGTGCATGAACAGTATCTGCAAAGTTGCTGCGCTGAAAGGTCAACGTAAGCTTTTAAAAATCAGGAAGTTTAATGCAAAAACGACTCATATGGGACAATAACGAGATACTTCCCGGGTTGCATACGTAACAAACCCATAAATTTGCATCAACCCCTCCCTCCAGAACATGCAAAAAAGGGGGCAAGGCCATGTTCTGCGGCTTTGTCGAAGAGGAAGAGTTATAGTGGAGAGTTGTAGTCATGCCGTCGAAACGGTGTTATTTTTACCCAGCTGTCAGGTCTTCGGGCTTCCTACGGATGCTGTAGTTCGTCAATAATGGTTAAAATTTATGTTTGATTATGTTCCTGACAATTATAATCCTAATTTAGTTCTCTGTGCTGCGCATTTTAAGGAAGACAGCTTCCAGAATCTGCACGAGTTCAATGCCGGATTCACACAGAAACTAAAACATGGAGCGGTTCCAACTTTAAAACCAGAGGCAGCAGTTGTTGGGCCACAACCTGTAAGTAAGATTTAATCATTTTAAATGTATTTGCATGTATAATTTCAGTCGTAATGTTTTAGTTTTATCAAGGACGTAAACAAATGCCAACGCTGGCTTTAGTAGCCAGTTAGTTCGATGCTATTTTGTGTGTATAAGACAAACGTATACAAACTTCAAACAATGATATGTAATCACAACAGCAAACTTCATTCAGAAACGTTTGTAAGAGCCGTGCTTGCGGAAGTTCTGCTTGACTCTCTTCATTACCACTTTCTGGGTCTGATTCTGGCTCAAACTGATACGGCAATATTGACACCATTATTTAAATTTGACCGGAGCACGTGCAGCTGTTGCCCGTGAAGGTAATGGGTGTGAAGTTTCCGGACAATGTGCAGTACGCAGTTTAGCCAATCACAACACACCGGCCCAACTAACCAATCTGAGCCCATCGCCTGCTTCTGAGGGAGTGGTTTCAGAGAATCAGGAAGTCAACCGGTCGTTCAAATGACAGAGGAGAAAGTGGCTTACAATAAAGGCAAAATATATGAAAAATAAGGCGTTTTTTAACAAACGAAACACGAAGACATGTTATATTGCACCTCATAAACACAATCAAGCAAAGAAAAAAAGGCAGTAAACCACCCCTTTAAAGTGTTATTTATTGCTGCCTTTTGAAACAGAAATAACACAGTAACCAATAATACAGCACAAAATAATAATACTAAAGAAAAAAAGTCCATCTCTTCTATTGGAATTAAAAAAGGTGACCTCTGCTCTGAAAACATCCATGTCAGTATTTCCCTTTTGAAAATAACAAATGGGAATAGATCACAAATGTATTTGGTGTTTTCATTTTGTATATTCTTTCTACATTTCTTTTGGACCTGAGGTAGGCTACAGAACTTGAAAAGACGATGAAAAAAAAATACTTGTGAATAATACAGGGATGATAAATCACAATGTTAATTAAGTATTATTAATATAAGACTAATATTAACTTTATTTATCCCACAAAGGACACTGTTACTAATGAGGGGAATAAACTAAACTATTATTGTAATCAACTGTCATCCATACCTATTCATTTTAATAATCTTTATTCATCTGATTTTACATATGGCCTGAAAAAAATCATGTCTATTATTTTGGTTTGTGAGATCGAGATCGAGCTGCCCACACACACATTTAGGAGGACAGAAACGTTTCAACGCTGCTCAGCGACTTTCATTAATAAAATAGCTTAGATACTGGATCGCTACATTATATTAATCAGCAAAGAGGGGGTAAAATGACTGTTTAAATAACTAAACTCAAATCTTCATTGTTTGTAGTGCAGCAGGTGCAGGTAGGCTAATTCACACACGCAACTGTCACCTCTCTCTAAAATCGTTTATTGCACAGGGAGAACAGGTTGGCTAGCCGTGCATTATCCCTTATGTATACTCTTTAACAGCAATATTTAAATGATGCCCTGGTCATTCTTGGTGTACCCAAAATGGTCCCACACTATCGACTTCAGTCATTTTTGCAGTCAAAATTGCTCACTACCGACTCATTTGCCAGCACGGGTCACACACACACACATATATATATAGGCTGCCTTTCTAATCACTAAAAGGCTGTCATTCATCTTAATTCATCGTGATCTCACAAACTTATGTTATAATTAATGAAGTTCTCTACGCTGCGCAGTGAATCTCTTATTTACATCGCGTCTACACTTAATAAGATTATTTGTACAGAACATAACACCTGAACAAAAACTCCTAAGTGGATTCTATCTTAAACGCTTCTGATTTGCCGTTAGTCTCAAGAAATCAACAGATATGTATGTTACAATGCTCAACGCTGCAAAAACACGTTGAAATAGAAACTGATCTCCAGAGTGCAAACCATAACACGCTGGATAGTTCGCCATTATTACAGCTTTAACTGAGGGTGCTTTTGATTTCGTTCAAGGGTGCTTAGCCTCAAGCACCCCCGTAGAACCGGGCCTGATCTCACTCTCAACTTCAGAATCAGGAGGACTTGGCTGAAAGGTGCATTTTCAGTCAGCCTCTGAAAAGCAAATCAGCCTATATCAGGGCTCCTCAAATCTGGCTCATGAAACTTTCCTGCAGAGTTTAGCTCCAACTTTGATCAAACTCACCAGCTGTGATTTTCTAATGATCCTGGAGACACTGATTAGCATGCTCAGGTGTGTTTGATTAGGGTTAGAGCTAAACTCTGCAGGAAAGTGGCTCTTGTGATAACAAGTGGAATCTATATGAAGCAACAGGTTCTGATAAGGCAGCGGTTCCCAATCCCAGTCCTCTCGCCCCTATGTACGCCGTTTGTTCTGTTCGACCGTAAGTACCCTATGAAGTGGACATCACATGATATTCCGCCGTGATTCCAGTTCGAAACGAGTGTATGTGTTCCAGTCAAAGAGCATTAACGTGTGCGAGACATGAATTTCGATTGTATTTATTTACAGAGGTAAATTAAGTCCACTCGTCTGTGTGTGAATACGCAGCTCAAATCCATGAATGAATGTTCCGAAGTGAAGTAAACTTCAATGGATTTCCCTGCTCAGGGGACACTGCATAGGGATCATATCAACAGGAACACAGTTCATGCACGTAGCTAATGAGGACTGCGATTGGGAACCACTGTGATAAGGTGTCTTTTGGTTTGAGCCGTACCAGTTCAGTTGAGTGACTAAAGAATGGCCAGTCTATGTGAGTGTTCTCCTAGTTGCATTACAGGGCTGCCTACACAAAACCTGCATGGGCCCAAAGGTACAAAAGTTGCTCATCATTGGATTAATGTGGGCAGTCCCATAGTGTAGGCTGCTCACAGAGAGCCCACGGTGAGCTCAAAGCTGTAATAATAATAAGGCCTGGATTCTATGAATCAGTGTGAAATGCTGCAGTGATTCATGCCAGGACTGGTAATCTCTGAAAAATCTCACATAGCATTCCCTCTTTCTCATTACAGAGCTCTTAAAATGCAGGGCCACAACAACAACAACAACATTGGCAGCAATAGCAACAGCGTAAACAGCAGCAACTGTGTGACAACATAGATGAATGGCCTTCGAGCGGAGACACAGACGACAGCAGATCAAAGACGGAGGCGCATGGCAACACCAGAAAACATACAGTCGAGTGTGTTATCAGCTGGTCTGGGGGCTCTCCCAGAACTTATCTTCCCCTCTCCTGAATCTCTTCCATCAGCAGGTAGATTATACTCGTCACCTGCGAGCACTTCAAAGGCGTGTTTTCTCTGCTTGTTCTTTAGCCACAGTCGTCATTGAAAAAAGCGATAATTGTTGGAGGTGTTGTGCAAAGAAATGCCCTTTTGCTGACTCCTGTCAACGCTGGAGATCTGACCGCAAGCGAGCGCGTTATCCAGCGGCGGGATCGACATCGGGCCCCGTCACGCAGAGTCCTGTGTAGTTCAGCCAGGGGGAACTGGGCTGACATCCTGAAAAGGGAAAGGAAGAGGAAAAAGCCGGAACGCTGGCGATGATAGTCACCTTCCCTCCCCGATTATCTTTGGTGATAGAGGAAACGTGCCTCGCTGCAGTCTTTAGTGCTCTCTTACAAAAAGCACTTTTGTCTCCTATCTGTTTTCAGGAAAACCCAGGGTGTTAGAGATATGGTAAAACAAACACAAAACACACACTCCATCCAAGTTTATGTGCAACAACACTGGCTGAGGTAACCGCCTGGCCCAAGGTTTAATCATTGGTAATTCCAGGTGAGAGAGTGGATATTATGTACTGAGAGCGAGAGCTCTTTGCAGAAATGAGCCTATAAAAGATTAAAAGACGAGGAAAGTAATCTCACATAAAGGGGAGCAAAAAACGAGCGCTTTAAATCAGCACACTAGACATAAAGGAAAATAAAGCACTTTAAATTTGTACGCTTTATAATTCATAGAAACGACATCGGTGTGGAATGCTTTTGCTGTGCGCAAACCTAATACATTTTTCATGCTGGAAACACTGTTGATAAGTATGGATCGTGACAGATGATTTACAGGTAGGCAAACCTAACGCAACATGGAACGCATATGGAGAAAAGAGTCGCTGTTTTTTTTCTCTCTGACATTCAATTCAGTTTTTCTCCTCTGAGGCTGGAGAAAATGAGAAATAGTAGTTATAATAATTCTGATAATGCTGCATGGTGTTTGTCACCTTGTGGCAGGAATAGTGTTTGTGTTAAGCTTTCATTTCCTCCATAAATGCTGCAGCATGCATTGTACCAGCTTAATGGGTGTGACTGAGGAACAGAGTGGCTATAAATCTTCAATCCGACCTCTCTGCAATGATCTTGCGACCGCTGCTCACCAAACACTGCCAGCCCTTTGCAGTTTGACTCGAAATATTTCACTGGTTTGTTATTTTTGTATTTTCCATTTTTACTGCGAATGCTTAAGCGGCGGGCATGTGTGTTCGTATAATTAATGAACTGTACGCTCACTTGTGTGGAGTGTTGCGGTAAACATGATCTTTACGAGTGCGGTGGCAGAAATGTTCTGACACATCCTGGCAGGCCCAGTGAAGAAGGATTGAACTGGAAAAGTGTAGAGTATGAAGTCATAACCTTGACGTTAGAGTATCTTTCAGCACTCATAAAACAGGCCGGTCAGTTTGAGTGACCTCAGCGCTTGGTGTAGGCTGGCATAATGGTTTTTTTTTGGAGACAACTCGAGGGAATCTCTCAAATCAAAGTAATGAAGCATCTCATGGCCTATGATACAAGTTTGTGAGTATTATTCTCATAGGAAACATAAAGGATAGGACGTCAAAGTAACAAAAAAAAGATGTCTTTAATGTAAGATCAGTAGTCTCAAATAGGCAGAGTTTTGAACTGTAGCATAAAATCTGTTCCACATTGCTGCTTATAATGGCCAAGAACCACCCAATTATACTGTGAGGCCGACTGACATATAACGTTACTTTTTTGTGCTTTTACATGCTATTTAGGGGTGGGTTATCTAGCTGATACCACAGAAATAGGCCAAGGTAAAAAATCATTCAAATAATTGCACAGCAGTGTCAGTCAGCGGGCGGCGAGGGGAAATACACCAATTAAAAATACTATAAATAGAATATAGTATAAATAGCCTTTCTGGGAAACCATAAGTACATTTCAGAAACTAAATAGAAACAGAACAATTCTCTATCTGTTTACTTGCTACTTCTACACATCTCTAAATATGTTTTCAAGATTGATGCCACTAACCTCAACAAGTTTTGGTAAATACAGTGAGAGCTGTTTCTCAGAAATACAAACATTTTCATAAAAACAGGTCAAGTAAACTGTCACTGGTTTCAAAAGCTGCTATGTACTTTTTAAAGTATTATTATGCACTATTAAACTACTAACATGTACCTTTACACTGTTTACGGTCAGTTCCACTTTTTGAGCATAGACCTGGAAATGACATCTCCAAATTAAATTGTAAAAATTAAATTACAAAAAAGTTATAGAAGTTTACATTTGTGAAAACATAAAATTTTAAAATTAAAAATGTTAATATTTTATATAAAATATATATTTTACAAAACATGTTGGTCTCTAAAACTGCTAGAAAATCAAAGCTAAAATCTGAAGGAAAAAAAGCGTTCCAAATTTGAGGTTGATATGTTAAAAATTGAGCTTTCAGTAAGATTTTATTTGGGTGCAGCACAAATTTCCATATATGGTTTGAGTAATTTGAAACATTTTTTTACATACTTTTCCAAAATATGAAGTAGATATATTCAGAAGTATTATGGACAGTATGGCAGTATTTGATTTGAATTCAACCTCAAACAAAGTCTGGAATTATAGTTGCTGCTGCATCACAAATAGAGAATTTATCAGTTTTTCTTTTGTATTCAAAACATTTTTCGACCTTTTTTTTCTCAAATACCTTATAGGGTAATTTTTTCTGAGAGTGTACAATGGGTGTTGTTTCTCAAAAACATTCATTCTATATTTTAAAAAATGAAGCTTTTGAACATTTTTCTCCTCCTTATTTCCACATTTAAAAAATATCATGTAGTGTCAACTTTGTACACTGCAGGGTGCATAGATTTTTTACCCATGGCACCTCAAGTATGTAATTACAAAACTCATTTTGTTTTAATACGCAGCAGAAAAAAAAACATAAATCATGTAGGAAACAGACTCAATAATCGCAGTACCCAATAAATGGAGTGCAATGCTCTTTCTGAGGCTGAAACTATAAAATCAGTAGACAAGCATCAGCAACTGTCACCATAGGGGGTGTTTGATAAGAAGTCATAATCTGGAAAATCTGACTACAAGTCTTTTCTAAGCGAGTTTTCAATCACACCTACAAATGGAGACACGCACAAATGCACGAGCAAGCAACACTTTAATGAGCTAAACAATGACACGTGGATACGTGGAGTGTCCAACAGTTGCCCATTGTGTAAAACTGGAGCATGGTCAAAGCGAGAGATACATGTGGCACGGTGTTTGAGCGGTGACTAAGAAACCCACACGGTTGTGATTACGGTGTGTATGAATGCTCATTGAGTTTGTTAACTCGGCGTGGCTGCATGTAGTCATTTCTGGGTCGGCCAAGGTACCCTCCGGCTATGTTGAGCAAAATTTAATGCTTTTACAACCTGGCCCATTACATTTTGATACAGGTTTATTTCCCCAGCTCATGGTAAATCTCTCCCCTTTCCTCAACAAGCCCCCCTTACCTGGCAGGGCTGGTTCTCTAGGTACCTGGTTTTATCCAGCTCAGATCCAGATGTGCAGGAAGAAGAGCACAATGGCTGACCGAGAACGAGTCTTCTTTATCTATTCTCATTCTGCATTCTCTGTACTGCTTCTCTGAGAGGCTGAGGTCAAATGTACTCGCTAAGAAACTCCTTAAAAGGGACCTGGAAATTGTATTGCCAGCCGCTTTCGGTTATTTGTGCCCTAAAAATCCTGTAAAAGGAAAAAGCTCAAACCACAGCAGAAATTACTGAATTCTTTCATAAATGCCTACATTCGTTCTTGCCTACACCATTACGCAATAGTGGCTTGGCTTGGGCATGCCTTGTTTCTTACACTGCAGGACATCCATTTCCACCTTTAAATGAATATATTGCATAGCAACTGACCACCGTGTCTTTAAACACAATTAGAATAGCTCAGATTTACATTCAAATTCAAAACTGAAGCTCATTAGTAGGATTGGTTTAAACATTTTGATTTAACTGTTCTTGTGAGAAAAAAATCATTTTATCATGCAGTGGGATTCAAAAGTCTGAGGCCACATTCATATCTGGGATTCAATATGTCACTCTAAGCAATAACAATGTTAAAGAAAACAAAGAAACATTTTCTAATATAAATATGTGATTCTGATCGGTTAATCCTGGCATCCAGCGATCAGATATTATATTGTTGCTATATTTGTCTTATTAGGCTGATTGTTTTGAACATGGAATATTATTTCTTGGTGGAAGCTACAGTAAATATTGTGAAATATGTTATAATTTAAAATAACCGTTTTCTTTTTGAACATATTGTGAAATGTAATTCATTCTTGTGTTGAGTATTCATCATCATTACTAAAGTCTTCACTGTCTGTAATCATTCTAGTTTGCTGATTTGCTGCTCAAGAAACATTTCATATTATTATCAATGATGAAAATGGCTGTGCTTCTTAATACTTTTATGGTTTCTGATGAATAGAAAGTTCAAAAGAACAGGATTTATTCGTCTTCTGCAATAAATATCTCTATTGTCCCTTTCGATTTAATGCATCTCTGCTAAAGACAAGTATTATTATTAAACTAAAATATATTAATTAGGTCCTGATCATCTCAGAGTTTATTTTGTTACAATTACCGACTGACTGCATATTATCCTTTGCATATTTAAGATGCATAATCATAATAAATAACAGCGTTTTCACCAGTACTCAGCCTGTTGAACTCCACTTTATTTATTTGTTCATTCTTTTCTCCCCTCTATCTTGCGTTCCCTGATTTTATTAGAGAGAACATGTTTGTTAGTGCTGCCAAACCAATGTGAGCCACGATATGCACGACCGCGTTTCCCTACAAACCTAAATTTGGACTTAGAGACAGAGTGTTGTGCTGAATCTCGATTATACAATTAGACAAGGCAATAAACGTGTGACTTATATAAGCAAAAACCATGGGCAGCACACCAGCAATATTTTATTTGACATGGATACCCCTTTGCTGCAAACAAACCACAATTGCCTCACATCAACCCAGCCTGTTCGTTCTCATCGTTCAGCCATGATTGCTGGCAAACTACCAATTAGCAGCTTATGGGACGCAGCTATGCAAATGCGGCCTGACTGGGCTTAGACGCCAATCAATGGTGGACTGAACTAAAATCAATGACACAGTTGACATGTTTTAATGGGCTCTGGGTGAAGCCCTGCACGTCTCTGCCAGCCAAGAGATTATTTTTGCTTGTGGTAAAATGAAATGGAGCCTTACTCTCAAACCCAACAACCCCTAACTCTTCCTGCTCCAATTCTCTCTTTCACTTATGACCTATTTCCAATCTGACCGAGTCTTACTCACAGAGAAATCACTCAGGTAAGGAAATTGTGAGCCAGGGACATTCTACCAATCTTCAAGCACATCTGCACAGGAATCGAGACAGCCAGGAGGAGGTTGTGGACCGTGCCTCTGTCTGGCAGGCGAATAAAAGCCCGCCGTGATGTATGTTCCGATACTGCAGTGCCAATCAATCTGAACGCCCAGCCTTTGGAGGAATGAGCTCACTGTTTACTCGCTTAGCGCTGGTCGCTTCTCGTACACTATTTATGTATTTGGGCACATAATATGACAAAAACTGACAGAAGCAAATAGAAAGTGGAAATATTCATATTAACAACAACCATGGGAGTTTTCCAGCCTGTGGCAATTTTTTTTTTTATACTATTTTGGACATATAAGTGGATATAAATCGCCTTTACTTGCGGCACAGAATCATTTACAAGCTACACACGCAATAAATAGCTGCTTCATCTCTGACAAACAATAAGACATTTGCAAGTCTTATTTCCTACGGTGGCTTGGCCAACATCACACGAGCAGACACACAGCAGCCGTCCTGGAAGGTCTCTCAGCCAATCAGATTTGAGGACCAAAACAAATTGTTGTATAGACCTTATGAATCCCCACCACTTTCCAGTGCATTACAAACATTACAATGCTCATGACGACTTTTGTTAACTCTGCAGTAAGTAAATCCAATTCACCGATAATTACTCTTAATAACAGAAATACAGAGCTACCGCAAAAATAGACCAAGGGCGTAGAATTTAATAGGGACGCTAGGGATACGTCCCTACCAATATCCAGCGACTACTAAATTGTCCCAGCAATAATTTTGATCAAACATTCAAATATATGTGTTGTTGTAATACTGGCCACATCTGAAATACAGTAGTTCATCATTCCATCGATAGCCTACCTGAGAAGTTCAAGTAAATATGCTAGAAAATGCTATAAATGCACTTTCAAAGACACATATTTAATACATGTGCAGAGTAATAACATGTAAGGTAGCCGAAGGTGTTTAAAGGGGTCATCGGATGCAAAATTCACTTTTACATGTTGTTTGAACTGAAATGTGTGTTGGCAGTGTGTGTACACAACCATCCTATGGATCCACCCAGTGGATTTTTATTTTTTTTAAATCTTGATAAATCCAAACCCCTTTCTTAAATCAAGCCGATATTCTTGGCTGTGTGATTTCATAACATAAAAATTTACACATAAAATTTAGTAGGGATGCTATGGGGCTGTCTGCTGTTATGTCCCTACCAATGCCAAAATCAAACCTACACCCTTGGCTGAAATATTATCAGAGAAAATGACTCTTAATTTAGTATACGTCAATCCCATTGCATTTCATGCCCCTGAGACCCGCTCAATATGATGGTCTCGCTCTATGGATGGTGTTTGGGGGGACTTTATGTATCGCAAATTCATATGCATGAGTGTGTCTCTGTGTTTATACAGTCTATAGTGAAATACAGGGCAAAACATGTGGGAGAGCTGGAACATGCCCTGAAGCGCATTACTCCAGGTTCTCTCGTTTTTCTAAGTTGAACTTCAAAGGTAGCTGAGTCTTTTTCTTGACTCACTGGACCTGGCGAATTTTCAAACAGAAAGAGAAATATTTGAAAAAAAGAAGTACATTCCTGTCTATTGGCTGCTGCAGAGTATGAAAATCAATGGAGCATATGAAAAGCAAAGGACAATCATATTCCTGAAACGTTTTCATAAACAAAAACAGCTAACTGATAAAAAAAAATAAAATAAATAAATCATGCCTCTAGTTCAGTCAATTAGGCTTGTTGTCATTTCCAAACGCTTTTCTTTGCTCATACTGCCCCCTCCTGGCCAATACAGGAACACAGAATGTTTATTGTCATTCATTGGCTGTGAGAGTCGCTTCTTACCTAAATTGACCCCCTGATGAGAAACTAATTTCCCAGTCCTCAAAGGACATAATGGTCAGCACTCAACATAAATGACAAAGGTGACTCATGCTGTTGACTATCACAGTACAAATGATGGGGATCAGGAGACAAGGGACTAAATTAGCCTTCTCTGGCCTCCTAGTGAGTGATTCAGCTGCACTCATTTTAAATGAATGATTCTAAATGAAAGAAAATATCCACTCTGAAGGGATTTCTGCTCAACTTTGTCCAAAGACAGATGTTTCCACTAAATATATACAGTATGTAGGTGGAGAGTGGTGATTTCATTACTGAAAGAAAACAGTAATTTTTCACAGGCCTGTTGTTTGGGCCTGGAACATATTAATTATTATGATTATATACCATAAGCCTTTTGATTACTATTTTTCTGTCAGGATGAAAACATTATGTTCATTTAAAAATGCTATTTCTTAACACCCTACTCCTGTTTAGTGTAGTTGTGGTTAGAGGAGAGAATAACAGGTTGCTGTTTTTGTGTGCCATAGTTTGTTTTATAAGGTTGGGCTGTTATCTGTTGCCATAGCAATGTATAGTTGACCTATAATGCGTGTGCAGCCTCCGTTCTCTTGTGTCGAATTGAATGGCTTTTTTTTTTCTCGGAAGGAGCTGCTATTTACCTCACCAACATCAATAACCTGGAAACCACAGCAGGGAGTTGGAATCAAGCATGCATTCATGGAAGATTTATATGTGAAATACACTAAATGCCAGAAAATAAAATGTGTGCATAGTCACAACTTTACCTTATTTTTTACTTTCTCAATTGCTTGTGCAAAATTTACATTAAATATCCTTGCTACTCTGACAAAAAATAGACCTTTCTAAGAACAATTTAAGAAGATTTGTGATGCTGTTATTAGAAAAGTAGCTCTGAAACTGTTAAAACTATAGTAGCATATAAAGGGAACATTTATATATATATATATATATATATAATATATTTTTTACAATATGTACAATATATGTATCTCTTTATTTATTTATTTATTTATTGCTTTTTGTGCTTTAATTTAAAAGTATGTATGTAAGCTTACTGTAAATGACAAGACAAGGCAGTATTGGGGAATCGGTAAAAACACCACACATTTAATTAATTAGAAGTATAAGACTCATACAATGAATGAATGAATGAATGAATGAATGAATGAATGAATGAATGAATGAATGAATGAATGAATGAATAAATAATGATTGAAGAAAGAAAAAGCTAGTATATAATTTGATGTTTGATCATGTTAATAGATGTAATTAATCCACGCATTAATTACATCCGTGTAATTAATTTCATTTCCGTGTTTAAAAAAAAAGATAAATATTGTGACCTACTAAAAAATGACTGACACACAATATCACAGTGTGTTATAGTTTTTTAATTGCTAGCCCTCATGTATTTGTACAATATTTGTATGTCTTCAATTTTATTTGCTGTTCCGATTTAAATCTGTTTGTTGGGAAATCATTATGTTTTTTTTTTCCTAAGAATTAAAGTGGCTAAATTTAAACAAGGGTCTTGTTTGACATTGTTTGACAAAAATGACATTAAAATACAGAAAGAAAGATAAAAAAAAAAGTCCATGTTTCCTATTAGGAAAGCAAAGGACGTGGCGTGTGGCCAAGTATGGTGTCCCTTACTGAATTTGTGCTCTGCATTTAACCCATCCAAGTGCACACACACAGCAGTGAGTAGTGAACACACACACACACACACACACACACACACACATGTTGGTTTTTGTGGTTTACGGGGACTCTCCATAGGCGTAATGGTTTTTATACTGTACAAACTGTATGTGCTATTGCCCTACTACACCAACCCTACACCTAAATCTACCCCTTACAGGAGACTGTCTGCTATTTCAGATTTTCAAAAAAACACCATTTAGTATGTTTTTTAAGCCTTTTGATTTACGGGGACATAGGCAGTGTCCTCATAAACCACCTTCAAATTGTAATACCTCTGTCATCCCCATGTCATTATACAAATTTGTGTCCCCGTAAACCACAAAAACCAGTACACACACACACACACACACACACACACACACACACACACACACACACACTGTGAACACACATCCGGACCAGTGGGCAGCCAATGCTGTGTGGTATGTGGTGACAACACTTGAGTAATCTGTATTTTTCTATGAATCTAACTGTATAGGGAGAAAAAATAATAATAATAATAATAAAAATCCAGATTTACAATATTAGGCATATAAGACTGTGAGCAACATAAATTCAATAACGTTTGCCCCAAATTTTGACTGCCACGCATGTATGGTTTTACAAAAACAGTATGTAAAATGAGGGTCTAGCCTATTTTGAGATGTGGCCTACACAGATTTCATAAGCACTCGGCTGTACCCCAGGCGACCACGCGATGTCTCTGTTTCCCAAATAACCGGAGTGAAGCGCGCTCTTTTACCTTGGCAACGATTTGTCCTCTGAGTCTGCATTATTGCCCTACTGCGTGCGCTTAATCGATATCGCTCATAATCTGTCAAGGAAATCAACGCCACATCTCTCAGATGCCACTGCCGCATGCATTCGGGTTAATATGCGAATAACAAAAACAATTATGTCATACTTCGCATGACTCAGCGCACCTCGCCTGCGCGGTATGATCGGAATGCGTGACGCGGCCTGTGCGTGAACCTGTTCCGCGCGCCAGGACCGTAAGAACAGGTGATTCTGAAGGATTTGAAAGCAACATCTGTCAGTGTCGCTTTCGAGTTCAGTTGTTAAACTCCACAGAGCGCTGAAATGTTTGTGGTTGCGGTGTTTCACCGTTCTGCGTCCAAGGAAACAACGCTGTAAACACGCGCAGGTAAGACCGCAGGTGAGATGCGAGCGTGAAGCTGATACAGAACATCCACTCAAAACGAAAGTCCTGTCATTATTTACTCACCCTCGTTTTCTGTCAAACCCGTTTGGCTTTCTTTTTTACGTGGAATACGAGGTGTTAGACAGTCTCAGTCATCATTTAGACTACTTTTATTGTCTGGAAAAAGATACATTAAAAACGAAAGGCTGTCTGTCACTGTAGCATCCTCTCTTCATTTGTGTTCCTAGAAAGAAACTTAAGGGTTTGAAACAACATGAGGGTGAGGAAATAGTAAAAAGACTGGTTTTATTTTATTTATTTATTTAAACAGTCTTGTTTTCATATTCATGGCAAGTAAATATAGGAGTTTTTTAATATATTTTTAATATAAGGCGAATTATGTATCATGTTATAAATGCAAATGTATTGATGTAGAGGTTTATTTTTCATATTCAGTTAATTCTGTGTTTGATTCTCATATGAAAACTCACTGCAGAAATCCATGGCTAATATAGATTTGCAGTGAAGTTTTTCTTATATGTTTTGTGTTATCACTGAAGGTGTGTTATCACTTAGGATTTGCTAAAACCATACTCGTAGTGTGTAGTGTTGTGTGTATTTTTCTTGGTGTTATATTAATAAATAAACTGAAAAACCCCTCCACGTTATACAGCTGCAGTCTGAGGGGATTTGTGCGGTTGATATGAAACCTCAAGGAGGGACAGCAGCGTCTTCTAGTGTAATGTGCTATACATCTTCTGAAAAACTAGTTTAAAGTTTGCACGAAATGGAAATTCGCCCTTTCTATTTACCACAATATTTTTTTATTGTATATACAGTTCCAGTTTTAGGACAAATTATTAGACAGTGATTGTGTAAACATATTTGTAAGAATTCAATTATTCCTGCTTTGTTAACTGGTATAATAACTAATCTAAACATTTGCCAACATTTCGCTGGGGAGCGTTAAGGACTTTAACCCAGTTTTGTTCCTTTGAAGTACCAAACGAATCATTAATGGAACTGAGTCGTGAGGAGAATTCTGAATCAGAATCAGTCAATTCTTTATGATTTCCATGCATTTAGCGATCCAGAAACCTATGCAGCTCTTATCGGGATATGCGATTTAATTAGGTTTTTGAGGTACAAGATACTAACACAGTGTTGTGATTGTAGCTAATCGTAATAAATGACAGTAGACCTTTCAGTATTTGGTTTAACCCACTTTTGCCACACTCAAATGTTTTGATTAATGTCTAGAAAGTGCATTACCATGAATATTTTTAATTCATTTTATGTGCCAACATTTTTGTTTGTCTAAGTGTTTTCAGTGTGGTCTCAAACAGTGATGGGTAGATTACTTACAAATTGTAGTCTGTTATTGATTCCAAATTACATGACAAAAATAATGATTAGTAACGTAATCCATTACATTACACATTTTATGTAATATAATCAGATTAGTGATTATATGAATGATTTTGTGCGTTTTAATGTGTTTAAAATACAAAAGCCTTCCAAAGACAAAGGATTGTGTGAATAATATGTAATCAATAAAAAAAAGTTACTGTAGTCTGATTACGAGTGTTTTAAAATATAATATAATCTGATCACAAGTACTTCATTTTTGGAATCGGATTGCGTAATCCAAATTACATGCAATAAGTTACTAACCAGCACTGGTCTCAAACTTATGTAGACTGTAAGCTTCAAACTTTATGGTCTCACTTTATATCGATGTTAAAAGCACTTCATGGCGTTAAAAGGTTCCAAAGGGTTTTTTTTCATAGCGAAGCCGTAGAAGAACCAGTTTTGGTTCCCCAAAGAACCTTTCAGTGAAGAGTTCTTAAAAGAACAATTTTTTCTTAGTTTGAAGAACATTTTTATAATCTATAGAACCAAAATTGTTATATCCTCTTGCCATGAATATAGCCACTGTTGCTGACATGCCGTTAAATCATAAATAAATAAATACTCTAAAGAACCTTTTGTGGAATGAAAAGTGGTAAAGTTCCTTGATGCCATTTTTGCTAATGCCATTGACACTCTTCTTTTTAAGAGTGTTGTTAGGATGTGTCTGAAATGGTTGGTTTAATGGGTTTTGTGCTTTAACGACTCTGACCATCAAGTTGGGGAGAATTTCCTGGCCACATGGGGCTTTTGTTTACTGCTGGTGTGTCTTGTGTGTGTGTGTGTTGTGCACCAGCTCTTGAACTCCTGCTGTCCAATCAGCTTTATCCTGCACAGGCATCACTTCCTTCCCAGTGGCTACTGCAGTCAATCTGTGTATTCATCAAAGCGTGTTTGTCTGCAGTGGTCCTATCCGGATCCCCACTGCTAAAATCCCACCTCCTCCCAGCTGACCCTCCCATCCCCCTTCCCACACACCCGTGCCACATGAGGCCCTGCAGTGTGACTCCATGGACAAACTTAACACCAGTCTGAGAGTCTGGGCCAGGCTTTCCCAGTCAGCACACCTCAGTTTGCCAGCGCAAGAGACACCCAGGCTTAGGCTTTCCCGTTCTGTAAAGGTAATGATGCATTTGGATGTTTTCTTGGGATTGTTCTTGCAGTAAACCTGTCATTTCTTTACTCCTTCTTAAGTAGGGGTTTGTCATACTGCAGTGCAGCACTGTGAGCGCTCTCAGTGAGCGAGCATACGCTCTGTGCTACATGCAGAGTTTGTGGTTTTCGCTTTGAGCATGCTGGCCTTGAGCACTTGCTACAAGTATGTTGTTTCCTTATTAATGGCTACGGATGTGGTGAAGTTTGTGCTTAAGTGTGTTTGTTTATGTGTAGAAGTGCTTGTAGTTTTGTGTGCATGTGGGTGTAGCTGAAATTGTAACCAAGGTGTTGATAATATTTAGACCTGTAATTATCACTGGCTGCACAAATATCATAAAGTTTGCTTGGCCAGACTTTGACCTCACTTGTATTGAGTTTGTTCCTTTGTGGGTCCTCATGCACATTTTAATGATTTTATCACAATGAACTGAATTGCAATCGAAAGCTGTCTTTGGTAGCATGTTTTTTTTTTTTAAGCCTTTAGACACATGGTGTTTCACCCCCTCTGGATGGGTGACAATAGAGCACTCAGCCCTTTATGGGTGGTCCTTATAATGTGTGATGGACAGAGTCTGGTTTATGTGTGTAATAGGCTTGACCGATGATCAGTTTTTACTTCTTTGTGATGAGTGAGCTTAAAAGGTGAGTTCATAGTCCTGGCTATTTGAGTTCACATTTTTCAAATTCTCAGTGACTTTCAGTGGGAAAGCTCTTAAGTATGTTATGGAGCTTTTTTGGGCTTTTGCCTAATTGAGCTAGTATTGTTATTGTTGATGAAATCTATTTAAGATATTTTAATTTTTAATTTGTTTGAAAGTGTTCAGTAATTGACAAAGCTCAATATATTTTTTCAGTTAGGTTTAAATTCAAAGTGTATAATTTTTGTTTTTTAAAGTTTGAGTTGAAGTACTAAAATGACTAAAACTGAAATAAAAAATAAATAAATTAGCCATGCATAAAAACTAAAATAATCTATTTTTAAAAAATTAAAATACAAAAAAATACTATTATAGTATACAAATAATATGAATATAACACTGAATCAAGCTACAGAATTTTGTCCAAGTACATATGACTCATAATTGCATATTTGAAGGGTTAAATACGTTCACACTTTTAAATACATTTCATTAGAAATGTAAAAACTGTTTAACCTCCTCTATTTTCTTTTTAGACAGCCCTGCTATGGCGAATTCCCTGAAGGTAAATGTAGCACTGATGGCAGAGGGGGAGATCAGAGAGGAGAAAGAGGGAGCTAAAGAAATGGATGATACCTTGGATGAGCCTGCAGAGGAGGAGGAGGAGGATGAAGAGGAGAGGAAGGCACGGGCCGCAGCAGAGGAGGCAGCAGCCAGAGAGAGAGCCGCTCAGAGGCAGCTCATGGTGATAGAGGAGCTGGTGCAGACTGAGAGGAACTACCTGAAACATCTGCAGCTCTGTACGGTCACCATCCACAGCAACCTGCAGAAACTTCAGGTAGACAAGCTCCCTAGCAGCCGTTTCACACATCACAGTAAGAGTCCTAATTTAACTTATCCGGACGCATCTGTTATTCATAAGACCAACAACCTTCTGTGTTTTATATTGCTTCCAACACCACTGAAATACCATCAAAGCACTCTGCTATCACTCTTATATTAATAATATCTAACTTATGTTAATATATTAATCTTAAATCAAATAAAGGTTAACAATCTAATCAGATAATTCAACAGTTAGTTCTGGAAAAGTTATATTTAACACATGGCCTCTAAATAAAAAAAAATGCAATGAATTTTCAGAAGGTGGTGTGTGTGTGTGTGTGTGTGTGTGTGTGTGTGTGTGTGTGTGTGTGTGTGTGTGTGTGTGTGTGTTCGTTCATTCATTCAAATTCAGTGTTTATTTTCTTTTTAGAAACATGAACGTCAAATAATTTTGTTCTTACATTATTTACAGGCCACAGCTATTAATAGACATCATCAAAAACCAAGAAAACATGTATATCAGACATTTACAAAAAAGCAATATTTAAGAATATAAAAATTATGATAACATATTACAAGAATAATAAAAAAAGGTTTGAATATTATTTTTTTCAATCCAGCTGAGAGGAATGTGACACAAAATGGAAATGTATATATTTTTTTATATTATTATTTCTGAGTGTATGTCTTATAAAGGAGACTAAATGGTTTAGCTCTGTTAATATCGTATGTTATTGGGTCTCTTGCAGACTCCTCCTCCAAACCTGGAGAACATGTTTCAGCACATAGATGAAGTGATGGATGTTTCCAGCAGACTCCTGAGCCTCCTCGACCAGGCACAGATACATCACAGCGACTCAAAATACCTGGAAACACTCTGTGAGTACAGCCGGACCGACTGGAATTTCCAGTTCACTTTTGGTTTACTATCACACTCTCTGTGTGTCATGCCCACACACAGATTAAAATATTTTTAGCCTTGAGATCATGAGTCAAGAATTCAGAACTTGAGTTTCAAGATGGGAATGAGGATGTATGATGTATGGAATGTTTAAATTTCTTTACATCCTTTTTGGAGCTTTACAGTCTAAATAACCATACACTTACACTACTGTTTAAAAGTTTGGGATTGATTTAAAAAATGTGTCTTATGTTTAACAAGGCTGCATTTATGTGATAAATATACAGTAAAAATAGTAATATTTTGAAAAATTATTACAATTTAGAATAGAATATATTTTAAAATGTAACTCATTCCTATGCTGCAAAGTTTATTTGAAATAAATTGTAACATTATAAATGTCTTTACTGTTACTTTTGATCTATTTAATGTGTCCTTGCTTAAACCATAACGTTTTGTTTTCTTTGTTTTTTTTTTTTAAATTCTGCCCTCAAACTGCAGCGTATGTTGTATGGAAAAGATGTAAATCTTGTTGTATATTATAAATGATCTTATTCTTTCTCTCAGGTGATTCTTTCCTGAGTCTGTCTCAAGACATAGAGATGGCTTATAAAGAGTATCTTGCCAACTACAACAACATAACAGCTCTAGAGAACAGCTACAAACAGAAAGAGGCGCTGTGGATGGAAATGGTCCGAATCATCAAGTCATCTGCGTAAGTTCGTAAACAACAACCTACTGAGGTTGTGTATAAATTGAGTTCCTAGACAAATACGCCAGTGTATTACCCAACATTCCAGTCATTTTTGACCCCTGGTCTTGTCCGTCTTCAGTCCTGATGTGAATGCATCCACTCTGAGCTTCTTCCTGGTGATGCCGGTTCAGAGAATCGCTCGTTACCCGCTGCTGCTCCAGACCATCCAGAAACACACAGACCCCGGGCACCCTGCCTACCCCACACTGGAGCACGCTGCTCACACTGCGGTCCAGATCAACTGCAGGATCAATGAATACAAACGCTTCCGTGAAGTCGGTGAGAACATGCTTACAATTTAGAAAGCTAAGTTTACTGAACTAAAGTATGCCAGTCCATTGGGAACATCAGTAGGGCCCTATGAAATCTGTTTGATTATTTATTTATTTATTTTTTCCCCCCAAATTCCATTTGATTTTTTTTTTCCAAATTCAGTTTTTTTTTTTTTTTTTTCTAGACTGTTTTATTGGTTAAATTCAATTTTGTTCATCAAAAAGCATGTCTAATTAATTGAAATCATGAAACTTATACAAGTTACAGCAATTTGTTTAAAGTTTAAACACATTTATAAAAAACTAACAAAAAGATTTGTTAGTTTTTTCTCAAATACGTTTTTTATTTTTTTTTCTGTGTTTTCCTTTTCAGTTTTTCTGGATTCCATTTTAATGGTTTAATTAAATTGTAATAATCAAAACGTATTTTTAAATGTACGTTTTTTTTTAAACAATAATAAGAGCGTTTATATGATATGGTTATATGATAATGGTTTTTCCTCAAACAAAACGGTCAAATGCTCATGAAGTGAAGCAGTTCTGGAGATGAAGTTCATGTATTTATGTCCTTATTTAGTGAGACGGCAGTCTCTGAAAACATAGCGAGCGTCATGTGTGCTTAAGTAGGTAAAACCATTCATTCACACAGACATGCAGAACATGCAGGATTCATATTTAAATAGTATTTTTGCGGTTTAATATTCAGACACTAGTCCAAATTGCCATTTGATTTAAATGTACTGACCTATTTTTTATTTATTCCGTGACATTCCGTGTTAAACAGTAACATTCCGTCCGCATTTCCGCATCCGCTCAGAAACATGAATAAAGTGCTTGAGGTTTGTTTCATTGTTATCATTCTCTGACTGCCACAGCTGACAAATACAAGAAGACGGAGAACTTAACCATCAAGGACAAAATCAATCGGCTGAGTGGCCACAGCATTGCCAAGAAGACGGCCCGGTTCAGCCAGTACATAAAGCACGAGACTGGAATGGTTCCAAAGGTAACTGCCTAAGAACAATGCTTAGTGTAAACAAAGGAACAGAAATGTTTGGCATGTTGAAAGAACCACATTGTTTCCATAAAGCCTTTTACCACATGAGATATTTTTACGATCATTTCTTAATTTATACTTTTATATTGTAGTTGAAAGATGAAGAATTTGATGCCTTTGCTGGCTTCTTCTTTGTCCTGGAGAGGGGCGTCTCAGAGCTTCATGATAACCTGGAGGCCTATCTCCACCATCTGCAGGTTTGGATTTAACATCCTTACTCTTAACGAGTGTAGTTAAAAACTCAAAAAGAGCTAATCCTCTCATTTGTTTTGGTGTTCCCCCATTGTGAAGCCAGTACGCCCATGGATCAACCTCTTAAACATTTTCCATTGTTATTCCAGCTGCTGAATGAAAGGAAAATCTGTAGGAGGGTTGATCCCAGGGCAGATGGATGGGGTTACTCAAGATTGTGAGGTTCAGAGGATGGCTGTGCACTTGAAGTGTTTGTAAAGATTTATTTAACCATCTGAGCTGTGTTTCTGTGTACAGAGGTTCCTCAGTTGCAGACCGGAGGAAGCAGATGTTGATCTGGAAGGAGAGAAAACCGCCTTGTTCTCTAAAGAAATTACAGTGGCACTCAGACAGTGGATCTACCCCTCATATGTAAGACCTTAAGCAGATTGCAGTTCCCATTCACTATTGGTACTGATAAAGATACAGTTCTTTTGGCCAGTTAAAGGTGCAATATGTGATTTCTGAGAAATGCCACTGAAAGTGGATTGAAAGAGCACCAAAACACACTTGTAGCCAATCACCAATAAGGGCCGTGTCCAGTTGTGATGGGGGCGGTGCCTGTGTGCTATCAAGGTTATCCTTTTGGGTAAGGCCGTGTTTGATTTGGTGATTTCAAATAACGGCACCATTTCTCAAAAATCAATTATTGCATTTTTGTTTTCTTGGGTAAAACTTAAAATCTTCAGCTCCAGGCTTCACAGCTTTTGCAGCAAAAATGAGAATAAAAAGCCATTTTATTTGGTGTGAATGAAACTAGGCTGTGAGTGACAGAATTACAGTCATCCCTTCACGAAGACCCGCCCCCTTAGCTCTCACACCTTACGTGTTCTCAGGCAGTGAAAAATACTTCTGAGCAAAGAGGACACTGACAATATGCCGACAGACAAGACAGACCAGGTTACGCTTGGTATGAAACAAAGTCTCAGCTGTCAGCAAGTTTTGTCTTTTTTTTTTTTCTTAAGAATTTCAAACAATAAATACCATTTTGCAGCAGAATGCTGTAGTTCTTCATTTCAAGCGGCATGTGAACCGATTATCTCTTCCTCTTTACTAGTTATAGCATTAAATAAACATGAATGAGCATCAGAAGGTATCTTGTTTTAACGCGGAAAGATGTCTGTACACACCATTTTTCAAATTTAAGTCCACTGATGCTAATCTACTCTCCTGTTTGTTGGAAAAAATGCCAGATTTGGCATTATGATTGGTCAGATCATCTGTCAATCAAACTCCTGGCGAAGAGTGAATTCTTTCTTTTTTTTTTTTTTTTTTTTGTAAATTAGTATGAAACCTGGTTCCCTCGACAAAAAGGCAATAGGATTTTCCCTATTGATTTTGTATTATTGCAGAAAATAAGCTCTGTGACCAGCAAATGTTTGTGATACGTACATGTTTTGTGTGATCACCATGAGGATGTAAAACCAGACTAATGAGTAGCTGAGTTTACATGTTTGCTGTGATGACATTTAATGTCCCCAACAACCTCCGTAGTCCAGTTAAGCCTCTTGTTAGCAGCCACCTTTTCAAGACACACAAAACCCCAAAAAATCACGACTCGGGTCATATTGATTTATTTCTTGTAGAATACGGTGTGATATTACTTTGAGCCTGTGTTACAGACCTTATTCAAGACATTTAACCACAGAACCCCTTGACTTAAGGGCCATGGAACTGGAAGTGTGAAACTGCTAACTCATTTCCAGGCTGTAGTACTCATTCCTGCAGCACTCTGTAGCCTCATTTTTGTACATGTCAGATTAAATATGGCATCTCTGACTAAAGTCTGGAACACCAACCTTTGTCACAGTATTTCTTCACTGTGGTCCTTCTATTCGCCACGTTAGTATTTCTCCATTCATCACTGTCTAATCCTGCTAGAACCGATACTGCTGCAAAAACACCATGTATCATGTAAGGGTATAAAATTTGCCAAAATTTGATCTTTTAACTGTTTACCAGCCATTGAAATTATGGTTGAAATGGTTGCACATAGCACCCATTTTAGTGATATGCTTCATATTGGAGAAGACTTGTTTTTTTTATATTGTCAATGAATTATCAGTAGTTGATTAAATTATTAACCATCTACATTCTGAACTTGCTTTGTAAATCTCCTTTGCTGCCACTTATAGGAGGAGCGTTTGAAGACTTTAGTCTTTAAGCCCTTGAGCTCCTTGCGGGAACTGATGGCAGGACCACGTAACCTCATCCGCAAACGCCAGGACAAGCTTCTGGACTATGAGCTGATCGAGGAGAAGAGTAACCTGAACTTTGAGGAGCAAGCCATAGCGAACACCTACAAGACCATGAACACTCTCCTGCTGACCGAGCTGCCGCAGTTCAACAGCAAAGCCCTGCAGCTCCTGTGGGCCACGCTAGAGGCCTTCAGCTGCCTGCAGAGAGACCTGGCCGCTGATATGGAGCAGCTGGCCACCAGCTTCACCCATCAGGTACTTTTTACAGAAGAAACAGAAATATTGAGGTTTCGAGATAACCAGGTGAATATTTAATTTCTGTAGTTCTATAGAGAATCGGAATATACAGTGGAGGCCAAAATGGTCAGAACACTAGTATTTTCAGCAGCTAAAAATGGTTTTAAGTCAGTTATTTCTGTCTTTTGCTGTAGTGTGGCAGTTGGAAATATCAGTTTACATTTCCAAACATTCATTTTTCCATTAATTGTAATAATCCAGTGAGGTTTTTGTCTGATAACAGCCGGTGCTCCACACGGAGATCTGATCTGATCATCATCAGTCTGTCTGGAGTGACATGAAGAAACAGAACAAACTGAGACAGACTCAGTCCAGAAGAACTGTGTCTCGGAGATGCTTCAAGAGACCTGCCTGCAAAGCTACAGTACTGTTCAAAGTTTTAGGCACTTATGTAAAAATGCTGTAAATCAACATTTGGTGTGAGCATCCTTTGCGTTTAAAGCAGCGTTTGCCCTGCGTGCACTTGTGCATAGTTTTTCAGGGAGCTTTGCAGGTAGGTTTCTCGAAGCATCTTGGAGACGTTGCCACAGTTCTTCTGGATTGAGTCTGTCTCGGTTTGTTCTGTTTTTCATGTCACTCCAGACAGACTGATGATGATCAGATCAGATCTCTGTGTGGAGCACCGGCTGTTATCAGACAAAACCTCACTGGATTATTACAATTAATGGAAAAATGAATGTTTGGAAATGTAAACTGATATTTCCTACTGGCACACTACAGCAAAAAATAACTGACTTACAACCATTTTTAGCTGCTGAAAATACTAGTGTTCTGATTATTTTGGCCTCCGCTGTACGCTGCCTAGCCAAAAATGTCGCCATCTGGATTTAAATAAGCAAATACTTAAGTTTTAGAATTTAATCATTTTTGCATGTTACAGTATATGTTTGGCAACAATACTTTTAACCCTAACTGATGCAGTGCATAGCTCTTTATTTCTCAAACAACCACGTCAGAAGACCCATGTCCATATTCCAGGATGACAATGTCAAGATTAATCAGGCCCAAATTGTGAAAGATTGGCCACCACAAAGTCCTTGCCCTATTAAAAGTCTTTGGGACGTGCTGGAGACGACTTTACACTGCCTGCCAAAAAAGGTCGCACACTTTAATATTTTATTGGAGTCTTTTTAGTATTGATAACATTGTGCATTCATTGTGGCATTGTTTCCACTATGTCATGCAATGTCACAACAAATCAAGAGTTGCATTAATTTTTGGCTGAGATCTTTTATTGACAATGGGAGAGTCAAACCACTCTGTAAACTCAACTCCAGCATAAGTTAAGCTCAGGATTCTGTGGTGACCAGTTCAAACATGAAAATGATTCCCTGTGCTCACTGAACCACTATTTCACAGTTTGGGTCCAATGAATCTTGACATTGTCATCCTGGAATGTGGACATAACAATGTCTTCTAACATGGTTGTTTAAGAAATGGAAAGCTACACTCTGCATCAGTTTAGGGTTAAAAGAATTGTTGCCAATCATATGACATAACATGCCAGAAACGTATCACTGCAATAATGATCCAATCCTAAACTCTTAAGTATTTGCTTATTTTAATCCAAATTGTGACTTTTTTTTTTTTTGGCCAGGCAATGCATAAATGATCATACTACTTTCAATCATATCCTGTTTTTATTCTTTTGATAATATATATATATATATATATATATATATATATATATATATATATATATATACGTATATATATATATATATATATATACGTATATATATATTATCACAAATTAATTTGCAATTTAATAAATATTTACAAACAATGGTACAAAACAATTTTCATTATATTCTTTTTCATGCAAAATATTATTATGTATTTATTTATTTATTTTTCATCCTCATGATTTTAGTTACACTTGAATACCCATCAATTTCAGAAACTGTTGGACATTCTGTGCAATAATCCACCATTGAACGACACCACAAGCATGTGGTTGGAAAAGTGTTATTAAATTTAGCTCTTTGCAGGCTGGCAGTGTTTATGAATTGCTCTCTGTCTCCCGGCAGCTCCCACACAGTTATTTGGAAGATGGTGAGTTCTGGAAGTGGGCAGAGACTTCGGTGCTGGAGGGTTCGAGGAGGATGGAGAGCCTGTGTCAGAGTGTTCAGCATGAGCTCAATGCTCCCATTGTGCAGGTCAGCTCCAACACAGAGACACACTATTGTCTGTCGTTGGGTGGAGACGTCTTCCTACGGGACAGTTTGTTTCCCCTTACTGCAGTTTAATGCTGCCTGTGGACAGTGCTGGAATAAAACCACAGCCATTCATTCATCTTGATATAATTTAGCCCTCATGTGTTTTGCATCAGTCTATCCATTAATTATAAGCATACCTTAGTAAAATATGTTATGTCCTGAGGTTACCGTGTTATGGGTGGCCCTAAACAGCTGCCTCTCATTTAGTGAAATTCAAATGCAAATTACAGTGTAAATGTACTACCGGTCAAAAAGACACATCTGCTCATTCTTTATTATTAATATTACCTACATTTTAGAATAATAGCAAAGTAATTAAACTGTCCGATATTATTAAAAATGTAACTACGGGAAATACACTACCGTTCAAACGCTAGAGATTTTGTATTGATTTTGAAATAAGTCACAAAGGCTGCATTTGTTTGATCAAATATACAGTAAAAACTTTAATATTATAAAATATTATTACAACTTGAAATAACTGTTTATTTGTAATTTATTTCTCTGATGCAAAGCTGAATTTTCAGCGTCATTACTCTAGTCTTCAGTGTCACATGATCCTTCAGAAATCAGTCTAATATGCTGATTTGATCCTCAAAACCCCAAACTTTTCAATGGTAGTGTAATGTATGTTACCAAAAAATATTTGGCACAGGGCATGATTTTATGCATCAGGAATTGATTGGTTTGTGAGAAGTTATTTTTCATTTTCATTCATGCATGCATGCAACCAACTGGACAAAGTGAAAATATTGGCCTATTCTAAAATTTCTAATATCAGGCATTGGACAAATTAAATGGTTCAAAATTAATTATCAGAAAATAAAAGCTCTTTGAGAGGAGATTGTGAAAACAGATTGTTTCTGAAAGCAACCTTACAGTAATTTGCACTGATGATGAATAATGCATATTAAATCCAGGAGCATTTAGTAGATAAAATAGTGTCAGTTATGATGTAGATATTTTAATCTATTCTTCTTTTGACAGCATAAGCAGAGACGGCACCATTGTCATGTTTCATATTTCAGAGCAATATCAATATTTTGTGTTGGTATTGCTTCTTTGTCTTGATGTTATGTCATGTCATGGGCATTAAGCCATCACTACAGCTAATGACAACCAGATGTCTTTATCCAGAGTCTAATCAATATCATGTCTGCCATCACAAAGACATCAGTCCTGATGAGTTTAGAGAGAAGACAGAAGGATCAAACAGAGAGGTGCTCTGTAATCTTCAGAAGTGCTGCGTGTTTGCTGACAGGGATCAGAATGTAGATCACGGATGTAAATCCTGAGTGTCTTGCTCTCATGTTCACTTCCCATCTCAGTTTTTTAGTTCAAAGCGATCCAGCACTGTAATTACTGCACTTCTACTCATTGCATGTACATTTGCATTCTAAATGGAATTTATGCTGCTGTATGTAATTTCACATTAAGTATGAATGGGTAGGAAATCATGGTTTTTTAATGTCTGTGTTGTCTCAGGCGCTCAATCCCATTTGTGAGCGGCGTCTCAAGGCTCTGACTGCCAAGCACGGCTCTGAGAAGATCTACCAGCTGACAGGCCCTGTGGTGGGCACCCGTGACCTTGACCTGACCCTTAACAAGGGAGAGCTGGTTGCTGTCGTCAGTGAGATGGACACGCGAGGAGACCGTCGCCGCTGGCTGGTTGATGCAGGAGGTAAAACAGGCATGTGGAAAACAGTGGAGAAATAAGTCATAATCCAGTTAAAAACAACTAAGCTGGTTTTATTGTATGTATTTATTGAAGACTGATCCATAAAATTGTCTCATATAATGCATACAAATGTGACCCTGAACCACAAAACCAGTCTTAAGTGTCAATTTTTCGAATTTTCGAAATTCATGTATGGTTTGTTAGGATCCGACAATATTTGGCTGAGATACAACTATTTGAAAATCTGGAATCTGAGGGTGCAAAAAAAAAAAAAAAATTGCCTTTAAAGTTGTCCAAATGAAGTTCTTAGCAATGCATATTACTAATCAAAAATGACGTTTTTATACATAAGAAATTTACAAAATATCTTCATGGAACATTATTTTTACTTAATATCCTAATGATTTTTGGCATAAAAGAAAAATTGATGATTTTGACCCATACAATGTATTTTTAGCTATTGCTACAAATATACCCCAGCGACTCAAGACTGGTTTTGTGCTCCAGGGTCACATATTTCAGGGATATTTTGATATTGTAATTATAGTGCATCTGTTGGAATAGAGTGCATATAGTGTAAATGTATTTTAAACAGTCACATTGTATCTACAACTTTCATATCACTTCTTTTGGTACCTTGGTAGCTACTGTTTTGACTGTTATACAGTATGTTCCTTGTACTCAGAGACTCAAATACCAGTTCTTTTAGCATCCATGCAGTTTCAGAAACAAATATCATATTTTATTTTAGGATAATTTTAATTAATTTTTTTTAATTAATTAAATATTTTTTTAATTTTATTGCAGCTGAATTAAGGTATTTTTTTATTTTTTTTTAAGGTAATTTTTTTCATCTGTTTCTCTCTGTAATTATTGATAATCTGTTAATATTCAATCTAAACTTCAAAAACATATTGTTTTAAATTTATAGGCAAAATGCTTAATGCTTAATCAAGCAAGCATTCAAAGACTGACTGGACAAAGTTTTTTCATTTCTTTTTTTATGTTTATTCATTAGGTTTGTGTGTGTGTGTGTGTGTGTGTGTGTGTGTGTGTGTGTGTGTGTGTGTGTGTGTGTGTGTGTGTGTGTGTGTGTGTGTGTGTGTGTGTGTGTGTGTGTGTTCTTGTTTATGCTACATTGAGGGGACCAAATGTCCCCACAAGGATAGTAAAACCAGTAAATGTTGACCTTATGGGGACATTTTTTAGGTCCCCATGAGGAAACAAGCTTAAAAATCATACAGAGTGAGTTTTTTTTTTTTTTTTGAGAAAGTAAAAATGCAGAAAGTGTCCTGTAAGGGGTAGGTTTAGGTGTAGGGTTGGTGTAGGACAATAGCACATACAGTAAGTACAGTATAAAAACCATTACGCCTATGGAAAGTCCCCACAAGGATAGCAAAACAAACCTGTGTGTGTGTGTGTGTGTGTGTGTGTGTGTGTGTGTGTGTGTGTGTGTGTGTGTGTGTGTGCATTGCTGTTGAAAGTCTTTTGATAGTGCTGTGAGTGACATCTGCTGGTCAAATACAGTTGAAGCACATCAAATCGGCTCTTATCAATATGCAGAACAGAAACTCTGAAATGTGCAGATTTGAGTATCTTTATAGGTTTTCTATTTTTTTTATTTTCTATTTCTGTTTCTATTTTCTTCAGGCCCGAGGGGATATGTGCCTGCCTCAAAACTGACACGCTACCACCAGATGACCGTTGACCCGCCACAGTCTCCTCATCTGAACGTCACACCCAGCGGTCCAGGACCGAGAAGACACTCCTACACCCCCGGAGCCCAGCCGCTGCTGACCACCATGACCACTCCCTGTTTTCAGGTGACTGACACACAGCCACAGACATGTGTTTGACTGACGGCTCATAAGACCGGCACGTTACTCAGCCTAATTCGTGTGTCAAACAGAACGAGACCTCTGGAGATTGATGGCAGGTCTGCAGTATCTCATAATCATCAATCACACACACTTCAGCATTTGTAAATTCAGTATTGGAGGAACAGAAATGAACTGCCGCTCCTTGTCAGCAGCAGTGACATACTCTATCACAGCCACCAATACAAGCACACGGCACCCACACACACACTGATTCATTCATTTGCATGATCTGCCTGTCAAATGTTTCCCTATCATCGTGGCTTCATGTTTAAGAAAGAAATGTCAGAGGTAGCTTTTGATTGTGAGAGTGGGAGATACACGGCTGTTGTGACTAAAAATATGACACATTTTTTGTAAACAATCTTCACGGGTTGTTTATCATTGTGAGAGTGCAAATGATAAACAGACCGGCTAACATTATGACTCCTAGATGAATTAGATATCCGGTTTTGTTGCCTCGAGTGGAAATTATATAACTTTGCGTTTTCAAGGCATTGTTTTTCAAAACCAACATTTTCTTAAGATGTGACTGGTGTTTGGCCATGCAAAACTCGCCACCATGATGCTAGCACGATGTGAGTGATTGCAAGGTGTCGCTTTCAGCATATTGCTAAGTGGCTGCATACTGGCTCAAGTCCCAAAAAATAATAATCTTACTAAATATGATTAAGGTCCCTTTTGAAGAGATTTTTTTTTGTTGTAATTTCATCATTTTTATGTTTACTCTGCATCAACTTAAAAAAATAAAAATAAAAAAATAAATAATCAAATTTTAGAGAATGTATTTTAGTCTGTTTTCAGTTTTTATTTTTATTTTATTTTTTTTCGGCCAACAATTATATCACTGCACTGACAAAATCAGCATGAAATGGAAGTTCGCCCTATATAATTTTTCTTAGTCAATGTTAATTTCAGCATTTACTAATGCATTATTAAAATCACAAGTTGTGTTTGTTAACATTAGTTAATGCACTGTGAACCAACAATGAACAACTGTATTTTCATTAACTAACATTAACAAAGATTAATAAATAGTGTAATAAATGCATTGTTTGTTCATGTTAGTTAATACATTAACTAATGTTAACAAATGACACCTTATTGTAAAGTGTTACTAATTATTCTTCCATTCAACTGTTTCACAACCAGTTCCATCATACATTTTTTATTTTTTGAGAATACATTACACTCAAATGCATGCCACAATACAGAAGAAAATATCTGCTGCTACTTCTGTTTCATTGCAATTTTTATTTTTCCATGACTAACATTTTGGGTTAGGGGTTTGTTTAAAACCCTATGAGCAAATATGATCAGTAAGTGATGTTAGCCTTAAAAAATGCCACTAATGAACATGATTCACAGCACATTACTGATATTAACCACAAGGGGGAGAACTTCAACTAATTTATCATTTCAGATTTTCTTCACAGGTCTCAAACACCCATTGACGACTTTAATTTCCTTATGAGCTATAATAAACAGCCCACTCCTAACGCTTGAAAATGTCTCAAGCACATTGTGCAACACTGAATACCACTTACCTTTCAAACCTAAAAAGTACATACTCAACAGAGCACTCAAAAAGCACATTCGTCCTCGTCTAGACAGATTTTAACGTCTCAGTTGTTCAGTTTCACTGTTTGTGTGGGTTTTGGCAATGACTAATTGTCGATGTTTTCTTCTAGCTTTTATAAGAGGCAAAATCTAACACAAGTCAACTTTTCCCATTACCAACCACACTGAAACTCTCCATCTGCAGGTGTACGCGGGCTATGACTTCACTGCGAGGAGCGCCCACGAGCTTTCTCTGAGGGCCGGCGAGCCGGTGCGGGTGGTGGAGCCTCACGATAAGCGTGGAAACAAGGAATGGAATCTGGTGGAGGCGCGTGGCCAGAGAGGCTACGTCCCCTCCAACTACCTCGCCATCCTCCCCTCTGTGATCGCCTCACCCACCTTCCCTTATCGCTAGAATATCCTCGTCATCTGCTGCTGATACGACTCTTCTAGCCAGTATCCAAACACACACAGACCATGAGAAACACTTTCCCTGAAGGGCCCTTCATGCGTGAGGGGGCGGATGGCTGCTGTTTGGTGCGTCATTTGACTGGTGTATGTACTGGAGTGCCGCTTGGGCCCTGCTCGTCCATATACTTGATCTCCGCTTTGCCCGGGGCTGTTACCGGTGGAGATCGTTTTATCCAATGAGAGATGAGCTGCGGGTGCAGCAGACGTGCTGTTGTAGCACATGGCTGCAGGTGGAGTGTGCCGTTTCCTACAGTTACCACTTGGATCTACACCTCAGCTGTCCGTTGGAATGACGCGTTTGGCAGGCCTGGTACTACTTTGCTATTGAAATGGAGAACATTTATGTTTTTACTGCTGAGAATGGATCTCATTTTATGAGTCAGACCTCTGTTGCACTGGTTTCCAGCCCACTTTAGATGACTAACATGCAGACTTGAAGACGAGATCTTACAAAACATTTTTACAAAATGCTTGTTTGTGCACTGTTTTAATAATACTTGATGGACAGTTTTTAGTTATTTAAATTTGCACTGTGGATCTAAAAAATATTTGGACACTTGGGGTATGCTTAATGTATGCGTGTCATTAATGCATAGATGACGAAATATCAATCCAAGTGATGTTTATTTAAAAAAATATATTATTTTAAGTAGAACATTTCACAATATAAAGCTTGTTAAATTCAGAATGATTAAGCAATAGATGTACTGCTTAAAATTAAAGCAAATAACATGTAGTTTGATGCAATTTAATACCAATATCACCTGATATTTGGCATTTTTTATGTTTGATTTAATAAGTTTTAAAAGACTTTTATTTTGACAGTGATGAAAACGCAACACATAACAGCTCCTATTCTTCAAATTGGAAACGCATAAACTTTAAATTCTTGATTTGTATATAAATTGATTTATATCCAGTCAGCTGCTATGTCATATTCATGTCATAATTATTGTGTACTATATTTGAAATTAGTATTAGCTGGTCTTTATTTGAGAAAACATGATTCCCAGTGTTCACACTGTTGGTTGCAGTGTTTACGGCCTTTTTTTTATTTTTTTTTAAACAAATTGTTTAAGTACTATAATTCAGTTACAGAATATATGAAGTAAAAAATCTGTTATTTTACAGATTTATTTTAGGATTAATTATGTTCAATTTTTCATATTGATTCCTTTTTTTTCTAATTTTGTTATTATTACCTAAAATAAATATATATTTAATCGCTCTCAAAGATATCAGCTTTGAGAAAATCAATATCAGTCAAACACTAAAAAAATCTTTAATACTTTCTGGTTGTCAAACGTTAGTAGTTCATAGTTAAAGTGATGAAATACACCTATGTTATGATTTGTTTGCTGATGCTTTTTGGATTGATATTTACTTATTTATGCAATGGCATTCATACATATTTAATGGTGTCTTAAGTGTCCAGGTACTCTTTGGAGCCGCTGTGTGGGTGGATGACGAACACACTGTAACGATGCTGAATTATTAAGCTATTCTTATTGATTGCATGCCGATTCAGTTCTGGCTGCTGCACTGTGCTTGTATTGTGACCTCATAATAACCTCTGCGATGAAGAACTCAAGCCATATCGAAAGCTTCAAGAGTGCAGATGATTTGCTGCAGTGTCCGTCATGAATCTGCCTGCAGTTGCATCTGCTGTCCACCAGAGGCGCCCGAGCATCCTCTGTGAAGACTGGCATTGCTACCTTACTCAGTGCTGGGCTAATCCTCCAAACAGTCATATATTATTCATCTGATCCTCACAATCGCCTTAACAGGGATCCAGTGAGAGGCAGTTTAGCCAACCCCTGAATATGGCATCATCTGTACATGTCGCTTTGAAGAGATTTTGATTTTATTTATTCCAAATGTCATTAAATCGACTCCGTCTTGAATTAACCCATCAGACCCACTGCAGTCCATCTCATATTTTCACACTTCTGTTATTCTGAGACGCGTGACCAGAAATTATTCATCAAAAGCTGCAAGCAGGCAGCTTCGGCTGAAGGTTTCCGCCTGACCTCTGAGTGCTCTATTTATGCCCAGCAGATTAAAACACTGACGCATTTCCGTCTGCTGCAGAGCTTTATTTTGGAGATGTGCATTGGGTTTGAGGCCGCTTTTAGCCCGAGTGCAGCTATTCCTCTGAGAATGTGCAAATGTCACGGCAGGGCTGATGATGACTGTGTTTTGTCACGCTGCAGGCAGAGCAGAGATGCTGCGGCTCGACGTCCGAGAGAGCGCCGCCTGTCAATCGCTCCTGCTTCCGTTAAGAGCTGCTTGTCAGCAGAGCTTTGATGCACAGAACCCCCACAGCTACCACTTCCTCTATGCGACAGAACTCAAAGCTCTATAAATAAATTTCTCTATTCAATAGTCTAAAAATAGCCTGCTTGTCGGCAGGATCCCTCTATGGCTCCCCCTGTTGGAGCAGCTGGGGACCTAAGCTGCCGTTCCTCTCTGTCTCTATCTCTCTCTGTCTCTGTCTCTCTCTTTCTCTTTCTCCTGTGGGAGGTGCGTCTCTCACATTACATCGAATCGTGCCCTGGCCTTACTCTCCGTCTCAGCTGAAGAGCCGTGGGGAAATGCTACGGTAATTAGATATATTATGTATCCCTCACAGCATTACATACTATGAAGCATTTCCTTGTGGGAGAGCAAGCAAACCCAACACCTCTGTTCCAGCTCTCTGCATTAGATGTCTGTTTGTGTTCATATTAGAGAGCGAAGAGAGGATGAGCCATGCAGTAGGGGTTTTAGAAGTCTGCAGGAAACCTAATTTCCACAATTTAATTTATTGGCTATTTTGGTCGTACTGCAAAAAATGTCTTTTTTTTATTATTATTATTTTCCAGTAATAATATCTGAACATGCTTTAAACAAGATTAAATTATTTGACGTTAAGATGTTTTTAGAGTTTATTCTTCTTAACTCACTGGAATATTCATTCATTCATTTTTTAAATTTAATTATTTATTTATTTTTGGGTGGTTGGTTGTTTTAAGCATAAAACTAACAAAATTTTGAGGGATTTATGATTAAAACACAAACAAAAATGCCTGTGGTTTAAGAGAATGAAATGATAGATTTATATTCACTAAAAATAGGATGAATATCCTCATCAAATAATGTTGATTTAATGTATATATATATAATATTATATAATATAATATTATTTATAATGTATATATATATAATATTATATAATATAATATTATTTTATTTTTTTAATACATTTTTAATATTTAATTTTGTTTTTATTAATTTTTTTTTTTTTGAATGGCGGTGAGGGATTGGAAACAGATCCTTATTCAATATCCAGGAAGACTTTTTTTTTTTCCCGGCACGATCAGGAATGCTCTTGCTACGGAAGGTCATCATAGAACAGCTCGTGTAAGTTGACCTGTCAAAAGCTGCTGTGTATAAATAGACACCGTGGCCTTGTCCAGCTTAGTGAAGGGACTGTATTTAGTAACTTTTTTGGCATTGGAGTCATGATTGTGTTAGGGCTGTCAGCTGATCTGTGGCACAACCAACTTTAACCTTAACCGAAGCTCATCTTGGCCGGAGCTCAGGCCTGGCTGAAGCCGCTCATCACAAAGCAATTAAGATAGCGCACAGTTTATGGTGCAAAGATGCACGTGAGCTGCTTTTCCCATGAGAACTACAGCAACACTCCTTGAGTGACCTCTGTGAGAGAGAGAGAATGTAGACTCAACAGATCACGCAGCTGTTTATAGGACTGAATTATAAGCTTATGAAGTTCATAGGTCAGCATTTAGGGTTTCTTGTCCAGACGAACATGCCTATCTGACATTAGAGGCTCGTGTATTTATAGAGCATACAACGTGAAAGTCTTGGCATATTTACATGGAGATGAATTACATATCGTGTATTTTCTGGGTCATCGTGGACTATTTACATGTTGACCTTCATAAACGCTGGGCTTTTGAACTTTCGCTTTCATAAATCCTGTTGGCCTTTAAGTGAGTGTCTAGGTAGTCGTGAATCCCGTCCAGCACAAGCAGATTCAATAAATCAGCTCAACGAGGCTGCGATGGAGATCCAAACATCTTGGCTGATTTTCCCGAGAGGTTGCGTGATGTTTTCTCTAGATACCGAAAAACACACTGCGAAATGTAGCACATGAGTGTGGTTTCCCTTGATGGTGTGAGTTCTGGAGAGGAACGGCGTGCGGCTCGAGACTTGTTTTGAAAGCATGCATACGTAACCCTCCTCTATAGGTTCTTGCGTCTCTCTCAGATCTCTCCACCTCCCCTCGCTCTTTTCTTTCAGGCTCTTGTAAACAGTGCTGGCCATGAATGTCAATGATGTCAGGCGTCAAAGGGCCGGTGGAGGACTTTGAGCTTTGGAGTACAGTGTGTCATGTATGTTTAGGGTCATGTTGATGAGTGCTCTGGTTTGCAGCGCGTGTCTTCTTTGGACATTTGATAGGATACTTTGATCTTTCTTGTCCGATGCTCAACTTACAGGCTGATACTTATTTTTAACTGTGAAGTTTAAATGTATTGCATCTGAATGCTTTGATCTGAGAAGCTCTCACACTTAAACTGACCTCAGCCAGTGTTGCTGTTTTTGGTTTTACTCTATGTCAGATTGGGCTGCATGATTAATCTCGTGATCTGGTGTTTTCAGTCTGTCAGAGCAGCTTGGTTCATAGTAAATGCAGCTCCACATGCGCGAATAATGCATGTGCTGTTAGTTTGGGTTGCTTTTAACATACAATTAACATACAATACAATAAAATAAATATGTATTTTTTCTTAAATACTACCTACTTAAATATGTAGTATATAAATATGACAACAGTAATGTCTTAATTTGTTTAATATTTTTTAAGTAATATTATAATTAGTAGTACTTACAGTAGTATAATAATAATAATAATAATAATAGTAATAATAATAATAATAATTAGTGCTGTCAAACTATTAATCACGATTAATTGCATCCCAAAGTTTGTTTACATATATGTATGTGTGCTTTGTATATTTATTATTTATATATAAATACACACATGCATGTTTATATTCCAGAAAAATGTTGTTTATATATTAAATATATTTATTTATAATATGAATTATATGAACATAGGCGCATGCATATATATATATATATATATATATATGTATGAACAATATTAGACACGTAAATATTTTCAAAATATACTGTATGTGTGTGCATTTATATATACATAATAAATATACACATATCACACATATATAATGCAAACAAAAACTCTTTAAACTCATTAATCGCGATTAATTGTTTGACAGCCCTAATAATAATAATTGTTATTATTAATAATAATTTCAATTATTTATATAATATAATTATTAATTCCTATGACTAATTATTATTCATATTATTATCATTTTATAGTCAATTACACTTTATAGTTATATAATAAAAAAAGGTGCAGCCCCACAGCAAACAAGATTAATACACATTTAAATTTAAAATCACAATTTTTATTAAATATTTCCCCAAATTCAATCCTAATATCAGACTTATTTTAGTCTACTAGCACAAAAACCTCATTTAGAACATCTAGTAATTATTAGTGCTTATATAAACAAGCTGTTGTCAACAAAAAAGAAGCTTAAAGGGCCCCTTTTGCATTGAAATATTACAATAGTGATGTCTTCGTTTAATATTTTTATGAAGTAATATTATAATAATAATAATAATAATAATAATAATAATGATAATAATTATTAGTAGTAATTTATTATTATTATTATTATTATTATTATTATTATTATTATTATTGATAGTATGACTATTTTTTTAGTCAATTAAATTTTATAGCTATATAATCAGAATAGGTTCAGGCCCACATCAAGCACGGCTAACCTGTAGCTGCTTTTTGTAATGACACATTTTAAGTGAAAATTGCTATTTTTATTAGAAAAATCTGCATTAGATCCCACTCAAGGTTGTTTTCTGATTGCAATAATCTTAAAACTTTTATAGTGTGTCATATTTTTGCGCTGTCAAGCTGTGAGAACACTTGGCAAGGCTCGATGGATCTTAGCGGCCAATAGCATTGATTGAAGGAGCCACTCAGCTTTGCAGATGCTATCTGTCCTGCATGATAATGCAGTTTGGATAGAGACCCTGTCCTAACTATTTGATAACACACCAGGCAGATTATAGCCATAAAGGAAGCCATAGCCACAAATGGAGATCTTAATGGCGGTGGGAATGAAGTGACCCATCCGCTCGCCTACGCAGGTAAGATCTGCTGACCTTTCAGAGTCCATTTCACACCCTCGTATCCAATGTTCCTGCGGTTGTCATGTTATATGGAAACCTGTCCTTCCTCTGATCGTCATAAGGACTTATGATGTACCTTTGGGAAGAAAGTGCTCTTATACATCCTGTTCATTGGGTCGATGTGTTTTAGATGCCTGTGGAGATAATGGTGAGGCATTTATAATGGAAGTGAATGGGGAAAATGTTTGCAGAAATTGAAAAATAGAAATGTGAAGCTTATAAGTTTATAAAAGCACTTCCATAAATTAATCTGTTAAAGCTTGCATATTTTTTAAGGTGTATTGTTGTTCATAGTTTTTTACTGATTTTAATTTGTCTTTTATATTATTTATTCATTTATTTAATTTTTATTAATTAATTAATTCACTTATTTATTATAGCATACTTTGATGAATTTAAATTCCAAAAGATTTATTTATTTATTTGTTTTTAATAGAAAGCCTTTGCAACATTATAAATGTCTTTATGGTCATGTTTGATTTTGATTTAAATATAATTGTGATCTTGCCTAAGTATTCATTTATTGCAAAAAATCTAACTGACCCCCAAACTTTTAAACTTTATTTATTTATCTATACTAAAAATCACTGGCCATGTTCACGCTTCACTGTGCTTCATTGTGCTTCACTGTAACCCAGATTTTTGCTTTTTTAAGAAAAGGAGGGACAAGTGGATTTTTATTATATATATATATATTTTTTTTTTTTTTTTGTGGTCATCAACATCACACCACAAACGCTATCAACCAAGCTAAACTGAACCCAGAATATTCCTTTTATAGTTCTATATATTTGTCAATTCATTACTTACTCAACTAGAATCCTCTAATTAATTCCAAGTTATTTACACTGCATATTAATTAGGAACGCTCATAATATTGGTTGCATGCTGCTTATTTCTGTTGTTTTAATGACTGTTCCCCTCAGTGCTGGCGGAGAGCTGTTATTGCTGGCAGTTTGAATACCAGCAGCCCATCATTCTTTGAAAACTGACACGCGCAATCTTTTCATACAAGTGCGAGGAAAATAGCTCTGTCGTTCACCTTCCCAAAGGCAGCTGTCTGGGAAAGCATCCAGGCGGGAGATGCGAGAGGAGTGGGAATGCTGCTGCTGCGGATCCCATATCTTTACCCAGCCCGAGTACGGTCTCACGGTGTGTTTGTTTTGAGACACGGTGATCATGTGACCAACTCCTGTCTTCCCAAATCCATCATCTCCTTGTTCTTGAGTTAGCAGCTTTTCCCATCCCCACCTTAATAGGCCTGCTGGGAAAATGACTAGACATTGTTTGAGCTCAGCTGTTGATGGTAGACGGTGTGTTTTGTTTAGAGACACACATAGCGATGTTTTGAGAACTTGCGTGGAGGAACTTTGAGAATGTCCTGCGGAGCGGCAGAGGAGATTAACAAAGAGCAGAGTGTAAACACTTAACTGTCTGCCATGGATCTCCACAGAGCTGCTGCTAACACGCTTTCATTAAACAGATCTCGAGCATCAGTAAACCTGTCCGTCCTCAAGCATCCGTTTACAGTGCTGCATAGATGACTTACACACAGTGCCGATTCTAGACTTTTGGGGGCCCTATGCAAAACTGTGTCAGCGGGGGACAGGGTTGAGTGGGGTATGAGTGATTATGAACGAATGAATGGAAAGCATTTGTCCGTGTTTCACTCCGTCTCGAATCACGCTCGCGGAAAGCGCTTGAGAAACTGTGTCAGTGGCTCAGTACACTTTCAACTCGTTCATTCACGTTACATTATTTGACTGATTTTTACGTAGAAAGGGTGACAGCGCACCGAAGAGAATAAAATATATTCCATTTTTCATTATCAACCTCATGAAATGCATTAAACATTACATTTCGCCAGGGTTTCCCCAAGTAAATGAAATAACTGCAGAGGGTTTGTAAAAAAAAAAGTAAAATTTAAACGATTACATTTTTTACATTTTAAAGATTTTATTTGTTTACCTGCATGCCAGTGTGACCATTAACTGACATCAGAGAACTGTGAACATGTGAAAGTGTTGTTAAATTATTAAAATATTAACATGGTATAACTGACTGAGAGGTGCTTTTGTTCTCAAGTTCCGAAGCATGGATCGCAAATGAATTTGTATTACATTTACACGGCCGTTCTATACGAATATTCAAAGCTAAACAACGACACAGTAGAATTTTTAACAAGGAAATTTTAAAAGAAAAAGGAGGTACTAGGGAGAAATCAGTGAATTATCATTTACAGCTTTGGTTTGAATAATCTGTAATAATGTAATCCATAAAAAGTAACTGTAATCTGATTATAAGCATTTTAAATTGCAATGTAATCTAATCACAAATTCAACATTTTTGGAATCTGATTACGTAATCCAGATTAACAGCACAGTTAGCATTATTGATATACATGATGCATTATAAATGTAAACTAGGTTTTTTCGTTTTGTGAGGAAAGCATAAATGATACGTAAACATACTGCAGTGTTAGGGTGTTTAGTGGGGGGGGGGGGGATGAAAATGCACTGCAATGTGATTTTGTTAAGATGTTTTGAACTGGCACTGATGGCCGGTTGATAGGTGGTTTCTAAATGTGTGCTTGTGGTTAACACATTCTGATGGTTGTTTATGTTTTGCTATGAGGTTGCTAGGGCACTTTTAGGTCCTTGCTAGTGCATTGATATCTGGTTGCTATGGTGTTCTGGTTACTGCTGCTGTATTCAAGGTTGTTAATCCTTTGATAGGCGGATGCTAACGCGTTTAGGTGATTGCTAGTGTGTTCTGGTGGATGCTGGGATGTTGCTAGTCCAAGTCAAAAGAGTCCTCTATATGTGCCTTGGCTTCTTCATCAGTGCAAGTCTGAGGGGTTTTTTCTCTCCACTAGCTGAATGCCGCAAATACTTCCTCCTAACCAGCTGCACGATTTGAGGTATCATTCACATTCGAGCAGGACGAGTTACACAGTGAAGTTTAAATCCTTAAGTATGAGCAAGTAATAATAGTAAAGCATGTCTTAGCAAGCACCTCCAATCATTCTTCATTCCAAGAGCAGTTTCCTCATTTCACACATTTGTCAAACCATTTAATCATCTCATTTCCCACTGTAGGTCTGGTTTCTGTCTTCCGTTACTCTTATCTGTTCATCTCATTAAGTAACCTTTCATTTTTACACCCGCTGTACCAGCTGCCCCGCTGCCTCTCGGTCAAGGTCGCTCAGGAGCTCAAGGTCAGATTTGAAATAGTGCTGACAGTGACTCATAATCAGACGGTCACTTTTTTATTGATTACATGATTACATATTATTCACTCAGTAGCAATAAATATTCATAATTTCTTGATTTTTACCTAATTCTTCTTTTCCTCTATTAAATTTTCCTAAAATAGCCTACCACTTATATACAGTCAGAACGTTTTCTAGTGTTGCAGACGTTCACAAAAAGACAGGTGGATATAATTACAGAGAAAATTGAGAGGTCACACAGCATTTGACCACTGGATTTACAAAAATAATTTCAGTTTAAAGAGCATTTCAATATTACATCAACTACTGAACATGCAGAAGGTTATTTAATCATGTATTAATTTGTCTTTGGAAGGCTTTTGTCTTTCAAACAAACTGCACAAATTCACATTATTTCTTATTTGCATTTAATGCCAATTTTTATTTTTATTTTTTGTCAGCCAAATCTTTTTCACCTAATATATTTACTAAGTACCCTGAGATTTTAAAATAAATATTTTAATAATTAAGTATCACATTTGCATGTTCGTGGTTCTCTGACGTTGGTTAATGGTCACATTAAATGCAGGTAAACTAATTTGTTAGGGTTTTATTTTGATTGATGTTATTTTAATTTGACATTTTTATGATTTAATTAATTATTTACTTTTCATTAAACTCACAAACACCCTACAGTTCCTTTACGAACCCCAGTTTGGGAAACTTTGACATAATGTAATGTTTAATGTACCTCATGTTGTCAATAACAACAAAGAGAATATAACGTCTTTGTCTTTGCATTTTTATATCAGTGTGGTACAAGATTAACCTACTTAAATCAATGTGATAAGCAAGTTAGTAGTAATCTAAACGTAATCAAAAAGTAGTTTAATTTTGTTTAATAGTGTAATTTACATTAAATTTTTGTCATGTAATTTGGACTCATTAAAGGATTACAATTTGTAAGTAATCTACCCATGCAGCTCTGCTCTCTGTTTATGCCCTTATGGGGTCACCTTTGGCTCGTCATCTAGTAATCGCAGTTGCTGGAAACACCTGTTTCAATAACGCCAACACAGTCTTCGGTGCAGATGAAGGGATTTCAGAGTCTAATCTCGGCATTTACTGCCGTTTTTGAAACCGGCCCCTCTGGACAAATGCACAGCGTTCTGCAAACACAGGACTTATTGTTTTGCCCCTACTGCAATATGCTTTATGTGTAAACACAGCCCGCAACAAAACCCTGTTTACAGTGTAAATAATCTGCAGGAGACAACTGGAAATGAAAACACCGTCTAAACCGCTGTTGATTAAAACATAAACTAATCCCAAGAAGCCAAGAAGGAAAATCGACTTTCTCCCTAAAATACTCCCAAGTCCTTGTTCTCGTTTTAACTTTATGAATTGTGATAAACCTAATCAAACAGAGCAAAGGTGTAAATCCTATTGTGCTTGAATATAAAATAGTAGTATATTAAAATGTGCCGTTTCTGTAATAACTGCCTGGCCTTTGAGCTAAAGCAGGAATTGTGAATCCCCTCAGGTGACGTTCTCATCCTCCATCATGTGAATGATTGCTATTGCTGTCTGGAGCTATATTTATGCACTACTATTGTGAAATGCCACCACTAGGGGGAGTTTTGTGCCGTTCTCTTTGCCATGCAGCAAAACAAATAAATATACAGCTTTTTATGTGTCTCATCTGTATTAATCTGCCTGCAAATCACAACAAGCAGATAATGCTTTTCCATCGCGGCAGTAATAAAACGCTCCGCACCCTTGCTGAGGCAGCGCGCCATATCTGAAGGTTAAGGTGTCCTCGACTTCCTGCCTGTGGCGAATAGAGATTTAAATTAACCAGTCATTTTCCCAACAGCTCCTTCATATTAAATGGGAAAAAATGACGAGGCAAAGAAATGAAAAATCAGAGTTGATATCCGTGAGCAGAATTCCGTTTTGTGGAGCACAGTGTCACTAAAACCCAAGAACTTCAGGAAAGAAGTCATTTTATCAGCATGAAATGACATCAAGCGGCACTCGGCTTCGGTTTACTGTTATTGCTGTCAATATGGAAACAGAGGGGCAGGTCAGCTGGCGATTTTTCATAAACTGAGACGGGGTCATTTCGGTGCCCGCAGTCGCTTGACCTCTGCTCCCTGCTGGCCTGCTGGGATTTGCGTCAGATTATGGCTTGCAAGGAAACCGCTTTCCATTTCTCCCTCTCTGTTTGCGCTGTGCTGCAGCAGATGCATGCAGCTGCCCAGGTTTGCTCTGTCAGTGGCAAACCCAGCCCTCTTATAAAGCCTCCGGTAAGAGTCTTAAGCCTGATTTGATTACATCATGATCGACAGCAGTCATGTCCGACAGAGTACCGGATGAGATTTTTCCATCCTCAGCTTTAACCAGTCCAGTGAAACATTGACACAGTGGAAAAAGGATGATGAAATGTAGATTTGTCAACACTAAGATCCTGGGACTGTATACATCACCTGTCCAAATATCACACCAATATTTTAGCAAACTTCCCATGTAGCATACCTTTCTCTTGGCCATGTATTTGGCATACTCTTCTATTTTTATACATTTATTAATTTAAAATAATTTTTTGTTCTGACTTTTCCAAAATATTCTGTACACCCAGAACTGGATATGACATGCTGTGTCCCATGATGCAATGCAATGCACTTTACTCTACTCTTTAATTCTAGTGTGACAAATGAAACATCTTGTGGATTCATTATTTACTTAAAACATCAAGACCTTTTTTTCAGACAATATTGGAGAAAAAAAATGCAAAATAAAGTAATCAATAATAATAATGAAGGGATTCATTTATAAAATACACACTACCATTCAAAAGCCTGAGTTGATAAGATTTTTTTATTTAAATGTCAGTCTCTTATGCTTACCAAGGCTGAATTTATGTAATCAAAATACAGCAAAAGCTGAAATATTGTGAGAAATAGTATTATAATTTAAAATAACTATATACTAATTGAATACATTTTAAAATGTAATTTATTCCTGTGATGTGCAGCTGAATTTTCAGCATCATTACTCCAGTCTTCAGTGTCACGTGATCCTTCAGAAATCATTCTAATATGCTGATTTGCTGCTCAAGAAGCATTTCTTATTATTTTTAATGTTAAATACAGTATTGTATGTACCTGTACATTTATTATTGTGTGTGTGTGTGTGTTTTTACTATGACTGTCCTATTTTTGCAGTATGCATACAAATATGAATGCAAATTTTATTGTGCGTAAATTACACCGAATGATGAATTGCCCTAATATTTGAATTTGCCCAAATATGCAAAGCACGTACCACAATGCCATGCATCTGACCAGTGTCACAAGGTATCCATAAGCTATTTTAATCTTGTTGGTTCATTATTTATTGAAACTGCCAAAAGTACTTTATTTACACAAAATAACAGTATAAATACAAAAGGACTGTAAAAGAGTACTCTAGACCAATTAAACAACCAGAGGGTCATGTAACACCAATATACAGGCCTAGGCCAAGTATGCAATGTTTTGAAATATTTATTCAGCATATACTGTTACACACATTGCTTTTAAAATAAGATTGTTTGCTGTATGTACTTTATAAAGTGTGACATGCAGTGAACAGTATGTTAACGTTATTTCTGAACATAGCCAAAGATATCATCCATTTGGTGCAAACATAAGCTGCTGTCTGGGATCTCTAAAAGCCCTCTCCACATCTGTGTATGTGATGAGTGATGAGGAGACGCCATGAATAGCATACCTTCCTGGAACACCTGTAGGCTGGGCTCTAATCTAACAGATGGCTTTTCTGATCAGCACTGCTGTTGAATACACTACAGATTTAACGCTTCTGTAGGTTAAAGCAACTGCTGGATGTTTTCCCAAAGATGTTTTGCAATTTGCGATTCGTGCTTTTACTATTGATCGTGCAACACTACCTGTCGAGATTGTTTGATAACGTCAATCGATTGCTCACACTCCCAGCCTTTATTAAACTATATCTAAGGTGGAACAATGTTGATATGCTGATGCAAAAAAAAAATGTATTTGTGCTGCTTCCTGAAACTCTTCCTGGTGGTAACATGATGCTCAAAACCTCCCCCTCACACAGGAGGAGTCAAGAAAGTTAAGCATAATACAGAGTCAGCTGTCCTCATCAAAAAAAATCAATCTAGACACGGCGAGCAGGACTTTTCCTTCAGGTTTATTTTTGGATGACAACAGCCACATTCTTTGTTATGACACAGCTACTTAAAGGAACACTCCACTTTTTTTGGAAATAGGCTCATTCTCCAACTCCCCCAGAGTTAATAAGTAGAGTTTTACCGTTTTTGAATCCATTCAGCCGATCTCCGGGTCTGGCGATAGCACTTTTAGCATAGCTTAGCATAGATCATTGAATCCAATTAGACCAGTAGCATCGCGTTCAAAAACGACCAAAGAGTTTCGATATTTGTCCTATTTAAAACTCGACTCTTCTGTAGTTATATCGTGTACTAAGACCGGTGGAAAATGAAAAGTTACGATTTTCTAGGCTGATATGATTAGGAACTACTCTCATTCCGGCGTAATAATCAAGGAACTTTGCTGCCGTAACATGGCAGTGATATTACGCAGCGCCTGAAAGTAGTCCCCAGCTAGGTAACTAGTTATAACATGGAGATGGAAACATTATGCTTTGGGGGTGTTTTTCTGCTAAGGGGACAGGACAACTGCACCGCATCAAAGGGACCAGGGACGTGCACAGGGGGGTTGCTCAGGTTGCCCGGGCAACTGCCCATATACCCTTCTCGACTCACGTTGCCCTTCCGAGGTGGAAAAAAATAAATAAAAAAATCGTACAATGGATGCAGAATTTCACGTAAGCCTAGATAAAAAAAAAAAAAAAAAAAAAAAAAAAAAACGCAAAGCCTCATTCACTTCCATATTCGGGAAAGTGAAAGTCAGTAGGGGAAGGGCAAACTCTGTTTACGTGGCTGCAGCGCTGCACGCGACCGGCACCTGAGCTGAGCCTGCATGAGCGGCACTAGGAGATTGTCGCGGTTGTCGGGTGAGACGACTTAACGTTGTCGGAAAGGTATAACCAGTGATGGGAATAACGGCGTTATAAATAAACGGCGTTATTTTTTTCAGTAACGAGTAATCAAACGAATTACTGTTTCCCCCGTTACGCCGTTACCGTTACTGACAATAAAATGTGGCGTTACTATATTATATTGTTAGAATTTCATTTTTCAGTTCATCTGAATGGATGCACAGTGTAGCTGTATTTGGCGTGCCGTAAACTCTAGTGTGAAGCGCACGACTCGCCGTCGCTTTCTCTTACATACACGCACACAAAGAAAGATACAGAACAAGAGAGTCTTTCATAACATGCAGAATTGACGCGCTACATGTAAACGATATTCTTTGTTGTATTTTCCTGTCAAAATAACGGGTTTGATTTGGAATTCTTCAGCTTTTAAGAACTACCGGTTTCTCTGGTAGTGGGCGGAACTAATGAGCAAACGACAATCTCATTGGCTGGCGCTCACCTATTATCGTTTTGATTTCAGCAAATCAATTCGAGCAAACGCAGACAACGTGGTTAATATTCATGAACCCAGCAGCTCATTAATCCTTAGTGTGTTTTATATTGATGACAAATATGCATTCATACTTGGTTATTCTAATTACTAAAGTTCTATCATCATATAATATTAAATTATCATAATATTATATTATAATGCTTGACTGACTGATACTAAGTGTCAGTAGATACATAATGTAGGTTAATGTACAATGTTTCATAATAATAATTTATTCTTTTTAGTGTCCATTTCATTAATTTAACATATTTAATATTGGGGGCATCCAAACTTATTTGACATTTGAACATTTTTTAAAAAGTAACGCAATAATTACTTTCCCTGGTAATTAGTTACTTTTATAATGATGTAACTCAATTACTAACTCAGTTACTATTTGTGAGAAGTAACTAGTAACTATAACTAATTACTTTTTTAAAGTAACATGCCCAACACTGGGTATAACAAACGGAAATTTTGCATGTTTAGTATGTAAATCAGTGACTTGATAGGGTATTGTTAGGGATATTGATGTAGGGATTTTCATGACTCAAGTCAGGATTTTCTATGTTATTATTAGTAGTAGTTAAGGTAGTAGTTAAGGTGATTTAGTGCTGTATTTCAGTGTTTTACTACTTTGTGTATATATATTTTAATAAAGACCCTGTTATTCTCAGTCCTTCATATAGCCTGTGAGTTGTTTTTTTGTTTTTGTTTTTTTTTTTTTTTGGGGGGGGGGGGGGAGGGAGGGAGGTGTTGCCCTTTTTTTTAGGTCAGAGCAACTGCCCCTCAAAATTCCTGTGCACGTCCCTGAAAGGGACGATGGACGGGCCATGTACCGTCAGGGCCAGGGCATTGAAAATGGGTTGTGGATATTCTAGCATGACAATGACCCAAAACACACGGCCAAGGAAACAAAGGAGTGGTTCAAGAAGAAGCACATTAAGGTCCTGGAGTGGCCGAGTCAGTGTCCAGACCTTAATCCCACAGAAAATCTGTGGAGGGAGCGGAAGGTTTGAGTCGCCAAACGTCAGCCTCGAAACCTTAATGACTTGGAGAGGATCTGCAAAGAGGAGTAGGACAAAATCCCTTCAGAGATGTGTGCAAACCTGGCGGCCACCTGCAAGAAACGTCTGACCTCTGTGATTGCCAACAAGGGTTTTGCCACCAAGTACTAAGTCATGTTTTGCAAAGTGGTCAAATACTTATGTGACTCATCAAAATGCTCAATGCTCAAAATCAATTTATAACTCTTTTGAAATGCGTTTTTCTGGATTTTTTTTGTTGTTGTTGTTATTCTGTCTCTCACTGTTCAAATAAACCTACCATTAAAATTCTAGACTGATAATTTCTTTGTCAGTGGGCAAACGTACAAAATCAGCAGGGGATCAAATAATTTTTTTCCCCACTGCAAATCTGTCCGAGGTACAATTAGAGGCCGTTCACATTGGACTCATCCTTGTGTTCATCTGCACAATGTTTTATGTCTTTTGAGCATTTTGTCTAGCTGTTGTTCTGACTGCAGGCTCACAAAGAAGGTGGTATATGTCAAGCTTGAATTCTTCTGATAGGAAAATCACCTAGTAATTAAAGGGGACATGATTGTATTCGTTTTTTTTTAATTGACCTTAATTAGCGTGTTAATTTGAAAGTGCTAATGAATGGCATCTATCTTCGAAGGTAACTCAATCCTCAACACAAGTGTACAGTAATACAAGAATGCATGTTAAAGCAATAGTTAACTCAGAAATGAAAATTTTGTCCAGAAGTGACGATTTAAAGTTAAAATGCCTTTAATGATGGATTTGTTTCTTCCAAACAAACAACTTTTCACTTCACCATATGTTAATTGATAGACTGGAGTGGTGTGGATTACTGTGATGTTTTTTTATCAGCTGTTTGGACTCTCATTCTGATGGCACCCATTCACTGCAGAGCATCCATTGGTGAGCAAGTGATATACTGTTATACGTTTCTCCAAATCTGACGAAGAAACTCATCTACATCTTGGATGGCTTGAGGGTGAGTATCTGGTGAGCATTTTAATTTTTGGCTGAATAATTCCTTTAAAGGGATAGCTCACCCAAACACAAAAATTATGTCATGATTTAAGAAAATATCTTTAAAAATACATTTTAAAGAATGAAAATTGCATTTTGTCCAAAAGTCAATGTCCAAAAACACTTGTTTTACTCCATTTTACTCACCCTCAAGGCATCCTAGGTTTATATGACTTTCTTCTTTCAGACGCATCCAGTCTGAGTTATATTCAAAATGGTCCTGGCTCTTTCAAGCTTTATAATGGCATGGCTGGGTGTTTTTGTTCAACAGTCCAAAAGTAGTTAAATAAAGCGCATGCATCTATAATAAAATGTGCCTCACACGGCTCTGGGGGGTGAATTAAGGCCTCCTGTAGCGAATCCATTTGTTTGTCAAAAAAAATCCTTATTTAAAACGATGTAAACAGCTTTGTGTAACTTCCGCTATCTGTCGTACGTGCGTTCATGAGAAACTGTCTTTCCGGCGGATGACGTAGGCGTAGCGCATGTGCATCTTGCGAAAACCAATGTTTGTTTACAGGATCAACGGATCCTACAACCGTTAGCAGAAGTGAGAAAAGGGTGTTTATATCATTTTAAATATGGATATTTGTCTTAGAAAAACACATTGATTCGCTACAGGAGGCCTTTATTCACCCCCGGAGCCATGTGAGGCACGTTTTATTATGGACTGCTGAACAAAAACACCCGCCCATGCCATTATAAAGCTTGAAAGAGCAAGGATCATTTTTAATATAACTCCGATTGGATTCATCTGAAAGAAGCCATTTACACATAGGATGCCTTGAGGGTGAATAAAACATGGGCTAATTTTCATTTTTGGGTGAACTAACCCTTTAAAATTTGTCCTTCATGTTTCACAGAAGAAAGAAAGTTGTACAAGTTTGGAATGACATGAGAGGGAATGAATAATGACTGAATTTTTGGGTGAACTATCCCTTTAAAATGGATATTTTCTTCTGTATTGTGACATGCATCCCAGTGAAATGGTTAATCAGAAAAGAAAAAGTCGGGTGGGACTTGGTTCTATGCATCAGTTGTTGATTTGATTTTTGTGATGTGGGCGTTGCACTCAAATCTGAAGGAAAGTTAAAGTGATTAAATAAATCACTTCAAATTAAATAAATCCTGCATACATCACCAGAGAGAAGTCTGTCATTTCACTGGAAGGTCCAGTCATGACATTGTGATTTAAACATTACGTGGTCTGAACATTTATAAAATGAAACACATGCACAGATGAACTGTCTACAATAAGATCTATAATATGCATTTAGAAAACAGGTATAGAATAGATCCATTTCATGCAGACTTTAAGTATGTACCTTGGGACTTTGCACTACACGTTGCTCATGCGTTCATGTCTGCTTTGCACGTACGTGTTGTGAATTACATGCGTTCAATACAGCAGCCTTCAAGATACAGTCAAGGTTTAGATGCTCCGATCCAGATATCCAGGCTTTCACTCCAGAAATGATGCACTCGTGCGGAGGAGGTGTGTTTTCCGTTTCCCTGGTGTGCTGTGCTGTGTGTGTGTGTGTGTGTGTGTGTGTGTGTGTGTGTGTGTGTGTGTGTGTGTGTGTGTGTGTCAGTGGAGAGCGTGATGTGCTCATCAGAGCCGAGTTCTTAATCCCAGGAGATGGAGCTGCCCATCCCCACGAGCTGAATAATGGATGCCCGCTTCAGCGGACCAGCAATCCACAGCTCAGCAAAGGCAGGACAGGACTGTCTTCCTGTGCTTTCCAAGCTCGCAGGTCACAGCTTGGGAAAACCCTGACTGTGCAAATCAGCTCCTTGGTGCACCGATGTCCTGTGCTTTGCATGATGTGTTATGGTTGAATTCAAATCAGCTGCTACACTATAAAAATGCTTTTTAAATGTAGTAAGTTGACTGTAATCAAAATGCAATACTCCTTTTCCATATTTTTAAATCTCCATCTCTGTCCCCTAATCTGATAAGCAAGCAGGCAGATGTTTATCTTGCCTAATTCATCCTCCCAGCTGATGCACGGTGTAATCCCACAGAGCATATCCCGCCGTGACATCAGACACCGGCTCTCGTCATGTGCTGTGTGCAAGGATAAAGCAAGGATGATTTCTTTTTCCGTCCCGTGAGCTAGCGTAGCTCGTAACGTTGTTATGACAGCACAGCCTCCAGCAACAGAGCGTTTGCTTGGTCGCTTGAAATTCCAGGAAGGGCCGGAGTTAATGTGTACAGGTCCTGTTTTTTCGGCCTCTTTCACTTCCATGACCTGTTTATCACCCTCTTGCCCTTCATGCTAAAGTTAACCAGCGGATCATGTAGTTAATTCAAAGCAAACTATTAACAAAACAGTGAATGCTGTTATCAGGATAAAGGTATAGCTGCCAGCGCAATCTGTAAATGATTATCTCCCAGATAAGAATGCTGTGACCTCTGCATATTAAAATCACAAGCATTAACATGTAAATATGCTATTTTTCACTTCTTGTAGAAGAGTGAAGTATAGGAGAGATTGGGGCATGTATAACTGGAGTCAAAAGTGCAATTTCACAAATTCAAATGATGCTGGTTTCGAAACACCTGGGTCTGAAATTAGAATCAATTCTGTCCTATAAATTAAAGTTGTCACATGTAATTTTATACAGATGCTGATTATATTATCTTTAGGCTGAAACAATTGTTTGATATTTCTTTAATTTTCATTTCCCTGTTTAAAATTTGCTGAAAAGCATATAGGCTGTAGACAAGTTCTATTGTGACAACTTACCCCAAATAGTGTTTCATTGTGCACTGCTATTGGTTTAAATGGATAGTTCATCCAAAAATGAATATTCTGTCATCATTTACACACCCTCGTGTCTTTCCTGGCTGTTGATTTTCAAAACAAAAATAAATATATTTTAATGAAGACTGAGTGATTTCTCCAAAATGTTATAAACACTGATCAATGCACAGACATAGAGCACATCAAATATGATAAACATAAACTCAGATGTGTAAGAACCAGTGAGATTTGTTCTCGCATTGAGCCATGGGTATTAATTTTGTGTTCCTTGATATGCTTTTTTAAAACTTTCAAATATGGGCAGCCGCTGACTTGCATTTCATGAATCACCACTAAACAACATCTTTACTGTTTTACTGAAAAAAAGGACACAGACATCTTTCTCTCTCTCTTTATTTTTTATTCATTTATTTTTTAACAGTGGTGACAGTACTCAGTTGCTTTTCCTTTTAGACTTAAAGGTAAGTACCTGCACAGAAATGAAAAATAAACCCAGCGAAAAACATTCGCTAGAGTAAAATGTGTGTGACAACTAGTTCTAGTTCCTTTATCCATATATACTGTAACGTCATTCCAAAGTTCTGCAGAAGATTGACAAACACAGCCAAACCCTTTTACTACAATGAGCTTGCGTAAAATAAAAATCCCTCTTTGACTGTAATAGGAAACGCCCCTGTCATAAACGATGTCTACACAGCTTTGATAGCACTAGCCTGCCCCACCCATACGCCTGATCAGTGTGTGAACACGACGCTGTTCCTGATTACATTTCAATTTCACATTCTTCAAAAGATCCCAGACAGGACATGCATATTTAATAGCATAATACTGGTTTTATTTAGAGGACAGATTTTAATGCTCTTTAGGGCTGTGCTAATGAAGAGTTTGCTGCACATGTGCATGTTTGTGTGCTCTGACTGCTGGCTATTTCAGCTGACTGCATTGATGCTGTGACCTCTGTGTCCTGGACCGGAACTGTGCTGCTCAATAATACATCGGCATGTTCTTATGAGAAATGCAGCAGTTGAGGTAAACCCGGCAGTGTTGGGTTTGGGGTGCATGCATTTTTCAAAGCCCACCTCTTCTTCTGTTTCTTTGCTGCTTTTTTTAAGGCCCTCAAGCTTCTCCCTCCATTAGTCATCAGCGTTTTGGTCTCAGCTAAAGTGAGTCAGTACTAGCCGTACCACCCACATGCCACAAACACACACACACACATTCACGTACATATCCGCGTTTAATCACCACAGAGGATAAAGGCAAAGAAATAGTCGCTCCTTTATTGGATATAGTTGCATTATTCACCATAAAAACCATTAGATATGCCTGAAATGTTTGTCTTCATACAAATCATTCATACTACAAACTAACAAACTAGGATTTATTCCTTGATTTTCCACTTATGTTAGATTTTGTGTCACTCACTTAAAAGGAAGCAATGTGTGTGTAAATATGTGTTACTACTGAGATATGACATGTCTGAGTGCCATACTGCATATAAGCTGGGTTTTTTTTCATTATTATTATTTATATATATATATATATAGAAAGAGAGAGAGAGAGAAATGTCCAAGGACAACTTTCAGTCAGATTAATACAGTTAATATCAGTACTGATATTCATAATTTGTGGTTGAAAACATTTTAAATGTTTTCGAAAGAAGTATGTTATACTCAGCAATGCTGCATTTATTTGTTCAAAACAAAGCAGTAAAAATAGCAACACTGTGAAATATTATTACAATTTTAAATAACTGTTTTTTAAAAATATATATTATTTCTGTGATGCAAAACTGAATTTTTCAGCCATTATTCCAGTCTTCAGTATGGAAGCCTGTTTCCTCCTTGGAATAAAATAATAAAAGCAACTGCTACTTTTTCTCACAATTCTGAGCAAATTTTTATCTCACAATTTTGTATTTTTTTTTCTTACATCTTTACATCTTCCACTGATGTTTTTCCACCACTAAATAAAAAAAATAAGTAAGCAATTGTGACTTTTTATCTCACAATTCAGTTTATATATATTTGAAGTTTATATATTTTATTTTTTTCTCTCTTTTTGATTTTTTATTACATTAAAAAGTAATATTTCTTTTTATTAGCAATGTTAAAGACAGCTGTGCTGCATAATATTTTTGTGGAAACCTGTGATTTTTTTATTTTATTTTTTTTATAAAGATTCTTTATTGAACATATAAAGTTAAACAGAACATCATTTATTTGAAACAGAAATTGCTTGTAACATTGTCTTTACTGTCTCTTTTTGACTAATTTAATGCATACTTGCTGAATAAGTTTTCAAAAAGAATAAATCTTACTGACCTCAAACATCTGAACAGCATATATATAAATAGGCTAAAAGAACATGTGCCTTAGTTCGTTTCTTTGCTTCAGTGATTCTTGTGACACGGTTGAAGTGTTAATCAAACCTCTGTCGAAGTGGGTTTCTGTGTGTATGCAATCAGAATGGCCCTTCAGCAAGCGTTCCCTCCTGATTTACAGGTGCATGGCGTGCGCTGTGTCTAATGAGAAGCCTTCAGCCAGGTGTTGAGGTGACTGGGGTTGCCTGGGCTACGCTGTGCATCTCGCTGAGCTAGCTGGAAGCGTCGAGCGCTGAGCTAATGCAGGGACACTGTGTTCCGACAGGAACAGTTCCACAGGGAGGCCAAGGGAAAAGATGGAGACGCTGCCTCCCTCTCTCACTCAGTCTTCTAAAATATACATTTCACCCACAGTCTGTCTGGCTCATCATCGCTCCTGCTGTTCGCCAGCAAAGTCAAAGTATTGAATCTAGCAGGTTGAAAACCTGGAGGAGTGTTAACAAGATGCTGCCTTTGAGTTTTTTTTCAGCAGCTGGACTCTTGCAGTGAGCCATACCTGAATGATATTATCATTTATATTTTAGATGTCAGTATAGTGCAATCGTGCAACGATTTCAGTCATGATTTTTTTTAATCTATGAATTTGGATCTTAAGCAAGCAAGTTTTTGTTTGCTTGTTTGTTTATGGCATGAAAATTCTATTCATTTCGTAGTTTTTTTTCATCCAGTATTTTTATGCAATATATCATAAAACTATTAAAGATTTTTTTTTATTTGAAAAACAAATGAAGTAAAATATATTGGATAAAAAACACAAACTTAAACAAGTGAGAAATGTTGCCTTGGCAACTAATTAAAATAAAACAAGTTTAAGGTAAATTACCTAAATTACTAAAACTGTGATAAAAAAAGACAAAAGCATGTGAAATTACTAAAACATAAATTATGAAGAGAAAAAAAATATATAATGAATATATAATACTATAATAGTATATAAATATTACTAAAATAATTCACATAAAAATACATGGAAGGAAGAGCAAAGGTTTGAGACTGAATTTGAGATTTTGTCTTAGGACACTTGATTCACCTTTAGTAAGAATTGTAAAGTAAATCATGAATTGCACAACAAAGTATCACACAAAAAGGTGCAAAAATATGTTTGTTTTATATTTTGGTGCACGTTTGGGCCTTTTAACAGTGTCAAAGCAGGAATAGACCATGTCAAAGACTCATCAAATGTTATATTTCTACTTTCCAACCAGTATGTGATATGAACCTCATTTAAAAGGCCATGCGAACAACCACTAAGAGATAAAACCGGAATTGCACACTGGTTTGCGGTGTGAATGTAGCCGGTGTTATGCCCTGGCTGTCTCTTGTGTTTTGCTCTCATCACTAAGCATTCACGGCTGCACACACGTTTGCAGGGCTGTACCGCAAACATACATGCAGTAGAGATGCAGCGCGTTCCCTGATCTGCAGTACTGAATGATTCAAGGCCTGAATCCGCCGTTGTCCCCCGCTCTCATCTCTCTCGCTCTCACACAATCTGCTCTCCTGCTCTTTTTCCCGGCACATCACTCACTCGCTCCTTTCCCTTTCTCTGTTGCACTGTTTGTGGGACATTGATATTACATGGGTTATTTCTGGAACTGAGGTTCACCTTTGAGAGTTGTATTTCCGCCATACCGGAGAGGGCACACGGATCCATTCCTCCTTTGTGACAGGCGGCTATTTCCAGAGCAGATCACATGACATGACAATAGGCACGCATGCACATCCCTGCTGACACCAACCCCATTTTGCTCTCTGTGTACTAACAGCCAGACTGGAGCCAAATTGCATGCACTTGAGTGTTTAAACTTTAAACAGAACCTGAAGCGCGAGACGTGCACACTCACCAAAACACCCAGCTGCTCGGACTGTTCTATTCTTGCTGTGTTAAATGCACAGAGTGTTTTCCACCCTCCACATGCGTGTGATCGAGAGAGAGATGCATGAGTTGCATTAACTCTCGGAGCTCCTCACATTACCAGAAGCATGTAGCTTTATGAGCTAATATAATGGAGCTGCATCTGTTGGTCACACCTGCTGTGTGCATGTGTGTGCAACTCCATGTGTTTTCCATGTTCTCTGTTTTTTGTTCTTCTCGGTTCACAGGCGAGAGAGACGGGCGAAAGTAAATAACTGAAATCTCTGGCATGCTCGGCGTGAGTTGAACTGTCCGTGTCGGATCATGTGATGCACTGCTTCATCTTTGCACCAAGATGGGACCCCCGTGAGGTCCTTGTGTCAACCCAACACAAGCACAGCTGCTTCAGACGGGCTTTACCCGCACACCAGCATGGGTTTGTTACACCTGCAAAGGGTTAAAGATCATGTGAGGTCTGTTTTCCGCTCCATCATCCATGTGTATATTTTAAACAAACAATACTGGATTTAACCTTTAAATGCCGTTGTGATAACAAGCGAGAGTGGAGGGGGAGTGGCTGGGGGGGCGTGGCCACAGAGCCTCAGCGTGAGGATGCTACGCTCTTGTTTTGAATTCCTCTGATCCAACTGTCCAAATATCCCGGGAAGTTGGCGAATGGTTCTGGTTAGTCACGTGATTGGTAGGAAATGTACAGCTGTGGGACAGAGGAAATATAGAATTTCAGATTTCATAAAGATCTAACTGCTTAAAAAAACTGGTGACACTTTACGAGTAAGGTTTGTTAACATTTGTTATTGCATTAGGTATCATGAACTAACAACAAAGATATGTGACCATGGACCACAAAACCAGTCACAATGGTCAATTTCTTTAAGTAAAGCTGGATAAAAAAGTTTTCCATTGATGCATGTTTGTTAGGATCGGACAATATTTGGCTGAGATACAACTATTTGAAAATCTGGAATCTGAGGGTGCAAAAAAATAAAAATAAAATATTGAGAAAATCGCCTTTAAAGTTGTCCAAATGAAGTTCTTAGCAATGCATATTACTAATCAAAAATAAAAATTTTATATATTTACAGTAGGAAATTTACAAAATATCTTCATGGAAAATGATCTTTACTTAATGTTCTAATGATTTTTGGCATAAAAGAAAAATCAATCATTTTATGGTCCAGGGTCACATATATATTTTAAACAGCATTCTAGGCTAATGTTAAATATTATTTGCATGTTACATTTATAAATATATTATTTTTCATTGGTCAAGTCAAAATTAATTTGTATAACACACAGAAACAGAACTAAAATGCTGCAGAATTCATAAATTCTTTCTTTAATATTCCCTTTTTACAGTGTAATTACACAAATTAGTAATGATTAATATAAATAACCTACTAGTATAGGGATAGGGTTTGGTTTCGTGCTAGTTGCTTGCAATTAATTTGTGCATAAATACATGTAAATACATGTAATGCATAACAAGGACATATTGAAATAAGGTGCTACCAATAATCCAGACAATAATATATAACGATAACATTATATTTTAAGGTCCAATTCTCACAACAACAAATAAGGTGATTATTGAGGCAAAAGTCATAGATAATAGTTAATAGTGACAACTGAGCCTTAGAATAAAGTGTGGCCTAATGTTAAAAATAACACAAAACTTAATTTGGTTACACTTAATTTTAAGGTGTCCTTGTTACAGTGTAATTAAATACTGAGTAATATTAATCAACTATGTACTTGCTATATGGTGAGGTTTAGGTTTAGGGTTACTTGCATGTAATTATGCATAATTTATTGTTATTATAATAGTAAGTACATGTAACGTGTAACAATGACACCTTAAAATAAAGTGTTACCCTTAATTTATATGATAAATAAAAATGTATGAGCATGTAGTACGTAACCTAGATTAATAAAAGATGTGAATGTATTGTTCATTGTTCTTTCTGTTGCTTATGATAATGCATTAAATAATGTTAACAAACCTTACCAAAAAATGCGTAGTTTCGCAATTAAAGGATAATAGTTCAATGTCGTTGAAACTTTATGGGTATGCACTTTCGAAAATGGCCGAGCAACATGTTTTATAATTAAAAAGTCTAGTTCTCGTGTTCTGTGCTCTTAGTTTTGATTCTCCAGTGTTTACACTGCTTAAAGTACTGCTTTTATAAATCACCTGCTTTAGTGCATTGGAATGCATAATGATTGCTTCAGAGGTGCGCCGAATAAGGGTCTGAGCGGCCTTGAAACGGCCTTGCCATGTAATTAGATGGAAGCTTATCATCTCCACCGGTATACCCCTCGCCACGTGACAGCGCACAGCCATTGATCTGTGGGCTGCTGCTCCATTGACCTAAACGAGAGTCTCTCTCAGTGCTTTCCCTGAGGAGAAACAGAGGAGCCACTTCAGGAAAGGAGAGGGCTGTTCCGAACAGAGATCCTGATTCAAGACGCTGCTGAAATGGGACAGCCACATGTGACCCAGGAAGCAGGCGGCACTCTAATGTAAATGATGCTTGGAGGTCACCCTTTCCGAGCAGCTGACTCTGAGACATGGAGCGACACCTCAGGAATGTTGGGCCATTCGTGCGGAACTAACCTTCTACTTGTGGCAGTTGTCCTTGAGTAATGAAAGTGTTTTGAGCTTGGGTTGCTGACAGATGCTTTTTTCATGTGCCGTAGGACCAAGCAGGCTGACCTTTGACCTACCTCAGCCAGGGCGGATTACTAAATGAACAAAAACCAACAAGCGCTTTCTTAAATCTCAATTTGATCCTTTCTGAACTGAGAGAATCTGACAGTTGTGATTTGGAGCTGCCGTAAAAAATGCAAGTGCAGTTACCGTGAGACCAATCCCTCGTCTGGAACGGAGCTCAGAGGTCAACAGAGTTTCAAACAATGCACATTTCCTGTCGGTACCTTCACAGGTGTCCATAAGCTCCAGACTTCTATGTGAAATGATTTCTTAATCAGACACTCTCTGAGGTATCCATCCAGAAAGCAGTAAAGCATTAGTGAATAATGATCTGCAGATAAAAGGAATTAGAGCAGCATCTTGGAATCATTTCATGCGCTCCACTTTCTTTTGTAGACAATAACCAACAGGGTTTTATGACTTTTTTTTTCTCTTTGTGATTTATGCAGTGCTTCCTCAATGCCTCAACACTTATCACTAGGTTGATTTAGTCAGAATAGATAAGATAATGAATGCAAACATTTCAAGTCACCGAGGTTGCATGGTGTGGAGGACAGCGGAGAACTTGGCAGTCTTCAATATCACAGGACTTGGCCGAATGAACGCTGTCCTTGGATCCCCTCAGAGGAATAATAAATAAATGACGATGCCACGCCAGTCACCCTAGTATTAATTCAAATAACAAAAAAAAAGGGAAAGAGGAAAAAGAGACAAGGAGAAAGGTACACTTCAATTGTAGATCATATAATACATACAGTAAAATGATTTGAATTATGCACACAATAGATTGACAATAGAGGCTGTTCCAAGATGCTTTCTTATGGGTAATTATTAAGCATTGCACATATTCTTTGTGGAAAAGGCAGTTCCAGAATGCAATGTGAAAAAAAATACATTTATATTTAAAAAAAGAAAAAAAGAAAAGAAAAGTTGATTCTTAATCAATATTTTGCTAACTATACTGTATGTACAGTAATATCAGTACTCATTCAAAAGAAAAGCATCAATAAAAACAACACTTAGTTAAAAATATTTTACCAAATATTTTCTTAAACTATATTTTTTATGCTTAGAGTATTGCCATTAGCTTAGCAATATAAATCAGGATGCTTTTCTGTTTCTGCATCTAAACCTGTAGTATTTGAGAGTAAAATAAATCACATTAGCTGCATTTGCATTTGTTGTTCAGTGTCTGAAATAAATATGCATACAGCAACTTACACGGAAAAACACAAAAGTGAAGAATGACAGCATGCACAGACAGTTGATTTTTGTGTGAGGTTCTGTTCCTTTGATTCTCATTTTTGCTTTCCCTTGTTTTCTTGCAGATTTCTGGAACATCACAAAGCTTGACTAGTAAAAGGTGATGTAAACACTCTTTATTGGTACACATGCTCTTTACCCTTTGGTCTCTTTGAAACGCTATTTTATATTTATTTTATCATTTCTAAGAATGCGTAGTACTTTGAAATTTGATAAGTATTCATTTACACTGCAGATAAACTCCAGTTTTACAGTTCTTGAAAAAGGATGGGCCTGATTCTCTATCACAGTGACCAGAGGTCAACTAACCTGCTTAAAGTGCCGCAGTGGGAACAGAAATTGAAAACAATATAATGTCTGAAAAGATAGACTGTTCTTAATGTTTAATATCAAATCTGTATCCATCATGGTTCATTGGACCAAAAAGAGAGACTGCAGAATTATGTTACTGTGTTATTCTTGACGTGTCCAAAAGAGAGAGACAGGAAGATGAATGTATCTACTACATTATTAGATGACCATGACCAATACTGTGGGTGATCTTGCCTAAACCTGCTGCACTTCCTCCTCCTCCACCGATGAATCAGGATTCACTTCCTTGTCTTGAGGGAATGTTTTGTCAAAGACCTGTCTCAGCCTGATTGATTCTCACACTCCCTTCAGGAGGGAAAATCCTACTTCCCTCGTATTCTGGCTTTTTGGCTTTGCTTTTATGAAATGCCCAGGTTTTGCTATTGCATTTTTGTGCTAGCTTTGTGTTTGGGTTGGGGATTTCTCAGTGGGTCATGTGTTTTATAATCTTTGTGTAATTGCAAAAGCGCTCATCTCATAGCAGCGAGGTAAGGCTTTGCTTCAATGCGAGTATGCAATGCGCTGTAGGTACGGTTTAAGACTAATCCTTATCTGTTTTCTTTCAGTTTTATTAGCATCATGCTTTTCCCCCAACTCTCCCTTTCTCCTCTTTCCTCACAACTCATCTCACTTTTCCACCAGCCAAGCCCCCAATCTCTCTGGCCAACTGGAAGGGAGAACAGCAAGGGGTTTAAGGTCAGAGGATGTACCTTAACAGATGAGCAAATACACATTAATTACGTTGCGATGGCTGACGTCCCCTGGGCAGAATGAACCGATCATCCCCCTACCCTTCGAAGCTGTGCTTACATTAAGCAGACTTTGTAAGCTGGTGTTCTGGTCCACCTCCAACAGCAGCTGTTAAGAGAGACAGAGAGAGGAAATCAAAGACTCTGACATTGCATAAGATTTTTTTCCCCATAAGCAGAGAATAGTGACCCATTCCTAATTGCAGTAGTATTCTCAATGAAGCAAATCATCTATGTTGCAGTTAAGGGATAAGCATGTATTATGAATCCTAATGGAAACCCCATCAGTTTGTCGGTTTGATAACCAATTCTGTCTGCTGGAAGACTGTTCTGTGTTAATAAAGTTACTGAGGGTATGGCACTTGACAGCATGTGGGCATGTAAGCGGCATGGCCTCCAGCCGTGGCATCCTGATAAAAGATGAACAGCCTTGTTTTGGTTGTCAAGGATTATCCAAGTCACATGGGACGGTAATGCAGAGACTAAATATAAGTTATAAGATATTTCAAACAGCATGGAGTTGGAGCTCACCCAATGGCATGAATCATGTGTCAAACTCTTGTTTCATCATCACAGCAAAAGGGGTTATGAAGGAGCTAGTCGAAGCAGTCAGAAATTTACACATCAAGCGCTTTAGATGTGAACGGGAGAAAAGATCATCTTTAGGGAAAAGCTCATCTGTGAAGCCTCTTACGTAACAGTTACGAAAGAATCCATGATTCCCACCCTTGGTCTGAGTTTAATGCATGCAAGTAAGTCACGTTTACACGCGATAATCTTCATTGCTGCAAATGCATTGTTGACCTTTCCAGAGATGCTGCCGTCTGCATTTATATTTAGCTCCATTTTCCTGCTTGGTGAGCACAAGGTGGAATGAAGGGAGTTGTAGCTGTTGTATAATCCCTGTATGACTAACTACTGCAGCAAGGATTGGACCAAGAGCATCACTCTGAAAGAGGAAGCCTGCAAACCCAGTCACCACCTGACCGTCCACTTTTTAACTATCATTCACAATCAGACAAATAGCCTTGTGCGTGATTCAATTACCTACGGATTCGGCACCAAGGGAGTGTGCTTTTGTGATAAGACGGTGGGGTTATCAGGGCCTGCGTCTCTTGGCTCCAATGTGGCAGTGAAGTGCAGAGAGGCGAAGAGAAAGGGAGAGGCTAGGGGTCAGTTCCCTCCATCAATCTGCAGTTATACTTTTGGGACTGGCTCAAAGCGACCAAGCATTTGGGTAATCACTGGCTATTGTGTGGAATTCATTTGCATATAGTCCATTTTTGCTAAATGTGTTTGAAAGTGTGAGACTGTGAGTGATGTGATCCTACTGCTCAGTCGAGAGCAAAGCGAAATTGGTGTGAATGTCACATGTGGACAGAGACTCCCTTTGCACTGTTTAGCCTTCCTTCAAGCTCGGCTCTGTTTATGATTCTCCATCGTGTAAATGTCAAGATATGCCTACGATATCCCCAGATATGCCCCACGGGCTTCCAAAGATTGCATAAATGTAAAAAACCCATCTTCCTCCCATTCTTGCCTGCTTCTCCATCTGTCCTCCTTCTGAGGTGACAGTCTATCAAACTCATATAATGTCCTTCAAGAAGCACATTATGCATCCTGGTGCTTTATAGAGCACTTCGGTGTGGGCTCTCTCATGCGGTGCGCTCATACATGTGTGTGTCTCTGCTTGTATCCAAGAGCTTGCAATTCAAGGTCTTCCTTCTCATTGAACAGGATCAATGTTTATGACTCTGATTGTTAAGCATTTTCCCAATATTTCTAAACGTGTTTGTCACCGAGCTTGTGAAATTGTGCTGTCGGGATTAGAGCCATTTGTCCCTCTTGGTGCTCATGGTCATAAATCAAGACGTCTCAGGGGAGGCCGAGTAACGTAGCGCTGGGCCGTACAGAGCGAGAATGGAGGAACATTGGACTGCACATTGGTTCCAGTACTAATCTGGCCTACTTTGGCTGGGCAGCAACTGTCTGTGTGTGCAGCGTTTCAGCAGGTGGGCTATCAGCACAGACTATAGCCTAACCTCTCCCATGGCCTGATAACACTAGATCCTCCACAAAACAAAGACCCAGCTGTGTGATGTGACCATTTCAAAATGGCAGGCAGTTAACAAGTGCATGTATAAGGATAACATGTATGCCAGTCGATAAAGGCATCTGCCAAATGTCTAATTGTTACAACGCTTCCGCTAAAACACAGAAGCAATCCAGTCCAGAAGGGTCTTGTTCCAGTCACTTGTATCTATTGGAAAGGAAACCCTGGTCTGGGAAATTTCATACTCATTCATTTGTAATTGCTTGGGTGGACAACAGACCAAAGGGAGGCCTTACTAGATAACTCAGATGGCACCTTGTTAGGAGACCGAATCTGTCAGATCCTAATAGGCTATGATCGGCATCTCCTTTCGGTCTCTATCCCGCAGCTGTCCAAAACTGTGACGATCACGTCAACAACTCTCAGAAGGACACCAGGCCTTTATCTCAGTGTCACAGTGCTTTCTGATGGTTTGCAGCAATGGCGTCAACCACTCCTACCCATATTGATGCAAGGCATGGTAATTACTCAACCGCTGCAACAGCCATCTTCATTACTGCAAACGGGCATAAGTGTAAATAGAGCATGTAGGTGGGGAGATGTAAATGCATAATTTATATTCAATTTTGGCACTTTGCACACAGCCTAGTTCACAAACACACTGCATTAGAATAGCAAGTTGTGAATAAAAAGTTGTGAAGGCGTTGATGGGTGTGTCTTTGAAGACTCTTGTAGGTTTAGTGATGGAATGCCACACATGCAGCAGTGTACACACATGCTGTGATGACTAAGGCTCAGACACTCTCAAACCAATGCACATGGCCCCGCAGGTCAATCGCCCACAGACCCCAGACAGAAAAGGCCTCTATCCTTTGTCCAATGCAACCCCTTGTTTTGATATGCACTAGAATAATGGAGAATTCCAGATAGTTCAGGTCAAAGATAAAAGTGAAGCATTTGGTCTGAGGATTCGAGCTTCTTGAACAAAACTTCCATTTTGGCTTTCACCTATTCCCAGAAGACAGATTTCCAAAGCATCTTGCTTTGCCCCATTTAACTTAAAACACAGGATTTGAATTCTGCCAAGGAAGAGATTAATCATTTACTTGTATAAACGTATGCTGTAGTAGAACATTTTTGTTTGTGTGCGTGTGCTCAAGATCAATATGCACCACAACAGAGATGTTGCATCATTTTAAGTCAATATTTTAGAGATATTTCACTCAACTAAGGTTTGGTTACTCAAATATGAGATCATATGGTATTTGTTGTTGCTTTTTCAGGTACTACACCTCTGCACAGTTAATGGGTGCTCTATTTTTTTAAAAATATATTTTAGTCATAAATACTAATTCTAATATAGGCTATATTTATATCCAGGAATATCTGATGATATATATACTCTTTATGTTTTCAGAATTTAGCTACAGGGCAAAAATAATGTTTTTACTGATTGGTAAGATGTATTTGTATCACTATAGGTCACTATATATATATATATCTCCCACATACATGCACTACTTTACACTGACATGCTGTCGTTACTCCTTACATATTTAAAATGAATATTTAGGGGAAAATATCATCTGTGTGGTCAAATTGTTTGTCACCTTTGCTCCTGGGTGTTTTTGTTAAGATTAGACCGTTTTCCTTTCAACTTTCAACTGTGCAATCATCCTTGTCTTTTCATTGAACCACAAAGCAAGCATAAGCACTATGCGCGGTCAGGCGCCGGCAGTGGAAAAGGGAGTCATGTGACGAGCGGGCACGTGTTTGCTTGGGGAAGCGAGTCTCTAATGCTGCCTGCTTTACTCTACTCACTCCTTCTCCTACTATGCACAGAGACAGGAGGAGCTCTGGCCAATCACAGCGTGTTCTGCTTTCATGCTTTGCATATCTGTAGGCATTTCCTCCAATCACGACCCAGCTTTTTTTGAACTATGCCTTGTAGTTCAGATTGCTTGTAACTGCTGCATACACAGTGGCACATTGTGACTCGGTCATTCTGTGAGTTAGACTTTAACCTTCAGGACATAATGAAGTCACATATTTCTGAAGTTAAATGCTCCAGTAGCTCAGAAGCAGGATCAACTTGCTTTTCTGAGGTGCTGATAGCATAATCTTAGCAATGCTCAAGGTTAGAGTGAACATTCCCAATTTAGAAGAGAAAAAAAATGCAATATACAATCTATATATATATATATATTACATTATGTATTATATTAAGTTATATATGACCAAGTCATTTAAGTTTTTACAAACATTTTAAATATACAGTATATAATACTATGTAATAATATATAACACATGGTGGATCTTCTGTAACTGACACTTAATAGTATTACTGAATCTATTGACAGGACTGAATAAACACTGCATTGTTTGTCTCTAATACTCCGGCAGTGGTGTTTGAAGTGCAACATCATTTCAGCAGGATGTCTGCTGTGACTTACTGACCAGCTGATGATCATTCTTCACATACAAGGTGTAAGTGCTGGGCCATTTGTTTACATGGACACAACTGTTAAGATGCTAAAATAGCTCAGTCTGGGCAAAATGAAGATTGTTTGATGTTGTCTTCAGAAGTTACACGCTGTCAGGAAACATGCTGGCTTTAGTCGCCTGCATTTTATTATCCAAGGTTTTTCAAAGCATTTATTTGGATTAAAAAAGATGAACTGATCCCTGCAATGCAGTTTTCCTCTGTTGCATTTACATTTATTCTTAGTATATTCATGTAAACAATAATGAAAGGAGGAATAAGAAGACCACTAAACACGAAGATGTATTTGTAATTGCGAGTATATAATATATGGTAACACTTTAGTTTAGGGTACAATTCTCACTATTAACTAGCTGCTTATCAGCATGCATATTACTAGCATATCGGCTGTTTATTAGTACATATAAAGCATTTATTAATGCCTTATTCTGCATGACCATACTTTAAATACCGTAATCCTACCCCATACCTAAACCTAACTATTAAAAAGCAGCAAATTAGGAGTTTATTGAGAGAAAACTCATAGTTAATAGTGAGAACTGGTCCCCAGACTAAATTGTGACTGAATATATTTCATAATTAACATATTGTGTTAAGTCAATACCACAAAAGGCCATTTTCAAAACACATCGGGGCTCTGAATGTGTCATTCTGAAACTGAACCCAGTGTATACGTGACGATATGTTGCAACAGTCCTCGGTGCATTAGCAAGTGTGCTCTTTGATTTGTTTTCTCTCAGAGTGCCGTTCGTTCACACAGAAGCCCCCATTAAATCACCTTCCAGCCATAAAGCACAGTGGGAGACACGCATGCACTCAAACACCAGCAACATGCTCTCCCATTGGAGGTAGCAAACAAAAACATGAAAAAAGCATCATGCATGCTTCGGTGTCAGAAAACAATGTGTGTGTGAATTCTATTGATTGCTGTCCTTGGACAACTGCAGCTGAAGGCACAATGTTGTTGACCTCCATACATCAGGGCATAATCAATGAAATGATATGACTGATGAAACAGACTCTTCTCTTGACTGATAACTCCAACACAGAACAAACTTCTCCAGTCTGACAGCTGTCAGAGACACCCACCAGACGCTCAGGGCTGTCAAATCCCTTCAGTGACCTTTCACACTCTTATGGAAGGTGGGCTCGTTGGCTTAAGTAACAGTCTTTCAGTTCCCAGCTTTGAATGTCACTGGATGTTTGGTTTTTGCTGCAACTGTTGTCTCAATTTATTTTCCCTCTCTATTTATCTGTTTATTATCATATATCTTTTGATCTAAGAATTAGCAGCTATGTTTTATTGCTCAAGTATCTAAGACCATACATAGGAATTTTTATTTTTATTTTTTACAAAAAGAGGCAAACTTTCACTCTGACTTCAAACATTCAAACAGCATGCGTTTGGTCGATAGCCAGTAGGCAGCACACAGTTCAATAAACTGATGTGACCTTGGGGTAATTTCCGATTTGACTGAGAAGTTGTAATAGTCCTTCAAGGGCTTGTCAATTTAGATGTTTGCATGCCATTCAAAAAATGTAATATCTAATAAGATTTATTTATGGCTTCAATGTGAATCAAATATAGGATGGTTTCTTTAGCAGACTTGCCTCTTCTCTTGACTGACAGTCAGCTGGTGATTTCTGGGATGTCACTCTGAATGGAAGCTGTCAAAGTCCCCACGTGATACTGAAAGTCTGTGAGTGATTGTAGGAAAACCACACTTGAAAACATCAGCCAATCAATGTGTCTGCTGATTAGAAAGTAATTACCCTAATTGTTTACATATAGTTTAATGTGTTACTCATCTATCAAACTTTATCACCATAATCTTTGATTTTGATCTAGGTCCAGGCCTAAAGTCAGCAGTCCATCTACTTAATTTAATTTAATTATTGTAGTACTAGGGTTAAAGATAAGCAAAATGTTTCCTCAACATAAAGGGTCAAAAGACTCTTTAGTACAGTTTTATTATTATTATTATTATTATTATTATTATTTATTAATAATAATATGTGACCCTGGACCACAAAACCAGGTTTAAGTCGCTGGGGTATATTTGTAGTAATAGCCAAAAATACATTGTATGGGTCAAAATTATCGATTTTTCTTTTATGCCAAAAATCATTAAGTAAAGATCATGTTCCATGAAGATATTTAGTAAATTTCCTACTGTAAATATATTAAAACTTAATTTTTGATTAGTAATATGCATTTCTAAGAACTTCATTTGGACAACTTTAAAAGCGATTTTCTCACTATTTAGATTGTTTTGCACCCTCAGATTCCAGATTTTCAAATAGTTGTATCTTATCCAAATATTGTCCGATCCTAACAAACCATACATCAATGGAAAGCTTATTTATTCAGCTTTCAGATAATGTATAAATCTCAATTTCGGAAATTTGACCCATATGACTGGTTTTGTGGTCCAGGGACACATATATGACAATATTTACAGTATTTCACCAGCAATATATATATAATCCTGATATATAATGATTAATTAAATGCAATGATGGTTAATATGATGCACGTAATTGTTAAATCAAACAAGCACTCAAATAATACTAATAATACATTCAAATTATACAAAGTTTTTACTATGATTAACAAAGCTGTCTTTTGGAGCAAACTGTATTTCTGTTAATGGGCCAACCAAGCATACATGTTGGCTGATGTTTAGATTTTGGGCACAATAAGCAGCAAAAAAAAAAAAAACAATTGCATTGTGTGTATAAGGAGATACTATAGTAAAGGATGCAACCACAAACACTATAGTCAGTGTGGACTTTAGACATCATGAACTAGCATCATAAATGAGTCATAGACTGTAATCTAGACAGCACAAGCAGGTTCAGTTACAGTAGGGAACATGCATCCTACACACATCCTTCTTCAGCCACCATCAACCTGTGTTTAACACACCTGCACCTTCAAATAATTGACTTTTTTGCTGTTTTATCTAACCCAGCCATGATTGGGAAGCACTGAGGCACCTCAGCACACTGCCCTCGGTCGGTTAGAGATCCTCACTGCATGCGGGCAGAGCAGTATAGCAGCGCTCTCTGGCTCCTCTCCTCTCATTCTCTAGAAGATGGCGGACTGCGCTTCACTGTTAGATGAGGAGCTCTCTTCATTTGTCTTCAATTACTTGACTGAAAACTCCGGCAGCCAGGTAAGCCATGCACCATTTCTGATAGAGCAGAAGCGTGGCTGTTTTTCCCCGGGTGCATTTTTGCACGTTACTGTCTGTGGCGCGATATACTTGCATCGGTTCATCGATGCTGTCAGAGCGTCTCAGCCGGCGTCTGGAGTCCCTGATGTCTGCGCTTCACGTGGAGTTCACAGGAAATTATGCATACATGCGAAAAGTGACTTATAGACGAATATTGCACATATAATCGTTCTTTTGAAGTCTGCGTTCGAGGGCTAGCGATTAGGGGAAGATTAGTAACTTCACCAGCGGAACAGAATGAGTTCAAATGTGTTCATCGGTTTGGCAAAAAAAAAAAAAAAATCACACCAATTTCCCGGTGTGTGAGTGTGTGTGTGACACGTGGGTGCTTTGTGAACTTGACTTAAGTTGCTTGCTGGTCCCTTGTAGTTTTAATATATAACGAAAGCGTTCCGAGTTCATTTGCGAGGCAGATGAAAAGTAATAAAGATCAAGTAATCTGTGGGGTTTTCAGGTGTGTATTTTCTCAGTCTTTAGGCTATGCATTGCGTAATTATTAGTCGGCGTAGATGTTACTACTATTAATGCAGTTATTAAGTGCGATCAGTGTTTAATTGATATGCATACCTGGCCTGCTTTTTTGAGATAATAATAATAATAATAAAAAACAACAACAACAACTGTAATCCGAATGCATTGTATCACTTATGAAGTTGAGAAACTGATACGCAGCACTGTAGGCAAATACCAACTGCATACTTATATATCTGTGCAATATAAGGTAGAGATCGGACTCTTTGCTCAATTGACGAAATGTATTGTTTTCGTAAGCGTTTGCGTAACTGTTACAAAACGAGCTTGATGCTAATTGGAAGTAGTCAAACGATCTCTGCATCATGTGACAGTGTGTGCTGTTGATATTAATAAATAAAATCGCTGTGCATTTCGTGCTTGTCATATCAAACAGGCTGTTGTCGCACCGCAAAGTGTTTATTTATAGATACAATACGCGTAGAATAGGGAGTTACAATTTAACGCTTAAAAAGCCAAACGTTACTTTGAAACGCACGGATGCTGGAATGATACACTTAGGAGAAAGATGAGGTTAAGAATACATTAATTTAGTATTTCAAATTCAAAAACCGCCACATGCTAGTAGTTCAAGTATCATTTTTGTATCATAGTCGATTGTGCATGTTTACAGAAATCGCGCTCCGTTTACTTTGTGTCAGGTGTCACTGAAAGGTAGACTTCTTTAAACGTGTGAACGCTCGCTGCTGTTTGTCCTTTGTCCTTGTGTCAGCGGGAATATTGTAAGCGCTGTAAATGTGGTTGAGAGCTCGCTGTCTGGTCAGTGTAATAGTACTCCATCCTCGTGACTCTGGAGTTACAGAACAGAGTTACTGCAGTCATGTGCTCTTCGCCGTTGAACGTAGTAAAATGAGCGGAAGGCGGGGCCACTGACGCGCGTGCATGTGACTGACTGACTGACTGCCGCTGCGCAAAGTGGAGCAGCTCAGATCACGACTAATAATTCACCATCCACTCTCGGAGCATCGCGCCTTTTTGATTTAGAAACCGTATTTACATTCATGCAAAAAAAAAAAAAAAAAAAAAAAATAGAATAAAAAATGCCATTCGTTATACGCATTCATTCGTATAAACAATTGGATTTAGACTGTATATTTAATCTGCAAAAATCCCTATCCAGTACGCATTCCCTGTTTTGTATTACGCGGAGAAATGTAAAGAGCATCTCCCACTTATTATACAAGTAGGATATAGAGTATTGATTTTATTGACAAAGAATATTGATTTGAGTTTAAATTACTGTATGAGCTGTAACAGAATTGACAAATAGCTATTGATTTGCGATCATGTCGGGTTGTTACACGTATTAAATTGTTGCGATTATTTATCATGTGATTGAAACGAGTGAGAATATTTGGCTGCAGAATTCTGCCATTGACCAATCAGAATTGTAGATTGTTTTTCTACTGTATTTACTTGAAGTTCACTCTCAAATATGACTTAAAAAAAGTGCATTGATGCTGATAATGTCAGAATAGCCACCTAACAGCCAATTACTCTGCCTGTCAGTCTTTCCCTAGTGCTATGAGAAAAAAGACCTTCATGGCATTCCAGTTTCAGTTCCCCTCTCACTGCATCCTTACATTCTGCTGTTGACATTTACGCATTCACTGCATAAAATCCTAACATATAAAGGTTTTGAAATCCATCACACTGCACCAGTTCTCAGGCGAGCTCGCGGTTGTCGTGATGTGCGGCACTGCAGTACTATGTGTTCAGCTTTCGTGATATGGGCTGAGTCACCTAACTTGACAGAGTCAGGCAAATGTATTTACACCATGAAATGAGTCCCTCCACCCCCAGCTCATGTCAGTCAGCTGTGCCTCCCCTCATTTCCACTCATAATTTTATGCTCGTTTGAAATCATAAATATGCAGGGTTGACATGGTCTTTACAGCGAGTTCAGACAATTGACTCTGTGTCTGCTTGTTTACTGAAGCATTTTCTCTATCATTTGCCTTATCGCTGTGAAGTCGAACCATAAAATCAAATCAGCGGCAATGAAATGATGCTTTAGATGTTCTGGTTGGAATTCACTTGACATCAGATTTGAAGAAATTGCACATTTTTTGTCTATTCATTTGAAATCCACTGAGAGCGCGAGTAAAACGAGATACCATAAAACATCACAGGAATATAATTTGATTTGGTTTTCACAGAACGGCTGAAGCTCCGAATGTGGCTCAATAAATTGGCTGCAGCCTCTGGATCGTCAGTTTATGTTTTGCTCTCTTCACTCCAATTACTTTACAGCGCTGTCTCTTGCGTTGCTCAGGGCTGTCTCGTATTTATTAGAAGGGCTGTTTCCTCTCCTGAAGCCCCAGAGGTCCATCATCTGGCTCCTCCATCTCTCTTTGGGGACGTGAGGAAGTCTGGGAATGCTCTGTAACAGATCAATGTCAATTTTGGACTGAAAGGGATAGACTGTGGAAAGACAGGGCCTTGATATCAATAATGTACCCATACTAATCCATCATCAGCTAAGAGCTCAGCTGGCATCAAAGGTTAAAAAACCCCTTCATTGAGTTGTCTGGCCATGGGACCAGCGGTAGGATGTTTTTTGTAACTATAGTCCTCAGTCTGCTGTAACATAAACTCTCTTAAATAGATTATCTGGATGACGATCTATAGATGTACATTCACTTTAGTGTGGTCTGTAATTGACACCCATGCTCATTGCATTAGCATTTATGTACTAATGTAACGAGCAGTGAAACCCAAAAAATAAGAAAAAAAATCATGCATGTTTTCTTCTGTGGAACACATAAGGAGAAATTTCCTAGTTCCTGGTCTTTTTAGTGTGATGATTGAGTAGCTGTTTGAGTTTAGGTATTTTTGTTGTGTCACAATGTTTTGTGGAACGTTAAAATTGTTCTAGAAGAGAATGCCGTGCAACAGGACTGTAAGACAAGCTCATCGTGAATTGCAGTGTTGCATGACTAAGATTTTGATAGCAGCGTTTAACAGTTTCACAGCAATTCACAAATAGCCATGTTTGTTGCTAGCTACCAAAAACCTTTCCTTCGGTCGTAAGCGAATAACATATAGCGTATAGCGATAACTGTTTTAGCATGCACACCAACTGTTTAATAGTTAAGTTTAATATAAAGGCCTGTAGCTGTTTTGTCATCTGCCTCTTAAAATGCTTGAGCATTTGCTCATTTCTTTAAACTCGGCTGGATTCTGATTCTATATCAAGTTATTATCATTCATAAGGTGGAAAAACGGTTCTGAAATTGATTCCAACAATATTGTTACTCTGTGTCGTTATTGTTATAGTTGTGGTATGGACTTCACTGTTCTTAGTTAGAGCAATTAAAACCTTATATTTATCGTTATTGTCCTTGGTGATGTGTTGATAGGTTGAAAGGAATAGCCAGGATATTCACCTTTTCTTTCTCTAAATTTAATCTTGTCTTTCCTGGAATAGAGTAATTTACACACGTTTGAGCACAATTTAGTGTGAATAAATGATCAGATTTTTCATTTTTGTTATGGAAGCAGCCATTTAGTTTTATGCTATAGTTTCTCAGTCCACTGTTATCACCTTGGATATGTCTTAGCTAATAGCTCTCATTTTTTAGAGACCGATTAAAGCTTTCACTGCATTTTTATGCGGTATCCTGGAGAAATGCCTCATGCAAGCATTATCATCTTGCTGTTGTTTTATATTACGGTATTAAGTCTCAGCAGTTGCACGCTCTTATTAAAGCTCAAGTGTCCTAATCTGACCTCAGCTGAAGAAAAAAGGAAGTTGCAACCTTTGCATTCTGAGTCATAAGGTTATATCTTAATCTCTGAAGCACTCACATGGCACAGATTAGCGTGATATGTGTTTTGATTGGTCTCAGTTGAAGTGGTATAAATCAATGTAGTATGCATGAGATTAGTAGGGCAACTGCAGCAGCCATTTGCATGGTTGCAGGTTGGCCTATATATTTGCAAGCTAAACAAAGTTGCAGGTGTGTTATTCTAATATCAAATCAACCCCCACCTGTACACTGTGTGAAAATAAAAGCACAGAAAGCTTTTTGAGTTAGATTCAGCCTCTCTGGCGAATGCATTTGGGGATTGTATAACGCACACAGTGTACTTTAGATCAAATGTACCTGGCTATAAAACTCTAGATGTTCTTTATTATCTGGTCCCTGTCTTAGATGGAACACACACATCCTAAGTGAGGCTGAGAGTGAACTGGCTAAAAATGATATCTCAATATTTTTCAGCCTTCCAACGATATTTGATAATGCATTTGTTCCGAAATTGCTTAAAAGAGTCTCAAATGAATCAGAGTTTTGAATCCACTAAATTGATTCAAACGATTCACGTAACAGAATCTCAAATCTACCAACTAAGGAAACTTACTGGCCAAATAAAAAGACTTTTTTTTACTTCGTTTTATGTCACGAGCAACCTGTGATAACATGTCTGAACTATCTTCTTTAATGTAGTTAATGCAAGAACTGTGATTCTTGTCCTGTATTCAGGCACATTGTTTTTCTGAAACTGAGTGTCTTTTGTCTTGGTGAGGGTAAGGAAATGGGAAAAGCAGGAAGGGAACGTACTAATCTTACCATAGCAACGTGACATCAGGGAAGGGCAAGCTCAGACTGGCAGGCACTCACAGTGGGCAAAAGGGAACATGTAGGCATCATAAAACACAAGTATATGGCGTAAGAGCAGGTAACTGAAACACAGACCTGCTGTAGGTGTGCCCTGCTAGCCTACATTTTAAATATGGCAAGTTTTCTTCATATTCCTTGTCTGTTTAGTCTGATTTGGTGGATACCAATTGGTGGTCATGTGGGTTATAATATGATAATAATTAAGAGTGGTTACCAAGCAGCACCTAATGAATGACACGGGTATACAAACGAATCAGCAGGATTATACGAACCCAGGAGAAAACTAGTGCTCTATCTTTAGACCAGCACTCCACTTATTTTCGACCCATCAATAAGCCTTAATTATTTTTGTTTGTATTCTGATGTAGATGCTGGACTTACGCAGGGTTTCAAAAACATAAAAGTGGTCCATGCGATTATGAATAATAAAACTGTTTTGATGTTTGTCATTTGTTAATTAAGCATATATGTATTCTTGGTTAACAGTTATCTGTATTTAAACATCAGGAATGGACCCACACCTGGTCTTTTTTATGCCACTGTGATGATTGAGTAACTATCTTTTTGCTGTGTCATACTTTAGTTGTACGTTTTATGTAATGTTAAAGCATTCTAGAAGATCCTGTGCAACAGGACTGTGAGACAAACTCATTAGGAATTGCAATCTGTGATGTGCGTTAATAAGCATTTGACAAGCAATTAAAGAGTCTCCCAGCAATTAAACAAAAAAAGTTTGTTACTTGGAAGAATCTTTAATTCAGTTGAAAGAGATGAAAGAGCCAACTAAAGTCTGAGAAGGCTGTTGGCTCCAATGATCGCAACCGCAATACACAGTGTTCCTTCACAGAACGTTCTGGCTTGAGACAGTAACCAATCCAAAAGAGCCTGTTCATCGACTCCTGGTCCTTTTGTAAAACAGCGAGCACCTGACTCTTGAAAACCCATAAGAAAACTTGATTTTCACCAGCATCTCCAAACACGCACTCTGTGACAATGACCTAATTCAAACCTTTGGTTTGGCAAGCTTTGCCCACTTTTGACTGCTGTTCTGGAGATTGTCAGTCTTGGGCAATTTCAGCTGTCTGTGTTAGTAGCTGAACTGTGTGACCTTAATACACAGTCCATTTTATTCACCTTTCCATTCTCGCTCCATGAACTGAACTTATGTCTATGTCTCGTTCTGATGCCGGCATGCCGCAGCAATTATTAGCACTCCTCCCTGCTGTTTCACCTGAACCCACCCCTCCAACACATTCCGGTTTGTTTTCAACGTGTCAAACGTGGGTACAAAGACTGTTTTGAAACACTAGCATTCTTTTCACTAGTGGGGACTTGCAAATGATTGGATTGTAGACACTCCCAAACAGGTACCAGAAATGTCTAAATATGGAGTGAGAGTTATGATGTAATCTATGTGAAAGCAGGAACAGCAAAAAATAATAAATAAAAGAATATAAAATGTGTGTATACTGTGTGTGTGTGTATATACATACAAACATATATTAGGGGCTGAAGAAATGATTAATTGCAAATAAAATCCAAATAAAAGTTTGTCTTTGTATAATATACGTGTATGAACTGTGCATATTTATTATGTGTGTATATATAAATACACACACATGTATGTATATATTTAAGAAAAATGTTATATTTACATATAAATTATATATATATATATATATATGTGTGTGTGTGTGTGTGTGTGTGTGTGTTTATATATACATAATGAATATAAACAATTCACACATGCATATTATGTAAACACTAAGTTTTATTTGAATATATGTATTTTTTGTCTTATTTACCATTTAAAATATAAAAACATCCTTAAAATGACAAATTGACTAACTCTGAATAATATATTAATAATATAAACTTTAATATAAGTGTATTTGGTCTAACAGCACTGACAGGTTTTTTTCATTTAAGTATAAATGAGAAAATATCTGCAAGTGCAGATCTCAATATCTGAGGCAGTGTTGATTCTCAAGTAAAGTTAACTTGTTATAAGAATTTTCACTGTCAGTGCTATCGCAACTATGTTACTAAATAATTACCAGATCCAGGGTACATGGAATTTTCAGGATACTATATCTGAAAATATTGCACTACTGTTAGTGAATGGATGGCTGAATTTTAGAGGCCGACAAGATGATGTTCGTTAAATTTTGACTTGTAGCATGGTTCCCTGATATGAATGATAAATTCACATTTCCTCCATTTACATGCACAGTTATACAGTGATTGTCTAGGCAACAGTGTAGTGTCCATCTGTGGTTTAGGCAGCTCTTCTCAATCAGACAGAGTGAGATAAACTATCTAAGACAAGCTCTGGATACAGTAGTTGTTCATTGCCACAGGGAAAAATATCAGCAATCGCTAGAGAAAAGTCAGTTTTATTCTATGTCAAACACTTGCATTCTACCCATCTCTACAGAATGTGTTTCCCCCTTTTTCCATTAGCCATTTCATGTACTTTCGCAGTACTCTATGTGCTTTTCAGAGTCTCCCCTGATGCAGCTCAGCTGTGTGTGGCCCTGTTTCTAGACTCTGTGCCTGGACGAAAGCAGGAGTAATCTCAATGGGTTACATTAGCATTTTCATTACAGTCATTTGAATATTTGCTTTGCCTTTATGATACCACTGCACCAGATTCATGTGGAGGATTTGGTTACCTACCCTCTCGAGGAGCTCAAACCCATGTCATTTTGGGCCCTAAGTATGAAATATCAGGTGTGAACCAGATCTACATTTAGTAATGTGAAGTTTACATATTACACGTCATATTTTCACATCACGGATGAAGCAGAAGTCTGAGTTCTTTCTCTCATGAGGAAGACAAACATTGCTGGAGGTTCATGGAGGAAGTTAACCTGCCCGTGATGGGTTATTGATTTCTTTAAATGTATTTCCCTCAGGTTATTTCACCCAAAGAAAACAGTTCACCCTCAGATGCTCTTTTTGTGACAGGTCTCTAAATGTGTTTTCTTCTTTTATACTTTTGGTCTTCAGACAGACTTCGCAGATTTCACTATGCAACATTTGTGTTGCAGATTCACGCTTTAAGCTACATCTCAGAAACTATGCTTTCCAGTCAAATTCCCTGCTTTAAAGCGGAAATCCGAGTTTTTAAATGCCCACGGACTCTGGCAGCCAGCATGATGGCATACAAGAGCCCAATCACATGACAGGGGACAGTTGCCAACTGGTGGTAGCTCATATAATCCTGCCTACTTAGAAGTCGGGTCATGGAGGGGTTGTAGTGATGGTCTTTCATGTGAAGTGTACAGCTTTGTTTTGCTGGCGTCACAACAGAATTGTCTTTTGCTTTTGGAGTGACTGGAATGTTTTTGGGGGCGTCTCTTACGGAAGGGTCATTAGGATGGGTGAGGGACACTAGAGTATTTGTTTCTTCAAGACGCACAAGCCGGGATTGTTGGGGACCTGAAGGAGTTTTCATTCTCGCCTTCGCAGAGCTGTCAAACATCAGACAGTTGCCCGCACATTAACACTGGCTGTCTGGACGGACTTAAAGACAACACTAAAATTATTCTAATGAGCGTCTGTTTAAAAATATACGAGTATAAAAATGTATGTCTAATTGCATGGGCAGGAAGCGTCTGTGTGCAAATGAATGCTAAAAACGCCACCCTGTTTTCCAATTGCAGAGCTCTTGACTCGTATAAGTGCATCCTACAATTCCTGACGCCCACTAATTCACAATGACAGAAAGCCTAAAGATGTAAACTCCCACTCGCTTCCACAAATACATCAAGTTGCTCTTAAGGTGACACAGATCTTTCCTGATTTAAGCGGCACCTTTCGGTGGAGCGTCCGCTGGGCTGGAGGGGCTGTTTTGCTTTCATTACAGTGTGTAACACACATTAATATGTAAAGCCTACACAGGGGTTTGGTATCAGACACTGCTTTTCTTGCATTAAAAGCACATAGGGAGAGGAGAATAGACATGCACAGTTCACTGCTATCAGTGGAAGGTGCCTGAGGGAGCCATTAGTAGAATGGCTTGGCTGTTAGTGCCAGAGAAGATGCGGCCCAGAGGTCCACCTCAGCTGGGGCCGACCGGATCACCGGTCGTACGCAGAGGACGACTAGTCTGTGCGGTGACGATGGGAGCTGCTGCTGGGTGTGGTAATCTGCTGATGAGTGGGGTGATATAGTAAAGAGGCCTTGGAGATGAATTACTCACAGGCCATTTCTACTCGCGTGGCACAAAGTCCCAGAGGGCTTTCACAACACGATGCTGCTTTGCAACCTCTCTTATCTCTTATATGGACGTGGGAAAGAGTCCACATTATTGTTACTACATGTTCAAACACAAGCTGTGAGTTGTAAACAGAGTGAAATAGATGCGGGGCCCTGTGATTTCCGCGATGCGGAAAACGTGGACGGAATCGCGGAATCCAGTCGTACAAACTGAATTTTAATGTATAACGGAGTGTCACTGAATTTTGGAAGAGTAAATAAAAATTTGGTCAGAACACTTAAATCAAAAAGCGATATAGACTAGTGTCTGTGAATATTAAGCCTTAAAAATGCTATTTAAATGCTAATGAATCCTGCGTGTTCTGTGTGTCTCTGTGTGAATGAATGGCGCAGACGCGCGGTTTTGTCAACTACACACATACTGTGTTTTCTGCTGCCTCAATGTATCAGTACATGAACACACAAACATTGTTTCTAGAACTGCTCTGAGAGTCATTTCATGAGCATTTTACAGTTTCTTATGAAAAAAACTATCATCATATCATATACCATCAGAAACTTAAAGGTCTTCACAGCAACCCGTCAAAATCCCTGTCCGTTCAGAAACTGTGATAGAGATATATCACTTAATGTAACGATAGGACTACTACTACTAATACAATTATTAAAACATTATTTTTTAAAGAATATTTACCCCCAAAAATATTCTGATTATAAACATTTAATGAAAACATTCAAATGGAGTCCAGAAAATTAATGGATAACACAGAATTTGGTAAAAATAAAACTGAATTTGAGATACAACATGTAATTTTGTTAAACTTTTAATAAATTGCAGTTGAATTGTGTAAGGTTCATGATTTTAATTAATGGCTTTTTGATTATTTTAATATAACCATTAAAACAGAGTCTAGAAAACTTCCACTAACCGGATTTCATAGGGCACTATAGATGCAGTGTGAGACCTTTATATGAAGAAACATGGACAGGGAAGTTGAAAAACTCAATTTTCTTGGGTCATTCAGACGTTGACACTTCCTGGTGCTCTAATTACCCCAGCGTGAGCAAACCAGACCACCACAGGTTTAGTCTTGTTTGGAAAAATCTCCCACTGGATGTCCAATCAGGTGAACGTGAGGTCAGTCAGTCATAGACGGAAGGGATGCACCTCGCAGCCGTCTCGTATTATTTACTGCGAGCTTTAGGGGCATCTGCAGCTTTTGTCGCAAAGCCTGATCCAGTTTGAACCTGCCTGTCAGAGATTTACTGCAGAGCTTTTGAAAATGGCAAAGTTTTACACGGTTTTGTGGTTATGAGAAGAGGGAGATGGACATTTCCCATCCCCTCCAGGGTCAGGTTCTTTTCAAGGCTGAATTATCATCGTTTTTCAGACGTGAGCTCGGGATGAAAAAGGACGTCACTGAATGAGGGGGGCAGATGCATCAAAAAGAACAGGTGTTTCATAGCCCTTCGACTTTTGTCTGGCAGATTATATTTACATGTGTTATGGCTCCCTATAGCAGGATGTAATCTGGCGTGATTGAATTTGAAGGCGCGGATTGGGACAACAGAGCAGGGAATTGGTTGTTTGTGGAAACTCAAAAGACCGTCCCCTTTGATCAGACAGCTGTGAAGTTCAAAGTACCCCTGCTCGTACGGAGGAGCACATGTGCTTTTGCACACGATTAGATAGCAGATGCATCGATAGAACATAACGCTTATCATCTGCGTCTGTTTTCGAGCCCATTGACGCAATGTTTCTTGGATTTCACCTTCTCTCGTGAGGCTCTGGAGTTGTCGCTTTGAGAAACGAATGCTCTTTGTCTCTATTTGACTCAATCCAGTACTTATTCCTAATATGGTGCTGTGTGAACTCCAAAGTCACATGCACGCCGACCACACAGATCAGTGACATTGCTGTTTCAACAGGACTCTTTGACTGTATAAACAAGTTTTCGGCACTGATTTCTTCGCCCCTAGTTTTAACACTAACTTAGCAGTTAGTTTGCTTTTGCAGACAGATGTATATGTTTACCAAATTGATGTTTGTACTTAACCTTTAGCCTCTTCTAGTAATGGTCTAAAGAGAATTTTAATCGGAACTGTTTAAGAGTCATTTTGCACCTGTTCAGAGAGGATAACGGCCAATTTAGGCAAAGACTAGTGTAATACCTATTGCTTCCTAACCCCGTGAACTGCTAGAGCTTAACCACTAAGCACTGGTTATCTCCTGACATTTGGTTAATCTTCCTTTACAACTTCTATTTTGATCGATTCATCTTGATCCTTTGCCCACTTTGCAAAGTAAGGCAAATAAGCATGCCACTTTGTTTTTATACATTTGATACATTGCATTCTATGCTGCATCTAGGAAAATCCTCCTCAGCTGTCTGAGGTGAAGATGGGTTAGGCAGCCCTCCTCCCCTTCTCTTCCCCCCAGGCGTCCGTGGTGCCTCGGGGAGCCCATCTCCCCGCATCTCTCGCTAATGAAAAGCACCCAAATGTCACTCGCAGCCACCGAAAATAAACGGATGCAGGCCGATCGCCATCGAGAACGGCACAACGGCCTCCTGAAACAGGCAGATTGTCAAGCGCCGTGCTTCATTTCATCCGTTATCACTTAGATACAGACACTGCAAGCGAGCTGCGGCCAGGAATCATTGTGGCTGGGTTGGGAATCTTAGGGCTGTAACTCAAGTCGTGAGTGTGTAAATTACGTGCGAATTTGTTTACATGTTGACCACATCCCCTGTTCGTTGAGGGTCTTGCGGCGAGCAGGTGGAGGGCTGTATTGTGGGCATGTGGTGATTTACCAGGTTGAGATGATGAGTGCAGTACTAGCAGAGGTGAGTAATGACCTGGCAGCTCGGTGATGATGTGTCACAGAGGCATTCCTCAAGTTGTGTTTGGCTCCCAAGGACATCTCTGCTGATTGTGCTGGCAGGAGCCCAGCTTAGACGTTGGCAAGTAGCCGGGGGGCTTGTGTTTGAGGGCTTGTCATTTGAGCACACTTTCAAATGAAATCTCTCCTGCTGTGCACAGTTTCAAGCTCAAATGACACAACATGTTCGCACTCAGCTAGTGTTTAAATAAAGTAATATTGTGAAAAGATTTCCTACGCAATCATATATGCATTGTGGTTGGTAAGCTAAAGTAATAACAGCAACAGGTTAGTAAATCCTGGTTTGAGACAGGTGCTAAGATCTCCCGAAATGGCAGTTACAGATCGTATAGGATTAGCTACGAGTTTGGCGTAGCGCGTGAGTGACAGGATTCATTGTGGACAGGGAGTGGGAGTGTGGGCAGAGTCATAGATTCTGTTGCGTGTCAACGGACCAGACCTTGACAGGCATAAATAGCACGCGCTCAGGAGGAAAGAACAGCATCTGTTATGACCTTGTGGCGTTCACCAAACATGGCAGCCGCTGGATTTATTGCACACAAAGTACTTAACACTTTTGCTGTATGTCTGTTTATATGTGCACGTCTTACGTCTCGGGTTGGAAATCAAGTATTCTCAAATTGAAATAAAAAATAATAAAACTTATATTAAGCAAACTTTTAAATGATCTTAAGGCAATTTCATTTCTCACAGTATCTATTCCTTACAAGTTCTCAAACGTTTGATGAAATCATTGAGTGGAATCTGAACCATAACAGTTACTTTTTTGCGGTTCCTATCCCTACTTTTGTGTTACAGTCTGTGTTATCTGCATTTGTTCATCATGAGATTCAAAGCCATCCTTGCATTGTTAGCAAAAAACTGCTGACATATTTTAGAATTATTACTTCCGACTTTGAAGATATGGATACGGATAGTGACCAAAGGTCTGAAGAGATAGCACGAACAAAGGTTGGAAAGTGAAAGCAAATGAATACTGTTAACGCTGCAGCAAATGAATACTGTTAACGCTTTTTTTGCATTTTTTAAAGGATGCGAGCTTCCCCAGATGACTGTTGACATGGCCATCACTTAACTGAGTGAATTGCAGCTCAGGAACTGATGAAGTAATGAAGCTCACCAGTGGCTTTTTGAGGAAAGGGGTCGTATGGCTGCAAGAGGATAGCGGCAGGCCTCAGATGCCTGGAAGGGCACTTTACTTAATTAAATGCTTCTATAATGAAATAACCATTCAACATTACAACTGTGATGGGTGTTCAAACCAACACAGAGGAAATATTGAGTAATTCGATCATAGCTTAGTGTTTTATGCAGTTCATATTTCTACATTTCAGTCATTTATGGCCACTGTAATTACAGAGTCATTTGGTGCATTATCAGCTGCTCTAATGCATATTCTGGCCTTAAGTTCTGTTTTCTTCTATTAAGGGCTCTCCAGGCACTCTCCATCCATTTCACTGTCTAATTAACTTCGTTTTTCAGGTGTAACAATGTGTTAATATTCATTAAGCGACTTCCAATGGAGTAACTGATAATCATGATGGAGGACGAGATTAAAGAATGGCATCAACCGAGGATTTGTTTTGGCTCATGTCCAGAGAGACTACGGTGGGAAGAGGAGATGACGTGTTTGTGAGATCCTCACACAATGAATCTGGGCCGTACAAGTGTAATAGGTCTTGGGGGAAGAGGAACACTTTCTCAAGACTCTTACCAGACGGCGGAAGGACAGGTAATGCGGATCTGGCTGCCACGCGACAGAGCACATGCCGCCCTTGCACTGAGTTTGCCCTCAATGCTTTGTGTGCATCAGCAGAATTTCGGTAGGTGATGTCCCGCTTTGGGCTGGGAGCCCAAAAGGGAATCTGGAGTCACCTCAGGCGACAGCTGTCTGTTAGACACAAGCGCTGCAGATAGCAGCTCACAAACTGCCTCTGTGATGCCGAAGAGAGAGCAGAGGATTGGAGATGTGGGGGAAAAAGAAGAAGCGAGAGAACGGAAGCAGTGAGCTGTGAAAGAACAAACGTGATGCACCTTGTAATGGTGCCGAGATAGAGAGAGTGAGAGAGAAAAAAATTGTCCAGAGAAAGCATCCAGCTTTTGCTTTGGCCTACTTGCTTCTCTATTTGCTGATGCTCTGATCTCTCTTTTCTTTTAGCATTTGCTCTTTCACCAATTCCCTCTGCCCCTCTCTCCCTCGTACCTCTGCCTCATGCAGCTCTCACTTCAGTCACGTGTACGTGGGTCGGCTGAGGACACGAGCGCCGCCTCAAGCCTTTCACTCTCTTAGACCAAAGCAGCTGAATCGAGGGCCCTGCTAAGATGCGAAGGCAGTGACTGACCGCTGAAAGAATTAAGCACTCATGCTACAAATCTTTTGGTCAGATGGAAGGACTCACACACCTGCAGTTACTTCCTATTGTCTGTGACCGAAAAGCTACATGGCCCGAACCCTGCCCAGTAACGTTTCACTTATTCAGCGTGTACTTGACAGCACTCAAATGATGTGAAGTGTGATCGCACTGACAGCATAGTATTTTTAGTGTGTTGCGTGACATAACCTTTTTATTTTTCATGTAACAGACCTTGCACCTTTGGAAAAAGTGGAAAGACTTTTTTCCAATCATGAAAAGCCGGTTGAAGTCTGAGTGTGTGAATGCAGAATTACTGAATGGGTCTAGATTAATCACCTTCAACAACCATTGTGGATTTGTTTGTAAATCGGTTACCAGGCTTGGCCTTGTTCCACTTCAGTTTCTCAGCAACAAGTTTGGGCATCAGTAGCTAAACGCACCAAACCTCATTGAATTACTGTGAAACAATGAATGGGTCAGAGCAGTTTGGCACGATAGGCATATCTCATAGTCATCACACTACAACCCGACAAAGCCATCCAAACTGAAAAGCTGCCAAGGAAGTTCAAAGCCCACAATCAAAGCCAATTAAGGTTTTCCCTTTTTCTTTTGGTGGCCTTTGAGCGCTTACTCTCTGACTTCACTGATGTTAGATCCTCAAAGATGAACAAGTTCCTTGTGTTTTTTCGTGTTCCTTATCACAGCAGCACAACAAAAGCTATGCAGGATTCTAGGGGAGAGCGTTAGGCCTTTGGATTACACAGTACAAACCAGCCCTCACTAAATTAAAGCCCTTTGTTTTCCATTTGAGAGCCCGGTCTGAGATCAGCTGAGCATTAGGAGCTATTAAATTATGTGGCCAAAGTGATGCACAATACACTGAAGGTTGTGCTGTTTGGAATAAAACATGTATTCAGTCCCTGCTCTTTTATTCTTTATTATTAATGGGTTCTGCCAGAGGAGGAGATCATGTTAATCTGATACTGCCCAGGGTGGACTTTAAGATGTGGTTGGTGGGGTTTTGTGCTTGAAGTCAGGTATTGTTACTCTAATACTGGAATCTTTCTCCTGCCATGCCAACAGATTTGGAGAGATATGTTACCCATGTAGTCCCAAGCTGGAGATCCTGATATTTGCACCAAAAAAGACCTGACCTTATCCAGAAGGAATGCTGAGACTAACACTGCGGGTTGTCAAGGGATATGGAGTACAAATCCGATGTACTCGCACTCACACTGAGGAAAGAGTGCAGGTGGCAGACCAACAGTCTGGCTTCAGAATGATACCTGGCTGCTTTTGATAGACTAACAAACACCTAAAGCATTTAGCACAGAGAACTCTAAATTTATACTCATTAACATATTGTGTTATTGAGAAAAACATTTAGGCTTTCTGATTTTTCTTTACAAAATTGGCCACTAAAGGAATGCACAATGCAACACAAATGTCCCTAGAAATGAGGTGGAAGGGTTTGTCTTGGTGGGCTGTCAAAAGGAGAATTAATAACATTTTGTCAAAGGGAGCAATTTATTCACTTGGAATGAGTGTGGCTTTGAACTGTCATGGTTGAGTACACATAGTGTAAATGCTATGAGGGGCCCTCAGACCTTGCACTACTCACATAGCCGCTCTGCCAAATAATGAGTTTCAAGTAATCAAAGGAAACAATATCAATACACTTTCATGGGAAGAAAGAAGTTCTGTTTTCTTACGTCATAGAATACTTTTGGCAGTTATAACGGAAAGGAAAATTGTGGAATTTTTGCCATCACAAACATTCCATGCGTGTTTGGAAATGCTTCTGGAATTCTTGTCTTCAGGAAAGAAAACAATGAAGCAGGTGAATTGCTGTACCCCCCGAGAACCTCTCCATGATAAATTGTAAGTTAATGGTTTGTTGTATCCTGTGTAGTACAGTGAAGAATTTGGAAATCCTTTGGGGAACTGATTAACCTTGTACCACCACAGGGGTGTGGATGGCGAAATTGTCATTTCACATAGTAAGAATACTGCTAAAAACATTAAGCGGACTGTGGTATTTCTATGGGCTGATTCCTTGCACTGCATCTGTTACAACCTTCAGTCCCCCGTCTGTTCGAGGGTTGAGTCTAGCGTATGTGTTATGCTGGTGTAATGTCCTTGACATGACAGCTCCCTCGCATTATCACAGAGGGAAACTGAAGAATCACCCCGCCATAATTACCCTTAATAACCCTAATACATTAATGTTCACTGCTGACACATTCCACCAGTCAAAAACCAAGCATCACTACCAGTTAGTTGGTTAGTGCAAAATTTTTTGTTGGAAACACTCCCTTGCAGCCTGTTCGATATTTCAACCCAACATTTATTGGAATAAAGCAAGCAATCAGCATTGTTTAACATTTGCTCGGATTCAGAGACGAGCAGCACGTGAAGTCCAGAAGATTCCACACTTAGCTTACAATTCTTGTCAGAACATCGCACAGTAACAAACTCTGTTTGCCGCTAAAGCGATGGCTTAAAGATGAGGGCTGGCAGATGGCTTTGCCTTCTGTTTGAGCATTAGGAATTCAGGGTGAGTCATCTTCCCGCTTCAGAGCTCACCCAGAAAGCCAGCGCAGAGATGTCCTGTGGACCACTCAAGATTTGCCTGAAGACCACATGCAGCAGTGCTGACTCAGAAAGTCAGCAGTGAGTATTCGGGGAGAAGGTTAAGCAAGCTAAACACCGCCTCATTGGATAGAAAAGTAGGAGCATGGATGCAGTTGCCAGGCAGGTTTTCTATGGATGAAATTTTTCTCAAAGGTCACTTGTTGATGACACAGTCTACATGAGGGGATGCCAACCATCCTGCAGAGTTTAGCTTAAGTCCCAATCAAACACACCAAAACCAAGTTGTTCAGGAATGCTTGACAATAACAGCCAGGTGTGTTGAAGCAGAGTTGAAAATCAGCAGGACAGTAGCCCTTTAGGAGCAGGGTTGGCTATCCTACCTTGCTTGTGCAGATGTTTTGCATCTTCTTCAAAACACGACTGTGTCTTTGTTGGCTTGAACAGCCAAAACGGCATTTGTTCCATCTTATATATCCACAATGGTCATAAGTTTTACTTGTGATTAGGCCTGTTCATATTTTTGTATCGCTTTCTTAATACAACCTCTCACATTCCGTGTGCGACTTGAACAGCTGTCGGAGCACTGTCCTTTAAACCATTGGATGCAAGAAGCAAAGGTCACCTCGGCATTTCGGTCTATTCTTGGATTTCAAAACAAACCCTTTGCTTGCAGAGTGACCCCCTAATATAGAGATGGGAATATTCTTTACCTCGATTTCTTGGCCAGCAGCGAGAGAAACTGGAGATCAAGATTAATGGCGGTAGCCATGACATTCTGCACGACAGTGTTTTTAGCACCAGCGCTCTTAGCCTTGTTCTTTTGTCCCCTTTGAATACCCACCATGCTGTGTGTAGCCTGGTTGAATTCAGGAAATAATGTTTAACTCTCTCGCCTTTTTTCACTTCGCTGCATTGGAACATTCTCCTAAGGGACAGCTGGAGAGCAACCGCTGGACCACTGCAGTGGAAATTTTTTTTCCATATTTAGTCTTAGAGATGCACACTCAGTTATTGATGCAGTCGAAGGAGGAATTGGGGGATCTTTATCTGAGGCAAAGACCTACGGGAGTGAGCCATGGTTCTCTCCTTGACACTGCACGCAAGTTTATGTGCATGCTCTGAAATAGATACCAGGCATCTATATATAACTGCTATAAAGTGTTCTTCATCACGTCAAGACACATGCTTATGTGGAGGGACTGTTTACTGAGGATTTAGGGGTTTTGACTGGCCCCTAGCGGTGGTCGTGAGCTGATATCGGTTGACCCAGACTCATGACCTTCGCGACAGATGGAAACAAGGAGCATGTAATCCTATTAACCCAGTGTTACCACTAAACACCCATCAATGCAGCATGCATTATCTGCATTGTGTACGGTCACTGCAGAACTGCATGAAATGCTGCAGTAGTGTGTGCAATAAGGCTGTGATTCCTAAATGGGGTTGGTGCCTAGTTACACAGTGGAGGTATGAAACTAGCATCATAGAGAAAAACGCCAAGGACAGAACAGTCTCAGGTTAACCTTATTACCGGCTTGCAGGGAATGGTCACTCTAGACGGCCCTTCATATCCCAAACAATGTCTTCTGCCCTCATGCTCGAGCAGAGTGAGCAAGAAAAGCATTTTGATTTAATTACAGTCTTGCACATCTACTAAGAGCTCAGACACCGACTGCTCCCAGTGAATTAGAAACAAGTTGGGTTGATGCCATCTTCCTCAGGCATCGTGATCTGTCTGTGGCCACCCGAGTCTGAAAAGACTCATTTTGTATCTTTGCCTCACTGCATCTACCTTCTTTTAACTTTCTCTCTCAGGTGTAATTGAACATATTCCCTTCATCCCGTCTGCGTCAGCTGGACAGATTGAGCACATTAGACACAATGAGAGCAGCTTTACCCGTAATCCAGTGAGAGCATTTCGCCTTATTTTGCTTTCACGTCTTTATCAAAGTCAGCTGGTAATTTGTAATCAAGGTGAGTGTGATATTTCTCTCTGGTTATTTGAATTACCTAAGATACTGCCGGCTGGTTTCTGCCTGGAAACAGTGCTTGTATTGTCCTGCAGCCCCCCTCACCCACAGTCGTGACTGCAGGTAAAATTACCTCAGTCTGAGGAAGACGGACCCCCGTTGGAGATAATGAGGGGTTGCGCACCTACAGTCTTGTGACAAGGTTTCTGCATTGCGTTGCAGGAAAATGTGACACCAGTCAACAACCTTATACAAGGCTCTGAAACCCGAGCCTAGTGCTCTCATTGTGTCAGTGAAATGGATCCAGGTTAGAAGCAGAGGAAGAATTGCTGACTACTTTTTGGATCTCCTGATGATTTCCCAGTTGTTGTTTTTTGTACTGCAGGCATGCTTTGACCTCTAATGTATGCACTGGTGCCTATATTTACATCAGTGCTGGCTATGCTTTCATGTTTGCTGTGGTGTGCATATTGAACTGTAGGTGACCTTGAGAGCTTTGGTTTCACAGTGACTGAATGTCATATATTTAAGCTGGAGATTATGTCCGTATTAGCAGCCATAGACAAGAAACATTACGTATATAAATGCAATTTAATGTATAATTGTATGCAATTATATGTATAATTCTATTGCATAAATTGGGTCTGAGAGGTGGGTTTTCAGGAGATTAGCTTTGATGGTAAGTTATAAATAGCCTTCATCCATGATGTAAGCAAGACTTATAAAACCTACTTTTGCCCTTCAAGTGTTTTTCTTTGTCTTGACCTAAGGTATCCTTTTGTCCTCTGTTTTTTTTTTTTTTTTTTTTTTTTTTTTTTTACAATAGGGATGGATGTCTTTGGTGATTGCTGCATCAGGATAAATTTGATTTGTCTAGCTATTTTTGAACACGGTCAGACAAACCCAAAACCGGCCTAATTTTGCCGCGCTCGCAAGACTGTTTAATCAACAAGACATTTACCCAACTAGTTGTTTTGGCTACACTTTATTTTAAGGTTCAATTCTTGCCATTAACAAACCATTAACTACAACTTTTTTTCCTCAATAAGCTCCTAATTTGCTGCTTATTAATAGTTAGTAAGGTAGCTGTTAAGTTTAGATATTGGGTGGGATTAGGATGTAGAAATATACATATTTTATAAGTACTTATAAACAGCCAATATGTTAATAATATGCATGTTAACAAGCAACTAGTTAATAGCGAGAATTGGTCCCTATACTAAGGTTGTTTTTGAAAATACCTAGTTTTGCACATCCCTAATGTTTTTTTAATTGCCTGGCTACAAAACAGATTAATGTTTCTGGACACTGAGAGGCTCTGAGACACAATGTTGATGTGACATGATAAGAATAGCAAATTTCCTGAGCATGAGAGTAGCTGTAAATTAATAACAGTTGCTGTGATTTTCTATTAAGTGCTCAAGCATCCCTGTACCTCTCCCCTTGGTTGCCCACTCTCTGAGATGACTTTGTGGAAGAACGGATGCTGGCAGCAGCCTGTCCTATTAGGATCGTCTTCTAACCAAAACACCTATTTTTAGATCAGTGGACTTGAATGAATTAGACATCAGTGCAGAAAAATGCCAATAAGTTGTTATGCACTCATGGCCCCTTTACCAGCCAACTCACACACATTTTCTCACAGTTTTTTTTCTCCCCTCACGCATTATGCAATTCATGCGTTCTCTATAAATGTAGTACCATTTTCCAGCCAAATGATTGGTGCGTTGCAGCATTACCATATTTAATGTCTAAGAGACAGTGGTAATTTTTGAATACCTCTTTTAGCTCTTCTCAGAGGATCATTTTAATTAAGAATGTTATGAATATTATGTTATCAATTTATGATTAATGTGGCCCTGTCATTCAACTGAAGTACATAACACCTGAGGACCAAACTCTAGAGACTACTGCTGCGGTCTGAACAGAGTCAGTGTGAGGATTTATACAGCATTATAATGAACCATACTTAAAATGTTGTCTGGAAATATCCCTAACATTTATTGACTTACAGACATAACACTTGACCTTCATAAACTGTGCGCCAGAGTGACCTACCGTAATTAAGTATTTCTAAAGATTGATTATTTTATTTTATTTTTATTTGTGCTTTCTTGTGGCAGTCTTTTTTTTTTTTTTTTCTTAATTAACCCTTGTGATATTTGGCCTCTCCTAATTTGTAGGTTTCTTATTACACCTCTAAATCTTGTTAAGGGCTTACAAACATGTCTTTAGTGTCTATGGATTATCAAGTGATGTCAGTTAAGAATGATCAGGCTGCGTTGAAGACTGTCATGCATTTATATAACGTGTGACAGGAAGAGCAAGTAGATTGGTGATGAGTCCAGATTGATTCTCCAAAGAAGGAGAATCTGAATGTAACAAATACATCTTGATTACCATAAAACATTGCTTAAATAACTTGTTTATGAGGGTTTTACACTCTTGTACACAGGGTGATTTCAAACAAAGCACTGATGCATTCATTTAAAGCAGTGGATGTTCTGTCCAGCTGGGACTTGGACATGGAGCCTTTAAACATTTAAGCCTATTTTCCATTTCCATTGTGAATCTAAAGTCACAACTGAACTGGCAGTCTATCAAAGCCCTGTCTCTAAGTACAGAATCCGCTTTCTAATCAGATCTCATTACTGTCCTACCTGGCTGAAGTGGGGTTGCGTTCGAGGGCACTAGCTCTCAGACTTTCTGCATAATAGCGTCTCACTCGGACCAGTGACGTTGTCCTTGATTTGCACTTGATGCCCGTCTCAGCCAACAAGATGTAGACTGAGTTTGACGGCTAATCTGAAAACAATTAAGCAGGATTAAAAGTGGACTCCGTGGCTGTTAGGTTGCCTCTCAGAAAACTTCCAGTACACAGCCTCAGACTTGTCAAAGCTGATGCTGAGATGTTTTGTGAATAAAAATCTATACTGCGGATGTTTCCGATAGAAGTTAATGATTCTAAGCTGGATTTGAGAAGTGGAATATTTGATGAGTCAAAAGGGAAATTTTGAAGAACTGGAATCTAAATGGTCATGAATTGTCTAAATCCAAATGTAATACTTTCAGTCCCATTGACTCAGCTAAGGGTGAAAACACGGTCAAATTTCAGTAAAAAAAAACTAGACGTTAATTTTTTTTTTTACTTTTGATTGCATCAACCTATGTCTCAACAGTTGATTGCGAAACTTTGTCTAGGAAGTCTAACAGAGAATATGAGGAAATTTACTACATGGGAATTGTTAGCAAAGGTCTGAAGGATGAATGGGTTCAATAAGCTCTAAATTTATAGGGCTAGGCTGGTTTCAGAATGGGGAAGAAAAAGGTGGCCTGCTGGGATAGTGAGGTTGTGGACAGTTGATTTCTAGATAGATAGAAAAGAAAGGTTTCTGGCCAATAAGGTGTCATGAATTTGCCTTTTATCTGTCTCATTCAACTGTACATGAGTGGCCCAGATCTTCCTTTAACTGCCCTACATCCAACGGCCTGCTGTTAATTTGGGTTTTCAGTATGGGTTTTGGCGGAAATCTCCTCTAAAGCTCCAGCTAATTCAATCGCTCCTGTTTCAGTTTAGCCAGGCGATGGGATGCGGGTTTCATTCAGTAGTTTCTGTTTACTACGGTCTAACGTCATTTCATTTACAGTCATGTAAGAGCATGGGTCAAACAGTCAGTAGAGGTCGACAGGATGTACGCTGCACCTCACGAACCCATTGCTACTGAAGGAACGGTGCTACAAAATTCTTCCTGTTTGAGGCCGGCTGGCTAACTCACCCAAGTTTTTTATGGATTGAGTCGTGAGGGAATCCATTTAACAGCCCGGCTAGGATGCGTCTCAAAGGGCCGCATGTGTGCATGTCTGCGTCTTTGTTTCTGGGGAGGGAGGCTTAGGAGAGAGCCACTAGTTCCATCTGCATTTGGCATGGGCAGCATTCAAAGCCTGGCCCGTCACAAGCAGCTTGTGTAAGAGCCAGTCATGAGACTGAGGATAACGGCTATATATAACATATCTTAGATAGCAGTAGGCTCAAAGGGAACAGGGCACCCAGATAAGAGCCTATTAGCTCGTAAATGCAAGGAATGAATGAGTAACCTGCAGCTTTACTAGAATAGCGGCGTAACTGAATTGTGCTCAGATCAATCGGTCTATCTCTCCATCCGTAATCCCAGTGGTGTCTCAGATGCTGCATTTGATCACCCTGCAGTAGGAAATGACAAACAAACTTATAAAGGTCACACTTTGTGTCTTTTCTTTTTACATGCTTTGCCTCTAATTATCCTTAAATTTATTCATAAATTTCCCCAGTTAGCTTGAAAACATGCCAGTACACTGTCAGCAGTAGGTCAGCCTTGCATGGTTGTTAGGGCCCTATGATTTCCACGATGCAGAAAACACGGAATCCAGTCATAAAAATGGAATTTACTGTATACCACGGAATTTCACAGAATTTTCCAAATTTTGGATGAATGGATATAACAAGTCAGTACACAAAACGCATACTACACACATACTGAAGCGCGTGGGACGTTTGCGGTGTTTTCAGCCTCTGCCACCTCAATATACAGTATGAGCACATGAATAATCTCTAGAAATGTTTGAGAGCCTGTTCATGAGCATTTTACAGCTTCATTCAAGAAAAACTATTGTCATATCACATTGGTTATATCATATTGGTTTAACTTGAAGAAACTGTGACAGAAATTAGTATTATTACTACTAATAAAATGATTATTGAAACATTATTTTTTTATATTTATGTTTATTAGGAATATTTACCAGAAAAAATATTTACCAGAATTTATTTACCAGAAAAAAATTAATACACAACACAGTATTTCTGAGAAAAAATAAATAAATAAAATAATAATAGATATTTTTTTCTAAAATCAATCAATTTGATATGCTTTTCATTATTAAAATTGAATGAAACTATTAAAATGGAATCTAGAAAATTAATAGAAAACATAATTTGGTAAAAATAAAACTGAATTTGAGAGAGAAAAAACTGTTGTTAAACTTTTAATAAAATGCTGTTAAATTGTGTAATTTTCATGATTTTGATTAATAAAATGTAATTTAACCATTAAAACAGAGTCTAGAAAATTAGAACAGAAAAAACTGAATAGAACAGAATTTGGAAAAAAAAAAAAAAAAAACTAATCAGATTTCATTTGGCCCTAGGTTGTATATTGAAGATCTAATACTCCTAGGCCACATGGCTAGGGTTGTTTTTTGTACCATGCTGCGTATATTAACGCTGATGCAGTAAACCTATACATGCTTGTTTTTGAGTGTTATCTTGGTGCGCCCTTGGACTCGGGCTCACTATGCATACTCATATACGCCAAATGCATATGCAATTCACCCCTCGCTGCCTGATTGTTGCGTGTAATGACCTTTCTTGTTATGAGAGATTCAAGGAACATTTTTTTTAATGGAGAGTGAATGGAAAGGTCATTCTTGACTATACAGATCACTGATTAGTCTTTACCGCTTTTGCCTTGAGTAGGTCAGCTACGCTCATTAACTTTTGTTCATTTAATAGCATCAGTCTAGCGCTAACTGGTGGGATGAGTCCTTTTTTGGTGCATTGAAAATGTGGCTGGATTTTGTCGCCTGATAATAGTGTGATGATCATGAGAGGTCTGGATGCAGCGGACTCTGTTAATGGGGTGAACCGGTGGTTTTATCAGTGTGTGAGTTATGCAGGCGATTCCAGCACGTGTGAACAGCACCTCTGCTGCTTTCCTTCAGAAAGCGTGTGCAGCTGATTAGAGGTCACATATGCTGTTACTACAGAACGTCAGCAGCAGTCGAGCTACATGGCTTCCAATTGCATTTGCATAGGGATGGGCGGTATGACCGAGATTTTTATGTATATATAACAATATGAGTAATTTCATATCACTGTAAATAGTATGTGTTGCAGTATACCTGAAATTGATATACATATTGATATGGTATGTATATATGGATGATCATACGGATATACTGACAGTATAACCGGAAAAGCAAAGTCACTTCTTCTGTTTCATGGCATATACGGTCATACCGCCCAGCCCTATACCTACACTGCAGCATGCACGCTCGTGCTCGTGACCTTAAACCTTCAGAGCCCAAGGAGCTTTTTATTGATTGATATTGAGACTCTCCATAACACAGAAAAAGAGAGCTAGAGAGAGCAAGAGAGAATAAAAAGGTTGGGGAAAAAAGATTGATTAGCTGGAGCTCTTGTGCTCCTGGGGAGGGGGTCTCAGAGGATGGAGATGAGTCAGTGGCATGTGAGGGGGATGCGTAGAGTGCTAAGTGTGTGTGTTTGCATGCTCTCTGTGTGTGCGTGTTGGATGATGAGCGAACAACCTCATTACACTTGCATCTGTACACACGTGTGCACATGCACAACACCTTCAGGGCTGCTCAAGTAGTCCTTTAAAATGCTGCAGGCAGGAATGGATTTCCTGTTTTTTTAATATTTTACATTTGCAGAAGCCTTCCTGCTGTGATTCCTGATGTTGATTTAAACGTGCATCAATTCCATAAGAACATTGCCCAGACAAACCGATGATAGGTTGGGCCATATTCACACTTTTCTTATTGCATGCAATGTATTGTTTGCAGGTAAAAATTGAAATACATTTGTGATCATTTAGACTTAAATTGCATAATAGCATAAGAAAAAATATTGATGATAATAGTAACAATAAAAAATATTATTTTGTTAAATATTATTCATGTGATTGCCATACTAATTACGCTACTGTTTAAAAGTTTGGGCTTTTTATTAAAGAAATTAATACTTTTGTTGAGGAAGGATGCATCACGTTGATCAATAGTGACATTTATAATGATTTCTATATAAAATAAATACTGTTCTTTTGAACATTCCATTCCATTCATCAAAAAAATGTATCGATATTTTACAATATTACTGTATCTTTTCGATCAAACAAATGCAGCCTTGCTTAGCATAAAAGACTTCTTTCAAAAACGTGAAAAAATCTTACCGACCACATACTTTTAAACATTAGTGTATAATTTATAAACAACAAATCAATGTAATAATTATGTTTATAAAATGATAATTAAAATTAAATATACTGTTTATTCAACACCTAAACTGGTAAATTTTAAGTATATGTATTGGTATCATTCTCTAGTCTCATTGTTTTCAACACCAGATTTCATCCGAAGAATTTTTCAACAATAGCTTAGCGAGGCGGATTAAAATACTGCAGATATAATAAGATTGGGCTGAAACGGTGCGGAGGTATGGGCTACAGTATGTGACCTCATTTCATCAGAACTCAGCAGCTGGTAATAGGTGCTTTAGAGACTCTCTTTGTAGAATCTTTGCTGTTTGATTCCACGTGGTTTGCTGCATTTTAAAACAGCGACATAAATGGCGCCCTGTAAGCTTTCGCACCCGCTCGATCAGGCCTAGTGTAAGAAAATAAAGGGAACTGAATAAGCGCGATCATCAGCTTTGTGAAACAGAGAGGGGAGAATTCGTGCAAGTACTCATCAAAAATGCATTGCAGCGGCCCTGTAGAATATTCATGCTACGGCCTCCTGTAAACCGAGGCAGCATCGCACCAGGTGTCCTCCAGGTATCCTCTCCACAAACAGACAGGCACGGGTCGGGTGCGCTAGCAAAATGATCCGAGTGCAACACGCAAACTGCTCCGCTCACATGGAGATATTAAGACACGTGTGGTTTTCTGCTGTACCCCTGGGGTTTAGACCACTTCCCTTCTCACAGTACTTATTGACACAGACGCACACATGCTCGGTTCTTTATATCTCTCTCTCTCACACACACACTCTTTATCTCTCTTCTGTATCAAACGTGCAAAGGATGTGCAAAACTGCATATTTTCAAATCAGCTTGCATATGGGTTGCCGGAACAACTAGTCGACCAGTGTGCTTCAAAGAAGGCCGATGTGAGTTCACCTGACCCCAATCAGACACACGTTTCAAAGGGACCGTTACGTAAGACACGTTCTTATGTTCAGAAGTGCTTAGACGGAGTGCAACATCGTGAAACAGAAAATGGGTCTTGAGAAAAGTCATTTTGAGACTATTTTTAGCGTAAAACATTAAGGCACAAGCGAAAGGGCTTTACCATGAAAACAGTCTAACGGCTAAAGTGTACACACTGTCAGCATATTAAAGCATAGACGCTCTAAATATGCAAACTAAAACTAAAAAAAACATCAGTTTTTGCATGACTTATTCCTATTTCTTTGCAGTGTCTTTTGCCACAAACCCAAAAACCCATAGCTATGGTTTTTAATTCAAGGATGTGCAACCGTGGCTAAATCCAGGGTCAGCTTTTTGTCTTCTTTTAACTCTCAGTTCATTAGCTGTAATGAAGTTGTGCTGAGGGTTAGTGCTAATTCAGATGACTGTTACGAGCTCAGGACCTCCACAGTGATGGCATGTCTATTGATTTCCCAGCGTTTACAGCCGAGCGCGTTCTTTTTAGATGTGTCCTCTGATGTTGGCCTTTTGACCTATCATTTTTTCTTCCTTTCGTTCTCAGTATGGGGAAGAGGAGGTCTGCTCAGACCGCCTGGATGCTGACTTCCCAGACTTTGACCTCTCACAGCTGGACGCCAGTGATTTTGACTCAGTGAACTGCCTCAGTGAGCTGCATTGGTGCAACGAGCACTCAGATCACTCCCCTGCCTCCATACAGTACAGCGGCGGAGACCCAGAGCTATTCGAGGTGGGAGCCTCAAGTACTTGCTTTATTGTGCACATGTAGATTAAACAATTAGATTAGTGGTATGTGTAATTCTACCCTCTGATTGGTTGTTTGGACAGTAATCATGGCAGGCCTCAGTAGGTCACCGTCCAAAATGATGCACTTGATATGAAGCTGAAGTCTCAAGCCCTTTTTGTGTTCACTACCCAGCAAACCATTCAGAATTATGTCAAGATTGGATCTGAAGGGCCGGAAGGGCTGAGGGCCAAATTTGGGAAAGGGCATTAGTCTTGAAAATGAAAATTCTGTCATTATTTACTCATGACATTTGGACATCGCTTCATATGATGAACAGATGCACATACATAGAGCACATCAAATATGATAAATGGAAGCTCAAACATGCTTGATTTATGCCAGAAAGAATAAACATCATACGTATCTCAGGTTTGAACTTCTGTTTACCATATTTGATGTGATCTATGTATATGCATTCATCAGTATTTTCTGTGATAAAATAATAAAAGCCTTTTACATTTCGAATGTCTTTTTGTGCATTTGATTGCTTGAACTTTTAATGGCTAGACAATATTAAATTATTAATACTTTCATTTGTGTTTCAAAGATGAAAGGTGAGTAAATTATGAGTGAGTGGATTTTCAAAGCCATGGCATAGTGGTTAGTGCAAATGCACGTTCTGATGGTATTTTGAGCCATGGTGCTCATGTGGCTGTTGCAGGTTCGAGTCTAGCCTGCAACTGTCTTAATCCCTTCTTTTATGAATAACCTCTGTCATTCTCCACTGTTTCTGTCTTAAAAAGAGGTAAAGGATTACACTAGACTTAAACAAGCTGTGTGAGTGTAGGTTTTCTTTATCTTTGCTTTGCAGAGCACTTGCCTTCATTTCTTTCTTGTTGTTTCAGGAAGAAAATGCGGCACTGCTCGCTGCCCTCACAGACAGCCTGGACGGCATTTCTGAGGACGGAGTCGGGGGTCTGTCTGTGTTCCCTTCGCTGGGGGACGACCCTGAGGAGGGCGAGGAGGAGGAAGATGACCTCCCTTTGGACAGTGAGCCCCTCCCTGGCTCATTGAGCCCAGAGACAGAAGACCCATCTCTAGTAAGAACCCTTCCTTCCTGTTTAAGGTGGATTTGGATGGGCCTCTGACTACCCCACAGCATGGGTATGATAGGCAACACAGGTCTGAATTTTTCTCATTTTGGGCTTTTTGTTTCTTTTTAAGCAACCGATCTAACAAGAATCCTCTTCACAGGCAGGGATGTGGACCGTGGACACCGTTTTTATGAACTTGAGGCTTTTTCTAGGCTTTCATATTCTCACACATCCCATTGCTCTTATCTACTTCTGAGCCTCATAAGAAAGCACCCTGGCGATACCATGGTATTGTGATAGTATCAGATGGCAATAGCATGGTACTTTGATATATCCCATGGCAGTGTATGAATACCATGATATTGAAACTGTACACTACCATTCAAAACTGAGGGTCAGTAAGATTTTTGCCATCACAGGAATAAGTTACAGTTTAAAATAGGGATGTAACTCGATTCACGATACAATTTTTTTTAACAAAGATTTAAGACTAATTATTAATGAAAAGGTGTCCTTTTATTATTTCTCTGACAAAATTCTGCACGTTTCTTTGTGAAATTGAAATATGTCTAATAACAAAACTAAATTACAATTTTAAAACAAATCCCAAATTAAATAAATAAATAATACAAATAAAAGAAATCTCTTCGTATAAACAAAGGCTTTGCCTGTGCTCTCTCCATTTAAAAAATTAGACACAAGCTCATGCACCATGAACAGTTTTTGATTTAAATTCAATTAAATTCCAATCAAAACAGAATGGCCTGCGTTTCCTTGGTTCCACATTAAAACACTACTTTTGATGAAAAGAAAATACCATCTAAACTTTTCAGGGTACAGTCAGTTCTCCTCAGAGATACATTCATATAAACCCCCACCCCCAATTATATCGCGATTCGTTTAACATCTCGACTGACTTGAAACGGCAGATATTTTTAGTTGATTTTCAGCCAGCTCGGGGTGCATTGTTACATCCCAATTTTAAAATGGAAAACATGTTTTAAATTGAAATAATGTTTCGCTTTTTACTGTATCAAATAAATGTAGCCCTAAAAGAGACAGCATTTTTAAATAATCTCACCAACCTTTAACAAACATTTGAACAGTAGTGTACTTCAAAGAATCCCATGGCATTACCATCATGATAATGTCCAAAAACCTGGTAATACCATGGTACTTTTTTAAGGGAATGCTTGTATCTACTTCCCAGATCTTTGATTCTTTCAGGTCACGAAATGGATTTCTACAGCAGCTCTCTTTGCTCCATTTTCCCACTTTTTTTATGAGAGGACTCAACTCTCATCTCTTTCTTAAGATGCCACTTCTTGGAACAAGTTGGTGTGTTTGTTATCTGTCCCTCTCAGCTCACAAACCCCAACAATTTAATCTGTGTACGTTGTGAAACCAGTTATAACAGTTATTACTCGTTGGACAGCTTTTCATTTTTATTTTCTTCTTTCCCCCTCTTTTTTTCACTGCTTTTTCCTGAACAATTGGTTGGCATGGCCTATATTGTACTGTAGCTGATTTTCCAGTTTCTCATGTGCGTTTTGTGATTTTTACCATAGAGACTGGTAGTACTTACAGTAATGACTGTCTTACATTTCACTCAATGCCTTTCACAATTCACATTGTTCTAGGATCACATTGTTTGGCGCCGATGAAAGGCCACCATCTGATTACTGAGATAATCATTGCCTCAGAGATACCAAAAAAGGCTAACTTACAGGGCGTAGCTCCAAATTATGCAAGAGATGTCTGAAGGAGGAACAAATTATTCTTAAATTGATGAAAATGATGTGTATCCATCTGAGAATAAGCCACTAGGACTGAAAATACCAGTAATACAACCTGTTAAATGTTAAAAACTATCATTTACATTCATGCAACATGGAAAAACATTCTAAACAAAACATTACAAAGAAAGTGTTCATTATGAAAAGTAATACTTTGCAATAAGGTGCAATACATTAACATTAACAAATGAGTTATCATGAACCAACGCTGACCAATTTTTAAACTGGCTTATAAAAATACCATCGTTCATTGTTAAGTAATGTTTGTTCAATACATTAATATTAATGTATACAACTTGAATGTTAAAAATGTATTATTTATACACTACTGTTCAAAGATTTCTGAAGGATCATGTGACACTGAAGAGTAATAAAGCTTTGCCATGACAGGAGTAAATGACATTTGAAAATTTGATGTATTTAAAATAGAAAACTGAAATTTACTGCATTTTTATCAAATGAATGCAGCCTCGATGAGACTTTTGGAACGGTAGTTTATATAAAAATTTGACATTTATCAAGACTAATACATTCAATAAGAGCATTGATATGGCTGTTTCATGTTAACTGTTTCAGTAACTAATGTTAAACAAAGTTACAAACGTTACTATCAGTTTAGTCTTTTTGCAGTCTTCCCCGAAAGTTACAAGTCTAGACAGATGCATTTCCCTTTTAGGTGATTGAGTAACAATGGAAATGTTCCAGTGTAGTTTACCTTCCTCCTTGAGTCGGGGTGTAAGAGCTGAGAGCCCCCTCTGCTGGCGATGGCCACAGTTACACCTCAACCCCTAAATGAGGCCAGTCTGTGTGCAAAACAAGGGGTGCATTGAAGAACCAGGAACAGGGACAGCAGAGCACATGTTTTCATGGCGTAGATGGCCAGTGCATGCCAAAACGGTTTGGTACACAGAAGCTGAAACCCTCAGCGCCCCTTCAGTTTCCTCAATGGACACCGAGAGACATGGACAGACCTGCCAAGTTGGCACATTAACAATCGCTTAAGGGACTCAGCAACGCTGCACTGCTTCTTACTTTGCTTTCTCTGGTTGCGCTGGTCATTTAGGACTTGCATTTCAGATTTTCCAGTAACTTGAACGTCTTGTTCTTACAGCGGCTACAGCACAGAACTGCTTGAAACTTGTTTTTGTTGATGTATTTGAATGCAAAATGCAAACCTATCTTGATTTTGTGTGTAATTTGAAGTGCACCGTGTGTCATCAAATTATAACCCCTGGCCTCTCATTCCCTCCACAGCTTAAAAAGCTCCTGTTGTCGCCCCCTAATGTGCCTGCGGGCCTCGATTCGCACAAAGACGTGCATCGCCATAGCAGCAGGAGCCAGCACGTCAAACCCGTGAGGCCCGTGCTAAAGGTGAGAGGAAGTTCCAGCCGCCGTGACTGCGGTTTAAACTCAAAACATGTGACGCCATAATAAGAAATGGATTTAACTACCTCAGTGTTAGCACGTATGCTATTCACTACCCGTCTTCGCTGCGGTGTATTCCCACCGCAATGCTAATGCCTAATTAGCTTATGCCAGCCTTTAGAAACCACACTGAGGATTTGTGCTTCAAAGTTCCAAAGCCTGTGAAGCCTGCGGTTCCTCATTCACTCGCTTCGCTTTGGCACGCCGCACCACGGCTAAGGCCGCTGTCGCATTAGAGTTGAGTGCAGCCATCTGTCATGGCAAAGCCACAGCCTCTACCCAGCCTAAAGGGCAATGTTCACTGGGCTTGAGATTACTTAAAAGAACAAGCAGTGGTTCTTCAGATACCAAGAGAATATCTTGCAACTAACCTTGGCACATTTGTCACAGTAACCTTAGAGCGAAGTACACTCTGAAATAGACTGTAGGGGTTCAGCTGCCCTGCGTGCCTCACGTGTTTGCTCGTTTCATAAGGGCGTTACAAAAGATAGCTCGCTACATACCGCTGGAGAATACCATGAGCAAATGCTTAATGTTATAACCGTTTCAAAGGGGCTATTTTTCATTTTTATTACTTCTGTCATCATAGTGTTTTGGCACATGCGGTTTATTTTAATTTCATTTTTTAGAAATTGTTGTAAAATTAAAATTAGTATTTTAATTAAATTTTTCTTTTATTTTAATAATTAAACGTATACTATAATAAAGTTAGAATGCCAAAAATGAATATAAACAGTGTGAAATTATGTATGCATGTGTAATATTTATACAAAAATATCATTCAAACACTTTTCTTTGTGTGTCTGTGGTATTGAAAGAAGTCTTATGTCCTCAACAATTATGTGATCAAATAAAAACAGTAATATTCTAAAATATTAGTTTAACTTAAAATATCAGTTTTTTGTTTTCATATATTTTTAAATGTCATTTATTTCTGTGATGCAAAGCTGAATTTTCAGCGTCATTACTCCAGTCTTCAGTGATCCTTCAGAAATCATTCTAATATGCTGATTTGCTGCTCAAGAAACATTTCTGATTATTATCAATGCTGACAACAGTTGAGCTGCTTCATATTTTTGTGGAAACAATGCTAATTTTTTTCAGGATACTTGAATTTTTCAGATACTCTTTTGTAACATTAGAAATGTCTTTAGTGTCACTTTTGATCATTTTAATGTGTCCTTGCTGAATGAAAATATTAATATTGACCCCAAACTTTTGAATGGTAATGCATTTTAAATAATTGTTTCTTTGGTGAAGAATATTGTCCTGTGCTGTTGACAGCTTTTCATAAAAGCAGTGATTCACTTGAGGTTGTCTGTAACAGTGATTTTCCCGCTCTGCTTCACGCTGCGACTAGCAGCATAATAAAATCAAGTAATGCACAACCTCTTGAGCCTTATTGCTGTATTACGTTTCAGTTGTATTTAATATCAAGAGATTAAATGAAACGTCTCCTCCTCCCTCTGCAGAAGGACAAATCAAGCACACAGGAGCGTAAGCCACGGCCGGCGAGGCCCTCCGGTCGTCTTTGCACTGAACTCCACCGCCACCTCACCACCGCGCAGGAGGCCGAGGACGCGCCCTCCGTCGACACAGAGGAAGAGGAGGAGGAGGAGGAAGAAGAAGAGGACAGTGACTCGGAGGAGGAAGAGGAGGAGTCGTCCGGCAGCGAGGGCGAGAGCATGGTGTGCGTCGAGCCGGCGAAGCCCCAGTTCTCCTCGGAGAAAGAACTGCACTCTGTGGTGGAGCTCATCAAATACATGCACACGTACTGCCTGCCCATTCGCAAACAGGCCAGCTGGGATCGCAAAGAGCGTAAGGCCAAACCCGAGAGCTCGCAGGTCCCCCGCAACCTTCCTGTGAACTCTCAGAAACCGGCTCCCCAGACCAGGCCGAGGGCTCCTTTCACTCGTCGCAGGGAAATCAAAGCCCACTCCCTGCTCAAGGAGCTTCTAGAGGCCGTCAGCTCCTTTGACGTAAGCAAGCCTTACAGAATGCACAGCCCCCCTTATATCCACTGCAGAGGGGCCACGGCTCGGCTCGGCGCTGAGCTCTCTTCCTCTCCCAAAGCCGAACTGAAAGACTCGGACTGCGAGAGCTCGCAGAAGGCCGCAAAGCGCCCCAAGAGCCCCGAGCCAGAGGAAGGCTCCTTTTCGGTCAGGCGTTCTCGCCGGCTGGCCTCCTTCCCCAGCCGATTCGCTAAGAGAGTGCGTGTGAACTGCGGCCGCTCGGAGCCCAGCATTGGGCAATCGAGTGAAGAGGAGAATGCGGTCAAACATCCTCCTGCTGAGCCTCCTTCTGATAGAAGCCAGAAGAGCAGCTCCCACAAGACATCTGAGGCCCGTAACTCCTGCTGCAGTGATGGTAAGACATGAGTCATTAGAAATATACTGCACTCCTTCATGATTCAGTAATTCATGATTCATTGCTGAATTAAGATGAAACCAAATATCAGTTTAGATATATATTAGGGCTGTCAAAATGAACGAGTTGACTGTGCAATGAATTTTTTCACGCAGCATGCGTATTTTTTCCTGGCATCCTTTCGCTAGTGTTACAGTAGACTTTATGAACATGCTATCAAGCGTGATAAGATGCAAAAGAGAACTTAATTCAGTTCTGGTGCCGAAAAATGCATTTAATAGAGATATCAGTAGCAGTTTTGTTCAATATCAATGATACTGGCATTCATTAGTAATAGGCTACTTAGTAAAAAGATGCCATTAAACACACATTTAAAATTTTGCATCTTTATGTTGTTTCTGCATGAATTAATTTTAAGATTTCATGTGAAATTAAGACAATATAAATTATATTAATATGCAATTAATTGAGATTAATTACAAAAAATGGGTGATTAGTTAATTTTCTAATTGATTAACGACACAAATTTGTATCAAGTGTAAATTTGATATTCATCTGTCTTGAGATTGAAATTTAAAATGTCTCACTGAATGACAGAAAAGTAAAATAATTAAATGTGAATGAATATTAAAATATTAATATTTAGAAAACTTTTTCACACACAGGAAGTCATATTTTCTTGTCACCTAGCAAAATAGCGTTATATGAATTAAATAATAAAATAAAAATAAGTAAAAGTAAAAAAAAAAAAAAGTGAGAATTTTTATTTTTGTTCAGTGGTTCTTTTAGAAAAACATCTGTATACTGTTGCATTTTTATAGATATTTACTTATATAATTGTATCTTATACTATATATATATATATATATATATAATTTAGATTTATATATTTGCATTTGTCAGTAGATTTGAACTTTTAAGAAATGTATTGTTTTGTAGTTCTTTGCATCTATTTAGTGATGCTTTTAAAAACTCAGTAACCAAACAACCTATAATGTACCATTAAGCATGTTTTTTATATTCAGAGAGCCAGTTCAGGATCTGCGTGTGCTGCTGAGATCTCTAACAGTGATGCTGTCTGTTGTTCTGATTGCAGAGAAACGCTCCTGCCTCTGTCTGCCGCTGGCGTCCAAATCCAACGGGTGTGTGTTCCATTCATATCTAATCTATTCTTGAACCCTGGAACACTTCCAGGCCGACAGTTTAAGACCACCGCTGGACTCTGTCCATCTTCAAAATTGCCTAGAGGAGGCTTGTAGAGTTGCTGTTTTTATATACCAAAACACTCGGTTTCTCACAGTAAAACTTTGCTATAAATAGCCCTGAGGTTCTTCTACCAATTACAGTCATTTGTTGTTCTCTGCATATACATAGCTCAGACGTGGTGTAAAGTAAAACAACCAAGATCAATCAAACCCTGCTTCAAATGTCATTAGAAGACAAATATAAACCTCCGAAACAGTAAATCTAATGCATTATGTTTTTGAGACTGTATCCTTTCCTCTCTGTCTCTGTTTTTCTTGCCCATGTAAGAGTTTAATAGAGTTTAATAGATGCAATCTCTTTCTGTATTTCCCTGATCAGAGACGCGCAGTATGCCAACAAGCCCTTTGAGCAGACTCTCTCTGTGGACCTGTGTGGCACAGCAGGTAATATTACGCACTCAGTGAGGGGTATTTTTAAAAGTGTGCCATTTTTGGCATTGTGTGAGCTGTTAGCACTTGATTCACCTCATATGTTCTCACACATGCTAGTAGCTTGCCAGTTGCACAGGATTTAAAATGTAGTTAATGGCATGTCTAAATTAGGCTAAATTGTATATTGTATATAAAATGTATATTTATGGTACCGTTGAAAAGTTTGGGGTCAGTAAGGTTTTTTAAATGTTGTTGAGAGAAACTCTTCCGCTCACCGAGGCTGCATTTATTTGATCAAAAATGCAGTAAAAATCAGTAATATTGTGAAATATTATTGCAATTTAAAATAACTTGAATACATTTTAAAATGTAATTTATTTCTGTGATGTGCAGCTGAATTTTCAGCATCATTACTCCAGTCTTCAGTGTCACATGATCTTCAGAAATCATTCTAATATGCTGATTTGCTGAAAATAGAAACCCTTAGCACTTTTAAACAATTTAATGTGTTATTGCTGAATAAAATTAATAATTTTTCAGAAAATAAATACATAAATAAAAAATTCCTGACCCCAACAGTGTTGTGTCTTGCATATATGCAAGATTTCTGAAGTTGAATATTTAGTTTTAGAGGTTTGTGTGAGCAGCAGCACTGGAGATAATTGCCTCAGCAACCACCACTAATAATAACTGATTCAAGTTAATCTTTCATTATTATATATTACACATGCTTAATATTATGTATGACTCCTTTTGTAAGCTTTATTAATTATGTTAATTTTCTGCCCGTTGTGCGCTGCGACTAATAACAGAGCGTTTGGTGATATTCGAGTGCGTTTGGTGGTGATTAATGAGCGTGTGTTTTCCAGGCCTGACTCCCCCCACCACACCCCCCCATAAACCAGTGGAGGACGAGCTCTTCAAACCCGACGGAAAAGCTGAGCTCACCACCAAGAGCTCGTGCCTGGCGCGGGCGCACATACGCAAGCTCCCAGAGCAGACGGAGCTGTACGCCCAGCTGCGCCGGATGGGCCAAACGGGCGACACAGACACTAAGGGCGGGACACAGCGGGCGTACGGGGACCACGATTACTGCCTGTTGGGTCAGGGAGAGAATTGCATGATGACGACGGTAGCGGCACTCGGCTCTCAGTGCCGTGTGGTGGTGCATGAGGAGGAGGACGAGGAGATGGCTGTGAAGGACGGGGAGATGGAGGGACAGGAGGAGAGGCTCCTAACGAATTGCCAGCAAAGGACTGAGGCTGATTCGCCCGTGGCGTTGTCCTCACACAGTCCAGAGCAGACCAGTCAGCCCTCACCTGTCCGCTCTCCCACCCCGGAGCTGGATGCCCAGTCCCCAGTTTCCTGTTCGCCCCCCTCCCCCGGCTGCAAACTCCCCTTCAGGTACTGAACGCTCCTGTGGTTTTTCCATCCAACCTTCTGACTTTGTAAAGTGCAATAGGATGCCACTTAAATCATGAAGCCCAAATGTGTGTATGATGTCTAGAGTTCCTGGCTAGTGGAAAAAAACTATAGTTTTAATAATCATTCTAATTCTGTTAGAATAGGGAAAGCCGCACCACGGCTATAACCAAAAATAAACCTAAAAATTCATTTTAAGGGGAAAAAAGATAATTTTTCTTGCCCCATTGGCTGATTTATTTTTTTTTTTTTTTCAAATTTTAAGACAAAAAAAAAAACTCAGTTAATTTTGATATATTTTTTCAGAAAGCAAGACTTAATATCTTGAGTCATTTTGCTTCTCAGTTAAATGTATCTTGATTTAAGTACGTTCAGATATGAATATAGATATGGAAAACAAGAAAATCATTCCAGTGTACAAATGCTTGAGCGTAGCATCATTTATCCTTTTCTAGGAGACTACTATGGTTAAAATAAGTATGTTATGTACAAATAACAAATATTTGTACATAATTTAAAAAAGTAAATTATGTACAATTACTATGGTTAGTGTAACAAAACCATGGTTCATTTTTGTAAGGGTAGAAATCTGCCTTTGAATGAAATGTAGCACAAATCCCAGTATGCTAACTACTTAGTTATTCCATTTATTAGCCATTTTGAATAACTCGGCCCTGTTGTCCTTCTTTCAGCGATGAGAGCTCAGAGACATGCCACGGAGCAGCTGAAAAAAGAAGCAAGACAAAGTGTGGACAAGAGAATGATGTGGTAGGTCGGGTTTTCTTACCGATTTTATTAGTCTCAGCACTAACCTAATTATCCAAGCCGTAGATGCATCTGATGTCTTATTCGTTTCCTTTAAGTGCCGTCGAGTGTATTTGTTCTAATCCGCTGTGCATTTGCAGAACAAGTGCCAAGTGATCTACATTCACAACCTTCCGAGCAGCGTCACTCAGTCCATGCTGCGCAAGCGCTTCGAGGCCTTCGGTCGTCCGGAGGACTGTAAAGTGGTCATCAAAAACGAGTGGGTTCCATTTCCGTCTAGTTGTCTAACCTTATCGTGCCCTGAGTGGGAGAATGGAGCGCTGATGTTTCTGTGTGTTTGTGCAGGGAGCGTTGTGGGGTGATCACACTGAGACCGGCTCAGAACGGCCAGACCTCACGGCACAGGTGGGACTCGCTCGGTCCGAGCGGAGGGAGCGGTGGCCGGCGGTTCGGCAGGAAGCGTTACATAGATCTGGGTAAGAGAACGCAGAGCTTCCTGTCTCTTTAATGTCGTCTTTGCATCAGACGTCTGGTGCTCCGTTCTGAGTCAAATGAAGTCAGAGGAAGGTGTCTTCTCATTTCTAAGCTAATAAACGGCCTAATTCGACTTCATTTGCATTTAAATGGAAAAAAAGACTTTTTGATTCTTGGTTGACCCACTTGAAAAAGCAGGGTGCAGTTTTAATTATAGTCAGGCCAGTGCGCCGCAGTGCTTGCTATTACATCAAGTCCACGGACTAAATAACGTGTGAAGTCAGTTCCAGACGATGGTAATGAAAAAGCTGCTTGCTTGGTGATTTGTTCATTTTTAAATATGTCTCATCGTCTAATTCTGAGTGTGCTGAGTCAGATTATATCTAGTCTTTCTCAAAGTACGGTTAGAAAAGGGCCAGAAAATGCTGCCGACAGTAGTGGTCAAATGATAATATGTTTTGTAAATGAATGATGCTGGTGTTCAGGTTAGTGATTCTCCATTGGTTTCCAGCACATTTAAAAAATTGTTTATCATTCAAACATAAACAAAAATGAATCAAATATCGAAATCAATTCAAAATGCACAGGCTCATTAGTAACATGACATGCATACACTGAATAGGAAAACCGAGATTTGTTCAATTGAGAAATGCATAAACAACAGCACAAATGTAATTTACCATCCTGAAATATAACATAACAGACACAATAATGAATAAATAATAAAAAATAATTTAGGGTAACTAAAATAAAGCTAAAATAAAAGAAAATACAAATAATTCATGAAAAACTTAAATAGAAATAAAAAAATGACAAATACAAAACTAAAAAAATAATAAAAATGACAAAAGCACACAATAAAATGACTAGAATTAAAATGATAAATAAAAATATTAAAAAGCTCATTTATAATTGCATATAAATAACACCGTATTTGACATCAACAATCAAAAGAAAAGAAAAAATGCTTCCCATATTTTTTTAATCAATTTATCTTTTTATTCTATGCATGATTATAGTATTTTTTTATGTTACTTGTATAATAATATAATATAATGTAATATATAGAATGTATCTGTGGAATTCACTTAATAATTTGGCAAAATTCATGTAAAGAGATGTGCACAAAATTCTATTATTATAAAAATATAGAATATTAAATAAAAATATATCCATCAATATATCATGGTTATGTTTTGCTGTTACAGAAAGTATAAATTGCTTTTAGCAGCATTGCTTCTAGTGTAACAAACTAACTGTGAGTGTTTTGCCGTTCAGATGAGGCGGGTCCCGGTCCGGTGAAGAGCAAGTATGATGCACTGGACTTTGACGCTCTGCTGAAAGAGGCCCAGAGAAGCCTGCATCGCTGACACGCGCCTTACCACGCCTCCAGCGTCACGCCCCGTCCGAGACTCGCCTCAGCACCTCAAACAAGGCACTTCTTCATGTTTACATTTTGAACATTGGAATAAAAAAATAGACCTTGTCGCTTCTAAATGAGGATTGGAGGACAATGGGGCGGGAGGATTACAAAGGAACAGAATCAGCTCTGAGACACCGGACACAAGTGCTGCTTCTTGTGTGTGTTTGATGCCATTCATGACGTCGTGAGCGGCTCGGGCTTCGTAGCAAACCGCACTCTTTTCCATCGGTTGTTGTGACGTGCGTGTGCTTTTTTTTTTTATTTGTACCCCTTTGTCACTCTTCATAGACCTGCAAGGTGCTTTCACCATTTTGTTGTACAAATATATAAACAAGCTTTGTATTAGCGAAATTTTGTGGATGTTCAACTCTGTGTGTGTGTGTGTGTGTGTTACGATGGATTAAAAGTGGATTTAAAAAAACAACAAACAAAAAAAATCCTACAAGGTAGAGTTTACAAATCAATAAGTCAAGAAAAAAGTAGTCTTTTTGTAATTTTAGTGCTTCCTTGATTTCATCTATGCACTCAAACGAGGTAGTGCTTCTTTGGTCTGGCCTCTGCCCTCCTCTGGGTTTGAAGGGGCTTTTGCTGCTGGCTGTCAGACACAACCTCGACTGTACTACTTTAAAGCTGAAGTGTGTCATTTTTTTAATGTTAAAATACTCCTATCCCAGATAAAAGCTGTTCAAGTAAACACAGATGAATCAAAACATTGATCTGTTTGTTTGAGCAGCCTGACACAGCCAATGGTGTGAGTTTAGGGGCGGGGCTTTCTGTTTGGCTGACCAATTGACCCTTTGCAGTGAGTTTGATTGACAGGCGACCTGAGCAATCAGAACGCCAAATCATAATGCCATTTTTGTCTGAAACAAACCAGAGTAGATTAATGTTGGTGGACTTGAATTTGAACTATTGACGTTTTGCCGCGTTTGAAGCAAGATACCTTCTGATGTTCATGCATGTTTATTTCATGCTATAACTAGTAGTGAAAGAGACGATCGTTTCACGCACCACTTGAAACGTGGTGCAACATCGATCTGTCACGACACATTAGAGAGCAACAAAATGGTATTTATTGTTTGTATTTCTTAAAAAAAATGACCTGATTTGAAAGCTGTGACTTTTGTTTAATACCTAAAGTAACCTTCTCTGTATTTTTCACTGCGTGAGAACATGATGAGCGGCATGGTTTGTCAGACCGAGCAACAGCAATGGGCGAAGGGTCAATTGGAAACCTGTTTGAAAACAGTCATGTGCAGAAATACACACTTCATCTTTAACTCGCCAGTTACCGTTTTACTTGTCAGAACGCGACCCGATCCGGATTAGAATCCCAATCTGAGGGAAACGTATTTCGAGAATGTATCCATCACAAATGCGATTGTAACGCCCGTCCTATCGGTCTCGATTCGACAGTACAGTGGAGCGGTTCGACTCTCCCAGTAGCACAGCCCTGCCAGACATCCAGGCGGTTGACGCATTGGAGCGCTGCTGAGAGAAGGGTGGCGGTAAACTAGGAGGAAGATCTTTCCAGAGCTCAATCTCATTAGAGATACGGTCGTATCTCTGCTTTGTTTACATGTCACTCTCTCATACTCTTTCTCTCTATAAGCTCAAACACTCTTTTTTTACTCTCTCCTTTCCGACAGGGGAAGATCTGCGGGTTTTTTCTAGCTCTTACCTTGTGGCTACTTCTCTCTTTGTCCTTCGTGTGTGTTTTTTGGAGTCTAAACGTGTTCTAGTGTATAACTGCGTGTCGTCCGTGTCTTTTACGGGGTCTAGGGATGGGTCCGTCCCTTATTATATGCCGGGACCCGTTGCTTTTGTTCTGCGGGGGTCTCCTCCAACCTTCGGCCTGTGGATCTAGTGCAGTTGTGAGCGAGTGTGTGCGTGTGTATGGGAGCGCCGGCAGCCTCTCTTTACCCCCCTTTATCCAGAAACACACCCCAAACCTGAATGTTTACATGACTGAATTCTCTTTCGACTTTTACTAGAGCGCACACTAAGTACAGAACGCCTTATTCAGTGTTTAAGTACCCTATCAGGACGTGCCTTTCGGCTTTCCCTTTTACGGTACTGAGCTGTTACGTGGACACGGCCTCTGAATATTACAGCTGCTTTCGACCAGTTCGCCCTATACGATCTTAAACTGAATGAGTGTTTGTGCTTAGTATGTATACTACTAAATAAGCGAGAGATGTGCTGGTTTACATGATTATATATATATATATAGATATATATATGGAGAAGTATATAATGTGTATATAGCACTGTGTCTTGTGTAAACATGAGATGTATGGTTATGTGCTGTACAGCGATGTGGTAACGTGTGGCTCTGATTGGTTGTTGGTGAACCTGACGATGCAGCGTTAAGCAATACAGGGAGATCCAGAAGGGAATTTTCATTGATATGGCTTCATAAGTCAAACTCAGTTGTATAAAGTGTCCCTTTAGAAATGGTTCTTTTAACTTTAATATGTTTTTCTTTTTTATGCAATTGAGATGCAATACCGCTAAGAAAGCCTTCCTCATAACGGAAGGGTTTATTGAAGAGATTGGTTGTTTTAAGGGTAATCAGATCCTGTACTGTACATTGCAGACGGCTCAGATGGTTCGACAAAAAAAGCTGGCCGAGAGGGACTTTTTTTAATAGGAAAATACACAGACAGCCCAATCTCACAGGGAGAGCCTTAAACCTTAGGGGAAAACAAAGCTATCAGTCCTGTCTGATCTCCTTTACAATCCAGTGTGTTTTCTTTACTGAAGTAAGTAAACTTTTTCAATACAGCCATATTATAAAAGGTATATACATATATATGATTATATATATACATATATATATATTTGTGTGTTTGTGTAGATAAATATATAGATGATATAATTTGTTATAGACCATTTTATTCAGTGTTTCAGAACACTTCAATACATTTCAACACTGTCAATCTAGAATGTACAGATCCAAATTAAAAATAATAATAAAAAAGGTTAAAAAAAAAAAGAAAAAAAAAAATCCAAAGGGAACCTTCTTCAATGCAATACATTTTTCCAGCCCTCATTTTAGCAATCGCTAGACAAGTTGACCAAAAAGTACATTTGATGTTTGGATACATGAGAATTGCGGTATCACATCAAATCCATTTCAAGAATGTCATGATTGTTTGGCTTGGCCGTGTGTGTGTGTGTGTGTGTGTGTGTGTGTGTGTGTGTGTGTGTGTGTGTGTGTGTGTGTGTGTGTGTGTGTGAGCGTGAGCGTGCATGTGATTTCTTTCTCTTTTCTTTTTTTCTTAGTTCATACAAAATGTCACTTTTAATTCACTACATCTATGGCCCTGCAATTTGTTGTTCACAAAGTACATGCTCTTGCAAGATTGGAGAGAATTTTCTTCTTGAATCAGCAGTGATCATATTCGGGGAAAGTTTATATTGTGCGCTAAACCTTGAATCATGTTTATCAAGAAGTGGATCTAGTGTTTGTGTCATTATGGTGCCAGAGCATCAGTTAATGGATCACACATCCATGTCACATTGTTTTGCTGCTTCAAGACCTTGTCTTTTGTGGAAACAAAATCTGAGTCAAAGGGCATACATTGTTTTCTTCATTGTCTTTTTTTTTTGACTATTTACATCTAATGACTATCAAATTCGCTATGATTTTCCTTTTTTAACGTAGTTTTTGGTAAATACTGCTAGTAAGATTTTATATTTTTACATATGTTTTGAGTTTTTTTTTTTTATTTATATGCCACTTAGCTTGGATGTCTTGAAATGGTGTTGGTTTTATTTTAAAAAAAATTCTTCTTCTCGGTATTGTGTGATTTTCATACATCTTGAGAATGTGGAGACAAATGCATTTCAGTATTTTTAAATTGTTAAAATCTAGTTTCCTAGCTCAAATCTATATAGTGGAAATTATTTGATGTCATAAATTATATTTTAATTCATGTAAATAGTTTAAAAAAAGCAGATGATGGCTTCCTTTTAAACTGAACACATTTCTCTTCCGAGATTGTTTACATTATTAAACTGTAGAAACTGATCCTCATATACTGTAAAAAAAAGTACATATATTCATTGTTTTGCCTCCAAAAAATAAAATCCATAATGAACAACATTCAACTTTGTGATTCATTCATTCATCCATGTTATTTATGCCAAATCAATGCTGCAGTAAACCACAACCTTCCCCAGAATTCAACGCTATTCTTGGAACAAGTGCTGAATAGCAACTTGAGAAAGAGGATTTTGAAAAACCCAGTAGCATTTGCTTTAAGGCCGTCACTTTTTTTTTTTTTTTTTTTTTTTTTGCATGCTCCAAATGACAGTACGCATTGCATAAACAGAATAGCTCAGCTGGAAACCGTCTGATTGGTTGCCGCATTGAAATGGCAGCCAATGGCAAATGGCATTCTGTGTTGTATCCATGCAGAGTGCCTACAATTTTAGACTGTGAAGCTAATTGTGGCAGTTCCTTTCACTGAGGGTATGTAGCAGAACATGCTGAATGAGAGCACTGTTAATGCAGCCATTCGGAGAGTTGGTGGCAATTTGCCGCTCTGCTGGTTTGTGATTCAGATGTCAGAATAATCATTCCCCACGGCACTCTGTGTGTGTGTGTGTGTGAGGAGGATGCACATCTATCTGAGCAGGTGTGTGTATTTGCTGTCACGTCAGAGCTAATTTGGGCTTTTGCAGTGGTTGCAGATTTTCTCGACTCCACCTCTTTGCTGTGAGAGTGAGGTAAATGTAGCAGAAGACGTGACATCATAGCCATTGACGTGCAGTGACTGCGTCTGTGACATGACGTAAATGCGAGCATTGAGCCCGCCTCGTTTTGCTGTCCTGCCAATCGGCTCACAACCTTCTGAGTCGATCAGGCCAACACCCCCTAGGTGTTATCCAATGCTTTTGTAAGACTGTTATGTATGTCCCAGTGGGACAGTTAGCACTAGCGCACACACGTGTGCAACCGAGCGCACTGCATCCTAAGGGCAGAAGTCTTATTTTGCACAGCAACACAGTTACAAAAGCTTAAAAAAAAAGAAATAACACAAAGCTCAAAAAATTCTCATTTTATATTTATTTATACATTTCTACTTTTAAATAATGAAAAAAGTAACGTGGACTTTCCAAATGTATTCACACTATACTCTCACGGACATGTTATTTAGCATGGAAGAATGCTCTATTCTGTACATTTTCGGTCATATTCACTAAAGTATAATTTTACAAAACCTGGTGTCACCACTGAGACACTGCAATAGTGTGTAACTCACACTAATAGGTTTGCTTTACCTATAAATTTAAGACTAGTATACATAATTGTAACAGGACATCCTGCAGAGAGAAATAATAAAAGCGATCCAAACTTTGGGTACATTGTCATACATTCTTATTGTCTGTTATTGTGCAGTCTGACGTCTAGGAAATTACACAGGTCTTGGACTGAGATGGGGCCGGGACCGAGTTTCCTGTGAGGAAAGAGAATTTGGATATGGAAAAGAAAAGAAATGACATGTCAGTTGTTTGTAAAGTGCATCCTTAATCGAACAGTTAATACAAATATATTTATTTTTGAATATAGAAATTGTTCCAAAACTGTTGTTTTCTTCTGTGAAATACAAAAGGTGAATTTTTGAAGAATGTTCATGCTGCTTTCTTCCATATATTAAAAGCAAATGGACAAATAAGTACAAAAGCAAAAAAGTAGTCCATATGAAGTCAAACAGTAACTTTGTGCCAAAAACATACTTTAAAGTTTAAAGAAATAGTTAAATGAAAAAGAAAAAAAAAAAATTACCGTTTCACTTTATTTTGATGGTCCCTTTAACACATTCTATTGATTATAAGTAATGTTGCACCTACATTTCTACTGACTCTCATTAGAGTGTTAGTAGTGTATTAGTTGACTGGTAGGGTTAGGGTTAGATTAAGTTGACATGTTCTTGCAAAGTTACTTATAGTCAGTAGAATATCTGTTGGGAGACCAACACTATAAGGAGCTAGTAGATATGAAGCAGACAGTCTACTAATACTCTTATGAGAGTTTGTTGACATGTAGTTGCAACATTACTTAGTGTCACCAGAATGTTCAAAAAGGAACATCAAAATAAAGTGTTACTGAAAACGTACTCTCCCTCAGGCCATCCAAGATTTAGATGAGTTTGCTGCTTCATCAAAAAAGATTCGATAAACATTCTTTAAAACACCATTTCAGTCACTATCTACCTTGTTTAGCAGCTGAGGTGACACCATCTGCTTCCTCTTTAGCTTTTTTAGCCTCTTCCAGCTTGGCTAACTTGGCCTCGTGAATTTCCTTCAGAGCGTTCCACTCCTTTCTGTTGTTAAGCAGACGCTCTAGCATGGGCGTGATCTCTACGTGGAAGCGAGAGAACTCCTGCAAGAGGGATTGGCTGTGAGTAAATTTGGAGTATTGTAGGTGTAATGTTAAACAAATAAGAATGTTCTAAGACATGCTAGATGTTGTATTATTGCATTTTGATTTTAAAGATTAATGCAGCTCAGAGGTGGCATGAATGCATTTACATTGAAATTACAACTGCATAAATAATGCTATGAGATTAATGTTTTAAAAATAATATTTTGATTATTAAAATATGAAATGATTTAAAAAAAATTGAAATGATACTTTAAATATGAAGCTAAAACCACCAGTAGGTGGCTGAAATTTTGAAGTGGATTTGTTTGGAGCCATTTTCATTGGCAATCTACTAGGCTCCATCAAACAAAGTTGCAGACAATGCATATTGCACACCTCTTTTTGTTCCAACAACACTCAAGTTTTGAAATTTATGAATGATTTAAATTGGTAGAAAATAGAATCCTATGTTGAATCCATGTTTCTTCCAGCCCTCTTCACTTCACATTCTCTACTTCCAGCAGGCCTGCATTGTGATGTTTACAGTCAATAAAACTGAAGTATACAGACATCTGATCAAGACCAGCATTGTGCATTTATGCTGATGATTATGTATCTGCTTCCTGATGGACTCTCGTCTGGATCCAGTGAACATTTAGAAGTGTAGATCAATGAAGTCCCATATGTCGTTTTGTTTACTAATCGAAATGGAGGACCTCACCTTGTAAACGAATGCACAGACGAAATCAATAAAACCACACTGCAGTTTGGGAAGGTCGTCCGCTTTGTTCCGGTCCATCATGGGCTAGAAAGGAAACAGCATGTTCTTAACTCAGTATCAAAATGAAACCACAACCTACCGATTCCCAGTAGATTACTTATAAATTGTAGTCTGTTACTGATTACAAACGACATTACTTAAAATATTACAAATGTAATTTATAATGAATGCATTCTGACTGCTTTTGGACTACTTTTAGATTACTTGTTGTGACCTAACATATAGATTTGAATGGGATTATTGTTATGAAAAGCAAAAAGCAAACTAAAATATATTCCATTCTTTGTTATCAACATCATGAAATGCATTAAACATTACATTACTCCAGGGTATAATTGACTGAGAGGTGCTTTTGTCCTCAAACTCAGAAGCATGGGTCACACATTAGTGGTGGTGAACAGCCATGCAACTAAAGTAGAAAGTTCGAAGACACTTCAAAAAGTTGACATTATATTCCTGCATTTCCAATCACAGCTAAGGAAAATGTGGGGCTTGGGAGCGGTCTGTTTGACTGGGCCATTGTGACCGCTCTTTCTGATTCACTGCACCGCATAATAGGCAGTACATCACGACATGACCCATGGGAACTTTTCATTCTTATTCCCTTTCTCTCAGCCCCCTCCCACCCCTTCATTCCAGGCTCTTTCTCACAATAGGCTGCTGCTCCAGCACTGTCCTCTCCAGGTCACCCTGCTCCCAGAATTCTGCAGCAACGGACAACGCCACCTACAGGACACAGTCAGTAATAAACTTAGATTTATGGTCTCTATAGATGCATTTGGAGAGATGCGAGTATGGATTTTACGTGTAACTAGATTTCAAATATATTAACTGTGCATTAGAGACCATTAATGACTTAAACAAAGCAGAAATCGTTACATAACAATTCCCGCTGAGACAGACCTGGCACATGTCCCATTTGCAACTATAAAATTTGCAACTCTCATTGTTCTTGGATCTACTTCCATGAATATAATAACAAGAACATTACCAAAAAACCATCTAAAAGAAGAATGTTTATTTTTTAAAAATGCATGACATCCGGCAGAATATAATCTCACGCATGTGAGATGATCTACATTACCGTCTGCTGCGAAACGCATACAATAATGAGTGTTAAACAATGGATGTAAACAACCCATCCATGGACACATTATCATATGAATGGGGTTTCAGACTCATTATGCCAGCTGAGAGCCCAGCGATTTCATTTTCCTATGCAGTCACACCCTTGGCTGCCCTACATGTTTGAATACATTGCTGTAGTATCAGACCTTGCATGTGACATTGCATTATGCATTAGGAATATCTTACCTTGCTCTGAATCTCCCATGGCTTGGCAATGGCTGACAAATCACAGGCAGTCATCATCATAGCCCTGCGATGTGGAAAACCAAAACACCATGCTGTAAATTCATATTTATGAACCTTAAAAGGCACCAAATTCAAGCTGCTGCATATCTTTTGCAAGTAGCTTATTGAGCAAACATTTATTATAGGCGATATTAGTAATTTAACAGGTTATTTTCTCACAGAACTTACATGACAATCTCTTTCCGAGTTGTTTCTAACATCATGTATTTGGTCCAATCGTCCCAGCTCTCGTAGGTCTTGGACTGATCCACAATCTTCTGAAACATGGCCCTTTTCCTGCAGAGGCACATCATGATTAAATTCATGTTAATCACGCTTATGCAGCTCTGACTCTACATTACTGCAAGACTAACTCTGAATAAATGATTCACAAAAGCCAAGTACATCCCACACAGCTGAAAAAAAAATAAAAATACAATTCTTACTTGAAATACAAGGCCAAGTCTGTTGCAATGATAGCTATGTCCATCAAATGGATGACGGTTTCGTGCTGTCTTCGGTTCAGATTCTGGTAGATATTTAAGGCCTTGGAAAACAATTTATTTTAGTGAGGAAACTGCGTGCTGTGAGCGAGGAGGCAGTTATTTATGGGCTTATCAACTAGATGCACATTCTCAATGGTCTGCAGAGTTCAAAAATGTAATGATGAAAATTGCCCAGAAATGTAATTAATTTTCAGCATTACCTCATCTCTAAGCAGAGTTTTTCCAAACTCCAGATGGTGCCTCTCGAGAATGGAGGAACCATGCAGCTTTGCCAGTGGATTCCCAGACCTGGCAAAGTCATCACAGAAATTGAATCTTAAAACCTAGAAGGTCACAGACTTTCAAAAAAATGAATGCAAATAGGCATAATGCAATGTGATATGCCAGTTTGCATAAATTTAATGATTCAAATAATTCAAACGTAAACACCGGCTCCTTAGATCTTTGATTAAAGTGTATTTTAAATGCAATTAAAATGACATGATAATATGCATGCCATCTTCTACCACACTCAATTCATTTCAAAATCAAAAATAATTTTTTTTTTCTCAGTGGAGCACAAAATAATATATATATATATATATATATATATATATATATATATATATATATATATATATATATATATATATATATATATATATATATATATATATATATATATATATATATATTTTTTTTTTTTTTTTTTTTTTTAAATATCTAAGCTGCAATTTTGCTTGGTTAATTAAAAAAATGCATATTAGGTCAGGTTTGCACGCTAAATAAAAATTGTCTTACATGTTGTTTACATTTAAATGTATTGCTTTAGCAGATTGTGTTTTTTTGTTGTTGTCACGTCTTATCCTGCTTAGGGAACCATGTGAATCACTGTTGCCCTCACAAAAAATTGATGCATGATACCCCTAGTAGTGGATGTTGGTGATATAAAAATGAGAATGCCTCCACACTTCATTTCTGAATATTGTAATACCTTCACATTTTTCATTGGAAAGAGCAGTGGGACATTGAATTTAATGAGTACATACTTCATCTGGTAGAGGTTGTTAGTGCCGCGGTGGTCAATATCATGACAGAGCCCAGCGGTCACCATCGCCATCGTCTCCAGGTCTGTATAGTAACGCTTCAGGTCACCTGTCTGAGACACATAAGAACAGGTTTAATGGACTTCAAGGCGGAGCCTCCTTAAGACACACCCCCTACCCTTATAGAGCAAGAGGCTGACTAGTGAGGGCTCATTAGGCTCAGTGAAGCATGGGAGTAGTGCTGAGAAAGGCTCATTAGCAGCCTGGCCTGCGTTTCTTCCAGCCCTCCAACACTCCATCCTTCCTGACGTACGGCCAGCTCGCTGTGATTACACATGACTTAACCAGGAGCAGGTTTACACTCGGCTGATTAATTAGACGGGGCCGTCTGCCATTTCAGAGAACGAGTGTTGGAGATGGGCCGTATCATTAAACATATTCCCTAGAAAAAGGCCCACGACTCTAGCACCCACCAAACAGAGGGGCAAATTTATCAAATGCCCTGTTGCAAGGCTAACATGGCTGGTTTGTTTATTTTTCTTGTTTGCAGGATGAGAACAGTAAATGTATTCATAGCTAGGGCTTCACTAGCCTTTGCTGAGCAAGATGAGGTGTTGTTTCTGAAACCCGGGCAGATTTAGAGAGATTTTTAGGCCCCTTAACAGCGTGTAGAATTGAAATGTTTGAAATGTCATTCCTTGAGGGTTTTCTCTTACCATGAGCAGTGTAAACATGGTCTGGCCCACGTTGAAGCCATGCCTCCAGTTGTGGTAGGTGATCCTCCTGTAACCTTTACTGACCGAGTACACAAATCGCACCAGGGTCTAGAGAGAAATCAATTTCAGCTAAGTCTAACAAGGAATAGCAAATATTGTATTTACTTTGTATGTACAGTGTGCAAAAAATAACAGTGCACTGAAAACAGTATATTTTTAGACGACTTGTAGAAGCAATAGTTAATGGTGCTTGGTAGGGCGAATGTACATAAATCATTGATGATAACTTTAAAAATTAAACTTGTGTGCATATCCCGCCTCGCTCTGTTTGTGTTGCAGACATGAATTGCATCTCATTTTGAAAATGATAAAATGGGTAAAAATTCATTGAAGGATGGGCCCAAGCCATCCAGAGACCAGGGCCAGATTCACGTTAAAGATAGAAATCTCATTGTTTATATTATCGCTCACTGGTGTTACTTCAGAGTATACATTATAGTCACGTAAAGAGATATACAGCAAATCTCAACTGTCAGATTTTTTGTATACTATATTGTCGCCCAGCTCTAAATGTGAAAATACAGCTTGAAGATAAGATTTTCAAATCTTATCTATCTTATTTTTAAAGCAAAGCTGTAAACATGTAGTAAACATGTAGTCTATTTTGTCTAATACAGTAAGCACTTAAATTTTCTTTAGAAAATCTAAAAACCTAGTTAGATATATAGTCAAAATATACCAACAGGACTTGAGCTGCCATTATCACTCACCTCACGTGGAATATGGAACTTGTCTACCACACCCAGTTCATAGTACATCTTGATGCCGCACTTCACCAGGTCCAACTCACTGAAGTCAAAGTCACAGAAGTGAAACTCAAAGATCTCTGATTCCTCTGAGTCTGGCAGTGTCTCGCACTGTAGAGAGAGACAGCACAGCTGAACACACACACACAGAGATATAAAACAACTAGACTTTAAACTATGCATGAATTTTTTGTGTTTTACCAGAATATCCTCCAGCTCATCCTCGTCACATTCATCAGGTTCTTTGTCATACAGCTCACGAGTGTTCTGAACATAAAAAAACACCAATTTCACAAGGCTGATATTCCAAGACTATGTTCATACAACCCATTTTAAATCAGACAATCAATCATAGTGTCGTATATGATAGCACTGCATCGCCACGTGATCAAGATAATTCATACCATAAAAATAGGATATCCTGCTATTACCAGCTTTACCAATGTAGCGTAATTCATTTTAATTAGTGCACACTAGGGACTAAGCCCTGTCAAGTTGGAGAAACCCACCAAGACATTCTGAATCTCGTCCTTCCTGCACTTGACGTGGTACATGACCATGTCCTGAAAGATGTCCTTGCGATTTTCCAGCTTGTTCATCTTGTCATACGTGTCTGTATTCAGCACCGACCAGCCCAGGAACTGAGTGAGTGACTGAAAGAGATACAGATTCAGGTTTAGATTCACATTTACATTCAGGTTCACAATTACTGTAGGCTGAGATTCAGGTTCAGATTTACATTTACATTCAGGTTCACAATTAGGTTCAGATTCAGGTTCAGGTTCACATTTAATGTAGATTGAGATTACGGTTCAGATTCAGGTTTAGATTCACATTTACATTCAGGTTCACATTTACAGCGGGTTGAGATTCAGGTTCAGATTTACATTTTCATTCAGGTTGACATTTACTGTAGGTTGAGATTCAGGTTTGGATTCACATTTTACATTCAGATTCACACTTACTGTAAATTGAGATTCAGATTCAATTTACTGTAAATTGAGATTCAGGTTGAGATTCATTTTCATTCAGGTTGACATTTACTGTAGGATGAGATTCAGGTTTAGATTCACATTTAATGTAGGCTGAAATTCAGGTTTGGACTCCCAGTTTACATTCAGGTTCCCAATTAGGTTCAGATTCAGATTTGTGTTCAGGATCACATTTAATGTAGATTGAGATTACGGTTCAGATTCCGGTTTACATTCACATTTACATTCAGGTTCACATTCACTGCGGATTGAGATTCAGGTTCAGATTTACATTTTCATTTTCATTCAGGTTGACATTTACTGTAGGTTTAGATTCACATTTACTGTAGGCTGAAATTCAGGTTTGGACTCCCATTTTACATTCAGGTTCACATTTACTGTAAATTGAGATTCACATTTACTGTAAGCTGAGATTCAGGTTTAGATTCACATCTACTGTAAGTTGAGATTCAGGTTTAGATTCACATTTAATGTAGGTTTAAAAAATCAGGTTCATATTCAGGTTTAGATTCACAATTACATTCAGGTTCACATTTAAGTTCACATTTAGGTTCAGATTCACATTCAGATTTAGATTCACACAGAGTCTGAACCTGACAAGAAGACTAAAACATTCTGCTAGTCAAATTGGGTGGAAATTAATGGGAGAACTACAAAAAAAAGCATTGCATCACATCTCCACAGAGAGCATGATTGAACTCAACTGAAAGGCTCTGTGGATTGTAGCACTAAGATAAAACAGAGACATAAGTACAAAGTACTTTTTGGAGACTTTAGAGATTTGGATTAGCAGTTTAGTTGAATCCAACAACCCAACATAATAGACTGACAACATGGTAAACTTTCACTACACTATGAAACGTGAAATGATGTAATGTTTAAAAATAAATAATGCAGAGTCTGCTGATCTATCCATTACTATATATTTAGCTATGACACACTACTGGTCTATACTGTGGCCTCAAATACCTCCATTAGTGTTTCGTCCATGTCATCAAAAGGCTTTCCATCTTTCCTGTTATAGAATGTGGCCACGCCAACGATTTCCTCTTTCTTGTTCACGATGGGCAAAGACAGTACATTCTTTATTGTCCATCCAGAATCATCTAGAGGCTCTTTCTGGCAGGACAAAAATAAACTTTAATCAAAATACATTTCGTGAAAATTTCAATTAAGTTTTGTAGATTTACAAAAAGCGTTTTCGAAACACTGCTAATTTAATTTCATTGCTTATTTTCATGTAGGGCTTTCACAGGAGCGTAAATTAAGGTGAGCTCACTTGAAATTCAAAGAACTCATCTTGAGCGGCGTTCATGATATTACAGATCTGTAAGACAGAGTGAAGAGAAAGCAGCAGTCACGCTCACTGAGAAGGGGCATTGCTCACTGATTAATTACTGTTCACAAAATTACAATTATCCATCATTTCAGTGTGGGAGCACATTCTATTCCCCCTCGCTGTGCACATGACAGGAGCATTATAAACCATAATAGCTTCCAACTTGTCTGACTACTGTGGCGTCAGGAGAGGAGAATGGAGGTCTAGACTCTCACCAGGCCGTTCTCTGCAACGTAGGTGGGAAGCCCACTTACTAATGCCCAATGGTCAGCTGGAGGGTTACTGTAACGACAATGCATATGCGTCTGACCAGAACATTCCATCACTTTTCTTTCATGAATCCCATTTTTATTTTCTAAGTGGTATTGAAAAATTAAAAAATGTACGCTTTAAAATGTTTAAAACAGTCTCTTATGCTAATCAAAGTTGTATTTATTTGATTGAAATACAGTAAAAATATTAATACTGTGAAATATTACAATAAAATAAAAAACTTTTCTATTTTAATAGGCAAGGCAAGGCATGTTTATTTATATATATTTAAAATTGATTTAAAATTAATTAAAACAGTTAAGAATAGAAAATAATTATACATAAAATACAGGGCAGTCAGTTCGGACGTAGCACATTGCTCATTCAGTAAACGCACTGCTAAACAGATAAGTTTTGAGTCTGGATTTAAATGTGGCTAATGTTTTAGCACATCTGATCATGTAATTTATTCCTGTGGTGCAAAGCTGAATTTTCAGCATCATTACTCCATACTTCAGAGTCGCATGATCTCATTTGAATATGCTGATTTGATGCTTTAGAAACATTTATTATTATTATTATTATAATAGTTGAAGAGAGCTGTGCTGCTTATAATTTTGTGGAAACAGTGATGTGTTTTTTCCCCACATGATTCTATGATGAACAGGAAGTTCAAAGGAACAGCATTTATTTGAAATAGAAACCTTTTGTGACATTATAAATGGCTTTAATGTCACTATTGATCAATTTAACGCATCCACGCTAAAGAGAAGTATTTCTCTATTTTTGAAAGGTAGTATGCTAGGAATATGAAAATTTCTACTTTCAAATAACACAAAAAATAATTATTGCTCAGGCCTGGCTCAACAGGAGGGCCTAGATGAACCCATTCATGAGTTTGGCCCACCCTTGCAAACGCCCAGAACTGTCTGGCCCTCCTTGAGAGTCCAATGGCCCACTTCTTGGAGCTGGAGAGCCAGACATGCTATTTCTTGATACAGTATGTTTAGAAGGCACAATAATTGCAATGCATGTAATGTAGAATTATGCATGATCATGCATGTGGCAACACTGGCCTTAATTACATGCCAAGTGGAAGATCAAATTTAACAAGCAATATAAAATGTATTAACTTACGGAATTACTTTGATGTCCTCCTTCCCATGCAATATGTAATCAATCACTTTGTAGAAAATCACTTCCTGGAGCAGAATAAATACCGTAAGTCAAACATGTGGCAGCATGTAAGAATTCACTCGTGGCAGTTTTGTGTTTCTCTGACATGATTAACTAAACGTATATTGGCGTAACACTCACTCTGCCATCAGGGGTCTTTGGTCCGCTATAAGGGGGCACCTCTCCCATCAGTACGGGCCAAAGATCAAAGAATTCCTACAGACAAATAAATAAAAATACAATATTTCAATACTCTTCAACAGACAAATATACATGTAAATACTCACAAGTTACAAATCCAGCTGCATATTTCATGCAATGAATAAATAACCAGTCACTTTAGTTTTGGTCATGTCGAGGAGGCCCACAGAGTAGCGGTCGCAGTTGAGGAAGGCTCGGACTGTGTAGAGGGCCTTGTGGAACTGTCGTTCAATGTCGGTCAGCTCCTCAAACACTTTGCTGGCAGACCAGAGCAACACCTGCAATGTAGATGTGAGGAAATATGACAAGATCATGGAGTGGCAGTCTTTACGGGTCAATGTCTTAAATCTCAATCTCCCAGAAATCCCACCTGTCCTCTTCTGGTTTCACAGTTGTGCAGGTAGCTCAGGTGAAAAACTCGAAGCACAAGATTGGCAAAGTTGAGATATTTCCTCAGCGTCTACAAGACACAGAGTCCGATTTACTTCAATAGAGCGTTTAATCTGTTCTGTTGAAGTCTGTTTAATCAAAATGCTTTTACTGTATTAACATTCAGTGAAACTGCATTTGTTACATTCACTGGGGATTTGAGATTAAAAATATGTGTGGGGAGCACAATGCATTTAATTAATCTTTCTGGCATTGTTTACGTTTCAAACTGGCATCCTCACCAAGACTTATTGTTGAGTACAAACACAAAGCGCTGTATAAGCCATCACAGAGGATGATATGAATGAACACTACCTACCTCTTCATCCTGAGCAGTGAAATGAGGACCGCCAATCTTGTTGACCGCCATCATGACGGCCACCATGTCCTTGCCGTTCATAATGGGAGTCGCAAGCACGTTCTTGGTCTCGTACTCTGTGAGGGTATCTACGAAGTCACTGAAGTGGCTGTCCTGGAGAGAGAAGCACATTTAAATTTACTGTAACACGTTTTGGTAAAACATCACTGATGCACACAATTAAATAGTTTCACTTGGCTTTAAATAAAGGTTTGCTTATTGTGCGCTGTGCACTGTTTGTGGATCATTTTGGCAATATAAGTAAGTTCACTGAGGCCTATGATCAAGCATTTTCAAAAAGAAATACAAAACCTGTGCTAACTGAAAGAAAACAAGCTGATAATGGTAATAATACAGCAAAGCAATTTTTGTTGGCTGGTCATTTTTGATTGGGAACACCACAAGTGTAGCAAAGTGGGGAAGCTGTTATACCCTTTGTGAGCAAAGTCAATAGATTTGAGTCCAATGTGAAAGAAAATCCTCTCCAGATCAAAATGACCAGAGCACAAAATGCGTCTTTTTGCTAAATTATGATACTTAGTAAACCAGTAAAACACCATTAGCACTTTATAATAAAATAAATACATTAACACTATTTTACAAGGTCTTTGTTAAACATCAGTAATAGCAGCAAGTTATGCATGCATAATTACATGCAATTAGCCACAAACCAAACCCTATAGCAAATACTTGATATTACTCAGTACTTAAATATGTAGCCTAATTACACAGTAACAAGGACACCTTAAAATAAAGTGTAACCAAATATTCACTTATCTTTGTTAATGTTAAAAACATATACAGTTCTTCATTGCGAGTCCATGTTAACTGATGTAGTTAACTAATGATAACAAATTTGGAAACACTTTGTTTTAGTTTCCTTCTTACACATACTATGTGTTTTATTACTATAGTAATAAAAGTAAATTATGCATTATTACATGCAACTAACCCTAAACCAAACCCCAACCCTTAAATACATGCTGTTATTTAATATCACTCATTAGGCTATAATTATACTGTAACTAGGACTATAGAAAGTGTAACCCAATTGTGTGTTTTTTTTTTCTTTCCATGGGTCAATATCAGACAGAGTTCTGAAAACAATTATTGAATTTCATCGAAGTGCCATTGAAATGTTAAAATATCCATATTCTGTTCCAAATCAACAGTAGAAAGGAAATGTAAAATGTAGCCTAGTAAAGGTAAGCACTGATATTCTGCTGACTTGTGGAACACGGCGTTAGGCACTGACCTTTAGATTTAATCCAGGTTCGCTCTAATTCAACTCAGATTAAAGACTTTTATCCCCTCCAGACCCAGTAACATAACACACTGCGGGAGGGCGCTGACCTGCGCTAATCCAGCACTAGGCCTTGCATATTAACAACAGAGCTACAGTGCACATAAAAAGAGAAGAAATCTCACTCTCAAAATGTTCAAAATCGCTCACTTGGTTTGTTTAGAAAGTGGGCAACACTTTTTGCATATACCAACAGTATATCTGTAGATATTTGTGGTTAGTCAGCAGTCTGTCAGACATCTGAAACTGTCTGAGATAGCATGCTGTCGCCACCTCCAGGGTTTCAAATACACCCGCTTGGTATTTCTGTCACATAACGCACAGATTGAGAAACCCCATTTTTTAAGTGATTATGAGCACTACAGAGGAAAATATATTGCTGTTTGAGCGGTGAAGCACATTGTGTGCCAAAGACAGTCTGTTCCCTTGAAAAATGGTTAGTAATTTCTAATCAAAGAGAGAGGGAGAGAGATTTCACAGCACATTGAGTCATACATATATCTGTCTGTGCAACATCTTCTCCGGCAAATTTTTCAAGTTTATCAGCAGTAGCCACAAATAATTAGAATACAGTTTTGGCGATAGTTCACCCTCAGAAAAAAAAAAAAAAAATGTAAACCTGTCACTGCCCTTATGGTTACACCATGATAACCACAAGTTGACCATGGTTTTGATACACTAACCATGGTTTAACCATGCTATTTGTAGTAAAACTGTGGTTACACAAATGGTAATCAATACGCCAAAAAACATGCTTACTACAATTTTACTACAATAAAACCATAGGTAATGTTCGTAAGGGTGGGGCGACAATATCCTTTCAAAAGATACTAATATGTACCATTTAAGTATTAATACATAGGCTACACTGGGGGTACTAATGTGCACCTTTTAGGCATAAATAAGGTACTTTTTGTAAAGGTATTACCCCAATGACAGTTTTTGTAGCTTTTTCTGAGTGTGGATGTTTGTTATTTAATGATTTCATTGTTTGTAAAAAACAACAAAAACGAAAAAAAAAAAAACAATAGATACTATCACAGAAATTGTAATGGTTTTACTGGTTATAATGGGAATTGGGTTGGTTTTAATGGAAACTATGGTCCCTGTGGGTCTACATTTGTCACCTTCTATTTGAGGCTTGTTAAAACCAATAAATCCTAATGCAATATGTCCCAAAACACACTACAGGAAACCATTTTTTAATGGTTTAAAGTTGATGGTTTGTAATAGTATTTGTAGTGGAAGCCATTAGAATTTCTGTGATGGTTTCTATTGTTTTGTTTTTTTTTCAACAGGGTTTCATGTCAAAAAACGGTTGCTTTTAATATGATTCATTAAAAACAGGCATGACACAACTGCTCTGCTTGTAAAAATGAGATTCTGAATAGTCACGCATTCATTTACATATATTTTTGTCTGAGAATGGAATAGGAGTAAGAATTGCTAGCGTCGCACTGCTCTCTACAGCTCATATTGTGAATTGCACTTCATTTTCATAATGCACAGGACTGGATAGCTGAACTATCTTTCTGTTCCTCTTCATGGTTAGTTCTCCTACCTGTGTGACATCAGGTACATTGACGGTCTTCTTGGCGGTGGCCACGTGGCCCACAATGCCTGTGTCCAGCGGATACACGATCTCACTGTCCGGTGGCACCAGACACTCCTCCAGTGTGGCATCTTTATGGACGTTGAAGATTCGTGTGGCCAGTTCAGCTATGCCGTTCCTCTGGCGGTACATGAAGAGACTCATGCGGTCGGCTCGCATAATGAACGTGAGATGCCGCATGAGGTTGAACACGGCCCTCTCCATTTGCAGGTTTTCCTGCATGTCCCGCACCATATCGAAAATGACCTCGCACTCCTCTATAGAGCTCAGGTCGTGGTAGGAGCTGATGTCCACTTCTGTTTTCTTGGTGGTCGCTAGAAGGTCAGAGATGACCTTCGCCCGGAACCTGGAGTCGTAGTACTGCTTGGCAAATGTTGGATTACTGTCCAAAAACTTCTCAGCCACATCCTTGTCCACTGCAGCCATCTTTTCTTAGCTGTCAGTGAAGTGTTCACTTGAACGGGTTTTCTGTATGGGGTTAGAGTTGCCCAAAGCCTTTGTGTTGTGAGGACGGTGAGAAGCACTTGGGATTACTGGAGATGGTTTTAAAGAGGCGTCTGTGTGTGTGCTCATAATCCTGTATCCGATAGTAATTAGGATTATGACATTCACCTGACAGCAGTCACAGAATGCGTATAAACATGTGTTGACACACTTGGAACCACTGGAAAATTAAGAACTTTAGGTTGTTGCTTGCCTGAATTGTCACTAATATAGTGTTGCAAACCTGCTAACATACAATCAAGGTTGAGTGCTTTCAGTGCCCTTCAGTATTATGTACATGAGAGTCTGGTTCAGCTGTATTCTTACTCAAAAGGCAAACGTTTGAGGTTATTAGGATTAAAAAGTAAAAAAGAAAACATTTATATTTAGCAAGGATCATTAAATTGATCATGCGCGACAGTAAAGACCTTTATAATGTTACACACACACAAAAAAAAATCTATATTTTAATGCTGTTATTTTGAACTTTATGTTCATCAAAAAATCCAGAAAAAGAATGGGTCCCACTTTATATTAGGTGGCCTTAACTACTATGTATTTACATTTAAATTAATCATTTGATACAATTCACTTATTGTGTACATACATGTTTTTACATTGTACTTATATACTTAAAAATACCTATGTGTACTTACATCTGTAATTAATTTCTGTAATTACATTTATAATCACACTGTTGACCCATCACTTACACCTTAACCCACCCTTAAACCCACCCAGACCACCAAACCTGTCCCTAACCTTACCTGTATCCCCCCTCAATAGCAGCAAATGTGTTTTGCAATACAATATGAACACAATAAGTACATTGTACTTATTTTTTTTGATGTAAATACATAGTAGTTGAGGCCAACTAATATGAAGTTTACTTAAAGTTGTAATATACTTCACAATGTTTCACATTTCAAAAAAGTGCATTTTGAAACATTTTGAAAACGTGTATGTGCATGTTTAAGTGTTAAAATTATGACGACACAATTGTTTCACTCTACCATTTAATGATGGCAGTCTATATTTACATAAATAGATTTACATTGCAATCGACAACACATTATTTAAAAAATAATCTGTGCACACTGACAATAGCTTTTATAACATTACAAGATCTACTTAATAAAGATGCGTAATCAATTTGTTTGAAAAACTGTACAAATGAAATGTCTGTTTTATGTAACTTACATGTATTGTAAAAAGGTAACTGTTGCCAGCTCTCAGTTTGAAAGACTGCAAGCTTATTCTGTTCAGTGTTTTCATTCTGACATCAAAAAAGCAGATGAACTTAATAAATGTTGGCCCTGAAAGAGAGTGAAAAAAATCCTGAGTATAAATATCTAGCATTTTAAAAAGTCAGTCAGTTCTGTAAATTTCCACTTGCATATATTTATTCTATTCCAATGCACGTCTTTTCATAACGTGTATGTCTCTTTATAACTATAGGATGAATATGTTGAAAAACATCCAAAATACAGAAGCAGTTACCTTGAAAAAACAGAGATGGTCATGAGCCCCAGTACCAGCTCAAAACTGTAGAAGCAGAGCAGCACAGCATTGAGCACAAACTCCAGCCGTAACACGAAGGTCTGCAGCAGCAGGTAGTAGACGCTCAGCACCGCACAGGGCACCAGAACAGCAACACTCACAAACAGAGCCAGAGAGCGCTGACACAGGTTCCCCTTCCAGCCTGAAAGTCAGAATTCACAGGCCATTACACGCTTTATTATCAACCTGTTATGATGACATTCATCCACTCATTACTATAGCAGGGTTGAGAGGTTCAGAACTGAACAGAGAGCGTTTTTTCAATTCCAATTCAGTTCAGAATTTAACTGATGCTGCAAACAAAATGTAAATCTGTAATTCAAGTTTGAATTCAAGGCATTTAGATTCAAATTAAAACAAGCAGTTTTTATTAACTTCCATTTTCATATGAATTACTCATTAACATATCAACATTCTATATATATATATATATGGCGTTAATAAGATTTAAAAAAAAAAAAAATTTTTTAATAAAAGCAATGATTTTTTAAAATATTACTACAACTTAAAATAACTGTATTCTATTTTAATTTACTTTAATTAAAAACCATTATGTTGGAAACCGTGATAAAAAAATTTCAGGATCCTTTGAGGAATATAAAGCATTTATATGAAATAGAAACCTTTTGTAAAATTATAAATGCCTTTACTGTTATTTCTGATCAATTTAACGCATCCCTCCTGAGTGAAAGTATTAAATTAATAGAGTAATTAATATTATTATTTTGTGTACGACTAATTCATCTGTTGTGTGACTGTATTACAAGTACTTATATTATGAATTTATTGTATTTTGAATTGCAATACAGTAAATTCCTCTTCCTGGCATTTCAATTTAAATCCCAAACTCTAACGAATATAAAAGGAGGCAAGTGTTTTGTACAACCCAGCTCCGAAGAGGGGACTTCTGAATGAAGATGATTTTAGTCCTCTGAAGGAAATAATTCTACAGCTACTTCCTGGACACTAAATAACATTACATCACACTGACCGTAGAAGAGTCTGAGGGTTTCCAGGCCCAAGAAGAGGAGCAGCAGGGCAACATCCAATATCAGATTGGCTTGTGGGTAAGGGAGGATCACTCCTACAAACAGCAGAGTGAGCACTGAGTACTAAACATAGAAAATCTCAACCTCTAGATGCTTTACTGAGCCCATACATCACCTTTGTAGATAAACATAAGAATCTCAGCGATGAAGAATGCTGCAAAATACCAGCCGTTCAAATGAAACAGGATCTGCAGTGGTGTGGAGGACAACTGAGATACTTCGTTAAGAAGAGTAAACAAAGATAGATGTGTAATTAAGAAAAATCTAATGGTCAGCTTGAAAGGATACAACAGGTTGTCTTCCTGCAAAAGTGAAAAAAAAACAACAACAACAACATAACTGAATTAATGAACATAAAGTAAGCTTAAAAGTAGAGGAGACTGGGAATTATAACTCATTTTGTCTCTGGCTATTTCGGTCCCGAATCTCTCAAAAATTTTCTACCCATATCTGATCACTATAAATATCAGCCATTTTAAGATCTAATGTTATCAAAAACCAAACTTTTAATAAATTATGCTGATTTTTATTTTTTAATTAGGTCTTCTGCAAACATGAAACATTAAAGTAATATTCTCATGAAATCCATCTATTTAGATATAACACTGATTTTTAAATAAGAAAATAAATCGTATCAGCCACTGAATGAATGAATGATTTTTTTTTTTTACATCTGGCAATTCTGACTTTTCAGAAATTAGACATAAACTGAGAATTGTGTGTCTCATAATTCTGTGAAAAAAAAGATAATTGTGAGATAAAAGACCGCGATTGGCTTTTTTATTTTTATTCAGCGGCGGAAACTGGCTTCAATACATAACGCTTTTGGAGTTCTTCTCAGAAAGCAAAGTTTTGATGAGGTTCTTCTGAGGTGACTATCAGACAGTAGCAACACATGATCTTAAACACCTCAAGAGCAAAGTTGATAAGCAACTGTACACGAATGAAAACATTAGTTATCCAAGTAAAAACTAGTAAACCACACGGTCATCTCGATCTAGCAGTTAAATTACGACAAGGCAAATCATTAGAATTCGAGATAATAAACAAATATTTCCTGGCAGGACAAAACGACAGCAGTGTTGTGAATGGCTAACATTAGCTTGACGATACTTCCATTCCATTCGAATCAAACAGGCATTAATTGATCGCTTTTGTTTACCAAATCATTTTATTTGGCTTCATAAAAGCCATTCGCTCTATTGAGAATAAAATATAGGCAAATGTGTGCCGACATTGAGCTAAAATCAACTCTATTTAGAAACAACCCCACACATCATTCTGCTTACCGTGCGCAGCCATGTTGTATTGCCATGGAAACGGCATACTGTGGGCGGAGACAACCATCAGTCGTCCAATCAAAGCCCGCGTCAAGAAAACAAGCGCGCTTATTTGACAACCGTACATGTCTTTATTTGAACAGGGAGAATTTTAATGCATTCTATTTTGCTTATAAACTCAATCTAGTACACTACAATAAAGTACATGCTTTTTGAAGAAAACATAACAGTTTTTGTTGATCGCCAGATAAAACAATTAATGAAACAATAGGACAACAGAACAAACACAAGCTATAATTAAAAAAGTTCAAATAAAATGACAATTTCTGCATTAGTACTGAATCACTTAATGACTTGACACATATTATGATTTGAATTAGCTACAGTGTGTTATCATCATGAGCGTCTATGAATGATTTCTGGATTGGCTTGATTCATGTCATGGTTTATGTTGAACGCTCCTTGTGCTCCTAAGAGAAAAAGAATGAGAACAAATGTCAGTCTTGTATATTTTCTACCACACTAAAATATGCAAAATAATCGTGCAAATGAGAAGTCTGTGAAGGTTTGCCTTCAGCTTCTGATGATGCATTGGGGTCCTGCAGTGCTCGTCCTTGGCCTCTTCCTCACTGGCATAGATGGCATTACACAGGCTGCAGAAGTAACCCACCACAGGTCGGACAAACTCTGTGCCTGTTGGTAAAGTACAAAAGATCAGTTGTGCAGAAGCAGAGCTGTACTGTCCATATAGCACAGACTAAAGTGCCTTACTACTATTATTAAATGGTAGCTACTCAGTTCCCTGAGGATTTGCATGAGCGTTAGAAACTCTCGCAGCTTGGGTTTAAGCATCATGTTTTCAGAGGGCTGTGAAACACATTCTTACCCACTGGATCCATCACAGGTGTTTGAGTCTCTGACACACCGTCTGAATTTTCTGCCTTCATTTCACTTCCATCATCAGCTGCAGAAACCTGCTTCTCATCTGCCTTTGAGTTGTCATCTTGATTATCATTCGAGGACTCCTAAAACCAGTGCAATTTATCTATACCAAGCTTACCAAACAGGGATTTGACCAAAGACAGGAAAATAAGTGAGAATGTGTCACCTTGACATTTGCTGATGTCTGGATAGACAGCTGCTGCTCAGAAATACTGTTTTGTGTCTTGGATTCATCATTTTCTTCCTCCAACTCGGAATATGGGTGTAGAGAACCATCACTAGGTCCATGCAGAAAGTATCTAGCAAACAACACAAAACGGATAGATAAACTGGTCAAATGTTATCGGTCTTAAAAAATATACAGTTTACATTTGGAAAAATGTGCAAATTGAAAACTATAAAAATATGCTGAAGATCATGCTGAACATACCATGTGCAAAAATGTTACACACACACACAAAAAAAGTGCACAGCATATATGCTTCACAACAAAGTATTTGTCCAGTTTTCAATATGAGGAACAGTAACGCGACTCCTCATAAAAAAGCATTATCTGTGTTAGATGTAGGATTCAATTAAACATGGTGCATTTAAAATCTACATTTAACATCCCAAAAATATTTAATCAGAATAAAGAGTTCTCTGTTGCACTCCAGCTGGATGATATAAAGCATTCATGCTCAGAAACATCTAATGGTGACTTATGAAGAGCCTTGTAGCAAAACACCTCTCAAGCACACTAGAGAGCACACTCATCTGGCCAAACATCTGACAAAAGCAATCCAAATCAAACCCTATTATCTTTTTTTCCAAGCATTATTTACCCATTTTTCACTATTGTAAACTGATATCACTTGACTAATTGTTAATAATGCTGACTATAATCAATTTTGCAGGTCTTGAGACCCTGACTCTGTGTTTGACATCAAGAAACAACGACTGCTTACAACACACTACAAAATGACAAATAAGCAATTAGCAATGCTATTTTGAATATGCATTTTAGTACAGAAAAATTAAGTGCATAAATGACTATCCACTACCTTTTATTTAAATTAGCATGTTTGGTAGACACTGCAATCTTGGGATGCATTCCAGCAACTGTAATTTTATTCAAGTTGGCCGCAGCTACAACCTTTTCAGCATCAGAGGCATTTTTCATTTCAATCAGTCCCTGGTGGGTGGAGGGAGAACAAGATTTTAAAATTTCATTGATGGAAGCACCGAATCTATTTGAAATATATATATATATATATATATGGCAGTTATATCTACTAACCGTTCGATGAAGGCGAAACATCCAATGGTGTACTACTTCACCATACGGTTCTGCGATGCTCAGAAATTCTGCATCGGTGTATTCGTCAGGCATTGGAAGATTTCTGACCCGGAGAACTCTGCCATACCCTTCCTGAAGTATTGGAAAGCAACAAGACTATGCTGAGTATAATCAATGATACGGCAATGTTTACATGTGTTTTGCGGCTTCCATAAAAAGACATATACTGCTATAAAGACATTATATTTGAGATTCATGTTGTGAAATTATTTATTATTTGATTTTACCTCCTCATCACTAGACATCTGCATGGTTGTGTCCATGTTGATCTCCTTTGCTTCCTGAGCCTCAGCATCTTCTTCAGAGATCTCGGTCTCAGCCAGCACTACTGTACTCTCCTCATTGGAAGCCAGTGTGCTTGACAGCTCCGTATTGTTCTCTTCAGTATCTTCCTTATCTTTCTCAGAGTCAGCGTCAATACTTTGCCTGAAACGGAATCAAATATCATCTGATGATATTTGAACAGAACAGTACAGAAAAGTAGTAATTTAAATGTAAGTTACCCCTCGTTCAACTGGCTGTATTTCTTTGAGACGGTTATCCTCAAGTTTCTTCCGCCTAGTTTAATGTGTTGCCTTTTACACTCGGCTTCAAGTTTTGCAGCATCGTCAGCATTCACCATCTCAATTAATGCCTTCTCCACCTGCAATGAAATATAATTAATATAATTCTACATATATCACGTAGACAAATCCTGCACATCACGTATCATGAACACTTAAAAGTAGAGCTGTAAGAAATTCTCACGAAAACTGTAATGACTAGGTCAAGACTATATCAATGATAGGTTAACTATTTCGGAAAGCCCTAATGAATTGATTTAAAACTCTGATTCAACAATTAGTCCTTAACATTTTTCTTCTAAGAGAATATTTTAGTAAAAAATATATGCATTAAAATATTACTGTTTATGTGACATTTCAGAGCAAATACATACATTGAACTATATCTGACCAATATCATCAAAAGTATAAAAAAAATACCAATGTCGCCTTAAATAGATTGCAAATTAACAGTTTGACATTTTGCATACACCATTTCCTTCTATTTAAAGTTAAAATGATGCTTTAATTTGACCATTTTACCTTTCGATTGCTGCGAACCAGACAGCAGTTTGCCACATCTCCATATTTTTTCCCAATTTTCAGCAAATCTGCTTCACTGTATTTTTTAGCCACTGGGAAACCTGCCACCTCAAGAACTTTGCCAAACTTTTCCTAAAAAAAAAGGGGCAAATTATAAAGAACTCAAAATGCCTTAGCATAATTAATAGAAGACACCATAAATTGTGTTCCATATTATATACACAATTACAAACCCTTGAAAGGGAAAAACAGACTAACCTCGGTGCTTGAAGTTGAGATCTCCATTTCATCACCTAAAACAGAATGGAAATACTTCTTCAATTATCTTTCAAATGTAATAACTAAAGAAAAACTACAAAAACAGTTTTAGGAAAACATACAGCAAAACTTTATTGCTTTTACGGCTGAATGATTCAATAATAATACCTTTTTCGGTCAACACTCCCTCCTTGTCTAGATTCTCTGAGAATTCTGCTTCCTCCTACACAGACAAAACAGAACAGATGTATATATTTTTTTAAATACAGAATGCAACATTATTAACTGTGTATCACCACCAACTGTAATACTTAAAGTGCGTACATTCTATTCAATCAAAAGGGGATCAGGAAATGACGCAAGCAGGACTTGAACATGTGTTGCCAGAAAGAGCACCAAAGCTGCTAGGCCATGACTAGTAATACTACATTTTTTGATATCCTTTTTTAGATGCTGAGTCCCCAATTTCAAAATGTAGGTAACTGTTACACTCATTTGCGTTTACCTCCATCTCCACTGTATCCACTGCATCCCCTTGTTGAAACTCTTTTTGCTGAAGCTCTTTATTCTCTCCTTGTTGAAGCTCTTTTTGGTCTTCAAGTACTGTTTGCTTTTTCTCAAGCTCTTTTTGCTCTCCTTGTTGAATCTCTTTTTTCTTTTCTTGAGGCTCTTTTTGCTTTCCTTGTTGAAGCTCTTTTTGCTCTTCTTGAAGCTCTTTTTTCTTTTCTTGAGGCTCGTTTTGCTCTCCTTGTTGAATCTCTTCTTGCTTTTCTTGAGGCTCTTTTTGCTCTCCTAGTTGAAGCTCTTTTTGCTCTTCTTTCTTTTCTTGAGGCTCGTTTTGCTCTCCTTGTTGAATCTCTTCTTGCTTTTCTTGAGGCTCGTTTTGCTCTCCTTGTTGAAGCTCTTGGGCTTCCTTACAATCGCTCAATCTTTCCGAAGTTGTAGCAGTTGGTTCACACTCTGACGTCTCTGGCTGTATGCTCGATGTGTCCATGTCTGAAGGTTTAGTCTGATCATCTGACTCTTTCACAATTTGGACATCTTCAGATGCATCCTGTTCCTGATCATCTGAAGTTTCATGTGCCTCATCATCCATCTCTTCATCTACTGTGAGCTCATCTTCTGAATTCAGTGCTTCACCATCATCTGCTATAACTGCCACTCCTTCAAGATCACTGTCATCAGTCATGATGTCAGACTGATTGTTGTCGTCGTCTTCAACAGTCTCCTTCATACTTTCTTCTGATTTTGTTTTTTGCTTCTGGTCTTTAGAAGGAGAGCTTTTTTTAGAACGGGATTTGGATGAGCTGTCCCGTCTAGAGCTCTCTTTGGTTTTCTCCCGTGAGCGTTGACTTTCTTCTCGTTTCTTAGAGTCGTGACTCCTGCGAGACTTGGACCTGTCTTCAGAAGCTCTTCGTTTGGGGCTGGGAGAGTCTCTGTGGGATCTCCTTCTTGGGCTGCAACTCCTCCTCCTCCTCCTGCTGCTGCTGCTGCTGCTGCTATAAGGAACTGGTGATTTTTCTTTGTCAGCATCCGTCGTTCTAGACCATGAAGAGAAATACCAAGCGTGTTATTTTAGAAGTAGAAGGGAAAAATGCACACCAAATTAAGATCAAAAGTGTAACATCTCTAGCGTTACCCAACAAAACAGAATAAAATTATGTCCAAAAATGCAAAAAAAAATGGTGTCTTTACAAGCCAACATAAGATCAGCAAAACCAGCTTACTCGAGCGTCTGGTACTCAGTTGAGGAGCAAACGTTAATGGTTTTTCCTTTTATTTTAAGTGAATTGGTTGAATAGTGCTCCACCAATTTGTCGGCCTCTTCTGCACTGCTCATCTCCACATAACCCTGTAAAAAAGCACAAAGTCCTTATCCAACATAGATGACAGCAGAGAAAAAAAAACATGCCATAAGAATAAGTAAATAAATAGAAGTATTTGCACAACAATAAGCTTAGCTACCCGGCTTGGGAGAAACAGAGAATGTTTTACTGATCCAAAACGCTTAGCGATGGCCGTCAACTCCGAGCGTATGCCATCACCAGAAGGTAACGGTGAAAAGCTCACTACACGAGAAGTCTGTAAAACATGGAAGAAAATCATTCAATCACCATTGATGACAAACTAAAACAATTCAAATGGATGCAAGTCACTTTTGAAGGTGTCACTTCTGAATGGCACTTAGAAAATATCTCGGATCCCTTCCTAACATAACTGAATTAGGTGCCCGACTGAAAAGCAGACAGCTGAGTGAATGTAGCTGAAGTGGATCATTCAAGTTAATCATCATGTGATGAAATGATAACTGCTTATGAACCTGAATGTGTCATTTTGCTCATCAAGCCTTTGACAACTCAGTTGAAGCGCTGTTGCACTCCTGCTCCATCTCTGACAGCAAAGTCTCAACCGTATTTTTAGGATGGGGTTTTGGAAAAGTAGAGGTGAGTCTAATTCAGGGACTAATCTGGCAGAAGTTTCAAAATGATTAACATTGCTTAAAAGCAGGGGTTTTGAAACTGGTTCATTGAAACTTTTAGAAAAAAACTGTTTACAGTTTGATTCTTCTTTCTAAAACTAGTAAAAAAAAAATCATGAGCTTAACCATATATTTTATAATAATTACTACATTGACAATATAATGACTAATTAATTTAGGAAACAACATGTTGTCTTTGTAATATCACTTAATATTTTCTGTATAAATGGGTTCACACAGGAAAATGTGTGGTTGTACTTGTATTTTAGGAAGAAGGTCCTCATATTTGGTCGTCTGGTTTAACATAAAATTGTACTTTTCATTACTCACCTGTAGGAAATTGAATGCTGCAGACAGTGTAAATACGACCAGTTCTCCTCTGATCCTCAAAGGGTTTTGGTAGAAATATTTTACTATATCCTCTGCCTGGCCTGCTGTTCCCATATTCACAAAAGCCTAAAAAAAAAAATATTACAAGAAAAAAGAATTACAGGCCATTCAAAAATCAGATTTGTGTATTTGTTAAACAAGTTATATATATTAAAAATAAAATGGCATACCATTCTAGGTAACATAATAATTTTGACAATCGCTCCAAACTGGCCAAGCAATTTTTTCAGGTAAGCTTCGTCCACATCATCCACTTCAAACTTGACACACACCACTTTGCACTGTAAATCAAATATAGTAAAATAAATAAATATAATAATGTCTGAACATTAAACAAGCAGTGAAACGGAACATCACAAATAAAAATCCACCTTCGTTGTTGCTTCAGTGTTATTGCGCTTTTGGCTGCTCGATGATTGACTTTTACTGTTTGACGCTCCACTTTTGCTGGCTGACGATCCATTTCTACTGCTTGAGGTTCCACCTGAAAAAAAAAAGCACATCTATAATATCTAAAATATCTAGAAGATGCTCGAATCACTATGAAGAGGATAAAGACATTACCTCGTTCCTGTGTTTTTCTGGACATGCGTCGATCAGGATGGGACTCATTTCTGTTGAAGTGTATACGTAACATGTAAACTAACTAATTTTTTTTTTTTTTACAATTTTATATTTTACAAACATAACGAGGGAATGATTCTACCTTCGAGCAGATTGGATTGTCTGATCCCATGCTGGAAATCTAATGAAGGATATTTGTGTAAAACATTTATTGACATGAACATTTTGGCAGTTGCTTTTATCTAAAGGTTTTAACACACTCAAGGCATGCATTATATCAGTATGTGAGCAGAACTGAACCCATGCAGTTGTTAGTATCATCATGCTACTGTTAACTTGGTGTCCCACATTATAAAATGTCAAGGTGGAAAATACATAATACTATTACTTCATAAAATGTGTCGTAAAAATTGCACATGCTTTGTCTGTACATTGACTTCACGTTAAACCTGTATGACTACTACTGGCAATAAATCTGTATAAAATGTAAATCTCTTAAATCATCCTCACTATCACCAAATGTGTTTGTTAAACCGCTTGTCTTTCATGTTGACAGAAATAATTATTTAGCAACAACATGACTGCACAGGAGTTTTAGAACAAAATTGAAGAATAAAGTTGAAGATACTTACTTTTCCACAAGATTAAGTTGACTATGAGCATGTTGGGCTCCTTTTATATGCACAGACCAGTCCTAAAACACAAGTTACATCTCTAAATATTCATTCATGAGGCACTAAAATGTATAATATGACAAAATACATGGATAGTCCATATGATTAAGACAGACTTCCATCAACTTTAAACAAAACGTATCTGCAAAAATCATGTATACTGTTATGCTATTGAGTTTTTCACACCCTCTAACTGCATATGCAATCAAATTGGACAGATCTTAAATTTTGGTTCTTTGCCCTCTTCAACAAAACAAAACAAAACAAAAATGACCACCAAGAACAAAATGACAAGTCAATTATCAAGTCATTATGCAGTGCAAATCTTCCTTTCCATTATAGTCCTTAAATCTCAATCCCACTGGCGCATATTCATACTTTTTGCATCACGATGCATTACACCCAAGTATGACTTCATTGGCCAGTGACTCCATTGGTTCTTGCATGTCTCGTCACCGAACATGATGCAGCATATTTGCATATGCAGAAGCGGGAATGAGATTTGAGGACTCGAACAGTGCATGAGTTGAGTGGACCGATTTTTTGTTACTTTCTGTCTTTGTCAGGTTCAGTACAACATGACAGAATTTCCATTCTGGGGTAAACTATACCTTTAACGCATTACTAACAAGCATGCTACTTGGACTTACCTCATATGCCACAGTACGCTCATGTGTATTTTGCCTGCAACTGTCTGGTAAATAGCTGGTAATGTAGAATCTGTGAGAGCGAAAATAAGCTACTTACCTTGTTAGAGAGGACAGTGATATCGCAGAGCACGCATGCGTAGGGAAACACTGGTGGAGTTTTCCCGTGGAAATCTGACGCCTCCTTCCTGGTAGGCACTCTAGGAGCTGACTCTGTCCTCCGTTGGTGTGAAGATTGACCAGCGTCTCTGCTGGCCAGGTGCGAGGGTGCAGCAACGTTTCTGCTGGCCAGGTGCGAGGATGGAGCAACGTCTCTGCTGGCCAGGTGCGAGGGTGGAGCAACGTTTCTGCTGGCCAGGTGCGAGGGTGGAGCCACGTTTCTGCTGGCCAGGTGCGAGGGTGGAGCAACGTTTCTGCTGGCCAGGTGCGAGGGTGGAGCAAGGTCTCTGATGGACAGGAGTGAGGGTAGACCGACGTCTCTGCCGGATAGGAGAGAAGGTGGGCCGACGTCTCTGCTGGACAGAAGCGAGGGTGGAGCGATGCCTCTGCTGGACAGGAGCGAGGGTGGACCAGTGTCTCTGCTGGACAGGAGCGAGGGTGGACCAACATCTCTGTTCGACAGATGTGAGGACTGACCCATGTCTCTACTGGACAGATGTGAGGACTGACCCATGTCTCTACTGGACAGATGCGAGGACTGACCCATGTCTCTACTGGATAGATGTGAGGACTGGCCAATATCTTTACTGGATAGATGTGAGGAGTGGCTGACTTCTCTGCTAGAGCGATGGGAGGACTGACTGATGTCTCTATTGGACAGATAAGAGGACTGACTGACATCTCTGCTAGAGCGAAGGGAGGATTGACTTGCATCTCTACTGGGCAGAGGAGAGGAATGACTGACGTCTCTGCTGTGGCTAGAGTAAGACTGCGGGACAACAGACGTTTTCTGCCTTGATGCTTCTGTGGCATAAGACGCTTTATCAAAATAAGACTCTTTGTCTTTCAGATGGTTGTACTCAACCACATAGTTTGAGTCAGAACCGGTGTACGTGCATGATGGAGAGCTTGTTTGTTGGGCATTTTCCCAGCGGTCATCCCAGGTTGGAAGCTGCTCTCGAGGAATGGAATATGACTGATGGACAGGCAAATCCAAGGGATACTCAACCAGCTGAGTGTGGCTCCTGTCGTCCCAGGAGCGAGATGATGAACTAGCTTGGAGCCCACTGGACCTAGATGAAGAAGTGTTGGATGCTTTCTTATTTTTGATCTGCGCAAGAAGGTCAGGAAGGGTATCGGCTGCGATGAGATGCTCAGGAAGCTCGGCCAGAGTTTGAAGGTCTTCAGCGTCCAGTCCACAGCTATGCAGAAAAGACAAAGCCTTAACAGAGGAGAGGACAGGTTCTGATGAGGATGGAGACGTCCGCTCTGGAGATCCGCTCCTAATTCTCGACCTGTAACCGGTAGACTCCCGGTGATAAACTCGTTGCGAGTCTTTGTACTTGTCATTGCTTGCGCTGTAATCATCAGGTGGGTTTCGGTATGGTTGATTGTAAGACATGTCCCAAAGTTGTCAAATATGTGAAGGACCTCAAAAAACCAGCTCTTGCAGGTGCAGCTGCTGTTCACCTGTTAAAAAGATATTAAGCAAGGAGAATTTTTTTCTCCTTGTATTGATATGACTTTACTGAAGAGATCAGCTTCAGGTGGAAGATCTGCCGGTGAATCCGGTTGATGGGTGTCACCTGTTTCAGTCTTACCTTGAGATGAAAAATCAAATCATTCACACTTTGTGGATGTCTCTGGATTTGTTTTATATAACTTCAGCTGCATCAGACCAGTAATATCACAACTAGTAATTTAATTAAAGTAACTGGTAGATGACAAATGTCCATGAACTTTGTTAGAGGATATGTATAAGGGAAAGCTTCATCTTTACGTTTTGAATCACTTTCGCTTTCATTTCAACATGCATTTATAACACACGTAAATTATTATAAAATAAAAAATGATAGCATGTCACTGCTTGAAATTTCGTGTAAACTACCTCAATGGAGGTGGAGTTTGCTTTTCAACTTAAAAGTGAAGAATAATTTGACACAAGTTTTCCCGAAAGGTTCATCTCTTGTGTTTTGGGCTGATGCTAAGCGCCATATTCCGTTTGTCATTGACCCTGATGCTAACCGCCATATTTCCGCTAATACAATAACATCATACGACCCGTCATCAAAATTATATTACGAATGAACTAATCAGCTTGTGTTGAATTATAAAAAAACTCACCTATACAAGCTGGAATAAAGCAACTGATCGCTAAAGCTTTGCAAAATAGCGGTTATGGTGAAAGCCGTTCTTCTTCTCTCGGTGTCTAAACCGGAAATGTGATCTTTCAAAATAAAAGTCACCGCAGTTGTATTATTTGAATATGTGTGAAGATTAAAAATGACATTACATTTTATTTAGAAAAATAAAATGAAAATAATCACATATACACTATAGCATTAATTGGTTAGAACAATTAAAAAATAAGCTCTGATAACACCGATGTTTGTCACTAATATTAATCAGTATTGTTACAGTATTAATAACTGTACCAACTAAAGTAATGTAGAGGAAACTATGGTAAAAATGTCAAATTATGTAAACACAATAGTCAAAATCCCAAAAGCCTGGTAAATACTGGAGGTTTTATATATAGACCAGAGACAGACAAAGTACAAGAACTAACCATTTATTTCTACAGACATTTATTGCCAGTAGTGCCCTAACACTTGCTATATTACAAAGCCTTTTTAGCAATTCAAAAATTTACTAGAGAGAGAGTTTTACTGTAAGGTGTTCTGAGCATGATTAATTACATTATAACATTAAAATAAAATACTGATGTCAAGAATTGTATCTTGCATAAAACCTTTCAACATTCCCTCCCCAGGCTCTGCATGACTGTTTAAAATATATTTTTTTTCTCTCTCTCTGCATTTTGTGAAAAATATAATTCATGACCTCAGTATTAATAAAACAACACAAAGACAAAAACACAGTAGTAGCAGTGTTTAATGTGTGGCATAAAATTTCACATCTAAATCGTTACAACAGAACGGCTATGACTTGCGTATGAATTCATCAGCTTTTACTACTACATTATTTCAGAAAATATTAAAAAATAATGATCAAAATAAATATAGGCTATATATTAAAAGATGTTCCAGCATGAGTGGTTCATTTCTTCACCCCATTACTCTGTGCTTTGGCTTCCTCCTCTTCCAAATATTTCAGATGAGAAAAAAAATAGAACATTTGTTTCAGAAACGCATTGTTTAACATCACAATTAGTGAGGATCTATTTTAGTGAATCCTCACTACAACAACAAATTGTAGATACCATGCAAACAAGATATTCGTTGTACAGTGTAATCATAATCATTTTTTGATCAGAACTGGAATTTTCACAAGAATTCAGAACTCATGCACAGCTTCATTCATCACAAAGAGAGCAGTCTTTGCTCACTTTCTGTAATGCAAACATTACATCAAATGCCTGGCTCTTTGAAACAATTTATTAGCAAAATCAAAGCCTTCTTACCAACTGGGGCATTACCAAGAGCAGCACTTCTAGATTCTAGTTTTATTTGAGGTGGCGCTGGTGTTGTGCCTTTCTCCCCAGTCTTCACACTCTTCTCTGATACAACTGCAACAGTCTCTTCATCTTCAGCCTCCTGGTCAAAGGACAGCAAAGGAAAGCAGTGGATAAATCTTTGTCTGCTGCACGGGGCTCCTGTCTGGGCTGAGATGGATCACTCCGAGTCTCCTAAAACAACCCATCATGCCATTTGATGTTGTAAACCAGATTTAGTGCACACTGTCATGGTACGCACAACACAACAAATAATATAATGACTGCGATGTAGTTCTATAGTGATATGGTTAATTCTACAGTAGTGTTTTCACAATAACCCTTTACATACAATAAATGAATTAGTTTGAAGGAATTAAAGGAATTAGATCACGCATTAAAGAAACAGAAGAGGAGCGGCGTAATTATTCCCCGGCCTTCCAGCCTTAGATTAGTCAGGTCATACCCATTTATTTTATTTAAATAAATAAATAAAATATTTAGTCACCATGTCATACCAATGACTTCCATGGAGTGAAGGTAAATTTGAGAATTATGTTTTTGGTGTTGTTTGTTCCCAACTTACTTAAAACAAGCCTTTTGTGATCACCAGTTACTCAAAGAATGTAATATTTTACTCATTACTAGTTACTCCTTTCAAAAGTAATGTTACTTATAATTAGTTACACTACTAGTTACATTACTTTTTCTTCACGCCCCACAGAACTGTGTATCTTCCACATAAAATTCTTCTAGAATGTTACTAACAGCATATTTCTGCCTCATCAATTGACCAAAATCCACATTGGATCACAGTCAGAAGTTATTACAAACACTCACTGATAGTGACATCCAAGTAGAAGTGTTGTATTAATCTCATTAACTGTCATGTGTAGCTAATTGTAATTTCTCCATTACCCATATAGGATTAGATTTCATTATGCATTTTATCAAATCACATAAGTGTGTAAGAAACTGTTTAATTTTCCAAAAAGATGTTTAATTATAGAAACATAATGCACCACGTTGATCAGAGTGATGTGGGTGGGATGTGATGCTAGTACAGGCACAACTTAATCAACAGTGTTCAGATCATCTTTTTTCCTGACAAAATCAATATTTCTATCTGCTGAATGTAAGCTTTTCTATATTTCAAGCTTGCCTGCTGCACTGAGGACATCACATGCACGTGCAACTAGTGAAAATTATGAAAATAAATCTAGGAATTATTTGATTGTTGGATTTTAACTCAAAGGGGTCGAGGCATCAAAAGTAACTAAGCTGTTTTATGGATGGCAACTGTAATATTATTAGTATTTAGTTACACTAGTGGTTACTGCCCAACACTGGTGATCATAGGTTTGTTTGGAAGAAAGTACAGTGCATGTTTTTCACTGTCATGAGAATTCACATCTCTGTAAGTTTGTCCTCACGTACCTCCGTTTTAAATAACCACACAGGGACGGCTGTCGACTTCAGATATCTTCGTACATTTCCCTCATCTGATCTGAAATCGTCTCGTGAAAAATGTTGACTGCACAGCCTCAAAACTTCCAGAGACTGAACTGGTAAAGTAGTGTCCCGGTGAACCGCGAGCAGCCATAGCTTCAGGCGCTGCGGGTCATTTAGTGGGAATCTGTGAAAAGTCAGCCTTTCCTCTGGCGACAACGGCCGAGGACGCAACCTCACTGCTTTCTGTCTGTTGAAGCATCCAGGAAAAGCACACATACGCACCATTGTTCAATTTGCAGCATAACCCATTAGTGACTCTACAGCTCGGTTGTAAACAGCGCCCCAGGTTGTATCGTAAACACGTCAAATCTGTCGTAAAATGCGCATGCGTCAATTTATCAAAAGGGTTTAACATTATTATTATTTTTTTTTTTGTGTGGCAATAGGTAACAGATAAAACCGTTGTCCCTAATGCTACAGACAGAATAAAACCCATCTTTAAACCACATAAACATAACATTTCCTTTATAATTTCATAATCTCCTGGAAAGGCATCACAACACCATCGCATAATTAGTAGTCACCAAGGAAGGAGGAGAACAGGAGAAAAATGAACAATTATCTCTAAATAGTGGTGTTTTAATTCATTAACTGATCATACATAGCTAAATATGACAAAAGGGCCCTTAGGTCTTAAATGAAAGAGCAGAGAAACTGATTTTCTGTGAAACTTCTTGTGACAAAGTCATTAGCACAGATTTACTGCATGCTCTGATTAAGACTGATTAATTACATAACAGTGGGGCCATGAATAGGTTCTCCTTTCACAGAATACAAATCACATAGTGGGAAAAAAAGATTAAAAACAGTCACGAGTCTGAGGAATGCTGAAATTTAATAAAAGGAAAAACAAAAATACAGTTGTTGTAGTATTAGCAATTAAGGCGTAAAATGTGTTAAACTTCACATCTAATCACTAGAACAGAACAGGCAGGAATATGATTTATGAATACGTCAGCTTTCATTACTACTTTAAAAAGAGCGAAACCTCAGTCTAATCTTTTTTTTTTAGAAAAAAAAACAAAAACAATCACAGCATAAGGGACATATTAAGAGATGCTCCAGCGTGAACGAATTATTTCTTCGCTCCATTACTCTGTGCTTTGGCTTTCTCCTTTTCCAAATATTTCTGTTGAGAAAAAGAACATTTGTTGTTTCAAAAAGAACAAAAAAAGAGTGTCAAATGTAACAATTCTGATATTTTCTAATAAGTGAATCCCCAAGCTGTAATGCATAGAGTAGACCTCTGTTCTTTTCTGACGTCTTGTGCTTTTACAGTTACAGCATTTAAAGTGACAGAATGATGCAAATAAATGGTCACCTTAAGTTTATCGTAGTGTGCTTGGCTACTGCAGTGGATCTTCTTTGCGGTGTCTTCATTAGAGTAAAACAGGAAGCAAACTCTGCAGTAATATCCCATCTTCACAAACTCCACACCTGAAACGGGTCGAATGGGATTCATTAATGAGACTTCTTACAAGCTATCTATCAGGACTATATTGCACAAATAGTGACTAAAGTGGCCAATATTTTTCCTTAGTCAGGGCACATCGTTCTTTTTATAAGACATTCATAGATTGGTTTGAAGCATTTAGCAGCAAGCTGAACTGATTTATTGCCATATTTATGTGATTTTGTATTCCACGTTCTTGGACAAGATTACTACTGTGTGAAGGAGACTAAATCCATAGGTTTATGTCAAGTCAAACTTGTTTCTTTGCAAAAAACAAAGCAATCTTACCCACTGGGACATTAGGATCATATGGCTCAAGAGTAGCATGGCTAGTTTCAGGTTTTATTTCAGGCGATGTTGTTATAATGGATTTTTCCTCAGTCTTCACGCTCTTCTCTGATTCAGGGGGAGTAGCATCAGTCTCTTCATCTTGTGGCTCCTGGGCAAAGGAAAGCAGTGGATAAATCAAGTACATCTTGTTGGCAGCATTTTAAAAAAATATTTTATCTACTGCCTGGACTGAGATCACGGTCAAACTATGACTCAATCTATAATAAAGCCCCCCCAATATGAAAAAAATCCATCACCTGTTGTTCTCTCACATTACAATCCACCCATATATTTGTTTACAACTGTTTTGGTTTATAAACGCTTTGATGGATTGGTTTCTTACAAAATGCAGCTTTTGCTTCACAAGATGTAAACTGATGGACTGGAGTGGTGTGGATTATTGTGATGTTTTTATCAGCTGTTTGGACTCTCATTCTGACGGCACCCATTCACTGCACAGGATCCATTGGTGAGCAAGTGATGTAATGCTAAATTACTCCAAAACAGTTCCCATAAAAAAAACAAACTCATCTACATCTTTAATGTCCTGAGGGTGAGTTTCAGCAAGTTTTCATTTTTGGGCAAACTATTCCTTTAAAAGGTCATAAATAAGCATGCTACCCTCATCTAAAAAGGAAAGACAAACAAGACAGTTCCTGATATAAACAAAAATAATGAGGTCACTCACAGTCTCCATATTCTGGTGCTCTGATGTTTCTTTGATTTGTTCCACCTCTTGCTCGCTCTTCACTTCAGGAACGGTTTCTGCTGAAACATTTTGGCTTTCCTTCTCTTCCTGGCTCTCCTCTTTCTCAGCTTTATCAACGACAGGCTCTTCCACTTTTATCTTCTTGACAGAAGGCTCTCCCTCTTTCTTATTCTTACTTTTGCCAGAGGAGTTGCTCTGGGTCTCAGACTCTCCAGAGCGCTCCCTCTTGAGTGGCCGTTTGTCCTCAGGCTCCGGGCTTGGAGGTCTGTGTCTGTGAGAAGATTGTCATCAAAACAGATGCCACGCAAGATTCTTTGGAAAGGGAAAAAAAAAGGAAAAAAAAGGGAATCTGAATTTCCAACTGACCCATGCTTGAGTTGCTTATATTTCCTGCTCATGTAGACAACCAGTCGTTTTCCTTCAAATTTAGGTCGATTTTCCTTGTAGGCCGCTGCCATTTTCTCAGCATCTTCCCATCTTTCCATCTCAATGAAGCACTGAGAAAAAAATAAATAAATAAATACCACAAATATTATCAACACCATATTTATTTGGCTTGTGCATCCGCCAGAAAGTGTCAAATTTTTACATTACCTCATTGCGTAATCGGTGCAGAAAGTATCTCTTAATTTTTCCAAATGGTTCTGCGATTTTCAGAATTAAGGAATCTGAGCCTTTGAAGGGTGGAACATTACGAATGTAGATGACTCTGCCACTCTGTAGACATAAACAGTGTTAGATTCTGCTCCTTTTAGATTCAAAGGCAGTATTCCAGGAGAGTTACAGGGATAGTTCACCCAAAAATGAATATTTGTGGCCTGTGCTGGCAAACTTAGTTGGAATGAGCAAATTTTCAAAAATATTTTCACATTCTCCATTAAAATATATTCAAAATTATATATGACTTGCTGGAATCTGCCAAAAAAAAAAAACTTAGCTACAGCCATTTGAAGGCAATAGAGTCAGCAGAGCTGATTTGGAGAAAAATCGAGTCAAAGACTCCATAGCAAAATCACCTAGCAATGTTGCATATTTTACTACAATTAAAAAAAAAAAAATTAGTTAATTAATTTTAAACGGTGATATATCATGAAATTCTGGTTTAATTTTCCAGGTTTTACATGCTATGACCAGGTCCCCGGTGCATCTATCAACCAAGGAAATGTGAAAAAGATTAACCCAGTAACTTTGTTTTGGTAAGTTTTTCTGCAAGTGTCTGAAAAAACGAGCGCGTCAGATTTCGCTCCCCTGGTGACGTTGCAAAGGGATCTCATTATAATATTACTGCCCCTTAATCTGTAAGTTTCCACCCAAAGCACCATTATGTTGATTTCGCAAGCGACAGCGGTGTAACAGTTCTAATGCCATGGTGAAAGTTTGTTCTGTCCTGTCTTTGGCTGCACAAACGAGCATTTAGAGTCCCAGCCTCAGATGAGACAACAGAGCAGTGGATTTATTTATTTATTTACTGTATGTTGCTGCCACACAGATCTAATATAAAAACCCAGCTGCTTACCTTCACAGACATAACCGTCTGTTTTTGTAACTCGCGTTTTTAACATAAACTTGTGTGTGAATGAGAACTTAGTTTAGTACTCATATGCCGTGTGACAGCTGCTTTCTGTCCGTGTGCTTCGGAGGTGTACACTCAGAAAATTGTATATCAGAAGTTTAAACAAATATGGTTTAAAACGCATGATTTCAGCATGATAATCAGAACCAAAACAGATGTTTTTTTAGTAGGTACGAACTGTACTGGCGCAGCTCTAATCTGGAAAAGGGGGCAGGGAGCAGCAGCTCATTTGCACTTAAAGAGACATGCACAAAAACAGCACGTTTCTGCTTCCACTCAAAATAGGCATTTTCAAAATGATAGAATAAATGATCTGTGGGCTATTTTGAGCTAAAATTTTACAGATACATTCTGGGGACACCTGAGACTTATTGCATATTGTAAAAAGGCATAATATGTCTCCTTTAAAAAATAAGAACGGAGATTGTCAGTAGCGATAGCCTTGCGGTTAGTGCGCCGACATATAGCACAACTGTGCTCACGGTGACTTGAGTTCGATTCCCATCTCTAGGTCCTTTGCAGATCCCGCCCCCCTCTCGCCACCCAATACTTTCCCGTCTACACTACACTGTCCTATCTAATAATAAAATGAGTTTTACTGTTTTCGAATCCATTCAGCCGATCTCTGGGTCTGGCGATAGCACTTTTAGCTGCAGCTTAGCATAGATCCAGTAGCATCTCGCTCAAAAATGACCAAAGAGTTTCAATATTTTTCCTATTTAAAACTTGACTTCTGCGTTTACATCATGTACTAAAACTGACGGAAAATGAAAAGTTGCGATTTTCTAGGCCGATATGGCTAGGTACTATACTCTCATTCTGGTGTAATAATCAAGGAACTTTGCTGCCGTACCATGAGTGCAGCAGGCGCAATATTACGCAGCGCTGCTTGCACAGGGAGCGTGCCTTGCAACCATGGAGACATTATGAGAGACGCTGCGTAATATCATTGCGCCTGCTGCACACATGGTACAGCAGCAAACTTCCTTGATTATTACACCAGAATGAGAGTATAGTTTCTAGCCATATCGTTTTGTTTTAATCATGGGTTTGAAAATGATATTTCACTAGTTTGGACTTATATATGAATATTCACAAATCAGGAATGCTGCGATTTGCAACAACAGACCTACAACTTGTGAAGAGAAGCATCAGCAGTCGTCCAAAAGCAGAGAAAAAAGGTACTCCTCTCAGAAAACGTACAAATAAAGATCATTTTATACGTTTAATTACTATTTGGAGTCGCTAGAAAAGGGCTTAATGAACTCATTTTTGTGAAAACCTCAAATCGACCAAAACTGACATTTTTTTCATTTCGTTTGCCTGTAGCTCAAAGTTAGACTGTGCGTATTCCGACTCATTTTGCCAGCATGGGTCACATTTTCTGTTAATTTTCTCACCCTTAGGACATCCAAGATGTAGGTGACTTTTTTTCAGTTGAACAGTAAAGAAGATTTTTTAGCTGAAACCGTGTAAGTTAGCGGCTGCCTAAAAAAAAAAAAAAAAATACCTCAAGGAACACAAAATTAATAGCCAAGGCTCATGACAATATATTGAGGTCTTATGAAGTGAAACGATCAGTCTGTGCAAGAAACTGACCGTTATTTACAACATTATTACCTGTAATCCATAGCCTCAGAAGACAGGGAAATCTGATTTTCTGCAAACTGGTTCTTTCTTAAAGTTTTTTTCAATAAATTGGTTCAATTCACTAGTTTGCTTACGTAATCATGCAATGACGTCACGTATACACAATTATATCATTAAAGCACCCAATAATGATGTGAAACGTGGATGTTTTACATGTCAAAAGCACATAAAGTGAACAAATTACTCTTCATCAGCTCACCTTTTTACATAAAACCGCCGTTTCAGACGCTTCAGTCTGACTTGATGAACTGATTTACCAAGTCCACCAAAAAGAACCGGTTCAAAAGAATGATTCGCTTGCGAAATAGACACTCTGGAACGTTTACCTGAGGCTCTGGATGAGACGGGTAATAAATGTAAATAGTTATCAGTTTCTTGCACTGACCGACTGTTTCGCTTCATAAGATCTCAATATATAGTCATGAGCAAGGGGTATTAATTCGGTGTTCCTTGATATGCTTTTCGTATTCTTAAAGACGGGCAGCTGCTGACTTTGTTATGAATCAGCAAGGAGCACGGTTATAGCTAAAAAAATCTTTTTTTTTAGCTATAACCGTACTGTTCTTTTGAATAATAAAATAAAAAACACTCACCACCATCTTGAATGGTCTGTGGGTGAGTAAACTAACAGCAAATTTTAATTTTGGGGTAAACTATCCCTTTAATAAGTCCAAGTCTTACCTGGATGGTTGGATAGGATTGTGAATGATAGACCTTCACAGGCTTTCCACACACAGATGGCATGACATTTCCACTGTAGAAACTAGCCATTGCTCTTGCCTCTTGTTCATTGGAGAGCTCCAGAAAAGCCTAACACAGAGCACCATAAAAACAACAACAACCTTCAGGCTATCTGAGCATAATTCATTGAACACAGACCATTCTTTGGTTTATAACTGACAGAATGGCGAAAACATTCTCTCCGGCCAAATTGCAATAAATTAAACAGCCTGTCAATGCATAATAACATTTATACATTATTTTTTTTTAATTATCTAACATCATAAATATTTGGATAGCTACAGCAAAGTTGCTGAGAGTGCGGTGGACTGAACAGAACATCTGAGAGCTGTTACCTCAGGCCTCACATCCAGAACCAGGTGCCGCACCACTTTACCAAATGGCTTTGCAAGAGCAAGGACTTCATCCAGATAACCGTAGCCACGTTTAAACCCAACAACATTCACAACTCTCAATCCCTACAATTAGAGAACATATATTAATATCTAACACAATCAGTACATTAATGTACAGACATTAGTTGAAAATAAATTCTCAAGTACGCAAGAAAATAAGCGACTTACTCCATTATCCTTGGAGCTTCCTGAAACATACAAGATGAGAAGATACATCATTTAAATAAACTGATTACAGAAAACAAAACCTTTTAATCAATGGCTCTCTCAAGATTACAGTACCATTCAAAAGGTCAGAAAAACCTTTCAACGTTTTTGAAAGAAGTCTCTTATGCTCCCCAAGACTGCATTTATTTGACGGAAATACAGTAAAAACAGTAATATTGTGAAAACTTTTCCTGCGATGCAAAGCTGAATTTTCAGCATCATTACCCCAGTCTTCAGTGTCACGATCCTTCAGAAATCATTCTAATATGCTGCAGAATTTATTTTGAAACATTTTTTGTAGCAATGTAAAAGTGTTCAATATCACTTATGCATCCTTGGACAATTAAAGTACTAATTTAAAAAAATAAATCAATAAAAAAAAAACCTTACTGATCCCTTTTGAGCGTTAATGTACATTATTTGGTAAACATAGATTTACATTTTTGGGTGTCAGCCTCTCTTCTGTTTGTTCTAGCTAATTAAAGACGACAAAGTCATGAGCACTGACATTGTAGATTTCATTGAAAATATGATTGTAAATTTTTATTTTAATTCAACACTGTAGACTCAATTGTCATGGATCACTGCTAAAGCCAAGAGCAGTACCTGATGTGTTTTTAGCTTTGGACTTTGAGTCTTGTTTCTCGGAGTCCTCCTCCTCTGCTAGCTCATCAAGAGTAACAAACTCATCTATGTTCTCAGGAAAATCAGTTTCATTCTGGCCCTCCTAGAAGCAGATACAACAGAGTCAACAGAACTGCAGGTCAAAAGTGAAAAACTTGGAATTTATATTAAAGGAGTAGCTCACCCCAAAAAAGAATATACATGCTTTAATGAATAGTGATCAGGGCTATCAAGCTCCAAAGAGGACAAAAGAGCATAAAAGTGATTCATACAATTGTACAGCTTTAGAAGACTTGGAATACAACAGATACAGACTATTTCTGACAAACACAGCGGCCAGCTTGTCACCGTAAATTTAAGGCTTTTTACTGTGTACTATTAATTATGCTGTTCTTGGTCCTTTTTGGAGATTGACAGCCTCTGGAAACTATATGCTTTTGTTGTGTGGAAAATATCTACATGAATGTTTCTTCATATTCAAGAGTAAATAATTTACATTTTTTAGTGAAGAATTAAACAGTGGCATTTCAGAATATGAGTCAAAGGTCTTGCCTGATCTGCATTGTCCTCTTCAGCACCCTCATCTTCAGGTTGTTCTTCATTCTGTTCCTCAGGGTCTTTAGGATGATCAGAGGTGTCCTCCTTCTGCTCTGCTTCAGATGCTGCAGGTTCCTCCACCTCAGTCTCTTCCTGTTTTTCATCAGAGTCCTCTTGGTTCTCTGCGGTCTCGGCATCATAAGAGGCATCTATGGCTTGCTGCGCTTCAGGGTCCTCCTCTTCCTCCTCCTCCTCCCCCTCCTCTACATTGGTGTCATCAATATCTTCTTGCTGTTCAGTGGCCTGCTCTGGATCACAGGTGATTTCGACATCATCTGCATCTGCTTCTGCTTCTACTTCTTCAAAACCCTCTTCGTCTCCATCACGTGCTTCCATAACATCAGCGTCTTCGTCTCCCGACCCATGGCCCAGGGCTTCTGCTTCCTCAGGCTTTGGTTCCTCCTCTTTCTCAACAGAGCTCCCTTTGGATTTGGATGTAGAGGAGGACCTCTGGGTCTTCGATGAAGGTTTATCACCAGTTCTGCTGGTGGCACTGCTGCTAGTGCTGCTCTTACGGGGAGGTCCTTCCCTTGGTTGCTCGCCCTTGCCTGGTGGGACCCTGGAACATCAAGCACATTTACAGCACATCTGGTTTTGTTTTCTTTTTAAAAGTTGTAAGTGGTTTCTCTGGATAAGAAAGGACAACTTACGTTAGAGTCTTATACTTTGTGCAGATGTTCAGTCGAATGGATCTTTTATTGATAGTCAAAGGATTGAGGGTGTAGTACTTCACCAACATTTCTGCATCCTCAGGATTGCTCAGTTGCACAAATGCCTGTTTTAAAAGAAGTCAAAGTGAGAAAAAGCTCAGAACTGAGTGGTCGAATATCCAAAGTGCATTTGCAATGTAAAGCAAAACAAGCTTTTCATGGGAGTTTTCTGCTGACTGTGTAATTAGATTAGTTTTGCAATCCCTTCATGCCCTGCGACTTGCAAGCATGAGATTACTAGGTCAGAGATGTTAATAGCATCCCCTATAAACATCACTAGATTTAATAAATTTGATTTATTTCTATAAATCAGCTCTATTTCCAAAAATCAGTTCTATATTCTGATTTATCATCACTCAAAATAAGTTCACAAAAGCTGCAATGAAAATATTGGTCACTTTTTTTTAAAGGTACAATTTTCACTATCAACTATTCACTACTCCTTCTGCTTAAACTCCTAATTTGCTGCTTATTAATAGTTGGTAAGCTAGTCGTTAAGTTTAGTAGGATTAAAGGATCTAAAATATGGTCATGTGGAATAAGGCATTAATATGTGCTTTCAAATACTAAATAGCCAGAATATGCTAGTAACATGCATGCTAGTTAATGGTGAGAATTGGTTCTTAAAATCAAATGTGTTCCCAAAATGTTTTAGTAAAAATATGTACATAATAACTGCCATTTATTACTATATACTGTTACACTGGCACATAAGTAATTATTATTAAATATTTTCTGTGTTCACAAAATGAACAAAACAGTGTGGAGAACATGCCTGGATTACTTTTAACTTGTTTACTTTATTTTACATGATTTCTGTAGCTCAAACAGTAGAGCATAATGCTTGCAACTCAAGGTCACGGATTTCATTATGCATGTACCTTTGAATGCAATGCAAGTCGTTTTGGATAAAAGCATCTGCCAAATACATAATATTAATGTTCAACAATTTGAATGTAGTTTTTGCTGACTCTGTTTTAAAATTATGTTTCCTTTGTTATAAAAACAAATTACTGGGAGGTCCGTAAAAAAAGACTGAGATAATTTTGGGCAGTTTTACCCAGCCCTAAAAGAGACCCATGAAACACGACATATTTTAAAGATACATGCAGCATATGTAACTTACCTCATCATTTAGAAAGAGATGCTTCTCAACCGTGCCAAATCTGCGAGCTATTGTGAGGAGCTCCATTTTCTTCTCACTACCTCGTGGTAAATTGGAGAAAAACACCACCTGGCTGACTCTCTTCATGGGCTTAGTTTCTCTGTCCGGCCTTCCACTTTTCTTTATTGAGAAAGCAAATAAGCTTAATTGAGCTGACTGGTTGATTTGTATAACTTATACTCTTAAAAGAAACCATCTTACCTCAATAGCCATTAGTTCCTTTGACAAATAAATGTGTATCTCTTTCCCATGCAAAATGGCAGGTTTACGCTGGTAATAATTAGCCATGGCCAAAGCCTCCTCATGAGTCTGCATCTCCAGGAAAGCCTTTGAAAAATACAATAAATAATGAATGTAATAAAACTTTAAGGCATTACTTACTCAGAACAGATACCAATTATATGATCATTCACATTCCAAATTGAGGTAAAATGTCATTGTCATGTCTTATGATCTTCAATGACCGTTCATATATGTACAGGTACTACACCTTGTTCTTCAGTATCAGATTTTCACAGATGGTGCCAAAGGGTTTTGCCAAGGCAAACAGGCTGTTTGGAGACATCGGTTTCCTTTCATATTTTGCCACGACCACCCTACTTCTTATCTAAAACAAAAACATTCATAAGTGTACAAGCACTAAGATAACCATCCACTTAATAAAAAATTGTGTCTTGATTATATGTAATATACCAGCAATGCTCCCTCTAATTTTTTTACCTGTACAGCATGCACAAAAAAAAAAGTGTGTAACTTAAATTTAATGTGCTATTTATATTTAATTTGACCCTTGATGTAACTAAATGATGTACATTTTAGGTTACCTGAGAAAACATTTTTACAGTACAATACAGTGCCGTTCAAAAGTTTGGGATCAGTACATTTTTTAAAGAAGTTTCTTAGGCTCATCAAGGATGTTTAAATAAATAAATACAATTTATTCCTGCGAAGCAAAGCTGAATTTTCAGTGTCACATGATCCTTCAGTAATCATTCTAATATGCTCATTTATAATCAATGTTGGAAAAAGTTGCTTAATATTTTTAGACCCGTGATATTTTTCAGGATTCTTTGAGAAATAAAAAGTTAAAAGAACAGTGTTTATTCAAAATAGAAATGTTGTGTTGGCACCAGCTCTATAGTGGTTTACCCGAGCATTGCAATACTTTCGTTTTTACTAGAATACAATCAAACGACTTTCCAAACTCATTTTTGCATGTGTGCGGCACATTATTTCTCTGCTTTCTTCAGCTTAGAGGGAACATTGTATAATATAATTAATTTCAGATGCAATGCTACAGAATTTTAAAGGTGCTGTATGTAATATTGACATCTAGTTGTTGAAATGAGTACTACTGCAGTCCAAATTCAAAATACTAAAGAGAGATATTTCTCCTGCCCCCTCCTCCTCAGACTCCACACTCACATGGGTTGCCAGATTGAGGACGCACTACAGGAATGAGCACAACTGACAGCGAAAGGCAACAAGCCTTACACTATAACTTGAGGAGTTGATTTATCCACGTATAATATTCCATTTGTCAGAGATTTTAGATGGATGCAGAGGATTTTTAGGTTGGCTAGAATCCATGATCTATGACCCAGTTTGTTTGAAAGTTTTCATGGCTGCAATACGCTGCGTTTTCTGCCAACCCGGAGTGTCGAAATATTATTGGCTAAACTGGCAGTGGGCGGAGTCACAGACCAAAACAAAACATTCCAACACGGAACACGCATTTTTAAAATAGAATAACTGACTCTAGCACTGTTTTTCGGAGAAACAAGTATGTGAACTTATTATGGTATTTATATGCTCTAGCACAGTTAAATTCCATACAGCACCTTTTATCTTAATAAAAACCGATAACTTTCAGTACATTATTACCTTGGGTGGTACTGTTGAATACGACGTCATTTTACTTATTCCCATACCAGAATCAGATCCTGAAAAAAAAAAAAAAAAAAAAAAACTTAATTCAAGACTGGCTAATTTGGGTCATTTAAATCAATGCATCACAAGAAAAGTTGTCTCATCTTCAATTCACTGTACTGTTTTTGTTAATCAGTGAAACCCACAGGAATACATTTACATTTATGCATTTAGCAGACGCTTTTATCCAAAGCGACTTACATTGCATTCAAGTTACAGTTTTTACATTTTATCAGCTCTTGCTTTCCCTGGGAATCGAACCCATGATCTTGGCGTTGCTAGCGCCATGCTCTACTATTTGAGCTACAGGAAAGCTCAAACATTACAGTTAGTAGACAATTACAGTAGACAATTGGAAGACTATTACATTACAGACAGCTCTCAAGGACACAGAATAAATGTAAATTGCCGATTCAGCAAAAAGATTCACTTGTGGACAGGATGTCCGCTGTGCAAAGTAATTGTTTTAGACCAGACTGCATCCTCTCACAGATTTATTACCCCAGCTGGAGCTCATCCCTGTTCTTTGTAGACTGGCACCAATTGGAGCTGCCCCCAACAAGCCATCTGAACGACTCTTCGTGTCCAGGGAAAGGGACCTGAGAAGAATTTATTTTTAATGCTCTAAAGCAACTATTTTATTCAAACAGTTTATTCAAAAGCAGGGTGCATCATACTTATGAAAGTAGTATTTGAAAAACAATTAGTAACATACTTGCGACTAGAGGGCAATTGAGGATCCCAGTCCGGGTACCTATAAAACAACAGGAAAGAGTTTTCAGTTCCTTTTGAATTGCTGAGCTCTAAATGTTTAACACTTGAATGACAGTTTCAAAAACTTCAAGAGCAAAAGCAACCATGTCTAGAAGTCCTACACGGCAACTTAATGCACTAGAATTATAGGCTATCATATACGATAATCGTGTGAGGTCGCATTAAAAGAATAAATAAATAAATGAAGTAATGTTCTAAAGTTATATTTGCTTTTCAACTTTTATATTATAACTAGGCTGAATACTGCTCTTAAATAGCTAAAATGTTCATAAACCTGCATGAAAATCAAAGGCATAAATCTAAAGTTGTTTCAAATTTGAGGTTGATCTAAAAAAAAAAAAAAAAAAAAATATATATATATATATATTTTTTTTTTTTTACTTATTTTCAGTCAAAAAAGACCTAACAACAGAGGGTTAATAAAGGTTGTTCACCCAAAAGTGAAAATTGTGTTATTTATTAACTCGCCTTCATATCAGTAGAATACGGTCACTTAATTTAAAATGATAACGCATAAGAACAAATAAGGTTTTACATAAACTTCTGTATAATATCTGGTCCAAAAGACCCAAAGTGGAACTGCACCTACCGAATGTGAAATTTAGGCTTGTTTCTAAATAACACCATGCATTTAACATGTGAATGAACAGTTTGCCATTTTTCACAAAACAGTCCACTTACATTTGCAGGAGGAGTCTACGGTTTTCAGAGTGACGAATCCCATTCGTGTGTTGAGTCCATTCCTTCGCAAACACAGGAAAGGACGAAAAAAATAACCTTAATATAATAAAACAACACTGCTTGTACATGACAGTATATTGACTGAGATCTAAATTCAAGGCTTGACAAAGTGGCTCAGAACTAACTTGACAAGTTACCCTTTCTGCCTAGAAGTACGAGCAAAACAAATGAGTACTGGTATGGATCTGAAGAGTTCTACATACTAACTGTCCTAACTGGAGCCAAGCATAAAGTCCAACAGTCAGTAATGCAGCTAACAACTGTTCATACTATAGATGTCCAATTTTTTGTACTCCAATTTGATACTAAGCAAAACTAAGAGGTGCTGATTTAAATGCAACAACTGATGTTTAAAGAGGGTCTTCTTCAATAAGCAGGACTCAAGAAGAAAGAAGTGTGTGTGCAGAAGGCAAGCGGCTTGAATTACTCACCATGACAGAGTGCACATCAAAATCACAAAGGGAGCACACATGGGGAAACATGAGAGGCATGACTCCCAAGAAATCCTGCACTTTTCCCTGAGACGGGGTGCCCATCCTTCTCTGCATGAACATGTCGTCAGATGCCGATGACGTCGACACGCCAAGGCTGCGGTAGGAGTCATGGGAAAGATCAGAATACTGGCGGTCTCTGCCGCTACCGCTGCTGTAATCTAACATGTCGTATCCACGACCGGACGATTCTTGCATGGAACTATAACCGAAGTCGCTTTGCGAGCGGCTTTGAGCCTGCCCTCCGGAACGGTCCAATCTTCCGCCCTGCGAGCCGCCCCAATCGTCTCGGCCGCCTCTGTACGAAGTCTCAGAAGAAAGGCTCGACATGTCGCCAGTCATGCGGCGGCCGGCTTCCATCTTGCGGTTCTTAAGTTGCATGATAAGATGGGGCAAGGTCTCCACGCTGATGTTCTCCTCTGGAACCTGCGCCAGCGCGTCCAGATCGGTGGGCGACAGGCCTAGGCTGGCAAACAGTTTCATGGTATTGCTAATGTGGCTGCCCGCTCGGCGGGACAGCTGAGAGTCATGGTCTTTTCCCTCCCCTCCACCCAAACCAGACATGCCACTATGAGACTGGGAAGACGAGCCGTAGGGGTCCGAGTGCGTCTCGCCCATACTAAAGTTCAAAGTCTCGGCGGCTGCCAAAAGCCCTCGGCCAACAGCAAAGCCTTTCTGAGCATCATCACCGGTCAGTTTCTGGGACATGACGGCGCACTGGACGAGTGGAAAAAGAGAGGAACAAAGCGAATCAAAAAGTCCCCAGAAAGACAATCCGTCGATTTAAGCCTGGATCGAGAAAAGAGAGCTCCTCCAGAATGAAACAGGTCTGCAGAAACACAATGGAGCAATGATTTCAAGCATGCTCGCGAAATGGTTAGCAGTGGCATAGGAAAGCAAGACAGTGAGCTCCATAAATCCATACAATGCAAGTAACAGAAGTCAAAATTATTTACAAATGACAGAGGTACAAATGGACAGTTTGGTACATTGACCAAATCGACCATAAAATGAAGATTTAAAGGTATCATGAAGAGCAATTTATTGGAAAAGTACAATAGAGCTTTGAAGGAAAAAAAAAAACAAACAAACAAAAAAAAACCGTCTGAATCAAATTTAGATCCTTAAATGTGGATGGGAAAGACGGGGAAAGCATTGCAGTTTCTTGGTCAGGAGAGAACCAGGGAGAGATGGTGTTCATGCCTTTAAGTTGTACTGCATGATCAAAAACTACAAATCAGAAATCCATGAAGGGAAACAAATTTAACCGAAATAAAGCTAATCAACTTTAGCACTTAAATAATTTGGCATCAAGAGGTCTTGATAACAGCCAATAGTCGGGCTCAAGTGAAACACATGGGGTGCAAAGAGAGCACAGGATTTTCTGAACAAGATGTGTCTCTTCATCCAAAGAAAAGTGAAATTTTACACTTTAACTGTGACTTGAAACTGTGGTGTTTGTAATGGAAAAGATGATATAAAAATGGGAAAAAATATATATATATATAAAATGGTATCTCACTTGACAAGCTATTTATTTTTACTCTTTTATTCAGATGGCTGTCATCTGAGTTTTTGGAAAGCTGGAATGAGAAAAGTGTGTCTTATAAAACAGGCTGACATTTGCAGTATCAGTATATTAGTATAAAAACAGTGGTTACTGTGCAGCCAAAACACCAAAAATAAATCAATTTAAAAAAAAAAAAAAGTTTTGATGGACTGTACGAATTAATGAAAGTCTCACATGGACAGGAACAACCTTTAAACAGCAGGCACTATATGAGACTGCTGAAAAAGGACATTAAACACACAACTTAAAAAAAACACACTAAATTACTAAGAAGATTATTTAACATTGCTTCAAAGTCTTAACTTGCACTTATGTGTTACTCTTCTAATGCCAAATGAAAGTCCTTACATCTGATTGGTCAGTACAGTTTCAGCCATGAATCACTGCGTAGCAACCAATGCAAATTGCTGTTGCAACAATTTTTATGGAAGAATGTCACATAAAACTGCATTAATTAGGCCTAATGTGTTTTTTGTAATCATTTTTATAAAAGAAATACTACAGGTCGGTGAGGCAATAGAATATAAATAGAAAATAAAAAGGACTTAATTTGTAAAGATAACTTACAAACTGTTAAAGGCAAACCTTTGTTTTAAATATATATATATATATATATATATATATATATCTTTTATTTTCATTTTCATGAAGTTATGCAATACTTCACTGGATTACTGTTCTTTCCCTTTAAGTACACAGCCCTGTACCTTTGTCTTTTTGTCCGCTTCTCAAATACCGTTCTGCTTCAAATCAAAGTTTGTAATGCTGTTGTTCACCTCGTTTGCTTGATTCACGGCAAGAGGGAAAATAAAAGAGGGGAAAAACAATTCTTTAATGGCTGCTGAAAAAGTGGGCGGGAACTATTGACTTTGGCATTGTGAACATGAGAAGTGGAAAGGGTCTGTATGCATGTATTCTTATGTTTAAAGATTTTCTGAGCAGTAATGCAATGCAAACTGATGACAAGACCAGAAAGGATGGTGGAAAGATAAAAACACTAATGCAAGGCATTAAAATCGATACAGCTGATAAGATTGGAAAGTTTTATGGCATTACTTATGACTGTGTGGAGAAGACGGATTAAGTTAGTTTGAAATTATATGCATTAGTAAAAAGAATATATCAGCACAGTGTAAGTCAGAACTGGAATAGGGTTTATTAAACATTATGCAGAATATGAATTCAACGTAAATGTGTAAACATGGCAATGACACTATAATCCAGATTCAGTGCAGATGAAAGATGCAGAAAATGTATTGGACAGAAACCTTGCAAGTGCTGAAGAGATATCCAAGAAAACACAGCTTGACGCCCTTTACAGCTTTAAATAACGAAAGTGTCCGCTGAGCGTCAATCTGATGCTAGGATAATAACATTCGTCTCATTTTAGGACCGTCAGCTTACATTAACCGCGAAACTACTTTAATACTTTATTTAGGCGAATCACGTAAGTTTAAATCCATGAAAACAGCCGCTTTAAACACAACACGTGGACGAATTAGGATGATAAAAACTAAGAAAAAACAAAAAGGCCACGGGTCTAAACGTGCACGACAAGGCCTAACTTTAAACAGCAACCTAGCAACCTTTAAATGTGTAACTCTGCAGCTCGGGCTTATTATAGTCTGTACTTAAAACACAAATCGTATAACATCATATCTGTCATTCGAATGCACTTTGTTGCTACTTACATTTTTTTTCTTTTTCCCAACGTTTGGGTTGAAATCCTTTACGTCGCACGAAGTGAAACGCGATCAACGGCTAGAGCAACTGCGCACAACGTAAAGGCGGAAATGACTACGAAAGAGTTCCTCACTTCCTTCTTATTCTTCTTCTTCTGTGGTTTTTATTGACAGTTTGCAGACGAAGTGCATTACCGCCATCTACTGGAATGAGGTGCGATTTCATATTTTATATAATCTACTGGGTGTTAAAAAAAAAAATAATAATAATAATAATAATAATAAAAACCAAAATCCTGTTTACATCATGACAGCCTTAATTATAGATTGTGTGCCAGGCATACTCAACATTTTTTTTTTTAGCTCAATCCATTATTTGATGCCCTTTCTAGATCTTATCTTTTCTTCAGAGTATTTTCTACATATCAAGAATATGTTTTACATTTTCCACTTCTCCACAATGTATGGTTACTCACTTCCGATGTAAATTTCAAAATAAAAGCCCCAACTGGATTTTGTCAAAACTAATACCAAAGCCACTCTTCTAATTTATATTGATTATGATACTAAAATCCCCTTAATTGTTTTTTTTTACTGTTGAACAATGAAACTCTGGATGTCACATGACCTGTGATGTCACTGCCGTGATGTAATCAGATTTCATAATATACAGAGACTGGTACAAAAGAAGCAAAGCTGTCAGTTTATATCATCGGACTGAAACATCTACACAGTATGTGTGCTTTATACTAATAGCTTTTAGAAAATAATCTTCTTTGAAGGACTCTCAAAATGGCAATATTCTACAATCAGGTCTTCAGATGAGATTAACAGTCAACGAAAAGACCAGAGGTCATCGCTTGTCAATGATTTGCACCCATATGTGACCAAACAAGTGCTGCATACAGTATTCCAGCCATTCGGACCCATCTGTTCATTGCAAGCGTGCAGAGACAGAAGAAAGGACTGAATGTTAAGGTCCTGGCAAGACAAAGGGATAGGTCCAATAGAGCAGCTCTGATGAACCAAAGTCATTGCTTGTGACTAATTTGTGGAGTTTATTAAGAGCCAATAGGACAAAGAATAAAGGCTGATTAACACTTCTGCGTCGAACCTACGCCGTAAAGCTCCACTTCCTGCAGGATGCATTGACGACACAATAAGAAACATACATATAACCATACATTCTACTATCCTGCTAATAATTATGAATGTTGCAAATGTTTGTTAATTTTTTTGTGATTCTTCTGTAATAATACAATTATTATTGTACTATTTACTTTCATGTAGCATCAATATTTTGGTAAGTATTAAGGTTAGGCCTTCTATCATTAATTATGAAACATTTAGTACAGTTTTTTTTATATTTTGAGATATTATGCTTTTGCAAGGATGTTAACATTCTCAATGTTTCTGTAATATTCTAGTGGAACATTCCAGAACATTGTGAGACTAGTCATAAAAGACAAAAATCATCCAACTGCATGAGTAATAACAGATTAGCTTTTATAAATTAACATATATATATATATATTTTTTCATGACCACTGTTAAGGTATACACAAAAAGTAATGTGATTTTCATATTCAGCATGTCAAACTTCATAAAGAAAATGAAAATAATCAGAGTAATAATGCTGAGAAATAGAGAAAATTCAGTCACTGCTTGACTAACACCCCAATACGGTTTGTTTATTGCTTGTAATGTGTTTTTTAATACTGGCTGTTTGCTTCTGAAGTTATGTTTAGTCGAAAATTAAACACAATAACTACATACAATTGAACTAATGTACTTTTAATTAAATAAAATTAGTAATTAAATACAAAAAAATCTAAATAGTGACTGTTTTTCAAGATGTGTGCAAGGATTAATGGACTTTAGTCCAAATTTAATTTGAGGCTCTATTCAGTGGATTACGGTCTTAAAATTTTCACAGCATTTTATTTCAACACACGTTTTATGTCAAAACCAGCAGACCGTGACTGAATAAAATACCAATCGTGTGAATGTTTTCTTGTTCTGAAACGATGCTGTCTTTGCACCCTTCAGTTTATCGATGATCCCCGTCTCCGTCATAAACCCATTCATAAATCCCATCCTCTTCTGCACAAGACTCGTGGTAGCAGGCCTTACAGTTGCTGCATCTGATCCACGCTTCAGCAGCTTTCAGATCACCGTCTGAGCCGTGGTTTAAGAAGCAGCCTCTGCACTTGTAGGAGTTGGCTGTTTTATTCTGTTCATTTCTTTGTTTTAAATGTTCATCATAAAGAAGGTACTCTGAGTGTCTTTGTAAATGCGATACTGTCTTGTCTCTGGGTGACTTTACACCCCTGTGACTTTTTTGTATAACCACAAAGTCTGTGAATGATGCCACTTCATCAGAGCTGCAATGTGCTGCGTCTTCGGCGGATAGCGTGGTGCTTTCATGCCCATTGGAGGTAAACTTATTTATCGGGAACATCCCTGTTGTTCTGAACACATCTTTGGCTTTTTCTGTAGTGGCAGATTTCTTCCAAGCTTCCATAAAAACAGAACAATAATGTGCTTTGGGCAACTTCATTCCCGCACACTGTTGATTCCACTTGCGGCTCGCTTCACACCAGTTGTGTTTGAGGCTCCCAAACAGAGCTGTGTTGGCTGGCTGCGGCGCGGGAAAGCATATGACTTCCACGTCGTTCTGCTTCATGAGACTGAGGAAGCTGAGGTTGAAGACGTGGCTGCTTTGGCCATCGATGAGCAGAAGGTGGGGCCTGGAGTCATCTTTCGTGAGCTGTGCCACAAACATTTCCCCCCACTCAATGAACAGCTCTGCTGTTATCCCGCCATTATCCGATGCTCTCACGCACAGGTTTTCCAGAGACTCATTCATCCACTCATTTCTCAAAGGTCCTTTGAAAATGATAAGCGGAGGAGCAAATGCACCACTGGCATTGAATGCTGCTAGTACAGTTGAAGCCGTTTCCTCCTCAGATGTGATCTGAACGCAGGGATCTTCTCCTTCCCCGACAGATTGTTGAGAGGAGAACTTGTCTTGTAGTCCTGACACATCACACTTCCAAATATGTGAAGGGACGTCTTTAATTTCCAAGGCATCAAGGGTGTTTTCATACATCGCGAACCATTTTTCCAGCTCTTCTTCATTCATCTTTGTAGCTGGTGATATGGCCTCTGGCTTCTTTATTTTCAGGCCAGGGTTTCGCTTCATAAAGCCCTCGAACCAGTAATAGCCTGCCTTTTGCTTCTCTTCTGAAAACCCTCGGATGCCATTTATCTTGGCAAACTCAAAAGCAAGAGACTGAACATCAGTCTTCCTCAAGGAGAAGCCTCTCTCTGAAAGCAAGGTGAGAAGGCGTGCTAACTCCCGCTCAGATTCAACAGGGATGAATGGCTTTCTTCCAGACGCGTGCTCGGATCCCTCAACGAGCCCTTTCACGCGTCTCTGAAGGGTCGTTTTTGGCACGTTCCACTTCCGAGCCAGCAATCGCAGCGCAGGCTTCTGCCCCGACTCAGCCTGTGCTTTATACTCCTCTATTGCAGTTTTCATACGCTCCTCACTCCACTGATTCATCTTCAGACCTTTTCTTCCTTTAAACTTGCTTTGCATTTCCATATTTCCTTGAAAAGATAAAAGTCAGAATGTTGTTGAATTAGGCCTAATATTCTGGCATCCCTTTTACTCAATTAACGTTATATCATGTTGCACAAATATACCTTCAGTTATTTATTATTAAGTTATAATTCAGTACGATTTTTAATGACTTTTAAAAAAGTCTCTCATGCTCACCAAGGCTGTATTTATTTGATAAAAAATACAGAAAAAACAGTAATATTGTAAAATAATTTTACAATTTTAAATAACTGTTCGCTAGTTTAAATTGTTGCAAAATATAATTTATTCAGTGATGCAAAGCTGCATTTTTATCAGCGGTTACTCCAGCCACATCATCCTTAATCCTTCAGAAATCATTCTAATATGCTGATTTATTATAATGTTGGAAATTGTGTGCTGCTTAATATTTTTTGGAACCTGTGATACTTTTTTTCAGGACTCTTTGATTAATAAAAAGTTAAAAAGAACAGCATTTATTCAAAATGGAAATCTTTTCAAACAATATAAGTCTTTATTATCTCTTTTGATCAATTTATCAAACACATCGTTGCTGAATAAAAATAGTAATCTGCTTAAAAATGAAAATTTACTGACCCCAAACTTTTGATATATACCTATACATAGTTATATAGGCTTATATGTAGTTATATATAATATATATAATGTTATATATGTTCGAATTGATCTTCATAACTTCGAATTCAAAGTATGCAAATCTTCAGACAGAGGAATAGAAACGTTTGACTTTACATTAGCATCCAGTTTAGCACAGCTACAATGCGATTATTAGAAAACATCAGGCTTCTGACACGATCCATGACATGATAGCTCATATAAGATGATGAATAATCATACTTCATCGGAATAGTGTAGTGTCCCACATTAACAGATAGCTACTGTCCCACTTTGCCTAACACACTTAGCTAAGCTAATTGGGTCATTACTTTATATATCTTTACAAATAAACACACGCAATTTTTCATTTTTTGGGGGGTGGCAATTGCACATTAAATTATTATTTCAAAGCAGAATGATTTTTTTTAAATGAATGATTACTGATTTAAAGGCAGTATTTGTCAGCGCACTTACCATGTGCTTGTTGTGATCGGTTGTGTTGAAGCGTGACCACGCCCACCACAGTGATGTCAGGCAAATGAGAACGGTGTGAGATAGTAATTATTCATGACTGTTACAATGTGATTGGCTCTTGATGTTTAAAGGGCACTCCATCGTGAAAATAAATTTGACCCACTTTATCTGATGTCCCACTTTTTCAGACATACCTCTAAATATAGTTCTGAAATGCAAAGATCTAGTTTCCTGCGGTAACTGCAAATTGGTTTGCATTAAATATAGGTTATGAAATATACCCTTATTAACAAGCAGTCAATGTTAGAGGATAGAAAGGCCATGCAGGAGGTTTTTAAATGGCACAATCAATTTACAGGCCCTGACATTTCTTATTTACGTAGCATTTAGCAGACACTTTTTATTCAAAGCATTCAAAGCAATACCAAGTATACACACACACACACGCACACTACTTTTTTATTACGTTTTTCACATTTTTATATGACATTTTTTATATTTATGGTATCTTTTAATATTTATTTTCTTTTTATATTTATATAAATGAAATGAATTAAACAATCAAAAATTGCAAATGTCATTTTGGCAAATAACTGAAATAAAATAACACGTATTTCAAACACTTTATATTAAATATTATGCTTTATACACTATCACAGACATCATTAATAACACTTTTGTCTGTTTAAAATGTTCCTTGAACTTTGCCTGCATGTGCGGTCACTATACCCTGACCTTTTACTTACCCTGAGCTTTGTAAATTAAATTATTGACCTAAACCGTAAGGACAAGTTGTCCCAATATTAGATAGTGCAATGTCTAAAGTACAAGCCTGTGAGAGACATGTATGTCAATGAGATAATTATTGATGCATGTGTGAGTCAAGGCATCCTTGAAATTATTGCAAAAACCTCCACTGCACTCTTTTATGGAATGATTTGATGTAAATTCGAGTTGATTCCATTCAAGAAATGGCCCATCCATTAAAAAACAAATAAATAAATAAGTAAATAATTAAATAAATACATTATAAATATATTATATTTGCAATGAAATAATGTAGGCTACCTGTGAACTCCCAAGATCCTTATGACTAAAGGTTAACAAGCAATGTAATCTTAAGATCATCTGAGTAAAGAAAAAAAAATTATATATATATACATATATATATATATATATATATATATATATATATATATATATATATGTGTGTGTGTGTGTGTGTGTGTGTGTGTGTGTGTAATAATCATGTAGCCTTTTATTGAATGGCCTTTTATTGAACTAGTGATTATGTGAATTGAACCAGCAGAGGGCAGAATAACACTTCATATTGCAGCCATCAGATGATGGCAGTTTAAAAGTCACTCCAGTCGGTTTGGTTAGTTATTGAGAATATTTTTAAATTGGTCAGGAGAGATATACAGCTCTTATATTCATTCATTCATTCATTCATTCATTCATTCATTCATTCACTCAAGCAGCTTCATGAGGTATGAAAAAAATCATATCGAAACATTATAAGAATTTATTCAAGCTCATCATGAGAAACATTAATTCAGTCAGGTGTGTTCAGACTTCATGTAGGAGCTCCTCAGACCGCAGAAGGCTGCATAAAACATCTGAAGGTAAGATTAATTTGAAAGGGTGTAGGTTTGATTTTGGCATTGGTGGGGATTGGGGACATAACAACAGGCAACAGACATTTAATAAAATTATTGCTAAAGACAATTTAGTAGTAACTGGATATTGGTAGAGACAAGTCCTAGTGTCCATACTGAACTCTATACACCCTTGAAAATCATCACAAGTGATGTCCTTTGGAAACTTTGGAAACTAGTTCTCTAGTTGGTCAAGCAACAGATCATCTGAGTAAACAAATAAAAAAAATACTTAAAGTTTCACAGAAAGCTTATGGATGATCTGCTGTTTTGGTCACACTTCTAAGGAAAATGTAATTCACTTGTTTGCCAATATACCCACACAGAGAAACTTGATTTTTAACGTTCATCTAATCTCATGTTGTAAGTGACTTTTCTTTCAGTTTTAAAGATGTTTTCATTGGATTGTTTGACTACTTAAAAGAGACCAGGAAAATAACACTTAATTAAGCTAAATTTCACATACAACATATCTGGCTCTAAACCTCTCTTTTCTTTATTCAAAGTTGATCTAAGCTCTGTTAGCCTAATCCTACACTGTAAAAAAGTTGAGCCAACTTAAAATTTTAAGGCATTTTTGAGTTAACTCAGCTTATTTTTGTGGGAGATTCTCAAATATTTGTTGTATAAACTTAAAATGACAAGTTGAGAAAACTCAAACATCTGCTGAAGCTGGTTGACTTAAAATTTTAAGTTTTTTTTTTTTTTTTTTACAGTGTAAAGCAGTCAAAACTGCCTCTCCATATTCACCCAATGTGTCATCTTAAGGTGTAAATGTATAACTTTTTGTGTTTTGTTAACCTGCTACATATCCCTTAGGAAAATTAACTATAGTTCTACCGCAAAAAACATTACTATAGAACAGTTAAATCATGGTAACCACTTGCAGTTTAACCATGGTATTTGTAAAAAAAAAAAAAAAAAGAAAAAAAAAAGAAAAAAAAGGCTACTTTTTATGTACTTCTCAGAAATATAATTAAAATGACATTTAAGTATACTTGACTTATAAGTCTAAATATACTTGAGCTATACTTGTGCTCCTAGAATCCGTGTTTTCATTGTTATATGGTAGGGGGCGCTAGGCGCTATCTTTTGTGCATAATTTCCAAAAAAAAAAAAACACAAGTGAAGAAGAAACCGAAACAACAGATGCTTCCACAGGATCATCTGACATGAAACACCATCAAAACTGTGTAACGTTATGGAATAAAATGTCAACCAATGAAGAGATAATAATGACTGTCAAGCTTTGGGGTGTTGATCGACTCCATCTACATTTTGATTATCATTCTGAATCCAATTCATAGTCTTTTTCAGCTTTTTGTTCAAAATGTTCTTTATTTCTTTATTTTTTGTTTATGAAACTTACCCACATTCAAGTGTTTAAAAAAAGAATGCACGAAGCTAGAATAAAATATTTTTGTTTACAAGCAGATACCGTTCGTTCTTTTGATGTTTTGTATGTTCAGATATTCATATATCAAAATACATACAAAATAATACCTAAATAAGGAGATAGTAGTATACTTAAAGTATGATGTAAAGTTCACTTAAAGAAAACTTACGTGCAGTATAAAACTACTAAGCTAGTAGTTTACTGAGACTATACTTCAGAGTGTACTAAAAATGCTACTACAAGTATTAAATTTGTAAACTATCAGTATACCTACAAGTTCACTTTTAGTATAGTTGCAGTACAAGCTAAAAACTGATGTAAGCTAGTTGTGTACTCAAAGTTTACTACTGTTATACTTAAAGTATACTTAAAAGTATACTTTTATATAGGCTACTAGAAAGTGGGCCAATTTAGTCCCAAGAAGTATTGAAATAGTACACTTACAAGTATACTACTAGTACACTGATATTTACTTACTACATTAAATATACTTAAAATATACTTGAAATTTACTTAAGTATACTTAATGTAGTAAGTAAATATCAGTGTACAATAAACTCGAAGTATACTACTTTTTGGTAAGGGCGTCCCTACTAAATTCTACTCCCTTGTTAATTTGGCCTGCAAAAGTGCTTCTCATCAGCACCTTTGTGGAGAAAAGCAGATGAAGAGTGCCAAAGAGCCTATCCTTCATCCCGCTTCTTTCTGTAAATCTGGGACATACATCATCTCTCTGCCTTCTTTATAAATTATTTTTGTGCATGTTTATCTGATTGCATGTTTATATGCATATTCACATAGATCATCTCCATTCATTCATTAAACATTATTTCTGATTGTGCCGCAAAGATCCGTCTCCCAGGAGTTCATCTCGCATTTCCATTTCAATGCACTGTCAACTTTAAACTATTTATACCGACTGTGATTATTGACTTACTCTCAACTAAAAAAACTAAATAATGACTAAAAAGAAAGAACAAAATGAAGGCCATATATAGCAGGAATGAATAAACCAATGAACAAACCAATGATTAAAATATTTGTTTAAAATATAACAACATTATGTTTATAATAATGTAAATATCTATTTAATACAATAATATAAATATACCCATTTTATAATGGATATATTATTATATAATAGGGCTATGGATATTTTTTATGCAAGTTTACATACAGTTTTTGACTGTGACATGCACTTAGCACATACTTGTTATTTAGTGCTGAATGCACTTATGTTGTTTACTCAGCACAACATAACAAGCATAACAGTTATAATAGCATTGCAATATCTTATGCAATTTATAACTTCACATTATATGACGTTGTTATATATTCCATATATATTGCATATATTTTACATTCCCCCAAAAATGAAGTGACAATCTTAATGCAAAGACTATTTCCTTATATATTAATAGTGTATTAAATAAAAAAAAATATGTGACAATATTTGTACACACACACACACACACACACACACATATATATATATTTATTTATTTATTTTTTTTGTAAATTTATTCAATTACTTTTTCACTTCCTTTTATGTAAAGCACTTTGCATTACCATTGTGTATGAAATGTGCTATATAAATGAACTTGCCTTGCCTTGCCTATATTGTAAAGTATGTAATTTTATACGTAATACACTTCATAATATATAGATGTACATGTGATAAAATATGGTACTGTGTGTGTGTATAAATATATTTGAACATACTTTGTATTCACATTTATACGGGAAGTTGTGTATGCAATATATGTACACAATTATGAGGAAAATATATTGTAATATTCATCCATATTTCTGTGCGTGTGTGTGTAAAATCTTATGTTACCATGACTTACCATGACTTTAACAAGACATCCAATTGTCCAAAAAATGGAAAAAAAAAAAAAAAGTTCTCTGCATTATGCAAACCCATGCATTAACTCGCATTTTAACATGGATTTTAATTCAGCCACATTGGAGGGTTTTCGAGCATGAATGGACTGTTTAAGGTCATGCCACAGCAATTCAATCAGATTTAAGTCCAGACTTTGACTTGGCCACTCCAAAACCTTCATTTTGTTTTTCTTGAGACCTTCAGAGGTGGACTTGCTGCTGTGTTTGGAATCATTGTCCTGCTGCAGAACCCAAGTGCGCTTGAGCTTGAGGTCACAAACTGATGGCATTCTCCTTCAGGATTTTCTGATAGAGTGCAGAATCCATGGTTCCATCAATTATGGCAAGTCATCCAGGTCCTGAAGCTGCAAAGCAGCCTCAGACCATCACACTACCACCACCATGTTTTACTGTTGGTATGATGTTCTTTTTATGAAATGCTGTGTTGGTTTTACACCAGATGTAACGGGACACACACCTTCCAAAGAGTTCAACTTTTGTTGCATCAGTCCACAGAATATTTGACCAAAAGTCTTGGGGATAAAGATATTTTTTGGCAAATGTGAGACGAGCCTTTGTGTTCTTTTTGGTCAGTAATGGCTTTTGCCCTGGAACTCTCCCATGGATGCTGTTTTTGCCCAGTCTCTTTCTTATTGTTGAATCATGAACACTGACCTTAATTGAGGCAAGTGAGGCCTGCAGTTCTTTAGATGTTGTTTTGGGTTCTTTTATGTCCTCCTGGATGAGTCGTCTTTGTGCTCTTGGAGTAATTTTGGTAGGCCGGCCACTCCTGGGAAGGTTCACCAAGTTTTCTCCATTTGTGGATAATGGCTCTGACCATGGTTTGCTGGAGTCCCAAAGCCTTAGAAATGGCTTTATAACCCTTTCCAGACTGATACATGTAAACTATTTTGTTTCTCATCTGTTTATGAATTTCTTAAGATCGCGGAATGATGTGTTGCTCTTTAAACATGCTTCACTTTGTCAGACAGGTTCTATTTAAGTGATTTCTTGATTCAACAGGTCTGGCAGTAATCAGGCCTGGGTTTGGCTCGTGAAATTTAACTCTGCTTTCTAAAATAATGTGGTTAATCACAGTTCTTTCATGATTTAATAGGAGGGGGCAAGCACTTTTTCACACAAAGTGTGACAAACATGCAAAAAATGTAAAAATCAGGAAGGGGGTCAACACTTTTTCACACCACTGTATATAGTTGATATGATATGCATTATCTAATATATTGCATTATAATTTCCAGTATTTTCCCATATACTTTTGTTTTATAGGGAAACCCCTGTCCTGCCTGAACAATGAACCATCAGTATGGGCTTCTCCGTGATGATTCTTAAACATCTGGTCTTGAACATCTGATTACATCCTGCTTTGATGTGTAGTACACCGCATCCTTCAGGCCTCATCCACTGTAAGTCACTTGATTCTCACTCATGTAAAATCAATTACTGTAGTAGTTAACTAAATACTGTATATTAGGTTCGAAATCAGCGTGAGAAAATCTTCAAAAGCCACTTCCCAGGAAAAACTGATGGATTACATGCCGCATTTCAAGACATATTTTGAGATAAATGCGGGCACATCAGAAGCTTTTTCACTTTTTCTCTTCCTCTTTCATTCTTACACAGACATTTAAGATGTTCACTTGTTTGTGACCAGTTTTCCCTACACCGAAAGTGTGCCGAATGAACTGATGCCATTCGAGTGACTGATGTGGCCTTGGCCGACAGAAAAGAAAAGCACTATCTGATGTATCAAACAGCAGCCCCATAAAAAGACAAAAGCGAGATATGAAGAAAAACTGCTGTGTGTGTCACAGACTCTGAAAGCTTTTCAAGCTCAGGTCAAAGTTATAAACCTTCGAGAGGATAACAACCGCCTATTCAGTTTCCATTGCCTGTGTGCCATGCTGCAAAGTTACTCTTCCTGGAAAAATACCACATTTATTCTGAAAGCACTGAACAGAGGACGATATCTCAAACAAAGTCCATCCGACTCATTACGAGTCCAGAACAAAGGGCAAACAGCATGCACTTTGTCTAAAACGAGGCTAACAGCCTGACATTCCCTTGTAAATCATCTCATTACAGGCTTTCTCCACACACCTCCATCTACCTCCAGTGACTTTCTCAACTCTTCAGTCGGCGCTTGACGTCAGAGTTAAGACTCGGGCTTAAGGCCTAAATTCTCCCCACATTTAAAGGTTAGATTCATTATTAGCATCCCACGAGGGACATGAAAGCTTCAAATATGCAAAAAGGCCAACGCGAATGAGCAGAGGTCCCACAAGCACATTAAGAGGAGGGAAAATAAGCAAAATAACCTCATCGCTAAGTTGCATTAAAAATTAAAGAGCTGCAAAGCAAACGGAGAGAGCTTCACACGGAATTGCTAGCCTGTGTGTTCGAGTGCTAATTGCTATGTTCGATTTCCCACCGGCCGGCCGGCGCTCTGCTCAGACTCTCAAGACTTTGATTAAGCGAGAGCTCACCGAGCACAAAGGCCATTATCACACTTGACATTTGAGTTGTGTAAATGAAGCATTTTGAGAATTTCTCCTAAAAAACGCCAAAGTCTGTTCTCCAGAGCTGATGAGGGAGCACTTAACTCAGCAAGTCACTCCAAAATGCAATCAGGGAAAAAGACATTCCTCAGCCCTTCAGATAACGCCTCCTGTGATCAACCGCAAAGCCGAAATGGGCTCTCGGGTCACCCGGATTTAGTGATAATAGCCCGAGTGATGTTTTTAAGACCATGCGCCTCGACTGCATCATTATATCTGTCAAAGCCTGAGAAAAACAGCCTGTTCTGCAATTCAGAAACAAGCTTTCCATCCTATCCAAACCTGACAGCACACCGACTTGGAAACGTTGACGCACACACTCGAAAATATCAATAGACGCCATAATGTTAAGGTAAAAGTTCAGGGAATGCGACTTAGGAGGTTATTGGGAGAGCTTTTAAAGCAGTTTATGGTCCATCAAATTGGTAAAGGGAAATGAGCTCTGGCACCGGCAAAGGTGAACGCGGAGCTGCACGCTCTGCTGGGAGTCTGAACCTCATTACTGCAGGGCTCACTGCCAGTCTGCTGTTTTTCACATTGATGAATAATTAAGTGCTGGGCTTCCTTCTCTCAACAGAGAAAAGGTACATAAGTGGAGAATGTAAACATCTGAATGTACAGTAAGTCATAGATGATGGACAGAAAGGGTGAGGATGTTAGAGAGACACCTAAAAGAAAATGAAAGGATGCAGATGCATGAATACAAGAATGAGTTCAAATGTTTGGAATATCATACTACATTTTTAAACTTGAAACTATTTATTTATTTATTTTGCATTATAATACAACAGATTAGCATGGAAGTTTGCACAAACACTTCAAGCAAAAAAAAAAAAAAAAAGTTAAATAATAAAAAGTATTTGTGGTTGTCAAAAATATCACCAAGGCTGTTTTTATTCAGCTATCAAAACACAGTAAAAAGTAATATAGTGAAATATATTTACAATATAACTGTTTTCTATTGTAATATGTGTTAAAATGTAATTTATTCCTATGATGCAAAGCTGTATTTTCAGCATCATTACTCCAGTCTTCAGTGTCACATGATCCTTCAGAAATCATTCTAATATGCTGATTTGCTGCTCAAAATACATTCATTATTATCAATGTTGAAAACAGTGGAAACAAATGATACTTTTTTTTTCAAGATTCTTTGCAGAAATTGAAAGAATTTATTTGAAATATTTTTGAAACATTGTAAAATGTTTGCTGTTACATTTGATCGATCTAATGTGTCCTAATGTAGTTTTTTTTAATAAGGTGTAAATAAACAGTATGTACGCACGTATATTACAATATATTGAGTAATACATAAGCAGTTTCTGCTTTTCATATTTTGAAAAATATGTGACATTATTTCTAATTATATATTGTGAAGTATGTAATTTTATACTTAATACACGTCATACGATGTAAATGTGATAAAATATAGTACTGTGTGTATAAATATATTTGAAGATATTCACATTTATATAGGAACTTACACAATTATGAGGATAATATATATTGTAATATACAGTACATCCATATTTCCGTATGTATGTGTGTGTGTGTGTGTGTGTGTGTGTGTGTGTAAAATCTTATGTTACCTAACACCTACCTATTCTTAAAAAAAGAAAAAATAGCTACGTGTACTGTGCTGGCCTAACTGAGACTTGTCATGGCACTTGTATTCTGCTGCACTCTCGATGGTCTGATTGCTTCTATTGTTCTCATTTGTACGTCGCTTTGGATAAAAGCGTCTGCTAAATGATTAAATGTAAATGTAAATGTAAACCATGACTCACCATGACTTTAACAAGACATCCAATTGTCCAAAAATTCTAAAATATTTCATATTTGTTTTCAGTAAACACTTTTTCTTATATACCATCACACATTTTTTTCACTTTTCATCACACAACTGTGCAAAAAGTTTCTGAATATGTTTTCAGCATTATGCAAACCCATGCATTAACTCATGAAAGAGAAATGAATTAACTGGGTGTTTAAAAAATGCTGCATGTAAATGTCTTATATATATATATATATATATATACTTACTATTTTCTTACTATACTTAGTATTTTTTCTATATCATTGGCAGTACAATCCACAGTGAAACAAGAATTACATTCTGAACACGGCTATTGTCACAAATGCATCGCTTTAACAGCTCTTTCTAATCAGCACCATATAAAAATTCCAATGCATTAATTTCTATTTAGTCTACTGTGCACATGTGGAAAACAAGATGTTTCCCTTACGAGTGGATCACATCTGTCAACATCTGCAAAACAAAAAAGGGCCATGTGGAGAAAAGTTTTACTCGTCTCATATAATCACTGTCAGATTTCACAAATGTATCCAAAAATATCATTCTGCTTATATCTGTCTATATCATCTGTCCTTAAATGGAATATACAAGAATTCATTTGAATTGATAGCGTGTTAGTGTGCAAATCTGTCATGACATTTTGATAAAACACAAAACACATAAGGATTAATAACATCTCGTAGTCTTTAATTATAATTTTTTAGAGCTGTCACATAGCAACAGAAAAAGTAATACACATAGCTCCCTGAAAGAGAAGCCTTACATGAAAATATCAATCTTAAATCCACCAAAATAAATACTGAGTTTACAAAAGTTCTACAACTTGTTGGGAGATTTACAACACATTCATGCTTAGAACTTCTGCCTTCAGGGCCTCGAGGTGTTCGAACACGCTTCGTATGTGAGGTTACGGGGCCGGGAATCATTTCACATGAAATCCTGACGGTAATGACTACCCTGAAGGTCGCAAATCTTTTCCAAGCAATAACTCAGGGCTCATGTAGGAGTGTTTTTGGCTCTGTCATGGCTATGGAGTACCAGCATTCCCCCAAAACCTTCCTTCTACATCCTTCGTGCGCTCAAAACAGCATGTATTTCCTGTTTCCTAAGCGTAAACCATTGCAAAATCTCCATCTTTAAGCAACATAATGACATCCAAAGAACACAGATAGGAAATTGTGCAAGTTGTTCGACTGACAAAACCGCTTACTGTCAAATAATAGCAAAGTACCTTGGAATTAAAAGGTGCTACATAATTAAAATTGAACAAATGAAAACCGAAGATCGATAATTTGGACGTTATAACTCATCAGAGCCCTGGCGGGCGGCTGGTTTGCCTTTGATTGTACATTACAACCTCTTAAAAGGAAACATTTTCAACCACTACCAGCATGAACTTGCACAGTTTCACAATGCACTGTACATCCGTAAGATGGCTGTGAAGGCACGACCATGTACATGTTTGATTGTAAAAAAACGAGTAGCCTGGCATACAGCTTATCTGGACATTGCTTCCAATAACACGCTAAATTCATGGTCAGCGTTCGCTGATACACCAGACTGGAAGAAGAAACGCGTTCGACTAAAGCATTTAAGGAACACACGGACCACTATCAAATCGTTTGCATAAAAATATATTCCTATGTACAATAAATCAAACTAAGCTCTACCTTTAGAAATTAAATATCGGTTGATAAAAACATGAGAAGATGAGAAAAGAAAGCTAAAGTGGGCATTCCCTGGAGCTAGGTAATGTAGCTAGCTCTGTTCATATTGGAACAAATAAAGCCATAACAGATCAAATCTTAGTGTCTTATTTGTTCCTTCATCACGTCACCACAGCGAAATGATTATGTTTATCAAAACTGATCACGAAAGTCACTTTCATATTAGTTTGGTCTGCGATAACATATTCGTGACCAGAATACTGAACGACCTGTGGATGCAATAATCTTCATGTTATAAAAGTGCTACAAGTGCTTTATTTGCAGGAGAGGTTTTCATTTTTGAAATCAGGAAACCGACGCATGAGGACAGTGCAGAGCTGTACATGTTTGATATTTTTAGTGTCGTATGTGTGGCGCTGTCAGCACATCCCTGCAAAATAGCAAATAAGACCAAACCTGTTTTTCTGATGGCTAACACATAAAATGTAGTTATTTAAAAATATTTACATGGCTTAGATCAATTCAAACAATTGGTGTTCCCGAAGGTAATTGATTTGAGGCAGAGGCACGCTCCAGCAGACGGGTAAGTGCTGGAATGAGAGATGGAGATTGTTCTGGGTCAGTTCTGCTATATCCAGGCTCTCTGAGGAGCGTGTTTATTGGGGTCCTCAGCTCTGGAAGTGAGCTTTATTATGGCACATCATTGCTTTGGGAGGCTTTAGTTAGAAATGTCAAGGAACAAAAATCATCTGCATGGTTTTTCCATTAAATTTGTTTTCTCAAGAATCATTCGCATGACATATTCTTAATAGTTTCCCCAGAAATGAAAAATCTGTCATTATTTACTCGCCCTCATGTTGTTCCAAACCCGTACAGACTTCAATTCTTTTTATGGAAAATGGAAGAAGAATATCGCAGTGTAACAAAAATTTGTTTCATTTCATTTTTTATGGTTCCTCTGTAATTCTGTGGTGCTAAGTATTACTGTACTATTTATTGTCACGTAGCATCAATATTTTGGTAAATATTTAGGTCAGGTAAATTGTAGAACTTCTAACATTATTATGGAACATTAGTGCAGATAAGTTTTTTTTTTTTTTTTTTACTAATTTTGCATGTTTTAAAAAAAGATATTTTTGCTTTTGCAAGGAACGGAACATTCTAGAATTTTCTGTAACATTCTGGAATATTCTAGTGCTTTCAGTTTCCAACTGTTTATGTTAAACTATTGTTGTTAGCTCAGTATTATATAGCATGTCATTTTTATGCATGAGTATAAAACAGATTATTTTGTATAAGTTGTCAACACACACACACACACACACACACACACACACACACACACACACACACACACGTTTCATGATGTATTTCCTCCTATTTTTTACAATATTTCCATTAGAGAAATTTTGGCTACATTTTGCAGGCAAAAAGCTCTATTGTCAACAATGTAGAAATGTATGAAGCACAGCTCACACAGAAGTCATTTTTGGTCAATGTGGCAAATTCGCTTGACCACCTTGAACCTAATGTGAAATCTGCGTGGTAAATCTTTCGCCTTTATGCGAAATTCTCAATTGTGTGGATTCGTATTGAAATGCAAAAATTCACTGCAAAATTCACTATTTTCAATATGAATGGCATTTTGTTTCACAGAAGAAAGAAACTAGCAGAGTTTGAAATAACATGAGGGTGAATAAATAGTAAATTGTCATTGTTGGATGAACTATGCCTATAAGAACTTTTGCAAGGACAACTTCTTTTCAAACACTTCAGTCTTGCTGTAACCGATGGTCATCTTCAGTAAGACTAAAACATTTTAAGACAGTATCTGGGAGAACTGGCCCTGGTTGCTGTCAGCAATGCTTTTGTTTGGAGTGGCCTGACACATTCTCAGTCAGCAGGCATCATGTAGATTTAGCGCTCTCAGAAAAACACTGCACTGTTTATGCCAGTGAATCACGGCAGAGGAGGTAACCATCGTGCAAATGGATGCATTTAGTTATGCATGTGAAGCGCAGAGCTGGCCTGACTGAGAACGGTCACCGGTGGGTCTGTGTATTCAGAGAAGGTTTACAAGAAGTCGAATTACATCAACCAGTCTGCGAGTAGTACATTTCATTCCCCAAAGAACTTCTGAAGTCTTATAGTACATAAATGAGATTTCAGTTCACGGTAAGAAAATGGAGATTTTATGTTTTCCTCAAGCCAGATTTCATGGCTAGAAGAAAACAAAAGTTAATTTCCTGTCAAAATCCTTTGTATGATTCATTTAAGAAGTCTAAAAAGCAGTGTTTTTATTAAATCATTTAAAAGAATCTTGCGGCATATTTTTATGGAAGCCTGTTTTCGACACTGAATTTAAAAAAAAAAGGTCATTGCAACTTTTTATCTCACAAGTCTGACTTTTTTCTCAGAACTGTGAGACTTGCGTGATATTAACTGCAAGTTGATAAATCCGCAAGTTTGTATCTAGCAGTTTTGATTTATTTTCTCAGAATTGTGAGATATAACTGCAATTATAAAGTCCAATTCTGGGGGGGGTGTAGACTTATATTTTCTTATATCTCATAATTCTGACTTAATCACTTGCAAATGAATTGCGAGATACAAAGTTGCAGTTATGAGAAAAAAAGAGTCACAATTTCAAGTTTATATCTTGCAATTCTGACTTTATGACTCAGAATTGCTGGCTTTTTTCTCAAAATTGCGAGTTTATATCAGTTAATTCTTATTTTTTCTATCTTTATTTCTCAGAACTGCGACTTTATTTCTCAGACTTCTGAGTTTCTATCATGCAATTCTGACTTTAGAACTCGCAATTGCGAGTTCATATCACAAAATACTGAGATAAAAAGTTGCAATTAGCTTTTTTTATTCGGTGGCGGAAACAGTCTCCCATATTTTTTTTAAATAGGCCTGTTGTTTTTAACTGTTTAAATTCACAATGTGACAATGCTATATTATAACTGTTGATTTGAGAATTCATTATTGGAACAATTAAAAAAATAGAAATTGGAGAAATCGCTCAGCATTGCTCCCAGCTCTAACTCTTAATACTGTGTGAATTTATTTTTTTCCTTTATAGAACAAAAATAAATCTTTAGAGTGTCATCTCAGCTGTTCAGCACTTGTGCCGTAGCTCTAGAGCTAATAAAAGTCTCTCTGGATAAAGCTTGAACGATGTGTTTTTGGTTTGGAAATAGTATTCCCAGGAGAACCAAAAGGAAACAAACACATTGGGAAAAACTTTACCAACATTCCTTTGCAATGGAAATTTGTATCCTAAATACAGACCAGATACCTTTGGCAACATTGTTCTTTCCCTCATTGTTCAGCAGCTCTTTGAGCAAACAGTTCAGTCCAGCTCCCTGTCTTCGACTCGTGAAAGGCTCTGGTCGGGTCTGAGCTGCAGGCAGGGCGGTGAGAAGTGACACCTTCCAGTGATGCTCCTCGTTAGAGGCTGGCCTGTGTCAGAAACATGACTCCTGGGACTCTGTGTCGTTCTGTATCGACTGTTTCTCCTGTTCAGTGTGGTTTCCATTGTGAAGAACTGAATACCTGCAAGGACAAAAGAAACCAGGACACCATTTCAATGACACTTTCACAATCTCATATTCATATCTCTACAAGCTTTTAGATGAATATTCAAGCAATATGAATTATCATGTAAACCATACAGTGCTGAAACGTGGTTGACAAAACCCTCCAACACTGAAAATATGAATAGCGCTTCTGATTTAGAAAGGTATTGTTGGCCTTTTTTTAGTAATTGCACAATATTTACAGCACACAATACTGCTAAAAGTTAATGGCAAAAGCAGCACAGGTTTAAAATTGAGGTCATCTTTATGACAGCATGTTATGTTAAAAGCTGACAAAGTGATCTTTTAGTAGATTTAGCTTGTCTTTTTGTTTATTTTCATTTCATTTATTCATAAAGCACTTTCAAACTACACAGCAGATCCATAATACGTTACAATAGCAATACATGCCAAATAACACAAGAAAACAAATCAGTCTTTAAACAACCTAGTAAAAATACTAATGACTCATCGTCATGAACTCACTCTTTTTGTCCAATTGAATGCTTTCTAGAATAAATGACTAGTGAATGATAGCAAGCAGACTTGTTTTTAAAAAAAAAAAAATCATTCAAAAGTTCTATTCAGAAACTCATATTCCTGTAGATAATACAGTAAAGCATGGTGCTAGCAATACCGTGGTCAAAGAGTATAGATTCCCAGGGAATGCAAGAACTGATAAAAGGTATACCGTAAATGTAAGTCACTTCAGATAAAAGTGCCGGCCAGGTGCATTAAAATGCATGAACAGGAGGGTAGCTGAGATAAAGCATTATGTTCAGGCTCAACTTCCTGCTTTAACAGGAAACAAAACTGCTTTCATGTAAAACACACTTTTACAGATATCTACATTCTGCACTCCCAGAAAAAAAGGTACAAAACTGTTGCTGAGAAAGGATCCAAAGCTACAAAAGCGAAGAGGTACTCTTATTTACCGCTAAATAGAATATCTTAGTACCATAAAGCCAGTACTTTAAAAGTACATATTAGTTGTGTAAAGGATACCACTCCGATGACAGTTTTGTACCTTTTTTTCTTGTAGAATTTTGTTAATTTTTGTACAGCAAAATCAAAGTTCAGCAGAGAAATCCAATGGAGATCTCAACATCTTCCGGATTTCACCATCTTCAAAGAATTCATAACCTTATGAAATGGTTTGAAACTAGCCAGAATAAACCTGCACATATATTTGAGCATCTAGACAGAACTACAGTACAGTACGTCACTTGCTTTGTTAAAGTACTGAAGCAGAACACATTGCCCTGTGATTGCTTCTTTTCCTTTGTATCCACACCAGCCATGAACCTCCTTTTCTTCCAGGCCCCCCAAAAAATCATTACAATCTCTATTCGTAAACAAGCAAACTAAAGGCAATTCCTACAGAGCAATTGGGCATGAAATTTACCTGAAAAAAAGAGGAAAACATACAAAAGAAAACCAATGATGTTCCGGGATTTAGAAAGGAAACATGCAACAGGTTTTCAATGAAGCAGAACCCAAAATTGCTGCCACATTGCCGCTTTATAAATGTACTGTCAGCCCTGCACAGCATGAGACATCTGTTAAATTAACATGATCTAGTGCAAACATACTATATTCCCCAATACACTCCAGTAATAATGTCTTGATCATGCTGGTACATCCAGTCTAGACATTAGCTGGCCGGATTAGAGGAAGAGCTCATTAATTTACATGAACATGAGCTTTGGGTCCCACACACACACAGAGGCAGGATCGACATCGCTCATTCTGACAACTTCATTCTTAATTATGTGTACCGGACATCAGGGAACTGCAGCGCTGGTCACTAAACAGAGCCTGAGGAATGATGGGAGAAACAGCAGCGCCACAGGGTTTAACCCCTAGAAAGTATTTCAGCAAGTAGTGATGTTTATTTGCCTTCACTGAGATTATACAGAAATACACATTTAAACCTACAGCAGTTGCCTTTACTTTTCTACATGACTTCCCTGTAGAAGGCTGAAACTACAGTATGTTCATTTCACACCAGTCCTCTGACATGATCCAACTTTCAGGTTGTGTCAAAATTAAACAGGGTCATTTATCTGTCATTTACCTTTTACAATTTTTGTGATTGATAAGCAAGAGTGTAAACAAACTGTATAACTGCTGCAACTTTACATATGTATTTTTACCCTTATTTATACACTACTGTTCAAAAGTTTGAGATCCGTAAGATTTCCAAAGATCACCAAAGCTGCATTTATTTGATCAAAAAATACTGTAAAAACTATATTAGTGTGAAATGTTATTACAATTTTCTATTTGAATATATATATATTCAAATTTTAATACATCATTTTCTATTTTAATATATATTTTTATTTCCTTGTAACGCAACACTGAATTTTCAGCAGCCATTAATTTTTTTTTTTATCAATGTTGTACTGCAACAGGTGTTCTGCCTAATATTTTATTTGTGGAAACCATGATACTTTTTCAGGATTCTTTGATAATAATAACATCCAAATTCAAACCATTTATTTAAAATCACTTTTGATCCATTAAAAGATTGATTCTCATAAATGCTATTTATGTGAAAAACTAAATATTTGCACGTTATATTAACCTAATTTTTGATACTAGCATTTTAATGATATGCCTTTGAAATATCATTTCATAACTGTTAAAAATCATTACAACAAACCACCTGTTTCCCTGTTGTGCCATCTGCACTGCTGCTTTGATGGTCTTGCTCTAAGTTATTAAGCCATAAATCTCCTAATTAATGTATGCATGCTGTTTGCATTATTTATATTATTTTTAATTAGCGCAATATTTGGATATTAGCCAGGAGACACAAAGTTCTCCTAGTTCCCGAGCCATGGGGTTTGCAGCTATGACTTCATCTAGCAGTAAACATCTGGAGCAGGATTTCCAATAAGTGCAACAACAATGTGATCAGTAAACGTGACAGACAGCCTCGCAGGTCCAGACGGTCGAGCTACAGCGATGACTTTCCAGGCATCAGCACTTCTCCACACTCACTGACGTATGAAATTGGCAGCAGCTTACCTAAACTACCTACAAATTCAGATCCAAGCCGTACCATTAGCTCTGGAGCAACCACAGCAACCAGAGCAAAGAAATGACCAACCAACAGTGACAAAATATGTTCAAGTTCATCACAAATACAGGATTTTTTGACAGGGATATGTGCACAATCCCACCACTGTTACCCGTGAACGACCACACGCTTCTGATGCTGCTGCAGGCCTGACTCTGAAACGTGTGGAAAAAACTATCTTCAACCCTTCATTTCCTGAACAAGTGGATGGCATTTCAACTGGAGTCCATTTCGATGTGCATTGATTTTCAGTACGGAACTGAAGCTGTCAGAAATGTCATACACGGAAATATGCAGAGCTGATTAATTTGAGCCGCATACTAGCACAGAAGTTCACAGCAGCAATAAACAGAATAACAGCCTAATGATAAATAGCCTAATAAAGAAAGCAGCGGCTCTGCGTTAGATGACTTTTATAGAAACTCGTTCTAAATAGTAGGACTGGGCACATCAATCTTAAAATATCAATAGTTGATTCTGATGCTATATTAGGAGGATATGATTTATAAGGGTTTCTTTCATTACATTAATGGATACCATATACTGTATACAGTAATGATGCTGAAAATTCATCTTTGCATCACAGGAATAAATTACTTTTGAATATTTATTCACATAGAAAGCAGTTATTTTAAATTGCAATAATATTTCACAATTTAATAGTATTTTTGATCAAACAAAAGCAACCTTGGTGAGCAGAAGAGATTTCTTTCAAAACATTCCCCAAACTTTGGAACAGTATAGTGTATTTAAAACTGAAAACACTGAATCATCTATCCTTCCACTCAATTGGAAACGAGCAGAAATACTGAAAAGTTTAAGAAGTTCAAGCAATTACTGGCATCAATATTTTTTATCTTGATTGCACTTGGTAACCGATCGGAATTAAAATAAATGCCCATCCCCACAAGAAATTGATTTTGCTTAGCAAGAACAAAACTAGAGGGAATATTGGTCCCAACTGCCCACTCCAAATCTACACTGAAGAGAGAGAGAGAGAGAGAGAGAGAGAGAGAGAGAGAGGCAGAGAGAGATTTGTTAGTTCTCACTTCTATTCCACTGTTTCCTGACATCATTAAAGTCAGAATGCTCTGTTTAGCTGTGCTAGCCTCAGTAACACCAATCCATGGCCATCTGGAGTGCAGAAAAGCAAAAGTGCAAAGCGTGAAAAACTGTAGTGGAGCAGAAATCAGATCCATTATAAGATTTTAATAAAAGTGTCAATAGAATTGACAAAAATAATACAGTTAATTGCTCAGAGAAGTACACTGGATTTACTAACATAATCAACACTGAATGGCATCTTGTTATTTATTATCTTATTAATTATATTATTTTAATATTATAAATATTCATACTATTGCTTTTTATGCCTCATTCTGGGGTTTAATGAATGTAACGAACACAATTATCACGAGCAAAAAAAATAATGAACTTTTTCATCCTTTCAGTGAGGTTTAATAATGGCCTGCCAGTATGATGACTGACATGTCTCTTTACTGAATAATTTTGTTTGTAGGGATAATTCAATGCTCATGTCTCTGTTTTTTCCTACTTCAGTCAGTCATGTTGTGTCTGGCGCCACACTGAAGGGAGGATTTGAATGTTTTGTTTAGTTAAATCACATTAAATTTTCAAATGCTTGTTATTAAAACCAGACACACACACACACGCACACACACACACACACACACACACACACACACATATATATATATATATATATATGTGAATGAATGAGGCATTTATATAGCACTTTATTGTGTATTGCACCTTTACACCCAAAGCGCTTGACAATCATGAGGGGGTCTCTCTTCTACCACCACCCGTGTGCAGCATCCACTTGGTAAATGTATAATTTTTGTCATGCCAATGAAGCACACTTAAATTATATTTAAATATACACACACACACACACACACACACACACAGACACACACACAGTCATGGCCAAAAATATCGGCACCCTTGCAATTCTGTCAGAAAATGCAACCCTTCTCTAAGAAAATTGTTGCAGTTGCAAATGTTTTGGTACTCACGTGTTTATTTATTTATGTTTTTGTATTGGAACAACACAAAAAAACAGAAGAAAAGTCAAATCTGATACAATTCCACACAGAACCCAAAAAATGCATTGGACAAAATTATTGGCACCCTTGACTTAATATTTGGTAGCACCCCCTGAAATAACTGAAATCAATCGCTTCCTGTAACCACGAATGAGTTTCTCTCTGCTGGAATTTTGGACCACTCTTCTTTTGCAAACTGCTCCAGGTCATTCAGATTTGAAGGATGCCTTCTCCTAGCTGCTGTTTTGAGATCTCTCCACAGGTGTTCTATGGGATTCAGATCTGGACTCATTGCTGGCCATTTCAGAACTCTCCAGCGCTTTGTTTGTAACCATTTCTGAGTGCTTTTTGAAGTGTGTTTCGGGTCATTGTCCTGCTGGAAGACCCAGGACCTCTGGTGGAGACGCAGCTTTCTGACACTGGTTGCGCCCCACAGTTCTTTGGTAATCATCAGATTTCATGAGACCGTTCACACAGTCAAGGCATCCAGTGACAGAAGCAGCAAAGCAACCCCAAAACATCTTTGAACCTCCACCATGTTTGACTGCAGGGACTGTGTTCTTTTCTTTGAAGGCCTCATTTCTTTTTCTGTAAACAGTGCCATGATGTCCTTTACCAAAAAGCTCTACTTTTGTCTCATCTGTCCACAGTATGTTCTCCCAGATGCATTGTGGTTTTGTCACATAAGTTTTGGCAAACTCCAGTCTTGCTTTTTTTATGCCTTTGTGTCAGCAGTGGTGTCCTCCTGGGTCTCCTACCTAGTGTCCCTTTTTATTCAGATGGCGACGGATAGTGCGAGCTGACACTACTGTACCCTGTGTCTGCAGATCAGCTTGAATTTGTTTGGAAGTTAATCAGGGTTCTTTAACCACAATTTGAACAATCCTTCGTTGTAATTTTTCATTAATTTTGCTCTTCCGTCCACGTCCAGGGAGGTTAGCTGCAGTGTCATGGGCTGTAAACCTCTTGATGATACTGCGCACAGTGGACACAGGAACATTAAGATCTCTGGAGATGGACTTGTAACCTTGAGATTGTCTATGTTTTTCCACATTTTTTTCTCTCAAATCCACAGACAACTCTTTACACTTCTTTCTTTCCTCCATGCTCAGTGTGACACACAACACAAAGGCTGAGTCAACTTTTCTCCATTATAACTGGTTGCAAGTGTGATTACTATATTGCCCACACCTGTTACTTGCCACAGGTGTGTCTAAATACAAATTACAGGAGCAACACATGCTTGAAAAGCAATTATTTCTTACAATTTTGACAAGGTGCCATTAATTTTGTCCAGTCCATTTTTGAGTTCCATGTGAAATTTTATCAAGTTTGACTTTTCTTCTCTGTTTTTTTGTGTTGTTGCCGTGCAAACAAAAACAATACGCATGTGAATACCAAAACATTTGCAATTGGAACAATTTTCTGAGAGAAGTGTTGCGTTTTCTGACAGAATTGCAAGGGTGCCGATATTTTTGGCCATGAATGTATTAGGGCTGACAGTTTAACGCATTAACTTAATTAATTAGTTATGAAAAAATAGCGCGGAGGCATTTTTGTCTCATTTAAATCATATGATAGTTCTAAGCGATACCATATGAGCAGCGAGAGCAATATCACAAGAGTGCTGTTTTGTCACGAATATCACAAGTTTAAATTAGATTTTATACAACAGTTCAATAAAAAATGTTTTTTAGTTTTGCAGAGAAAATATTACCTTTACAGACACCTCAGAACTGTTATGCGTCTGTGAGCAACACAGCAGTGTTTAGTTTCTGAATGAATCCACATTTTAAACGAATCCAATGGGTGAATTTCAAACGCCTTTTTTGCGCCCTTGAAGGGCACTTCAGAAAGGGGATGACATTTGTAGGACGTTCCAATCCAAAGTGAACAACTGAATCCCTTAACGAAGGGCCCTTCCAGAAGTCCGTTAGTGAAGGGAAAATGCGATCCGTTTGTGATCATGTGATCTTCGGTCAGGAGATCTTGCAATTCATTTTAAAGCAAAGTTAAGGTTGATTTCGACTTCACATACAAATGAAAGTAGAATAGGCTAATTAAATTAGTCTATTTTAACGGAATACAACATATTTTTTTGTCAGTGATCGAAATATGATTTAAGGACGGTAGTGCATGCAAGTTTAAGTAAATAGTAAAATAATAGTAAATAACACACAATTAGACAATATTTGAATAACATAAGTATAAGAATAAGAATAAGAATAAGAAGAAGAAATATTTATTTGCAACAACTGTTGGAGCGCTGAATGCTGCACACATGCACAGTGTTGTCAGGGTAACATAAGGGTCAGTCATTCCCTTCGCCAAGGAAGATCCAAACGCTTATACGAGACAGTAATGCCCAACGCCCTTCAAAGAACACACTTCAAGGGCTCTGCCCTTCAAAGGGAGTAGGGCATAGGGATGCTCACTTCTGTTTGGAATTCGCCCAATGATTCAATAGCCTAATCATAAACTGAGCCGTTTACTTTATTCCTGAATGAATCAGCCGTTTGAATGAATGAATGAATGACGTATAAAGACATTTACCGCCACCTGCTGGCAGATTTACTTTCTTATTTAGAGTATCATTTCATTAAAAAAAAAAAAAAGATTGAAAAAGAAGACTGTTGGTAACTAAGCTGTTTTGGATTTATATATATTTGGATATATATATATATACACACACACACCCACACCCACATATATATATATATATATATATATATATATATATATATATATATATATATACACTGTAGAAAAATACATTTGGCATCATCATAAGTTACATTCACATCAAAGCTGAGTGCATGAGGCTTTTATGCAGGCAAATGTTGGCACAAAAACCAAGAGACATGAAAGATTCATTTGACTGCTGATACAAAAGGTCCTCTTAATTAAAATCCACTTTTGTCAGAATCAAATGAGAACTGACTAAAATTAATGATTCCAATAAATAACAGACCTGTATCTCCACTATACATCATTATAAGCAGAGGGCTGAAAGACAAACTATTCTCCTGTTTAAAACACATGTGTCTCATGCAGGTGCTGATAACAGAAGACTCATTTAATTGGAGCCCTAAAGGCTGTTTATCAAGCTCTCTTATCTGATAAAATGACCTTTCTGCGATGCAGTTTGTGACATGCGCACTATCATTTCAGCGGGAGAGAGGAGACAATCCAAAACTGTTCAAGATTAACCAGTAAAGGCAGGGAAAGATAACTTTCTGTGGTGTCTGATAGCATCTGCAATTCCAGGCCACTTCACAGGAAGAGCGGCTTGACAATCTATTACCAACTAATCTATTCAGACATATTCTAGTTCACGTCAGGTCAGGCAGGGCACTACAAAATGAGCCCAATCTCAGCAGATCCTGACGCATCCCAGCTCTCGTTCAGTGACAGACTAACAGGCCTTAACTGTGACAGTCCTCAGAAAGTGCAAGAGAAACACCACTCACCTGCACTTTTATGACTTCTTGACATGAACTGGACTCTCTTGGAAACATGTTACCATACCTTCAGCATTTATTTTTACCATTCAGGTAGTGTAGGTGTCAAGTTTGGGGTCAGCAAACTTTGTTTGAAAGGAATTAATCCTTTTTTTTATTATTATTTAGAAAGGATGCATATTTATAATAATACAAAAGCCATTTATTTCAAATAAATGCTTAAAAAAAAAAGTAAGAAGCCTGAAAAAAATTTGGATTACAGGAACAAATTGCATTTTAAAATATTAAAAAAGAAGAACTGTGTCTCCAAGACGCTTCGAGAAACCTGCCTGCAAAGCTACAGTACTGTTTAAAGTTTTAGGCACTGGTATAAAAATGCTGTAAAATGAGGATGCTGTAATGTTATGAACAGATGCTGTCGAGGCTATTTTATTCACTTTAAACATAGGATGAAGTGATTCTTTCTCTTTAATACAGACGATGCTGGATCATTAATAAATTAGCCATGACAAAAAATGATGGTATCCAATGTATTTTTCTATGAGCGATTATATGGTTACCTAGAATAGCTTGTTTAATACTGTAGCTTGTTGGATAGTAAGTCAGCCACTACAACTAACATGGCGATAAGCCTGAGTGTGAACTGATATCTTTACAAGTACATACTGTGATATTCCTATCCTTACAAGTACAATTTTGGCTGTAATATTTGTGCCCCCTTCAAAAATTGCTCTTGAGAAATGTTATGTTTATTGGCTGCAATGTGAACCAAATGCTATGCCTGAAGTCAAACGTCTGGCTATGTGACTCTAGACCTCCACTGTCAGCCAGACGGTAACGTCAATCCAGCCGGATCATGCCATTTCCTCTGCCGGCACGTATACGTGTGTGTGTCTGTCTTCCCAGAACTGTGTGAGGCTCCTCAAACACACGCGCACAGATAGGAGACCTGATTATTGTGGAGCTGAGTGGCACCAGAACAGGACCACGACCTGATTGTTTTCTGAGAGAAATCAGACACAGATATGCTGTGGAGGAGGCTGGCAGCAGGTCTGAGAATGAGATGGACAGAAAGTCAAAAACAACTAAGGAAAGAATCAGCGTCAACATTCACCATACAGGTTTAACCTGTGTGCAGGTCCCATTTTACCCACATTTTGGATAGTTATAATATACACTAAATTATCCTACAAAGACAGAAAACAATCATCTGCACCCCACAAGAAAATTACAGTTGATTTATATAATTATTTTTTATTTCAATGTAATGAATCTACTATATTTCAATAATGTTATTTATCATTTTGCATTTTTAGGGGATTTTATGGCACTAAATCATATTTATCAAATAGTTATAATCCATTTATTACCTGTTAACCACTTTTTGAACAAACCTGAAAATTATATTTCTGACTTAAACTGTTCTAAACCTTGAATGCTCTGGAGCACAGACTTAAGTTTGAGGCATAAGGCATACATCTAAATAAGTTGTGTTCCAAATTTGAGGTTGGTATCACAAAAAAAATTAACTTTAAGAAATATTTTGTTTGGGCACAACACCAAACGTTTCCACTAGATGAAATTCGCTTGCCATTTTTTGCATTCACATAGCAAGTCCCAAAACCTTCACCAAAATTTGCACCATTCCAATGAAAAAAAAAGTAAAAAAAAAAAAATCCCTACAATTGTTTGGTCAAAAATGACCAAAGATCACCAGAGGGTTAATAAACATGAACAGAACTAGATTTAATCAGTATAAAAACACTAGAAGTCTGTAGCCTGTCAGAACTCACTGAAAGAACCAAGACCAGAAGGGAGTGCAAACCCATTGAGGTCGATGTCCGATTCATTTTTCCATGATATAAACCAGAACAAAATCTGCTAATAAAATTTCAAGTCTCCCTCTGGCTAAAGCGAAGGCTGAAGTTACCAGAAGGACAGCATCAATGTAGAACTCATAATACCACATTACATGCATTGGATTGATCTCCTCTTCCAATCCCAGCAGGCCACTACATACACAGGATTATCCAGCAACTGCACCAGGTAAGAACCGACGAATAGCACATGAATAATGGAAACGGCTATCCTAGTGTATTATCAGTGAGGAAAGCCTTGTAAGCAGGAGAGAACGAGAGCAGCTGCTGTTTACCTGTCTGTAGCGTCTCAGATGACGAATTAATCTTAGCGTTCAGAATTCAAAAACATCAACAGCAGTGTTTGTTCTGCATTTGTAATGTAATTTAACCAATAAATCACTTGCTCTACAAACATTTACAAAAAAATCTTCCATTGTTCTTTATTCCATCTTTCATCCAGGGTTAATTTTTTTTTTTGGGTGCCATATTTAATTCCTTTATCACTCAGCCCTAGAGATGCTTCCTTCCATTCATTCAATATCATACCTATAGACACTTTAAAACAAGACCACTGCAATATGAAAAAGAAACTCACTAATGCAAACGCTTCAGTACCTCAATTGTTTGCTTAAGTCTTCTGCTTTTCGCATTTTTCTCCTTTCAGAAAAATAAACAATCTGATGTGTCTCCTCTAAACATTAATTCTAAATGTTTTTCTGATGCGAGACTTTTATTTTAAAAGATGTGCATGAAAGCTACGAGCATGCAACGCGTGAAATAAAAGTACAGTATCGATAAATCACATGACTGGTACTGTGTGTGTTAGCTGGGAAGGATTTGCATGAAGGTATGATATTCGTTCTATTCAGGAGTAATTTCCACGTTTCATTAACAGTTCATCTTATTATTGTATATTCACCATTGGTAACTGTTGTTTCCATAACCCAAAAATACCATGTTATTTTCACTTTGTGTCGTGTTGTATATGTTTAAATGACTGTGGTGGCTCATACCAACTTAACTGTATTAACAAAAACTAGTTTAGGACTGCTATAATAGCCTTAGGCTGTTTATTCAGTATTAGTCATGTTCTTAACAGTCTTAACTTTGCTTAAATTTGCTTTGCTTTTGTTTTTTAACAACAAAGTAAATTTATTTCACAAAAATTAAGTTAAGACTGACTAATACATACATATATATACATATATATATATATTGCTGGATAATCCTGCGATGTGCTTGATGATGGGAAGTCGTGGCCTAATGGTTAGAGAGTCGGACTCGTAATCCAAAGGTTGCGAGTTCGAGTCTCGGGCCGGCAGGAATTGAAGGTGGGGGGAGTGAAAGTACAGCTCTCTCTCCACCTCAATACCACGACTGAGGTGCCCTTGAGCAAGGCACTGAACCCCCAACTGCTCCCCGGGCGCCGCAGCATAAATGGCTGCCCACTGCTCCGGGTGTGTGTTCACGGTGTGTGTGTGTTCACTGCTGTGTGTGTGCACTTTGGATGGGTTAAATGCAGAGCACAAATTCTGAGTATGGGTCACCATACTTGGCTGTATGTCACGTCACTTTCACTTTCATGATCATGGGAAAACATGGGTCCCAAGGCCAAACCAGTCGAGAACCACTGCTCTAGAGTATCAGACACATATTCTCACACATTTCATCAGTTCATCTAAAAATCTAGTTATGCTCTCTACATTCCTTTAAACCTCTGTTTGTCAAAAACTGACTTATTTGTTTCTGTTTTTATTAGGGCTGTTAAAGTTACTGCAGTAATGCTTGTGATTAATGAAATGTGTTTAACATAGGTAAATGCATTTATTCCATTAGACATTATATAACTGAAGCATTCTGTTCAGTGTGATTTCTCTAAACATTCTAAATGTCCAGTTTTTAAAATGTTTTTATTTAAATGTTTTTTAAAATGTCCCCCCCCCCCCAATGGAACATTCCATTTGATCAGTTTGGAAACATTATGGGAATGTTACTTTTGAATGTTCTCTCAATGTTCTGAAACACGTACTAACATTTAAAACAAACAAAAAAACAAAAACATTAGATGAATGTCCAACTATGTTTCAGAAAAAAACATGAAAGATATATAAATAGTGTTTGTGCTAATGTTTTGACAGCATTATTAAAGACTAGATAGGCTAACTTTCAACAAATGCTCTGAACCCCATCAGAGGACTGTCTCTTTACAAATGTAAGATTACATGTGTGAGGAAACTTGTTTAATTTTTGAGTTATTGCAGTTTGCTGAACCTGATTTCTAGGAATTTAAGGAGAAACATCTAAGACAAAATTGATACTTACATTAAACAGAGCAGCTTTGGAGAGATAAGATTTTAAAGAAATAAATTATAGAAACTTCATAGAAAATAAATGAAAAAAAAATCTATTCCCAGTTATTACTCAGATGTAGCAAATACATGTTTGTAATAATACATAATGCATGACTTAAAGTTCAGTTATATTCCTGGAACTATGATTTCATAAGAGTTTCTATTCCTGTTCAATCTTTCATAAAAATGAAGTGTCTTCAGAAAAAAATAAAAATCTTTACATGACCAGAAGTGTTCCTAAGAAGTGTTCGTGTTTTGACCATCAGTCAAGGATCGTTTATATTCTGTTTCATTCATCTGACGTGAATGCCAGTCTCTTACACAAAAGCCAGCGATGCAGACGACAAAATAGCTTTCAATTTTCTACAACGATTTATTTAATAGAAATATTACATGAAAGAAGCAAAAATGCTCCCTGTACAATATATTCATTCTTTGCTATTATGAGATTCAAAAGGCCTTTGAGCTTATGACTGAATCAATTAATAAGTCGTCCCTTTATTTTCAAAAGGTTTGGCTTGGGAATTTGGGAGACATTTTAGACTATCACATCTATTATATTTTCAGCAAAATAGTTATTAGAAACGCATGCCTTCATAGATTTCCCTTTAAGCTAAATGAAGCTTAATGAATCTATTGTAGATGAATGAAAGTATTTTTCATATCAGCATTTCAGTGGCATGAGCTGGACCAGAGCACAGGATGGAAGTATTAAATACAGCAACAAAGATCAAAAGATAATAAATAAAGATATTTACTTCAAATTTTTAGTCTTGCAGTGATTTGCAGAGAGGCATTGCTGGCTAAGACTCCAAATGAGTTAGTTAACACTTCTAGCTCAGAAAGAAACTGAACTAATAATCAAAGAAAAGGGAAAATTGGTCATTTGCAGAATTATGCTGCATGTTCATTATTTCCTAGCTTTGAGATGTGAATGTGTCATCAAACACAGATCATCTTAAAATGGCTTGTTTATTCTGGCTGTGGCTTCATGGCACAGCGGGACAGAGGGACTCTATTGACCAGCCACCGCCACATTATTTCAGCACTCACAGACCGAAGCCAGTCAGACTGTAAACACATCAGTGCTCAAAACTTTATATCTTACAGCTGTGCACAGAGAGTCAAATCAAATCACAGAGCTTATGAATGTGCAGTGTATGCAAAATGTACACTGGTCACCAAAAGTTTGGAATAATATTAGAATTTAAAATAACTGTTTTATATTTGAATATATTTTAAAATGTAATTTATTTCTGTGATCAAAGCTGAATTTTCTGAATCATTACTCCAGACTTTAGCGTCACATGATCCTTCAGAAATCATATGCTGATTTGCTGCTCAACTATTAGTGGTGCTCAATAATTAATAATGCTGCTTCAATTTTTTTTCGAAAACCATGACACATTGTTTTTCAGGATTCTCCGATGAAGCTCAAAAGAACAGCATTTTATTTATTTATATTTGTTTTTTGTAAAATTAAAAATGTATTTACTGTTATTTTTCATCAATGTCATGCATTCTTCTTGAATAAAAGTATAATTTTCATAATTACCCTAAACTTTTGAATGGTAGTGTTTCACAGTTTCCATAAAAATATTAAGCAGCACAACTGTCCTCAACATTGATATAAATAATAAACGTTTCTTGAGCAGCAAATCAGCATATTAGAGTGATTTCTGAAGGATCATGTGACACTGAAGACTATAGTAATGATTCTGGAAATTCAGCTTTATATCGCAGAAATCAATTACATTTTAATACATATTCAAATAGAAAACAGCTATTTTAAATTGTAATAATATTTCACAAAATTACTGCCTTTTTTTGCATTTTTTCTTTATCAAATAAATGCAGCCTTGGTGAGCATTATTTAAATAAAAAAAATATTCCAAACTTTTGGCTGGCAGATATATTTTAAAAAGTCTTTACTCACTACGAAACAGATTGTGAAGTTAAATGGCAGGTGGCGTGATCATGAGAACTGCAATTAGAAGCATAATAGTGGTTTACGAGTGCAAGAGAGAACAGAGAATAATGCAGCTTTTGGAAAACAAACAATCAACAATCTTAAAAGTTTGGCTCCATGTCCCTCTGCTGTGAAAAATACTGCTGGACGAAAACAAGGAATGCCGGGCATGGCTGGACTTCTCTAAGTGCCCCATTATTCTCATGCAATGATTGCTGTTACATAACTTACAAGAGCTAATAATAGAGTTGCCTCTTTGTTTGCACTTTATGACCTGATACAGAAACAGAACTTAACCACACAAGCTTTATCAGGGTTCGCCCCATTGTGTTGAGTTAATGCACTCAGGGGAGACGCACAGCGCTGAACATTTTCCAGAAGTTTACTTTTAACTGCAGAGATTTGAGAACACGTTGAGCTGTTTACTGTGAACAATCCTAATGTCTAGCACATTGATCTGCTCCTCGAATACTCATTTGTTTGCATTAGGGAACAAAACAGAACTTTTCACAAACACGGGAGGTGCCTCCTTTGACTGGTGTAAGTATTAAAAGGGGCTTTGAGTATGTTGCATATATAGGGGGGTATATAGGCGAAAGCATGGCAAGCGGTGCACCGTTTTACTTTAGCTGTTGCCTGTGTAAGAAAAAATGATATTTATATTGTAAGGTGTCTGCTATCAACATCCAGGGGCGTAGTTTGTGGGGGGGATGGGGGGGGAGGTAACCCCCCCAATAACCAAAACTAGCAGGTACAACCCCCCCAATATTTATACCATGATTAATGGAAACTTAGAATCAGGCCATTTATTAATTATTTGACTCGCGCCTTCGGTGCTTTTATAAGCGCTAACTTCATGTAAGAACCGAACGGAGCGCTTATCAGCACAACATGACTGAAGCGCCGCTCTTTTAATTGTGCGCGAATCACCCTATACTCTGTGCGCGTTCACCAGCGCGCTCGAGAAGTGTGAGAAGATTTGCGCGAGTCATTCCTATCGCGAAGCTGATGGTAAAATATGTGATCTATCTGAATTCTATTGAGAAACTGCCACTTTAAAATGCTATGGAGTAAGTCGAACATTATCTAAAAAAAGGCACAAACTAAAAAGACTGATGAAAAAAGGAGAAAACAATCTTTGCACCAGCACTAACATAATATTAAAATATTTTTAAACTACTCATGACCACCTTTACTATAATTTATCACGTTTTACTGTATAGGCTTATTTATTGTGGTAAATTTTGTCTAACTTGTAGAATTTATAATAGATAATCTGTTAAGGGAATAGATTTTTCCCTAAAGATTTATATCACAACTGTGGCATGTTGTAGCTATTGTTTCTAAAGGCTGGTGTTTCTCATGACAAATGCAATATAGATTAATAAAAAAGTCATTATTGGCCTGGTAATGATTAATAGGCTAGCCTTATTATAACAGATGCTACAGTTAAGAACTATGGTACTTTTTCATAAGAGCAAGTACAAGTCGAGAGCCGATGGGTTCTAATGATGAGAGATGGAAAAACCTGCCTTCAGATATTCCAGTGATGGCAGATTAAATCATTAAGAGCCTCGTGAACTGTTAAGGAGTAAGAAATAAACAATATCAATATAAGAAAATGTTAAGGTAGATTGACTTCCCACGGCGTGTTGAATTAGAACATTCTGTCAAAAATAATATAAATAATATAAAATACATTATATATCCTATATAAACAAGTAATTGTTAACTAGCCTATTACTTTATTGCAGTTACGCTATCAACCAACTTTGCATGTGTGGTGGATAGCACAAAACACCATTTTACAAAAATAAACATTTAAGCAAACAAACAAATAAATAAACCTTAAGAGGGAGCCTGACCCAGGGTCCACTTCAACCCCCCCAATGTTCAAACCAAAACTACGCCCTTGTCAACATCAATTATAAGAAAGCATCTATAACACAGTGTTAAGAATGATACAACATGAGAATAAACTGAGCTTATTGGTAAGTTGAATCATTTGGTAATAAGTGAATAATTTACACAAACGAGAAAAAAATCGTCCATCCCAATTGCTAAAAAAAAAACATACCTCATCATACCCTATCGCACCTCATGTTGCGGCTGAATGCAAACGATCATAATTGATGGACAACTATGCCCGTGAAAAGACATCAGCAATCCGGCGAGAAGAAGAAGGAAAAGAAAAAAAAAAGTGAAAATGAAGCCCATGCATCACATTCATAATCCTGTGAAACTTTTTTGTCTGTTGACGTTAATAACGTGTTTTAATGTCTAATACTTCACCACCACCAACACATCTAATATTCTCTCTGAGTTTCCATGTTCCCTCATGAAAATTAGCCATGGTTTTAACACGAATAAAACCAAAAACCATGCTTCTTGTAGCCATGGTAACTGCAAATTAACCACAGTTTTGTTACTTCAAATAATAATTTAAAAAGTATTTTTTGTGGTTATAAAAACAGACCTAAGCCAACAATAGCCTTTCAAATGACTTAAAATGCATTGTATTATGAGCCAATAATGACTGGTTAATTAATAATTATATGGTTTCATTGAATAACACTGTTAAAATACATAATGTAGCCTAATACAAAATCAACAATTTACTGTATGTACATTCATGTTATTACAAATGCCTGTAAATGCTGCTGTTACATTTACAGGACAATCAAATCCTTGTTTAATAGACTATTGACCAAACATTTAATTCAAATATCCACTTAATCTTTTTTTCTGGTCACATTTTTGCTATATATCTTAGTGCTGCGTTTGACACTGTCGATCATAACATACTTTTAGAGAGACTGGAAAACTGGGTCGGGCTTTCTGGTTCTGGTCATACTTAGAAGGAAGAGGTTATTATGTGAGTACAGGAGAGCATAAGTCTAAGTGGACGTCCATGACATGCGGAGTCCCACAAGGCTCAATTCTTGCACCGCTCTTGTTTAGCCTGTATATGCTCCCACTAAGTCAAATAATGAGAGAGAACCAAATTGCCTAAAACAGCTGTGCTGATGATACCTAGATTTACCTCGCCTTATCTCCAAATGACTACAGCTCCACTGACTCCCTCTGCCAATGCATTGATGAATTAAACTGTTGGATGTGCCAGAACTTTCTTCAGTTAAACAAGGAGAAAACTGAAGTCATTGCATGACGTTCTCAGGACTAGGAGAAACTTGTTCACGCTTTTATCAGCAGCAGGGTGGATTATTGTAATGGTCTCCTCACCAGCCTTCCCAAGAAGACCATTAGACAGGTGCAGCTCATCCAGAACGCTGCTGCCAGGATTCTGACTAAAACCAGAAAATCTGAGCATATCACACCAGTCTCCAGGTCCTTACACTGGCTTCCAGTTACATTTAGGATTGATTTTAAAGTACTTTTATTCGTTTATAAATCACTCAATGGCATAGGACCTAAATACATTGGAGATATGCTCAATGAATATAAACCTAACAGACCACTCAGATCATCAGGATCGAGTCAGTTAGAAATACCAAGGGTTCACACAAAACAAGGGGAGTCCGCTTTTAGCTATTATGCCGCCCTCAGTTGGAACCAGCTTCCAGATGAGATCAGATGTGCTAAAACATTAGCCACATTTAAATCCAGACTCAAAACTCATCTGTTTAGCTGTGCATTTGTTGAATGAGCACTGTGCTACATCCGAACTGACTGCACTGTATTTTATGTATAATAATTTTTATTTCTAACTGTTCTAAATTCATTTTAAATCAATTTTTAAATCATTTTAAACGTTTTTAAATTTCTGGTTTTATTGTTGTGATTATTATTTATTTTTATTTTTTAATGATTATTTTATTTCCTTTTATGTAAAGCACTTTGAATTACCATTGTGTATGAAATGTGCTATATAAATAAACTTGCCTTGCCTATATAGATGACACAGCCTCTATAATTTCTCCAACAAAAAGCATGTGGACATCACAACCCTTACAAAAATTAACCATGGTTTTATCGTTGTAAAACTGCTTGATTTTCTTTTGCATTATTTCTGAATGCTTGAAACTATAAAATCAATTAGACAACTGAATTAATAAAATCATGCACTGTCTAGAGCTACAACTGTAATTTGTAAATAATACAATTTATTTATTTACTTTTATATTTTATTAAAGTTCTATTTTGACCTCTATATTAGGTGTATTTTATTTTTTTATTTTTTATTTTTTTAACTTCCATAATATTTGAGGGAGGGGGCACAACAATACAACCCTGCTTAGGGCACCCATCTGACCAGCAGCGGCCCTGGTAACATTTAAAATGTTACAAAAGATTTCTGTTTAAAAAAAATACTGTTCAATGGACTTTCTACTCATCAACGAATCCTGAAGATATGTCATGGTTTCCACATAATATTAAGCAGTACAAATGTTTTCAACAATTTCACCTTTTTTAAAATGATTAATAATGTTTCTTGAGCAGCAAATCAGAATGATTTGATCATAAGTATGATTTCGAAAAGAAAAAAAAAAACTTTTATTCAGCAAGGATGCATTACATTGATCGAATGTGACAGTAAAAATGCATCATTTTACAAAAAACAAAAAAACATCAACAAAATACACAAAAATACATAAAAATATTATGCAGTAAAAACTCTTTTAATAAAAAAAAACTCTTTTTTTTAATAAGAGCCATTAGTAATAATTGAGATACAATAGTAATTGAGCAGCAAATCAGTATATTATAATGATTTCTGAAGGATCATGCGACACTGAAGACTGGAGTAATGATGCTGAAAATCCAGTTTTGATCACAGCAATCAATTACATTTTACAATATATTACAATAATAAAATAGTTATTTTAAACTGTAATAATATTCACAATATTACTATCTTACTGTAACCACAAACTTGTGTATGGCCATATGCACACTTTGTGTTAAAGGTTAAGGGTGCGGCACATCTTACCCCACCGTGTCCTGCAAGCGCGTGCTCATTAGCAGAGAAACACAAGCTTGTCTCATAGAAACAAGCAAACTACACATATACCCACCCCTTTTCTAATGGTCAGATTCAATGCTGTCTTTTCTGCCAAAAAGTTACTGACAAGATCCAGTGGACATCCTGTAATTGAGCCTCTGCATAATAAATGGTCAGCCTTTATTAGAGAAAAGTAACTCCAATTAGAGAGCATCGACTCGAGCTAAACAGACTTTTCAGCTTAACTTGATATTTCAGGATGCTAAATAGTTAATTAAACTAAACTTTTGCATTTTCTGTAGCAAATGTGAGTGCAAAACTCAGCCAGGGTATTGCTAATGTGCTCAGAGTGGTTGTTAATGTGCTGCCGTGCCGTTGCTAGGGTGTTCTGAGGTAAGTGAGTACATATTTACACGAGGGGTTCTGAGAAATGTTACAAAACACCAATTTCAAATGAATAAAAGAAACAAGAACAAATTAAGAAACAGGTACAAACATGAAACAGATGACTTACAAAGCCTTTGGAAAGAAACAGAAAGGTGGAGATGCTCATTGAGGAGCGAGATGCTGATAGTTCAGTGCATATGGCAGTACCATTCAAAGAGCTATGACAACCATGATGCTTATAGCTCTGTAAATGGCGCTGCTATCTGCACCACACAAGATCTTCCTGACCCTCTTCCTGTGGGTCTTTGCTGTGTCTCGGCCGTGCAATAAATTCACTAACAGCCATGAAATAAAAACACAAATCACATACGGTACACCGAGACTGCATTTGCTTTTAGGAGTTGATTCCTGAAAACTGGACTATTTCCAGCGGAGGGGGTGGAAATGAAAATGTGTGCTGGCAGACGGGGTTATGAGTACCAAAATCCACACTTTAATCCAGCTGGTTACGGATGCAAAACGCACCATCATTTTCTCGAGTGGAATAATATTCCCGCCTGAAGCCACTCTCGGTGAGCTTGTAATAAAATAAATGAAACATTAAATAATCAAATAATTTCAGCTCTCTTACCACTGTATAAATATTTTATTAGGCAAATCCAATTAAACCACCGAATACCACCCACTGTTGAAAGTCATTGTGGACTATTTCAACAGTGAAAAAATTTTCCTTGTTCAAACAAGAGCGACATGTTTCAAGATTAGTTTAACCAGGCTTGCTTATCCGAGTGAATCTCATGTGACACGTCAAAGCACAATTAAATCATTTGTGCTTATTTAAATATATAAAATAATGTAATAATAATATCTAATAACATTAGTTATTCATAATAACAGTATCTAATGATTAACTAATATCTGACTAATATCTAATAATATATATATCAGTAAATAAATTATATATATATATATATATGAATATATACTGTTTTAGTGCATTAAATATAATTAGTATATTAATAAAAGTAAAAATAGGGGGATATTTGTTGGAAAAATGTGCTTGATTAGTGTGATAAAAAAATGTGCTTAATTGTCATAGAAATAATATGACAAAGCCATTTATGTTTACGTGTGTGTGCACTGTAAAAAGTGCAAGTTGACTTAACTTAAAAAAATTGAGGAAACCTGTTGCCTTAAAATTAAGCACATAATAATTAAAAAAAAAAAAAAAAAGTTAAGTGAACTTGGCAATTCAATTAACTTATTTTTTTTAAATGATCATTTACTTAAAAAATTTAAGGCAACAGGTTTCCTAAATTTTTTAAAGTTAAGTCAACTTATCACTTTTTACAGTGTGTGTGTGTGTGTGTGTGTGTGTGTGTGTGTATACATATATATATATACATATATATATATATATATATATATATATATACTGTATATATTAACTGTAATCATTCTTTTTTGCACACTACAGATAATTAGTGTAATAAAAATGTGATTCATTGTCATAAAAATAATATCACAAAGCAAAATAATTTGATTAACGCAAAATATAATTTCCTATTTTTTGGAAAATGAAAAAGGAACAGACTAGAAATCTCAAAGATGTCACAAAAGAAGCTGCAAAACAGTGTTGTAATTGCAGTAATTAGATGTGTTTTGATCACTGGGTCAGATCCACGTTCTCTCAGTTTTTCATGACCTCAAAGAAACATGAAGCGCAGAGCTCTTGCTGCCTACACTTAATTACTACAGCACTTCTACAGTTAAGAGATGAAACAAATCTCACGCTCAAAGCTGTCTTCAGAAACAAGTTTTGAGAGCTCCGTGTCAAAGTGGATGAGTCAAATTAAATTTACTAGTGTTTTGATAGATAAAATGTACATGAAAGTGTACGTCTATATAAAAGTGATTTTATATAAATAAAAAAACACATTCAATGCAAGTTTAATGTTTCAAATAACTTTTTTGTCAAAATATGGATGAAATTAAACATACTCATTCTGACAACTAAACTTAATTATATTTTAAATGGATAAAACCTTGTGGTTTGAAGTATAGTGGAAAATACTTCTAAAGATTTAAAATTACAAAAAAAAAAAAAAGTCATCAAATGATTCTTCTAAATATGTCTGACAAGATTTTATCTTATTTTTTAATGAAATATTGATACACTGAATGACATTTAGTGGGCGTCTTCTGTATATCATGGTAAAAAAAAAAAACGTATAACAGTCATTACGTTTTTCTCAGAAGAAATAAAATGAAACAGGACACATTCTAATGTATGTAAAAAAAAAATAAAGATGTACTAAACTATTATTGTTTTGATGTTTGATTCAAGCTGATTTGCTGCTTCTTCTTATTATTATTAACATTAAAAACTGTTGTGCTGCTTAATGTCTTCATGGAAATGCAATTGTATTCAGAACACAGAGGCAGAAAGCAGCATGTTATTAAAAGGCAGGATCAGGGCCAAAGGTCAGATCTTTAACATCAGAACCAGACAAATCTTGCACGGTCAGTCCCAGCCGGCTAACCTCATGTCCCCTGACACATCCGTCCTCAAACGACGCAGTACCGCGTGTCCACATCAGCTCTAATAACACACGCCAAACATCTTATTAGACGCACTGGTCTCTCAGCTCTGGTTTAGCTCTTTGTCTTCAGTAACCTGGGCTGCTTGGCTATTGATTTGCTATAATAACAGTCAAATTACCAGAAGCTCAAGGCTCTGAGCGTTTCATAGCTCTGGATACATCGGTGCAGACAATTAGAAGAATATTGATGTGTGTTGCGAGTTCACCGGAGGCCCTGCGCGATGCTCCTCTGAGCGTGTCACGCTGAACAAAGTCAGTTCCGCCGGCACAGGGAGGAAATCATTCACTCTCAATGCTGAATAATAATGTTGTGTTATGCTAACACAGACCCAGCTGCCCCTGACTTCCTGTTTAAAAGCCGTCTTCTCAATTTATCGCACTATTGATCTTTAGAAAGTTGTGAACTGAGAAGAAAGCCTCAAAACTTTCTGAGGTGATGAGGCATCAACACGGCATGCAAACAGGAGAGAAACTGCAATTATTGGCAAAGGATAATTTAGCGAAACCTGCGTGAGAGGAGAGCTGCTCCGCGAGCGTGTGCTCATTAGGAGGAAAGCGGGAGTCTGTCTCGTGGAAACAAGTGACGAGCACACAGCACCTCAATCATAATGCTCAGATCTGTTTTTAATGCTTTCATATAGAGGTGGGCGATATGAGCAAATTCTTTTATTACCATGTATGAGTCATTTTAAATCACGACAGGTTATAGATTATGATATAGGTATTTTTGCAGGAAATTGATGAATACAGTGGAACGATGATGTTGATGAATCAGTAAACGAATTAGGTATTATGAATTAAATTAATTATTTGTAACTATTTTAACAGCATTTATTATTCTAGGTTTAAGTATTACAAATACAAAAAAATATACATTATGTACACATTGTTCATTGTTAATTCAATTACAAATGTATAGAAAAAGAGAATAAATCATATTACAATTAAATATGTAATAAATACCATTCAAAAGTTTGGGGTCAGTAAGATTTTTTAAATGTTTTTTTGAAAATTCCTTATTTGAAATGATCAAAAAATACTGTAAAAACAGTAAAATATTATTACAGTTTAAAATAACTGTTTTCTTTAAAATGTAATGCATCTCTGTGACGGAAAGCTGAATTTTCAGCATCATTGCTCTAGTCTTCAGTGTCACATGATCCTTCAGAAATCATTCTAATGTAGAAACATTTTTGATTATTATCAATGTTGTGCTGCTTCATATTTTTGTGGAAACAATGATATAATGTATTCAGGATTCTTTGATGAATAAAAAGTTCAAAGGCTCTCTTTTGACCAATTTAATGCATCTTTGCTGAATATAATATTTTATTCAACTTCAAATAATAATAAGTAAATTAAAATGAATAAATAAATATTTCTGACCCAAAACATTTAATCAGTAGTGTACACATAGAAACAATTCATTAATCAATCAATACATTAATGTTTTAAGTTTTACGGTTAAATCAGTCAATTAAATATTTACAAATCAATAGTACTTCATCTCATTTGATCTGTATATTTGAACTTGGTGTAAACAAAGCAAAAGATGATTAATCAGAATAAACAAATAAATGAAGTCTGGCGTTGAAACCAAATAACTAAGAGTGCTAACTCCAAAATCTGGTCATCTAATGCAACCACACATCATCATTTTACAGTAATGCAGGCAGATGTGATGTGGTTTCTTCATCACTCTCATGTGTAAATAACGTGAAACAGTCTTATACTGAAAGCAGTGCACTTACAGCACATTTACCGAGCTATAAACATGCTTTTAAAAATACACCCGTGCTCACTCGGTTCACAAGGTCTCATATCTATTGAGGTGTTATACTCAAATCCCTAACCCTCAGCATTAACGATATTAAAAGTGATGTTTACCTTTAGATATTTTATTTTATTTTATTTTTTTTAAATGGACATATTATTTCAACCTTTTGAATGTACCATAAAGAACATAATAATTGGGCTGCATGGTTAGCGACTGCGATCCACATGTATAAGAATACTGAATGAACCACCATTCATAGCAGCAATGATAAACAAAAAAGCGCCATTATTTTCCAGGCTCACTAAAGCATGAAGAAGTACTTAATGTAGAATACATCTGCATATACAAACACACAGTTAAAGGACACGCACAAAAACAGACACACGCATTATAAACCATTAAGCATTTTAAATGTAAATGCCACGCTGAAAAAATTAGGCGAAGTCAGGTGCTCAAAGAAACCTTGAAGTGATGAGAAAAGAAAAGAGTGTGTGTGTGAGTGTGACAAGGACTCACTTGAAAACTCCCCACACAGCACTAGACAGGAACAGGCCTAGTGTTGCAGAACCAGAGGAGCAGTTTGGAGGCAGAAGAGCAGCCACTGGAGCAGAGGAGGACAGGGACAGCAGAGGGCAGCACACAGAGAGGAAGAACAGGAGGAAGAGGAGGAGAGAAGAGGACAAGCAGGTTATTTCAGTCCGGAGTGATTGATTACATACTTTCAAACAACAACAAACACTGTAGGAGAGAGGATTAGAAATGTAAATGGAAGGTTGAAGGATCTTATATAGGCCATATAGACACAAATGCCTGCATGCATTTACATTCAACAGTTTGATTTTGAAATTGAGTCAGAATTTTAAGTCTATAAGTGATCTAAGGGGCTGTTCACGCTGGATGCATTCTTGCATCACTCTGCACAGTTTCTTTATGTTTTTTCAGCATATCTTGCCATGGGTTGTATATTTTTGAGATTGTTGCAGTTAAAAGAGTCCTGGACTGTTCTTAATCTCAAAACCCCTGTGTTTTTGTGTCTTCCACTGCACCCTGTCTACTTATTTCCACATGTGTTACGTGTCAGTGATCACTAAATAACAACAAGCGGAAGGTCTGTGCTCAAATGGGTGGACGTATACCATTCAAAAGTTTGTGGTCACTGGTCAGTACATTTAAAAAAAAACAAAAAAACAATTATTTTGATCAGCAAGGAAGGATGCAATAAACTGATCAAAAGTAGCAGTGAAGACTTGTACAATGTTACAAAAGATTTCTATTTCAAATAAATGTTTTTTTTTTTTTTTAACATTCCATATTCATCAAAGAATTCTGAAGAAAAATGTTTGCGCAAAAATATTAAGCAGAAAAGCTGTTTTCAAATCAGCATAGTAGAATGATTTCTGAAGGATCATGTGACACTGAAGACTGGAGTAATGATGCTGAAAATTATGAAGATTTTTGAACAAATAAATGCAGCCATGGTGAGCAAAAGAGATTGTTAAAAAAAATATATAATAATAAAAAACATTAAATGGTAGCATAGCTTGAATGCTCTAGAACAAGTTACAATGTAAATACTGGTAGTGGATTAGAATGTTAAAAACTCTTAATGTTCACATATTCAGCAGACGCTTTTATCCAAAGCGACTTACATTGCATTCAAGTTTTACTTTTTTTTTAGCTCTTGCTTCCCCTGGGAATTGAACCTATGACCTTGGCGTTGCTAGCGCCATGCTCTACTATTTGAGCTACAGGAAAGCTTAACCCAAAATGTGTACAATAGGAGAATTGACAGAAAACACAGGGCAGAAAGAGAGAGAAATATGTTATAATCAGGCAAATCTGTTTCACTGTAACAAAAAGTGTTATTCTTTGAGGTGTTGTATGTAATGCTGTATTGTAAGTTTATTCTGAGAAAGTCTAAGGTTACTGTAATAAATTAAGAAACTGGCAAGAAACAAACAACCAAAATACATGTCAGTTGGGCATGACAATGAACAAAATGGGACAACTTTGATACGTCACCACATGAAAACAACGCTGTGACGTCAACACTGGACCTTTTTTTCAATGTACACAAAGAATTTGAGTGCTACTGTACTTCTCAATAAGAGATGAAGTTTATTCCACTTTATGCAAAGTAAACACCTCTCACTGAATGAAAACTTGAAACTCATGAGCCTCCAGGTTGACAGATTGCCGCGGCTTTTATGTACCATGTAAACAGCTCTTTTCCTGGTTTTAAGTAGGTGACACTTAAAATACACAGTATCTATGGTTCCTCGTTTGTTGGCTTCATAATAGGCTCATAACATAAATTACTCAAACACAGATGCTCGCAGTGGACCCGAGAATCATTGCATGACTCACTGAGCCGCCTCTCATAAAGGTTACGGATCAACATTCACTCTCCAAGCTGGAGATAAGGACGCCATTTATATATGTGTGCGTTAAAGCAAACAGTGCTGATGCCGAGACTCGCAGACCTCTGTAATGAAATCCTAACCCCTGTCCTGCCATCAATAAATACAAGTGCAAATCAACTATCCTGGCAGAAACCTTAAGTCAGGCGTAATAAAAGTGGGCAGATGCATACTGCCACAGTATAAGAACCGTGAAGGAGCCTTGGGTGAATCTCTCCATCTCAGACGTCACATCTTCTGTTAAACTTTACTTTACACTGTAAAGGGGGCTGTTTGGTACAAGTGATAGAAATGATGTAAGATAAACATTACAAACTGTATATAAATATTATAATAACCACCCAATTTCAATAAAAACACTGTATATTAAGAATATTAATAACCTATGGTAGAAATTCATTTCATTTATAGGTGAATCTCACAAAACCTTATTTCGCCTCAAAACTATATGAAGGAAATAAGTTTTTATTTTATGTATTGTGATGTTGTTACAGAATTTTTTTATGTATTGTGATGTTGTTTTCATGACAATTAAGCACACTTCCCTCATATTTCCATTAAAGTAATGTGCAAAAAATTATAATTATTATTTATACTGTTAAGTAGCCTATACATCATAATACTATTCATTCTACTCTTTTTATTATTAATTTAATTATTGTATACAATAAAAATAGCATTATAATATTTGTTGTACTCTTTTTAAAAAATTTTATTCTTAATTTAATTATTGCATACAATAAAAATAGCATTGCAATATTTGTTGTACTCTTTTTAGTTTTATTCTTGATTTAATTATTGTATGCACAATAAAAAATAGCATTATAATATTTGTTTTACTCCATTCTTTATTCTTAACTTAATTATCGCATACAATAAAAAATTGCATCATGACAAGGCATCACTGAAACATTACTGAGCATAATTAAACAATAATGGGAACAAAAACTCAGTAGGAAAATACTGGAACTCATTATGGTAATGAGAATTTGATGGGAACTGGGCTTAATTGTGATGCAAATAAAGTCGCAATCCAAAAAAAGGTCATAATTAATTTCTTTCTTGTTTGTCTTTTTGGATGAATTGTGACCACGGTCAAGGTCTTTTCCTAAATCAAATTGATTTATAAATCAGAATCTATACAAATATTTACCAAATTCAGACAAACCTAGTGTGGTAACCAATAATTTAATCATTCACTATAAAAGCCATAGGAGTGTCTGGTGAAATGTGGGTACAGCTAGTGCAAGCACACTGGCACCAATCAGAATAAAACTCGCTAAAAATGACAGATACTGTTTCCTTTCAGTGGGCATTTTGTTTGATCTGCCTGTCAGCCCTTGTTTCATTTCGAGGAAGTTTATTTTCGAAGAGCAAAGCACTGGAGGCGTGCTGCTCGCCTGCATAAGAGCTGACATATGTGTGCTGTTGTTTCAGTCTGAGGTTTGTTGAAGAAAACATCCTGTCCCGAGTGAGACACTGTTGAGAGACCGCTCATGCAAGATAACATATGCTTATCATCAAAATCCAGAGCCAAGAGCGGGAAAGTACTTCATCAAGTGCAAAACCAATACGATGGCCTGAAGATAAGCCCATAGACGCGACCCTCAGTGACTTATACGACATGGATCAAGATTTTATGCTTGTCTTTAGTCATAATCAGTTAAGGGCTGTTCACCCCAAGCATAAAAACTAAAACAATAAACTTTTAATTATTGTTAAAATTCTGAGTATAGACAAGTCCACACTACAATCACAACGATAACAACACAGAAGAACGATATTGCTAGAATCACTTTCAGAGCCATTTATTTGATTTTTTTAGCTGGTGAGCGATTAAACCACTGACCTGACTTTATAGAAATAGTTCACTAAAACATGAAAATTTGCTGAAAATTTAGTCATTCTCAGGCCATCAGAGATGTAGATTAGTTTCTTCGTCAGATTTGGAGAAATGTAGCATTGCATCACTTGCTCACCAATGGATGCTCTGCAGTGAATGGGTGCCGTCAGAATGAGAGTCCAAACAACTGATAAAAACATCACAAGTAATCCACACCCCTCCAGTCCATCAGTTAATGTCTTCTGAAATGAAAAGTTGCATTTTTTAAAGAAACAAATCCATCATCAAGGTGTTTTGACTTTAAACCGTTGCTTTTGGCTACATTACGAGTCCATAATCTATAATATTGTTTCATTCAGTGAAAATCTTGTCTGAATCAGGAGACAAATATGCACAGATCAAACACTGTTGATAAGCCAAACAGTTGTAAACAAATATGTTGTGTAATTTTGATGTGAGACGATAACAATGGACTTTTTCACAAGAAGAAGCATTATTATGGATTATGGACTCGTATTTTGGCCAGAAGCAGTGGTTTAAAGTTAAAAACGTCTTAATGATGGATTTGTTTCTTACAAACACACAACTTTTTGCTTCTCAAGACATTAACTGATGGACTGGAGTGGTGTGGATTTCTTGTGGATTATTGTGATGTTTTTATCAGCTGTTTGGACTCTCATTCTGACGGCACCCATTCACTGCAGAGGATCCATTGGTGAGCAAGTGATGTAATGCTAAATTTCCCCCAAATCTGTTCTGATGGAGAAACAAAGGCCTTTTATGGCCTGAGGGTAAGTAAACTCTCAGCGAATTGTCATTTTTGGGTGAACTATTCCTTTAAAGAGCTCAAGCATTTTAAGTGGTAGACAACAAAACTAAAGTGTACGTTTTTAATAATAAACAGAACATTATCATCTGTTGGTATGGAAGCTAATATAGTTATCTTCACAGTTATTTTTCTTGGTGTGAACAAGCCTTTACGTAATCCACAATCAAAAACATCTTTAACGATTTCCCTTCATAAAATCCACAGCTCGTACCTCAATATTAATGTTAAAATTTTTACAGGCAAGCTGGGTTGTTTTATAGGAGTTGCAGACAAGAATCAAAACTTTAAAATATGAGACGTCAGTTTGAATGTAATGCTCAATTAGACCGAGTTTTGAGTTTGCTTCGGCTGATGACGCGCACAAAAGCCGGCTGTCATCACAAGGGCTGCGTGTTGTGCTGAGAAACACACGTCCATCACTGCAGACAGGACTCGCTCGTGCAGACATGCATGTAATCTGTCTCTCACTGAAACTCATATATCATTGCAGTTCAAGCGCAGCTAACGCATGAAACTGCTGTTGGTTTTAGTAGCGCCACCCAGGTGTTATATAGCTAACGTTTGCTTCGCACGCACACTTTGTGCTAAAGTTTGCACAGGGCAAAGCTTCTCCAAACCCAAACCTATAATGAGCTGCCTTGCTTTCTTACATTTGAAGCGCTCCTCATCTGAAGTGCGTGGGAGATTCAACTCACAACTGCTGCCAATTGAGCTTGACATTAGCATAATGCTAAGCTAACAACACTACAATTACAGCCTTTGCCTACCAATGATGATGTCTAGGTAGGAAGAGCACTAGGTTTTAGTGTACAAGTGACACTTCTGTTAAAATCAATGCATTGCAAGCTTATAGTATAATCATCTTTGCAGTTTATAAAACCGCTTTAGTTTTGTCACCTAGATGTGGTGTCAGGGTGAGGATAGGGCTAATCTTTCAGAAGAAGACAGCTTTAAACTGAAATGTGCTGACTGCTTTATCGTGATGTGCCCTCCGACGTCTGAAGGATTGATATCTCAAGTGAACAGCAGAAGACTGTGCTGAGGCTCGTGTGCAATATGTAGGCTTCATGCCTCCCCAGACCTCATTATAGATCGAGCTCAATGCCCTCATCTCTCACAAACCACTAATGTGCTGAGTGCATAATGTGTTTATGGGTCAATGACAAATAAGGATGTCCAGGACACTGACAAGGTGAAATCCTTTAGAAATCATGTGCCAAGTTATTAGGAATTACATATTTGTTTTCATGTTGGTTTCATATACATTAATTGACCATCTAGTAAAAATTAATATTATTTCTATGCACCTTGAATATTCTTGTACACCATTAATCCTAATGATTAATATATATATATATATATATATATATATATATATATATATATATATATATATATATATATATATGACCCTGGACGGATGACAAAACCAGTCTTAAGTGTAAATTTTTCGAAATTGAGATTTGTACATAATCCGGAAGTTGAATACATAAGCTTTCCATTGATGTATGGTTTGTTAGGATTGGACAATATTTGGCCGAGATACAACTATTTGAAAAACCATACAAGTTACGCCACAGATTTCAACACTATGCTTCCAAAACACCAAAATTACCTCTAATTCAGAAACTGAATGTTCATCATAAAAGATGACTGTTTTCAACTGACTGTGTGAATTGAATTTTTAATGCATTTTTTAACAATCTAGACAAATACAAAATGAGCGTCACATCACTGACTCATATATAATAGCTCTGCATGTTTATTTTAGGAGTAGATTTTGACGCAGACTGTCAGAAATGATTGGCCTTCCTCATTAAGCCAACTATAATTTCACAAATAAATCTTAATAGAGGTGATTTATGGCAGGCTGTTAGAACCAGAGACCTCTGCCCAACACAAACAGCCTCTCTCAGAGCAGCAGACATTACATGAACTTCTCTGCCTGGCCTTCTTAAGATCACACAACCACAATATTTTTTTAATTAGATGTATGTGCCATTGTCCTGAGAGAGTCATACTCAAAAAACAATTATGAATCCACTAGATCAAGTACAGTGCTGATGTTAGATCAGGACCCTGGAGCGTTTCGAAGCATTCATGACTCCGCATTTCTCCTAAAGCAAGTGCTAACTCAGTGAATATTTCTGCTTTCCATGTGCTTCATCAGTAAAACAGCAGAATCAAATTTGAGGTGAATAACACAACAGAGAAAAAAGTTTTGTTGAAAACTTTCAAATCTGAGATGCTTTCAGTGAATATGAAGCGAAATGCTGAACTGTGTGTTTGAGGTCCTTTCAATGAAAAAAAAAAATATATATATATATATAGACGCTATCACATTCAGACAATGCACAATATCTAGACTTTGTATTTGACAATATTGAACTAGGATTTACAAATTAAACCCTATATTGACTGTTTACTTTTGTCCTCTTTTTATAGCTGCTTTACTGCATAACTGAATTTGGTTTGCATTATTGGCACTATTTCCCTGTTTTACTATGTAAAGCTGCTTTGACACCATCTGTATTGTATGAAGTGCTATATAAATAAGGGTGAATTGACTTGCTTTTGACAGTTCTTCATAGAAATGTTTGTGTGCTGTCTGTTTTGAACAATTTTTGTATTTTTGAGAATTGTATTAGTAGCATTCAATGTGAAAGAAATCAGTAAAATAAGATTACATCAAATCAGTCTCAAGTGAATTGTAATTACACAAATACAATAAGTTGTGGTTACTTACATTTCTCAAGGCAAAGGGTTTCCTCAATTACATTAAGTAGCCAGAACTCAGATTAACGTGTTAGTTTTAAGTTAAGTAGATTCACACTTTTAAGTAATCACAATTTAATGAATTTAAGTTAGTCCAACTTAAAATAAAAAGTGACCACAACACATTTTATTTTGTTTATTTGTTAACGTAACTCAGAATTGTCAAGTTCACGGATTTCCTAAAATTTTTTTTTTAAGTAAAATCAACTGATTGCTTTTTACAGTGTAGCTATTAATCCATGACTGCTCAGGACAAGCAATAAACTGATAAGAAACAGCAGCGTCATGCATGTGATCATTCATTTCTGACCTACATCGCTACTGAGAATTCATTAAAGTAATGCAGCTGATGCCCATTATTAACCACACCACAAAACAAATTAGAGTCTTAATTATGCATACATTCAGTATATATAATAGATATACATTTTATCGGTCTAGTATGTTTGAAGGATATTCAGTGGCATCAGATTGTAATCCATAATAATATGAGATGCCTGTTGTGGATCTTTGCATAATGGCAGAATTTGGGAATTTAAGACAGTGTGAAACAAAATATTGTGACAATTTTCAACAACCTACCCTAAGGGGATGGGATCTGGAGTCAGTGCACTGGTGCATTATTGTTACTGCACCAATATTTGAGTCAATGACAAATAAGGATGTTTGAGATGATGCAAATAAAAAGTGTAGTTTAAATTACATTTGTCAAGTTAGAAATATACTCTTTGTATTCATGTTATTTTTATTTTGTAAAAAAAAAAAATGTTCCACTTAAGTGTCAAAGTAAATAATATTTTGTTTCACACTCTCTTAAAATGTACAAATCCTTCCATAATGAATATATATATATATTTTTTTAATTCCTAAATATCAGAGTTGTCTTGAGGTTATGTAATTTGATAACTTTAACAATAAAAAAGTCAAATAATTGGATATTTAAAAATCAGACTCCGTCACACTCACACCCAAATGCTGGGTTCAGCTTGTTGGGTCATTTTAACGCTGGGTTATTTTTTTCTACCTAACCATTGGGTCGACCCTGTCTTCGATGAAACGTCTCAACAATGCAGCTGCTGAGAGCACAGGCTTTTTAAATCCACAGGAGAGAGCGGTTCTCAGCCCCGCTGCCGCTGATTTGGTGCACTCTTTCGGGGAGATAAAGGTTTGCATACATTTTATTTCATTTATAAAGTCTTTAATGTGGTGTAAATTACATTATTTTACGCAACGCAACGTAAGGACGAGATGTCAGTCAGCTGAAACGGCATAAATTGATTTTATTCGTTATAATACTAAGTGTAATTCAATTTAGTGTTAAAATATGTTCTCTAATTTCATTACTGTTTGTTTTGGGGCAGGTTTTGGAGTCAGTCACACCATCTCTCAGCTACGAGTGAAATGTGAGGTGAACTATGCTGTATTCACCCAAATAAATTCAATTTGTCTTGTATTTTGTCCATGGGTGTTCTTGATTAATAATAAATGTTCATCTTCTGATGACTGCTGTTGCCTATAGTAATTCTGTGTGTGCTTTTTTAATTTCCAGCCCATTTTAAGCCAGCAATATAATAATTTTTAAACAATAGATTAAATTAAACAACCCAGTATGGTGTGTAAAAACATTTAAACCAACCAGCTGGGTCAAAATAACCCAGCATGTGTTCTGTCCAATATTTACCCAGCACTGGGTTGCCAAATAACCCAAGTTGGGTTGTTTTTAACCCAGCATTTTTTTTTAGAGTGCATGATGGTTATAACACAAAGAGTTGAATCTGGCAAACATAAATAATAATAATAATAATAACAACAACAACAACAACACCAACAACAACAACAACAACAACAACAATAGTTGTATGACTAATAATAATAATTAATAAAAATAATAATAATAATAATAATAGTTGTATGAATAATAATAATAATAATTTTTGTTGTTGTTATTATTTGATAAGAAATTATAAAAGTACTTCAACTTAAAAGTACTTCAGCCACTAATTTCAGCCTTTTTAATTTCACATTTACATAGTTGTGATCTCTGGGCTAGTTAATAAAAATATAAAAATATTTGAAATATTTAAATATTATAAAAATATAAAAATTAATTTTAAATGCTAAATTAAACCTTTGCTGATTTGAAGAGGCACGAGAGGTGGTTTCCAGTCACATTCTGCATTAATTTTCAATGTATTTTTGAATAAACAAGGATTTCGAATAGAACAATGCATTACGTCATTGAATCATTTACCTTTAACAGAAATCATGTTTAGGCAAGGCTTGAATCCATGTTTGATGGGCTAATTTGAATCACTAAGACACTGAGACAGAACCCAGAGGAGCCTTCGATACCCAGATGAGTTGAACGTCTCCATGTTGAGCTGCGGGTGAATTACTGAATAATTAAGACGGAAGACAGCAGGCCTGTGTTTAGATGTGTGTGTCGTCTGTGTTAATCTGCCTGGATCTCTAAACTCTAACGCCTGTCCCACAGCTCCTGCCTCCAGCGTCTCCGGCAGAGCCCCGGCTCTCCAAAGCAGCTGCCCCTGAGATCCCAGCATACTTCACTCCAATGTTTATCAGCCAGATTAACATGTTGACAGCCCCACCATTTGGAAACAGTTCCACGATTTATGTCCCGGGCAGGTTTCCAAAGGGCTGTGAAAAACAAAGAGCGGTAGGACAAACTGGAGAGCCTTTACCGTCATTTGCACAGCCTGATCTGGTCCCGTTTTCAATGGGACATGTTTAGACAACAACTTCTGTGGTGGAGAGGCCTTTGAAGACTTTCAAGCATCTGCGGGTTCCTTGTTCAAGCCAGGTGAACAGCCAGTGTCTCAGATCCTGTGCGTTTGTATACTGGAGGCCTGTGATATCTTGTCGTTTTAACATGATAGTGAACAGTTTATGCAGAGAAGCGTTCCTGCTATCTGTATTAGTCAAGTGTGAAAAACAAAGTGCTGTGTCAATGCGGTTGATTTGACATTAGATGAACTACTTGCTTGTTTAGTTAAAAATGCATTAATGATTTTCAGGTTTATAATGATAAAAGACGATGTTTGTACTCAGGGGAACAATAAAAGCTGTTAAGTTCACACGTCTCATAGCGGACCAGCAGTTTAGGCAAACATCCTTTTTGCATTGTTTGCAGCAGATGAAGCAATTGAAACAGCTGCTTTTACATGAAGATGGATTTGATTAGGTAATCCAAAAATATGTCCAAAACTGTCTTTTTGATTCTTATTTAGTCTGATGAAAGCATGAAGAAATATATGCATCATTTCAATGATATTTCTCACTAGTAGTACCATACGAAAGTTTGGGATCAGTAAGATTTTTAATGATTTTTTAAAGAAGTCTCTCAAGGCTGCTTTAATTTGATGAAAATACAGTACAAACAGTTTTCTATTTTAATATACTTTGAAATATTTATTCCTTTGATGCAAAACTGAATTTTCAGCATCATTACTCCAGTCTTCAGTGTCACATGATCTCAGAAATCATTCTAATATACTGATTTATAATCAATGTTGGAAATGTGCCTAATATTTTTTGTATCCTTGTAATACTTTTTTTCAGGAATCTTTGATAAATGCAAAGTTAAAAAGAACAGCATTTATTCAAAATATAATCTTTTATAGCAGTATACACTACAGTTCAAAAGTTTGGGGTCAGTATGCTTTGTTTTCTTTCTTTGGTAACACTTTAGAATAGGGAACACTAATTCACTATTAACTACGACTTTTCCCTCAATAAAGTCCTAATTTGCTGCTTATTAATAGTTAGTGCGGTAGTTGTTAAGTGTAGGTATTGTGTAGGATTAGGGATGTAGAATAAGGTCATGTAGAATAAAGCATTAATATGCGTTTAATTAGTACTAATAAATGGATAATATTCTAGTAATATGCATTATTTGAAATTATAATAATATTTCACACTATTACTGTTTTACTGTATATTTGATCAAATAAATGCAGCCTTGGTGAACATACAAGACTTCTTTCTAAAATCTTACAGATCCCAAACTTTTGAATGCTAGTGCATGTATTTATTTAAGTGTAAAACTTGAGAAAAAAGTACTTGCTCCCTTAATTTATTGAGACTGGAAAAATTGACATGGGGAAAAAAAATAGCAGTAAATTGCGACATGACGGCCGTGGCATGTAAATGACAGTGACATGCCACTCAGTAATTGCTGTTCCTCTAAGACTCACACTGTTGACAGCGCAGTGTGTCTCATTCCCATGAATCATTTGGTCTGAGCGCTCATGAAGAGACCTGGAGCAGAAAGGACACTGGACACTGTCAAAACACATTATTATGACCATGTCAAACTAAGGTGTCACAGATAAGGGAAATGGCAAATGACTTTTCTGGACATCTCACAAAGAAATGTACAGGTCATACTTCACCTCAAATTCAAAAGAAAAAAAAAAATCAAATATATTCTTCAAAATGAAAATTAAGGCTGTTTTAGGACTATTAAGATTCTTTGCATTGTGACATTATTTACATGACATTTCTCCTCCAGATAATTCTCATCAGGAGAATTTGAAAGATTTGAAAAAACATATATTTATATTTAAATATATATTGATTCATGTATTTATTTATTTTAAAGAAATTAATACTTTTATTCAGCAAGGATGCATGAAAAATGCTGTTCCTTTAAACTTTCTATTCTTCAAAAAAATCCTTAAAAGATGTTTCCACAAACATTTTTATCACAACAGTTTTCAATATGGATAATCCTCAGAAATGCTGCATGATCAGCCAATCATCATATTGGAATGATTTCTGAGTAATGATGCAGAAAATTCAGCTTTGTTCACAGGAATTTAAATATATTCAAATAAAAACAAATTTCATAATATTACATTATGGTATTTATGATCAAATAAATGCAGCCTTGTGAGGATAATCGACTTTTCGTAAACATGAAAAAAAAAATCATATTGCTTCAAACTTTTGGTAGTGTATAATCAAAATCATATTCACATTCATGTGTCAAATCATAATTGCAATCATACTTTACAATTTAAACATGTATTACATATTTGGCATATCAAAGAGAATTATATTTTGATGCATTAGAGCATGCCAATTATGTAAATGCACTTACAAATGTCAAGATGCAACGAAAACCTCAAAATAGCTTGATTTTCATTTCTTTAAGTTAAATAAAATCTGAAACATGATTCTTGGCAGTTTTCAGATTCAACCGTGTGTAATTCCATTTAGTCTGGGAACTAATTTCCATTATTTCTGGGAACAACTTCTATTTCACTTGTCCTCTTTAAAATGCAAAAACTAAATGCTAGATTATCAAACGCATTATGGCTGTCTCGCCATGGCAAAGTGTACAGTGAGATGGCCAGATATAAAGACATTGTCTAAAAGGAGGTAATCCACTGGTGTTTCCATGGAAACAGAATCCACAGATCTCTTTTGAGAAAGCGATTTAAAAGACTTGTAACATATGATTAGAATGAGAAGAAACAGCACACCAATATTCAGAGTGTGCTCATTATTACCACCACTAAAAAAAACCCATCAGAACTGTAAGGACGAGGCCAAAACGAAACACATTCAAATTAAACTTTGCGGATCCGGGCAATTTTTTGCATCCTTATTTTCTTAAAAATCTGACACATACTCCCATCTAAGTTTTTGAAATGACCTCCCTGTTTCTTATTTTGCAGAACTGGCAATATTTTATAGTTTCCAGTAAATTCTAAGAGAAACTCTAGTAATGTGCAACAAAGTTAAGCTGCTGACATATTTGGCCTCTGTGAAAGTTTTCTTCTCTTCCCAGCAGGCCTACCACTAAATGTCACCAACAAACCATGCATAAAAGCACTCTTACTTAAAAACAAAATGCCAAACTCAAACCATAAATTATTGAAAAAATAAATCATTCATCTATTATTGATAACAGCTTTTGCTTTCGTTTCACTGCTTTGAATTTACTAAGGCTCAAGTTCTGTATTACAAAACTGATTCAAATACACGTATCTGATAATAGATCATTGTGAGAGACTAAACACATATGAATGAATATGAGCATGTTTCTGAAATACTGTAATTCTACTGGGTGTAATGAGGGGTTAGGATCTGTAGAGCACAATTAGCAAGACAGCCTTATATAATGCTGCACACATTGCTTGAAAAAGCAAACAAATGTTTGCCAAGTCTGCCATTAAAAAATTAATCTTGACTCACGAGAAAAAAATAAATTATATTTGAAACGAAAAATGGTCAGTTGCTCCCACACTGCCACTATGTATGCCCCTCAACTTACATCATATTAATGTTTTTATATACGCCCTTCACTCAGCATATAGTAAGTTTTTTTCCATGTCTGGTTGCATTAATAACAACAGCCACATCCTTGCATTCTAGATTTCCCTTGAGGGATTTGACCAGCTGGCTTAAATCTTTAATCTTTGCTGTATCAAAAATAACATGCTAGGTTTTGTGGTTAGAGCCTTAGAGAGCTGTCCTCCACTGACCCTCATCCTCTGATCTACACATCTCCTCCATCACCAACATGCAACCGACACTGTAACCTACATCCCTACAGGAGAGTTTAAAGGGTCAATTCATGACAGACGAAACAAAATAATATTTTGAAACTAACTCCCTAGTCAGGTAGGGTAGTTTTATATGGACAGGTAGGATAATATAAAAATTACCCAAACTTCTCAATAATATATTCTGAAATTCCTGCTAAAATATTAGTCTGCTATCCATAATATTGCTTTTTCCAGTAATAAAGTTACCTTGACTGAATCAGGGGAGAAATATGCACAGATTTATAAGGAAAAAGAGTCCAAAACAAAAGTTCTAAACAGATATGTCAGTGGATTTTGACGTGAGAGGAGAACAGAGGATGGACTTTTTCACTGGAGGAAGCGTTATTATGGATAATGGATGAATATTTTAGCTGGAAGCAATAGTTTAAAGTTAAAATGCCCTAGAAATGGATTTGTTTCTACCAAACACACAGCTTTTCACTTCACAAGATGTTAACTGATGGGGCTGTAAAAAAAAAAAAAAAGAAAAGAAAAAAAAAAAAAAAGTTGGGCAAACTTAAAAGTTTAAGGCAACCAGCTTCAGCAGATTTTTGAGTTTTCTCAACTTCTTGTTTTAAGTTTATACAACAAAAAGTTGAGAAATTTCCTAAAAAAAATAAGCTGAGAAAACTCAAAAATCTGCTGAAGCTGGTTGCCTTAAACTACAGTGTGGTGTGGATTACTTGTGGATTATTGTGATGTTTTTATCAGCTGTTTGGACTCTCATTCTGACGGCACCCATTCACTGAAGAGGATTCATTGGTGAGCAAGTGATGTAATGCTACATTTCTCTAAATCTGTTCCCATGAAGAAACAAACTCATCTACATCTTGGATGGCCTGAGGGTGAGACATTTTTCAGCAAATGTTCTTTTCCTTTAAAAGGGCTTGTTTAATTCTAGGTTCAGTGAGAGAGTGGAAAATGGACATAAAATACTATTTTTGGCTTCAAAGACACACACACACACATACATATATATATATATATATATATAAATAGACCCTTTTATAATAATAATAATAATAATAATAATAATGAATAGTATGACAGTACATGGATGAACAACACTTTTGGGCAATCTTTACACAACAATCTTGCAGGACAGAAAAACTGTTTTAGTCTGTTTTAGTGAAACAATAAACTTTCTCTGTCAAGATGTTTCTGAGAAGAGCTTAAAAATAAAGCAGATGGGGAGCAAACGAGTTTTAAGAGTTCTAGCAGACTTGTAGTCTAAGTGAAAAAGTTTGGTTTTATGTTCCCATGTGACACATAACATACAGATGTTCATGGTGTGCTCTTTTCTGAGTAAATGCTGTTAGGTCAAGGAGGTGAGCAATCTAGAAAGGTCAGATGAAGTAGTACAAAGGAAGAAAATTACACCTGACAGTGAATGTAAAAGGTGTACGAAGCAAGACATGGACTTAAGCTTTGCCGACCGTTGCTCCAAGAACTTGTACAAATGACAAAATAAGTCAATATGACAAGCAAACAACTAAAAGCATTAGTATATGAGAAAGAATCAATCTAGAAGTTTTCTACGTTACTGAAAGTGAACACCTTTAAGCGTGCTTTCATACTAGGTCGGAGTTTGATTGCTCTCCCTGCTCACACTGGGCAACTTTTTTTTTTTCAGGTCCAAACCACAGTATATTTGCATCATCAGAAGAAAACAGTATTCCCATCATCTAAACAAAGACAGGTACACACCAAAAGTGCTAGTGTGAAAGCAGCGTAAATTAAAGATTGATTATGATACCAGCAATTTTTTTTTTCAGTAAAATATCCATTAAATTTTCCAAGTTGCAATGAAACAGAAGTAGCAACAGATCTTTTCTTCCTTATTGTGATGTACATCCAAGTGTAATGGATTATTGAAAAAGAAAAAAATGAGGGATGAACACTTATGCATGAGTTTGTTGATTGGAGTTTTGCATTGTGGGCATTAAACTAAAAAAATGATTGCAAGCTTGCAGTGGATTGTGGGCGAGATTTAAGTGGACTAAACGATTTAAAAATCTGAATCGATTAAGTGAAGACATTGTGATTAAACAATATAAGACTTACAAAACAGATTTATGCAGACTAATTTAAGTCAATATGTCGTCATGTTCTATTTATTCATTTTAACAAATTTAACTCTAAATTTATGGACAAAAAAAGTTATTTAATTTTGACAAACTTTTTCATCTGTATTTTGCTCTACCCAGGCTCATTTGAAATATGTGCCTCAACCCAACAAACCTATACTGTACTGTATGTACGAATCGAAAACGAAAACGAAAACAAACGAAACAAAATTTATTCCTTTTCACACAAAGTATGAAAAGGCCAGAGTTTTGATTAAGACAGCCATATTTTGCACAATATTATGCTATGGCTTCAAAACAATTTTAATATGCTCTGAGATTTAAAAACCGATACTTTTGAACATTAGCAACACATATACAGCCTCATGTTTTCTAAGGTTTGCCTGGTAGCTCACGTGATACACCGTTGAATTTGTGAAGCACTGCGGTATAAAAACTGTGAAACTAGAGTTCGACAAAACAGCTCAAACTTTTGCTTTTGTTAGTACTTTCGGGCAAGTTTAGTGTTGGGATTGGTGTAGGGGGTGTGTTATTCTCCTACATGATAGAGCATTAATCTTTTAGTGACTCTCCCTGGACATCTGAATTATGAACCGCTGGAATGCGTACCTAAAACAACATAATAAAAACACTGCAATATGTGCCTGTATCAGTGTAACAAAAACATGGCCACAGTCATGTACTGAATGCACGTTTTAGTGCCACTCTCACTTTGAAACTGCCCCAAAACATGCAATAAGGTACATAATATTGGTGTTGCAGAAACGCCGCCACAGGCACATATGTGACCCTGGACCACAAAACCAGTCATAAGTAGCACGGGGTATATTTGTAGCAATAGCCAACAATACATCGTATGGGTCAAAATGATCCACTTTCTTTTATGCCAAAAATCAGTAGGATATTCATGTTCCATGAAGATATTTTGTAAATTTTTTACTGTAAATATATCAAAACTTAATTTTTGATTAGTAATATGCATTGCTAAGAACTTCATTTGGACAACTTTAAAGGCGATTTTCTCAGTATTTAGATTTTTTCGCACCCTCAGATTCCAGATTTTCAAACAGTTGTATCTCAGACAAATATTGTCTGATCCTAACAAAACTCACATCAATGGAAAGCTTATTTATTAAATCTCAATTTCAAAAACATTGACCCTTATGACTCGTTTTGTGGTCCAGGGTCACATATTTTCAATGAGCCTGGGTTGATTTTGTTGATGAGATTAACACTGGTGGACAGCAACGTTACTGTTTCTGACCACAATCTGTTCTCGTTTCAAATGCAATTCCATCATAACCACATCAGTAAATATAACGCTAAAGTCTCACTTACTTCAGGACGTGTGTCGAGCCGTTGATCTGCGTGGCCGTGCAGTTCGTTCCAGGACCCAAGATGGAAGGTCGGCGGTAGCGTTTGTGTCCGCAGCAGAGAATGATGAGGAAGGCACGACGAAAGGACTTGTTGAGGAAGGCGTAGAGGATGGGGTTGAGCATGGAGTTGATGTAGCCCAGCCAGAGGCAGGCCGCCCACAGCTGCTCAGGAACACTGTAGTCTATGAAGGGGTCCACCACATTCGTGATGAAGAAAGGGGCCCAGCACAGGCAGAAGCAGCCCATGATGATGCACAGAGTCTTGGCCGCCTTGGTCTCGGTGCGCATGCGGTGGTTGCGTTGGTGGTCCGCGCTGTCCGCGTTCCCCGCTCCTCCGGCCCGCTGCAGCATGTTGATCTGTCGAGCGTGTGCCCGTGCCGTGATGTAGATGCGCTGGTACGCCAGCACCATCAGGATCAGCGGTACGTAGAAGGCCACGACCGAGCAGGTCAGCGCATATGGCTTGTTCACCATAAACACACACACCGTGGAGTTGCCAGAAAACTTCCGCTTCTCTATCTGTCAAGAGGGGGATGTTGACACATTCAGATTACACACGCACTAAAGAATGTAGACTCTTAAAAATAAACATTCCAAAAGAGGGTTTCTCAGCAATGCAATTGAGGAACCTTTTTTGTTTTTTTTTTAACCAAAAGAATCATTTTTCCCGTTGGTTTTAAAATCTTTAGAACTTTTATCTACTATAAAAGAACCTTTTGTGCAATTGAAAGGTTCCATTGCTACTCATTAGAGTATTATTAGACTGTTAGCAGAATAAGTTGATATGCACTTGCAAAGTTACTTATAGTCAGTGAAATGTCTGTTGATGGAGCATCAAAATAAAGTATAGCAGACATTAAGCATACAGTCTACTAATGACTGCTAGTTGACGTAGTTGAGAAAGTTACTTATAGTTAGTAGAATGTCTAAAGTGAACTGAAAATAAGGTGTTTTCAAATTGTATGAAGCGTTATATAAATAAAGGTGACTTGAAAAATCCAAAGAACCGGTTTCCACCATAAAGAACCTTTTGTGAAATGGAATATTAAAGATTCTATCACAGATTCCAATAAAGAACTTTCATTTTTAAAAGTGTAGGATGTTCTTTCACTAGTTTTCAGTGCTCAGCAGCTTCTCCCTCTGTGTCCATTCATTAATATTCAACTTTGGCTTCAGGGAACAGACATTTGAGGAGACGTTTTAAGAGCAGAGGTGACTACTTACAATACTTCATCTGGTCAAACACGAGCACCTTCAGGTGTGGAAGAGACCTCAGTTAGAGGGCATGAGTCTGTAAATGTCTTGCCCCTAAAATAAACTATTTAGGGACTCTCAACACTTCATATTAATAAAAAATGCTTGACGTTCAAATCCTGTGACGTACGGCACTATATTAAGTGCACTAAGTTTGTAACTAGTAAATTAATTACACTCCCCTAGAATTCAATTCAGCCTCTGATGCATGACGTCCTCTAGTGTGGATGTAGTTTAAAATATATTACAATAGCAAACAGTTATTTTAAACTGTAATAATATTTCACAATATTACTGTTTTTGCTGTATTTTTCATTAAAATAAATGCAGCTTTAGCGAGCACGAGAGACTTTCAAAAACATAATAATAAAATCGACCCCAAACTTGCACATCTTAAATATAAACATCTTTATATAAAGAACATGCTTCACATATTTTATGACCTTTGGCTATAAGCCAATTAAAAACCACAGAAAACAATTTCAGACTGTTGTTATTATATCAAACTATGTTCCAATTAGAAATTTTATTGTATTTAATTAATGTGCAATTAGTGACATAGATTAGAAAAACAGTGGTTAACCCCACAATTAACATGAACAATAGCTAAGACTAAATGGCTAGTCATTGTAAGTGTTTAGAAATTAACACAGCTATATTATTATCTGATCTGAGAACAGTGAGAATCATAAATTAAACACATACACACTTTTTTTTTTTACAAACAAGCTAGTACTGATTTGATCCACAGAGGGAAGTGTCATGATGAGAGCTATTAATCACTGTTCATCTGCATCTCTCTCCTGTCTGCTCCTCCCAACACCCTCAAATCATAACGCTGAGCCCTCCAAGCTCTAAACCCAACACCAACGCTATCCATAATAAAAAACTCATGAACTGCAAACATATTTTACATCAGTATAAGGCTTTTTTTTTAATAAGCTGGACTTTGGCCCATGCAATCATTGATATTCAATATCAAACTGCTAATTAGTTCCTTTGAGAAGAGCTTTTGGCTGAATGGTGAAGTATAGGTAGCCATTAATGTAATGCCTGTGAACCAACACAAGAGACTCCAGATGGCAGAATGCCAACTATTTACTTTGAATAGAACACTAATTCATTTTTTCATATGTTTTTTCTTCTTGAAATTTTAGTTTGAAGGAAGCTACAAACTTAGAGAAAACCACATCAAGTCTAAATTATTTCTTTAAATATATCAGCGCAAGGCTTCCCAAGCTTTATTGAATTCATTAGATGTAAAATGTTTACTTGAAGTATGGCCTGAAAGGTAAAGATAAAATATTTAATTGGTTTTAGCAGGGGTTTTATTTTGATTGTTTATTTAAAAATTATTCATATATAGGGCTGCACATATATCATAGTTTGTTTTAGTAGTAGTAGTAGTGTTGGAAAGGTTACTTTGGAAATATAATAGGTTACAGAATTTACCTTATTTAAAATATAATGTCGTGAAACGATTTCAATTACTTCATTACTTTTCTAAATTTCTAACAAATGTTTTCAACTGAGAATAAATTTCAAACATTTTAAAGCAGGCAGGGTTAACTTTACAGTAATACTCAAAACTGAGTTCTGTCAGACTTTCCAAATCCTTCATCACTTGAAGATATAGTTTAAATTCTTTGTATAGCTACGACAGGAAACACTGGTATCTAACAACGCCTTGGAAAGAAACAGTTAATCTTAAAAAATCAAGCATGTACATAAATCCAGAAAGGAAATAAAACAATTATCAAATAAACATGTGTCCTATTCTGTGTCTCAGTAACTGTAACTGATTACAGTTACTTTTTTGTAATTAAATTAAGGAATGCTGTTACATGTAATAATACTGGCAGGATTTAATAAAGATGCACAGTAAAGAATTAGCGTGAAAAGACTTGGACACAGTTATTTTTGCACCTGACCTTATTGGATATGAATTTGTAGGAGTTAACCTTTCAGACGCAAAATTAATGGGAGGAGAGTGTTAAAATGAATCGTTTGTGCTCATCAAATTGCTGGTATTTGCACCATTATTTAATGGCCAAAAAAAAAGCATGTTTTAAAGCAGGCGGTAATTTGAGCTGCTCTTGGTAGATTGCGCTGGTCATTATGGAAATGATCTGGCTGTGTCAGTGTTCTTTAATGTGCGCATTGTTAGTAAATCATTCCTCCGAATTTTCCCCTCCCATCTGCTTTTATCACAATTGCTCTGTAAAATAAAAAATATTACAGGCGTAATAATTGTTTTATTTTACATTGCAAATTACAATACTATTATTATTTCTTAAATTCTCAATTTTCAAATGTTTAAAGGGATAGTTCACCCAAAGATTAAAATTCTGTTATCGTTTACTCACCCTCAGGTAGTTCCAAACCTGTATGAATCTCTTTGTTCTGAAGATATTTTGAAGAAAGTTTGTAACCAGGCTGTTTTGGGGCACCATTGACTTCCATAGTAGGAAAAAATATACTATGGAAGTCAATAGTGCCCCAGAACTGCTCTGTTTCCCACATTCTTCAGAATATCTTCCTTTGTGTTCAGCAGAACAAACACATTCATACAGGTTTGGAACTACTTGAGGGTGAGTAAACGATGACAGAATTTTCATTTTGGGTGAACTATCCCTTTAAATCTTCCTGTTGTTATTTTAGTGGAATAGCTACTGGTTAAATGCTGTAAAAGGATGAAAACGGTGCAAACGAGTAAATAAAGTGAACATAGTGTATACAATGTTTTCCCAAAATGCATGTTAAATGAGTTTGTGAGAAGTCACATTGAGGTGCATACACATTATGTAGCCACATCTATTTATTTGAACTTTGTGCTCAGTTTAATCTCACAAAACCCCATTTGGGAAAGCTGTATGTATTAGATGTAGTAGATACATCTGGTCAGTTACCAAAGACTGAAAACAGAAATGGTGTCACATGAAACTCATGAAACATTACATTTACAACAAGCACGAGGAAACCATAGAGAAAACATTTCCTTTCTCCAGCGTGACTTAATTATGGTGCGTCAGTCTTCACCCAGGGCCATTTTTTGTTTGTTTACTGGTAAGAAATGGATTAAGTTCTCTACCTGAGACTGTGGCATTTAATTTTCTCCTCAATCATCCATCCCACCCCTCAAAGCTGGTCTTTACATACTGCAATTGCTTAGAAACATGCACAGTGGCTTGGCTTCTATGCATGGATGCATAATTGCCTTTGTAAAATGCATAGAAAGTGGAGAAGATGCCTGAAAAAGACTTTGCATGCGTCACAAGTTTCCCTCATAATCACTCCCTGCACATTTTATAGGGCATTTTAATAATCTACGCTCGCCCTGATTGCAAGGTGAGAGAATTCAAAGAAACATCACTATTACAAGAATCAAAGTCAGACTGCCTTCGCAAACCTTATCAGCACAAACAGGCGACCATTTGATGGATGTGACTCACCAAATCATTTATTCCAATACTGTTCCAGCCTTGCATTATGGGTAGGAAGGAAATAACGGTTGGGATTATCCAGCATCCTCCGATCATTAGAGCCACTCTCAGCGGTGTCATCTTATTCCTGTAAACCAGCGGCTGGCAACAGATGGCATAGTACCTGGAAGGAAAGGTAAAGAAACAGCATGTTGAATACTCTTCATTTCTCCAGCCATATAGTACATACAAAATAATTAAGATGAAATAACTGTACATAAATGTGGCTAAAAATATTAATACGTAACCACAGGTATATACATTTTCTTGGAAAATGCATTTCCAATATGCCTGTGAAAGACAACAACCTTGAAAAACCTGAAGGATGATGACCTGTCAGTGGCCCTGACTGACAAAATGTCAACCTATCAAGCATCTGGAAGACTCAGAAAAAACACATTCTGTCAAGCTGCTAGAGCTTTTTAACCTTTTTGATCTGCTTTTTTAATCAGCTCAAGGTTGTTGGTAAAATGACACTGTTGACATTAAAGGTGCAGTGAGTAATATTGACAGCTAGCAGCTGAAATGTGTACTGCAGTCCAAGTTCAAAATATTGGAAAGTGTTGTTTCTCTGGTCTCTCCTCCTCAGACTGGACGCTCATGCGGGTTGCCAGATTGAGGACACGGAACAGAAACGACTGCAACTAACAATGGAAGGCAACAAGCCTTACACTGTAAATTAATGAGTTGATTTATCCAAGTTTTAATATTGCTCTGGTCATAGAGCTTTTTAGATGGATGGGTTTTTTTTTAGGTTTAGGTTTTTTGCTGGCTTCCATGGCAGCAATACACTGTGTTTTCCACCAATTGGCAACCCGGAGTGTTGCAATACTATTGGGTAAACTAGCAGTGGGCAGAGTCACACAGACCAAAACAAAAACAGATATTCTGACACAGAACACACATTTCAATGTAGGATAACTGACTGTAGCACTGATTTTCAGAGAAACAAGTATGTGAACTTAGCATGTTGCCTAATTATTTGCAAACATATGGTATATATATATATATATACATACATATATACACACATATATATATATATATATATAAAATCAGACAAATTGCATACAGCATACCTTTAACTATAGCATCTAGTCTCTGTAGAAAACCATAAATAGGGTTAAGAAAGAAAAAAAAACTTGTGACTGTCAAATAAATGTCTCTCAGTTAACAAAGACTACTCTCAGTTTGAGAGAGGAAAAATAAAGATTTAAAAGGTGAAGTCATCCTTGACCTGCACAAATATATGTAACTTGGTGACTCAAAGTGTCATAAAAGTAACTGCACAACAAAAGCCCTTCTATAAAGGGTATAAGGGTACTGCTATAAATACTTACCAACTGCTAAACTAAAAAAATCCAAAAGTTAAACTATTTTTGCTTGATAGAAACAGTCTCTGACTTGTTGAAGAACTGAAGATTTAAGGAGCATGCCCCAAAAGGTCTTTACCCCTTACACAACCTTTCGCCCTTCACTTCCCATCACGTTTGAAGCCTCACACTTTGCCATCTACTGCACGTCGTGAGCTGAGCCTCGGATGAACATTTTGTGCCTTGTGGCTGTCAAGGATGCGTGTTTGGAGAGGTCTGCTATCTCAAAGACTGAGGGAAAACGCCACAGAGGACAGACTTTACTCACAATCCCTTCTACTAAATGGGACAGGTCTCTCTTTTTCTCTCTCTTTAACCCAGATGTGTCAAAGCTTCAGTCTGTGTGTGTCGAGGTTCCTGTTTACAATCATGCCTCTGGCCATAGAGTCTGCTAACCCAACCATGTGCTCACCACAGCATGTTTAGAGATACAACATGCTCTACCCCATGCATCAGTATGGCCTCTGCCCCTACAGGTCAGAGTTTGGGTTTTACTGGGCTTTGAGGCATCAGTGCATGTCCAAATTCTGGAATCCTGTTTTTATAATTCAATTTGGTGGTGCAAAAATGACAAATTTCACCTTGCTGGAAACACAACAGGTGTTCTGAGTCATCTGTTGTGTCTAATTGACAACATAACTCCACTAAAATGCCTACGTTAGGTCCCCAAATAACGTCCTGATGCAATATATTGACTCTTTACATGGGGGCGTTTGAATGGGACTCACATATCATTCTTCTGTAACAAAATTGGAAAGGTTAGGGCTTAGGAGATTTGCAGCAGCGAGACGAAGTATTTGTTAGCGGGTCAGAAGCACTGAACAAGCATTACTCACAGTCTTAAATCATTCCCAGCTTGTGTCAGACGGCTCTGTGCTGCAATCCAGCACTGGACTCTTTCCGAATTGCACATTTGGTCATTTTTTACAGTTGGGTCAGTTAAATAAGTTTAAAGGATCTCTGTTTTACTGTTCAAAAGTTTGGTGTCGGTAAGATTTTTTTATGTTTTTTGAAAGAAGTCTCTTATGTTAACCAACGCTGCATTTATTTAATCAAAAATAGAGTAACAACTGTAATATTGCGAAATATTAGTACAATTTAAAATAACTATTTTTCTATTTGAATATATGTTAAAATGTAATTTATTTCTGTGATCAAAGGTGCATTTTCAGCATCATTACTCCAGTCTTCAGTGCCACATGATCCTTCAGAAATCATTCTAATATACTGATTTGCTGCTCTAGAAATATTTCTGGTTATTATTAATATTGAAAACAGCTGCTTAATATTTTTGTAGAAATCATGATAATTTCTTTCAGGATTTGTTCATGATAAGAACAGTGTTTCATTGAATTAGGAATCTTTTGTATCAGTAAAAATGTCTTTACTGTCAGTTTTGATCATTTTAATGCATTCTTTGCTGAATAAAATTATTATTTTAAAAAACAAATTACCAACCACAAAGTTTTGAACAGTAGTGCAGTTAACTTTGTTTTTATTGTTCTGCAACTTTACCCAAGACGTCTGACTTTGAAGGTTGTACACACCTGCTTTTGTTTCGTTTAATTACATAGTGCCTCTTTTGAATTGGATCAATTCCGCCCACAGTAAAAGTCATGCACTCTCTTGGAGTATTCCCATTTCTCTAAACAGCTGAATTGGGACAGCATAACTAAGGCTACACATAAGCATAATGGGCTTAATGTTCTCTCATTGTTCTGGCTGCATTTACTTCAGCCAGTGTTAATAAAACGAAACATAATTAAAATGAGGTGACACAATTACAGCAATTGCTTTAGTGCATAAAGAACAATATGCAAGATGCTCATTAAAATCATCACATGCGCAAGATGTCCACAGGGATTTGGCCCTTATATTTTCTTGCGCGTCTCTGGCTGATATTAGCAAGTGATAAACAAATTACCACCGCTCGGCCTTTCACACCTACATCCAGTCTGCTGTGAAGAATTCTTACTGGAAGACTTGCAATTCTTGGGCTGACTGTCAGCCATGGTCTATTGCTGCTTATGCCAACCACAGCCCTGTCAAAGATGGATGTCACAGAGACACTTCTGTGTACGTGCTCAACCAGCATATTGATTTCTCACCGTGGCACCTGTAAGCGCTATCTAAAGGGATGAAAGCAATTGCAGTGGAAAAAAAGCAGGCAGACTTGAGACAACATTACACTTCCAATGAACAGTATCAGCTTTGACTCACACGGTGCCCGAGGCGAGGGACGAACAACCTTTATTTTAATAAATGAAATGATCAACTACACAGTAAGATTCAAACATGTGATAAAATGTACCAATACAACAAAACACCTTGGGTAAATTTGGTGGTAACAGATACCATATTTCTCCACACTGTAAAACCGAACAGTGAAATGAATTAAAAGAAAATAGTTAATTTCACTCAAATAATAATGAAAGTTCATTAGACTTAATTGAAATAAGTTCTGTAAACTCAAAATGTCATTGTAGTAAGGTGAACTTAAAATGATTGTGTTTTCTAGTTCCCAGCATGCTTTGCATCAGACAACAAGGAACATGTAGAAATGAAGTGTTATTTTGTTTGCTTTTGCACAAGATTAACATAGAGACACACACACACGTTAGTACTTAAATGTTGTGTTATGTTAGGATTTACATAGGTTTCTGTTATGTTGGTTTTGTAGTGTTACCGTTCTGGTGAAGAGTAGATGTGGTTACGTTAAGGATGGCTAGCAAACCTTAAAGATTACATATACTGCATGTTGTTTAATTATTTACATGCAAGGGTGTTGTGAGTCTTTTAGAGAATGTCTTTTAGTGTGCTGTTGCAAACTTGCACTTAACTATAAATATCTGAATGAATGTGCTGTTAATGGAAGCAAGTTGTATATAATGATCATTGTGATGAGTGGGGTGGGATCATGGAAGTGAGGCTTGGTTTGGCTCACAGTTGATTGATCATGTTAAGAATTGCAAATAAATTTTGTATTACAAGTTTTGTGAAATGTTATGTTTGAATATGCAAATGATGCATTATCTAATTAAATAATTTACACATATTTGCATACATTAATCTGAACACTAGATAAAGCCAGGTATAAAATTATTGTTTCATTTGCTGATTTCAAAAGAGTCAAAGGCAAATGTACAGAGGGGATTCTGGATTGGAGTTTTATATAATTTTGTTTTACCAGACAAGTACAATCCAGCATCAGACAATTAATTAATTACAAAAACGACATTATTAATCACATTACAATATTGAGCCGTACAAAACAAAATGATCTATTTTTATACCCTTTACTGGAATGAAACCTATGCATTCCCTAGATTAAAAAAATGTATTGAGAATAATAAAAGTCAAATAAAATAATAAAAAATGAAAAAATACTATCAGCAAACAAACCTGTGCACAACCAAAATTTAAAGTGATAAGTTGACTTAACTTAAAAAAAATTCAGGAAACCCGTTGCCTTAAAATGATTAAGTAAATAATAATTTAAAAAAAAAATTAATTAAGTGAATTGTCAAGTTCACTTAACTTTTTTTTTTTTTTTTTTTTAATTATTATTTACTTTTAATTTAATTTTAAGGCAACAGTTTCCTCATTTTTTTTTTAAGTTAAGTCAACTTATCACTTTTTACAGTGATAAAACAATGTATAAAATCAGGCAAATGATAAAAAACGTTCTATAAAAAAATCTCAGTAAAAGCCTTCAGAATATACATAGAAATAAAACTGCAAAGTCTGGTATGTATAAGTACAAGTGAAATGGAGATGTAATCTACAGACACAAAGAGATAAAGTGCAATAAAATAAATACTTAAAAGTGTATTCTGAATGTTTTCATTTCAGCAGCCTGAAACAGCATGTTAAGTAAAGCCAAAAAGCCCAAAAATCTTGTATGAAGCAATATACATAAATGTTAGCGATGTCAAATGGCTCACTGATCATATATGTGATAGTATGTAATCATAGAGTTCAAAATTTTAGGTACCTCAATAAAAAAATAAAAAAAACATGACACTATAAATTATCGATCACCTGTCTATAGCAGCAAGTCCCATCAGGCCACCGCATGGCTTTCCTCTGAAAACACACACTGAATTTCAAGAAGCACTGAAGCACTGTCCATATGGTGCGCACTGGTTTTATATTTGATCAGAAAATTCGAAATCAGACCTGTGATCAGAATCCACAATCTGCAGTGAGTTTTTGCACAACTCCCGAAGCATATGAACGATCAGTCATGCAAACGGGTTTCCCTGAGGGTCCAGGCCCGTGAGGGAAATAGCATCGTGAAAGTCTGCGTGAAAATCCAATTCCAAGCTTGGGTGGCATCGGACAAGCGTGTGATGTGGAGAAATTAACCTCCAGCCAAATGAAAAGCAAACGTCTGGGCTGAACGGACAGACAGCCGCTTCTAATGACTAGAAGCTAGAGCCACCTATATCACTGCTTTCACAGCCTCATGCTTCTGCTGACCGTTTCCCTCTCTGAGGCTCTTTCAAGATTCAAGCTTCATTCATAAATGGAGGAATATGAATGCAGAAGAGAACTGAGATAAGTGCGCCTATTTTTAGTGGGTTTTATAAAGTTTATAAATTACTCATACAAAGGCTCTAGGCTGTCTAAGTAGTTCTAGAGATCTAGTAGTCTGGACAGAAAGCCCATGTGACGTCCATACAGATTGAAAAAGATAATTCTTGCTGGCAGTAAAACAAGTATGGAAAACACACAATCTTTATTGTTGTCATATAAAGTTTAGGACAGAAAAGTGCAAAGTTCTTCGTACTAAAAACGGAAGCTGAGATACAAGGGGAACGTATCACACTCATGCTGTTTTGCCAATAAAAATGACACATACTAAAGGGTGCATGTGTATTTAAATGATTACGACCTCGAATGAAATCTTACAGGAATGCATCAGCCTAATGAGGAATAACACTGCAGTCCCACTGCGCAGCAGTCTACGGCAAATTTCGTAACCACCGCTGAAAGACATCCTGACGGCTCCCCTGTTGCTCTTTTGTTCTCTGTGTGGAGACTGATCAGGTGCAGCACTCCACATTTCATTTCTGTAGTGCCATCTGGGTCTCTTTCTTCCATACTGCTGAAGTCTGCAAATAGTCGTGACAGTAAAAGCTCCTAGATCAATTTACAACTTGCAGACATTTTCTTGCCAGGTCACAGGCTCTGTGATGGAAGTTGCAGAGGATTTTGTCTGCTTACTGGAATGTTGTCAGTACATACTACGCTACTACAGAACCATACCTTTACACTGAAATCAATCTTATTTTCCAAATGCTTTTGCATTGTTTTTGAGTAAAAATAAATGAAAAGGCATTGCAACTACAACTAGTTGCAAATGTATTCAGTGTCAACATGAAAATTCATTCGCAACCCATTTTAATTCTGTAACAGTGATATTTACAAGTGATACTACATGTTTAGCAAGATTTCCTTTTTTTTGGCGAGTTGTGAATTGGTTGATTCATGTATTGATTCTAGAGGCCTCAATGCAGTCAATTGTGGAGGATTAAATTACTGGCAAAAACTTTAAAAGAGGCTTTTGGACCAGGATAAGGAGGGCTGAAGGTCAAGTTCAGCCTCAAGACGCATCCCAATAGTGATGGTTCATTGTCAAAACTATAAATATAATTTATTGCTGTAACCTTTATTGCATAACATAATTGGCAGCTCATTACCTGGGATGTTATTATGCAAGATTTATGCAAACCAATACTGACAGACAGTCACCAGATTATAGTATGGCACTTCTCAGACATTCCAAAACTCGACAACTGCATTTCAGTTGCATTTCAACATTCAGTACGTTTACATGGACAACGATATTCTGATTTTTAACACGATTAAGACAATACTCTGATTAGGAATCTATCATGTAAACAGAGATTTTTGATTACCTTAATCTGGCATGCAGTATAGACATGTACACACCTTAATCACATTATTACCGTCATGTAGGACTTTTCTCTGCATTTCGCGGCAGGATACACACATGGCAATGGTTAAGAGTTTGACAGCAAATGAAAGAGCATGGTTTCAACAACTCTGTCATCTGTTTGCACATATGCACCAATTGTAGAGTGTGCATCTCGAGGTCCAGGTGCTCTCTGGTCTAGGGTTTATCACAATACATCAAAGAAAACTTCAGAATGACTATGGCACTCTTGTAAATTAAAAAGCTTTTATTATCAGACAGCTACATCCAGGAAATCTAAAAACTCTCTTAAATCATTAACTGCACTTGAAGCTTTCATAAAATTAAAAATTAAACACCCGAACTATATATGGCATCATAACGAAGACAAACTTATAAACTTATATGTTTATACGTGAACTTCTGGAGGAGACTTCGGATGGCGTCGCATGGGGACGTAATGATATGTGCCATTAATCGATCTATGCACTATAACATGTAAAACAGGAACATTCACAGGAATATTCTAAAAGTAACTAATGTAAACACCTTAATCATAATGCCTTATTTAGAATAAGGTAAATAATTCGATTACTGATGTCCATGTAAATGTAATCATTGATTTCAATCAGCGAAAACAAGCCAGATCGCCGCCAAGCAATGCAGACAGGATTAACACATTGTGTGCCTACATAGCTACAATATTTAGCTATTGGTTAACATTAATTACAATGTTAACTACTGACAAGATTTTAGAAAGATTTGGCTGCCAGGATTCATTAATAAATATCTAAATAGACATGTCAAAATAGATTATACCACGGTTGGTCTAAATTCTTGATTCTGATCGGCTGGAATGTGTCCATTAATCTGCTGTTTGACCTCTTCATATTTAAGGAGAGAACTAGTCTATAGTTTCCAATGTCAGGCATTGCTTGTTATGATTTTCAAGGGCGTAAAATTTAGCAGAGATGCTATGACATGTCCCAAATATCCAGTGACTACTAAACTGTCTCTAGCAGTAATTTCAATCAAATCAGTCTGTTGTCTGCTGTTATGTCCGCACGAATGCCAAAATCAAACCTACACCTTTGACATTGTCCAATCATTTAAAGCACATAGCGATGTATTATCGTTGCAAATGAAAAATGAATTGAAAAAGCAAATAAAACCTTTGAATAACAAGACATACAATACTGAAAAATGAAAATGTTGTCATCAGAAGATATTTATATATAAAAGAAGATAGATTTTGCATGAAATATCTCTTTAATACCAGCTGCTGTTTTGCAGTTTTTAATATCAGTTGCAGGTCTGTTTCTCAGGTAACTTTATGCCAAAAGGCAAAGATAATGATAATGAGAGTAATGATTTTTGCCATTGTGGCAGGCTGACATTGTGTTTTGTGCTATGACTCCAGTGTGTGTCATTTTCCGCATGGCTTACTCTGATGTAAGCACAATTTAAGGGCAAAACCTTTGGGACAGCTTTGTGCATGCTGTATTCTCTTCACCTATTTATACCACCATAAAGTATATAACCTTGCTTATCGTGTATATTGCACAAGTCACCCAGAAGACTACAATGAATTTCTCACCTACTGATACACACAGCAATTACCAAGAAGAACTAAGGAAGTTTCTAAAACATATGCAAGTGGCAGTTCGTGACGCACAAATAACACAGCTAACGAGCACCTACAATTAGTATTCAACTGGAATGAGTCAGATGAGTGGAGGCATAACGGAGAGCACTAAATTAAGCATTAAAATCAACAGTGAGACTGCAGATCATCTGAAGACACGTATCGCAGACTCTAAACACATGCTGCTCGGCGCGTGAGGTTTGTGTGAGAAATGAGAAGAGACTGCTACTAACCCGAAGGCTGAAGAAGAATTACATGGGAGAAAACAGCTTTTAAGAACAAGGCGGAGCGCATTTCACACAGTCTAAATTGAGATGACATGGCTATTATTGCTGTATGTGCTAAGTGAGTGCCTGAAGGACACCCGGCCAGCCTCATTGTCAAAACTCAGAAGGGCAAATGACTTGTGAAATAGCTGGAATGGGCACCATTTCCCTCGCACGAGATTCATGATTGCAATAAGTGCCGCCTGTAGCCGAGTCGACTGGATCCTCTTCATTCCTTCGCACTCAGGAAAACATTACTGTTCTTATGAAAATCACACGCGGCACGGGAGTAGATGCCAGGTGGAGCGTGAATGCAAGATGCGATAAATAGTAACAGGAAAGACAAGATGAACAGAAACATGGAGATAATGAACAGAGTAGCATATAAATCTCTCTCATAAAAATGATTGTTTATTTTTCCAGCCCCCATACAATCACGTAAAAGCATCTGCTACATTGCTATTAACAAATCAAGGCTATTAATGGGTTTAATAAGGTATAAAATAAGTTTCTTTTTTAAAAGAATTTCTTCTGTGGAAAATAAAATACATTTAATTAAAGTGTTTCAAAAAAACAAACATTTTTTTGGAAATTAACTTCACACAAATGACTTCATATGACTTAGAATATACTGCACAATTTACTTTGATGTGTTTATGGTGTTTTTGGACTGTTCTCAGAGCTTGACAAACCCTGGTCACCTCTATTGTCAGTATAGAGAAGAGAGCAGCTTGGACTTTCTGCTAAGTTTCTCCAGAAGCTCTGACTTGGAAGTCGACTACATACAATCCCTCACATTTCTGCATGTAGCATTATATGATGCTCCAGTTGTCTGTCTACAATAAAATTATCTTATACTGAAATATCCCTTGTGAAAAAGAAGTGCACTTAATTGTATTGAATGTGCACTTGTACTTCAGATCTTAAAAACTGTACTAGCAGATAATATTAATATGATTGCAATTAATAAAAGTACACTGTAATAATGTTATATTAAAAAGTCCAGTACATTTTAAATAATTTTGTTTATAACTGATTATCATTTTAATTGGAGTGTGTTGAAGTACTAAATTGCAGCTCCATCATTACAGACAACAAATATTTTTAAAAATTCATGATACACAATGTTCAGAAGAAACAACATGAAAGAAATTCTTGTCTGAACATTCAGTAAGATATTTCAACATAAATGAACCATGCAACATAAATATGAAATTACATGAGCTGTACTCTACTGGGTTAAAAATGCACTCTGTCATATCAGCATATGTTTTTCCTTACTTCAACCCATTAAATTAATTTAACCAATTTCAACTTGATTTTTTTAAGTTCAACTAAATTTTAAAGTCAAGTGTACATTTTTAAGATTTCAGTTGTAATAACCTGCACAGGCAATTTGATTGAACTTAAATTTTTAAGATGAAGTCAAGTCAAGTCACCTTTATTTATATAGCGCTTTTACCAATACAGATTGTGTGAAAGCACTTAACAGTATCAAATTGGAGGACAGAGTGTCAGTAATATATAATGATAAGATTAAACACTCAATTTTCAGTTAAAGGCATTTCATTATTGAATTCAGAGATGTCATTGTCTAGCTCAGTTTAGTTTAAATAGTATCTGTGCAATCAAATCGACGATAATCAAGTTAAGAAATGAAGTATATGGAATAACTGCATTCAATATAAATTTAAACTACTATAGATTTTCATTTAATTGCACTTGCAATTGCACATGCAAATAAGTGCCCAAAACATACCTGTACATGCATCTTCCTTTACAGTGTATTATTTCTGTAGCAAGCACTCTTTAAAAAAAACTGCTAAAGTGTTCTTCTTTTTCTCAAGGAATCTTATATGAAAATTGATTGCTATGATTTATTTGATTTATATTTAATAAGATAGTTCAGCCAAAAATGAAAATTCTGTCATTTACTCGCACTCAAGGTGTTCCAAACTTGTGTGAGTTTCTTCTGTTGAACATGATAGAAGATATTTTGAAGACTGTTGGCAGTAGCTGTTGCCTTCCATATTATTATTTATTTTCCATACTATAGAAGTCAATGGCTACCGTCAGCTGTTCAGTTACCAACATTCTTCAAAATATCATCTTTTGTGCTCAATGGAAAAACAAAAATCATACATGTTTGGAACAACTTGAGTTTGAGTAAATGACTGAATTTTCATTTTTGGGAGAACTGTCCCTTTGAATAACTTTTTACATCATGACCATTGCATCAAATGCAGCTCATGATGCCTTAAGACAGCTATTAGAAGAAATAGAAGCTAAGACTAGTAAGTGCAGACTGCAGTACTGTATGTTTGTTTGTAGACAGGCTATGTAGCAACGTAGATTGTTACATCATTATTTGACTCAAGTCAGTGGAAACAGGCCAGTGTAAAGAACAGAGAGAGAGAGAGAGATGTACACGTCAAACGAAGAAAGAGCAAACCAAATATTATGAGTCCCCTCCTCTCACTGTGCCCTCATGCCCCCTTTAACAAGCGAAGCACTGGAAGGCGGCCCGTGTGACTTCAGGGGCCGAGTGACGTAAACCAGGGAAGCAGCTGAGCACTCAAAGCTCATCCTGAATATCAGCGCTGATGTCTAATGCATCACTCTGGGGTAAAGGGCCAGAGCTGAAAGGGTGGTTCATGCAAACTAAGGCTTAGTGCTTTATTGAACTGCTAAGTGGAGTAGCTTTACAATGTGCCAGTGTCACACAAGACGCTTGAGATACTAAACCACGTTTGAGTACCTCTTATTTTCTCCTTTTATTATTCACGATGGAGTGTTTGCTTCCGACGGGAATGAGGCCAGAAACTAAATAGAATGTCAAAGCATGCAATGGATTACAGTTGAATGCCCATTCTTGGAGTTCAGATGAATTATCCATTAGAGTTGCACGCAGAAAAAAGATAAGCTCAGACTGAGAAAAACATGGCAGGTTTAATAAAAACGTTCTTCTTGTGGTTTCTGTATTTCTTTGTTGTTTGTTCTTGCGGTTATTACTGTAATTCTTTTAAAAGCAACAAGCGCGAGCCAAGTGGATGGAAATACAGACACTTTAACAAACAACCTTAACGTTTCACAAGGAGCAACAATCGTTCATGAAACCTACATCCTTTATGCACTGTCAGTCATAAACATATGCAAAACTGAACATAAGAATTGATTATCCATATTGTCACCACTGTGCACTTGAATGAAGCACTTAACCTCTGGCTGCTCCAAGGGATTTTCACGGAAGTTGCTTTGCATAAAAACATCTGCTACAACTGAGATTTTTAATCTTTTCTGGACTATCAAATATACTGATCCCTTGTAGGGGACACCTTTTCTAAATAAAGTATATATTTTCATGCATACAAAAAAAAAATAAAAAAAATTATATATATATATATATATATTAAGTTTCTATAACTTAAAACATGTTGATACTTATTATATTTTTATTGTGTATAATTTTAATTAAAATGATTAATTCATTTAATACAATTATTAAAAGCTTTATATACAAATTCTGTAACTGTACTAATGTCAAAACTAATTAAAATTGTAATTTATTATAACATTAAAATATTTAGTAAAATATAGTAGTCAATAACATTTACTTTCAATTAGACTGGCATTTTTTGTCAGGTGTATACATTTTTAAAACTATTTTAAAAACTAGACCTTTTAATAGAATAAAATAAATGTCATTAATCTCCAACTAAATTAATTTTCAACTATAAAGAATAAAACAAATTACAGAAAAAAAAAAGAAAGTGTTATATATATATATATATATATATATATATATATATATATATATATACACACACACACACACACACACACACACACATATAATACAATATAAAATTAATACCCGTACTCAGCAAAAATCCATTAAATTGATCAGAAACGACAAGGTTTGTATTTCAAATAAATGATATTCTTTTAAACTCTCTATTAATCAAAGTATCCTGAAAAAACAAATGACAATTTCCACAAAAATGCACAGCACTGTCAACATTGATTATAACAAAAAATGCTCCCTAAACACTCAGTGCCTAAAAAAAGACTTGTTTTTTTCCCTCTCTCAAATGTTCTCTGGACCCATTAGCATCTCTTAGTGCTCCTCTAGTCTGAAAACCCTTCTATTTACAAATTCTAAGTTGTCCAGCAACAAGATGTTTCTCAGACTTTTACATTTCACATATTTTGAACCGTTTGCCTGTTACTTGACTAAGAGTTTATTAGGTTCATAATCACAGTGTTGTTGGACGAATTACTTGGCAAGGGACTTTGTGTGGCCACACATAGATCGCCATGGAAACAGCATCCCTACACAGTCCGCAGAACTAAACTCTCAAGTGCTCGTCCTCTGTGGCAAAACAATTTACGGCTGCCATGACAACAGCATCCGCAGTCATGTGTCAAGACTATACATTCATGGAATTTCAATTAATAGCATTTGATTCATACGCAACCAAGACGCCTCAGGAGAGTCCAGTAATGAAAGGGTGTTTGTTTTTACCTGTCGAGGGAGATGCAGCACAGGTGTAGGATGGAGGCGGTGGTCAGCAGCACGTCCAGAGAGGTGCGGACCAGGCAGAAGGTCTCTCCATAGATCCAGTTCTGATGGATCAGTTCTATGGCACCAAACGGCATCACCAGCACTGACACCAGCAGGTCAGCAAACGCCAGCGAGACAATGAAGTAGTTGGTTTTGATTTTCCTGCGGTAGAATAAAAAAGCATATGTTCATTTCTTCTTTTCAATGAATTCAGCTGAAAAAAAAAGTCATTCTATAACATAGGTACACATCACATCAGAAAAAAAAGTGTAAAGACAACACAGTATGATTCTTCAATTAAAATGGGAACTGACTAATGGTTTCCATTAACAAAACTGGGAAAACAATATTGGTTTCAGTGGATATTACAGATATGTTTTTTAAATTTTACATTTTTTTTAATAACGATGATTAAACATTATATTACAGAGTAGTGTTGTCAAAAGACCCGGTACTTCGGTAGCCTACCAAGTCGGTACTAAAGAAATGAAAACGTCACGGTACCAAGTTGTTTTAAGTACCGGTGGTACCGAGTACCCGGTCAACCCGGTTCTTGGCGTTTGATTTCCGCGATGCAGAAAACGCGGACGGAATCTCGGAATCCAGTTATAAAAACGGAATTCATAGTTTAGCACAGAATGTCACGGAATTTGTCAAAGTTTAGATTAATTAATCAAAAGTAGGTCATTTCAGTTAGATCAAATCGCGATATGGACCAGTATCTGCAAATATTAAGCCGCAAAAGTCTATTCAAATGTGAATCCTGTATGTTCTGCGAGTCTCTGTGTGAATGAATGAATGGCAGAGACACGCGGTTTTGTTTATTATACACTGAAGCGCGCGTGACGCTCGCGGTGATTTCAGCATCTGCTGTCTCAATGAGGACATAAATACATAAACAACATCTCCAGAACTGCTCTGAGAGTCACTTCACGAGCATTTTACCGTTTCATTGAGTAAAACCAGCGTCAATTTAAATGTATTCACGGCAACCCGTCAAAATAAAAGTTCGGTTTAACTAAAGACTGTACCATTATGCTACTATTTAGTAGAATGCATGTGATAGGCTACTACTACTACTGTTGAAAAAATTAATAAAACTTTATTTTTTTAAGAAATAATCACTCAATATTTCTTCCATGTTTTAATTTTAATAGTAAATCCCCTTTATTTACCAAAAAATAAAATGTTTAAATTTCATTAATTAAAAGACAAATTCAATTTGGGTGAAATTTGCTTACTGTTTTTCATACTTTTATTACTTGCGGAAAAACTTGAAACACAATTTTAAATAAGTATAAACAATGGCATTGATTTTTATACATTTTATTTTTGTTTGACTTTATTAATTTAAAAAAATTGTGTGTTTTTTAATTAGCATGTTTTTGTGTTTTGCTTTGGTACCGAAATTGGTACCGAGAACCATGGATTTTCACTGGTATCGGTACCGAATACTGAAATTTTGGTACCGTGACATCCCTATTACAGAGTGTGTTTTTGGATAAAGCCTGTCATGGATAAATAAATATGACACTAAAACCACCAGTAGGTGGCGGAAAGTCTTTTGATGCGTCCCAGTTCGCCAACTTATACTATGCCCTAAAAGGACTGTCTTTATGAATGAATTATTGAATCACACAAATGATTTGTTCAAATACTGATTCATTCAGGAACGAAACACTGAAGTGTTGCTCTGAGATGCACAAATGTTCTGCTCCGGATTTGATTGGAACTATTTTTGTTGGTGAAACAGAAAAAAACAGACAGTTTTGACTGTAATGTAACTCACTCAGTATAAACTTCTTGCTTGTTGAACTGCTGTATAAAATCAATATCACATTCGAGATCACGCTCATACGCTGTTATTTTGGAAAATGGCACTCTTGCTTGTGTGACATTACTAAACTATATTATACCTTATAAATATAAAAACATAAACCCATACAGGGATATTTTTTTGCTACCATAACTTGAATTTAGGGTCTTTCTAAATGTATTTTTTTTTTTTTTGCAAATTGAGTAACATACTTGATAACGCCAGCTTGCACATAGTTAAAATAACAATTACGATATTATCATAGATTATAAATATGTTTTAATCTTGAAGCTTAATCATTAAACACCATTTTAATATTACAAAGAAAAATAAAAAAAATAAATATATATATATATTTTTTATTTTTTTATTAAAAACAGAAAATGAATATACTCCTTGACAATCACTCGAGATCAAATATAGAAAAAATTAAGAGGACACTTAATGTCTTCAAAATGTCTGGTCTGGTCACATGGTTTTGTGATGAACCATTTTTTTTAAATTTAATACATATTTAGACATAACAGAGATTATTAAATTTTATTTTTTTATTAATTTGAATCAAACTGAAAAACAGGGTGCACAAAATATAAGTGTGAGATTATATTATGTATTCTCTTAATGGATAACACATGATATTTCTGAAGAAAAAGTCTAGAAAAAATATAATTATCATCAATGGACAATGTTCCCTGAATTATAAAATGGCCCAAATGTTTGTTCTCTTTCTGGAAATTTTAGGAAAATACATTTTGGAAAGTGGGCACAAAATCAGTATGGAAGTATCGTAAAAGTTGTCCATCTTGGGGCAAACTAAGATTTAAATAAATGCAATAACGAATGTAAACACAGCAGCTAGATAAGATGTGTTGTCGATGAGCAGAAATTCATAATCACTATAAAATCAGTTACTTGGAGAAAACAGTAATAAGATATCTGCTGAAGGTGTATGTGCTATGTGTGTGGTACAGTACGTTGTTGATAGGTTGTCATAATGTTCGGTCCCCTTGAGACTCTCCAGAGCTCTGGGCACCCTATTAATGAGTAATAAAACTATCGCTTGAGCTTCTGAACACACAGATCTATATATAGCTCACTGAGAAGAATTAATAGGCTTAAATCATTCTGTCACGTAACCATAACATGGCATAAAATCCGCATACCAGCTGCCTGTCAACAATATACATGTCTGAAAGAATGCAGAGAGGGGCACTGATTGGCTTTCATGTGCATTTGACGCCAATTTTGAAGAATGAAAAGCATTAGGCATCCGATAATTACGCCATCAGATAGCGTGTCAGTATTTACAAATCCCTTTTGGATGCATCATTAAAGCAAAATGCCATCAGATGTTCCATTTGACTCAATGGAGGGCAGCCTATTTTAAAGGCATTTTTCATTACCGTCATGACATAACGTTTGGCGTGTGACTCGCTCTTTGGGTCTTCTTGGCGACATTGAGAAATGTAGATTATTTTCCCCATGACTTCTATTATCAGATAAGCATTACAAAGGTGGTGGAGTGGAAACATGCCCCTTCAGTGAAAGAATATGGGTGGTATGAGACAGGATAAGCAATTTATAAATCAGAGAGAAGTATAGTATGTGAAAAAGAGGAAGGAATGTATGAAGTGATGTGTGGCATGACGTTTGAGGAGATAAGAAGCCTAGAGCTGCCTCCAGGCTTGAGAGACATCAGAGACCAACAGAATTTACAGAGCTCCCTAAACGCTTTCTTCTCTCCTTCACAGTAAAATAGTGTTCATAGGATACAAAATAATGTGCATTAACTTAAATGTCAAGTTGCCATTATGCAACCTATGAAACATATGAAACAAACATACAAACAAACATATGAAAGGAACATCACTGTTCAAAAGTGTGGGGTTGGCAAGATTTTTAATTATTTTGAAAGAAGCCTCTAACTCTCACCAAGGCTGCTTTCATTTGATCAAAAGTACAGTAAAAACAGTGAAATATTATTATGATTTAAAATAGCTGTTTTCTATTTAATAATGTTTATAATGGAATTTATTAATGTATTGCAAAACTGAATTTTAAGCATCATTACTCCAGTCTTCAGTGTCACATGATTCTTCAGAAATCATTCTAATATGCTGATTTTCTGCTTAGGAAATATTTTTATGGAAGCTGTTTCAGGACAGTTCGATAAATAGAAAGTTTAAAAGAACAACATTTATTTGAAATGGAAGTCTTTTCTAACATTATATATGTTTTTACTTTTGATCAATTAAGCTTAATAAAATAATTTATTTCTTTTTAAAATATAAATTAACAATAATAATAAATCTTAATGACCCTTAACATTGTATATAAGCCTTTTTATTTCAATTTAAATTGTGTCAAATCAAATTGTTAATTGTTTAATAATTGTTGAATTTTTGGGTTGTTGTGTCAGCATTAAATATGGTACACACATTGAAAAAAGACATTGTGGGTTTGTTTTGTGTCAATGGGTACCAAAAATACTGGTTACTAACCTGCTTCGAAATACCTTCTTTTATCTTCCACAGAAGTAAAGTCATTCAGGTTTAGACTGACATGAGGGAAAGTAAATGATGACAAAACTATATAACTGGCTGCCTCAGATATCCGTCTCTGGCCATAACAGTGGCTTCCTTAGAATTGCACATTTGTGATGATGTTGACACTTTCTGGACAGTCTGAGATGATGGTGAGGCGTTGAGATATGATACAGTGTGGGTGGAGATCTGGAACTTCACAAACAAGCACTGTTTTTTCCTGTCAGACATGAACTATTTCTGTTAATAAAGGACTCAGAGCTCCATTCATCTTTCATTGATGCAAAAACAATTGCATAGTTTTCCAAGAACCCAGCAGGACTCCAAAGGAGTAATTAACAAGCTGCTAATTACCCACTGAAATGAAACCCAAAGAGGCTATGTATAAGTGTTTATGAGCTGCTGAACTGCTAAACTAATCAAAAAAACGCCCACTGTTGCCAGAGACACTGTTAAACAATGATGAGCTTGTACACTCGATCTTAACAATTAACCATTAACCTGTGTATTCTGTGTCAAAGACAAGATCACATGGCGGAAGAGTGATCAGACGGCTTATTTTAAGACATTTATCACTACCATCATAACATAACGTTCAGAGCATGACTCCCTCTTTGACACTACAAAGAGTTTCTAGGTAACCTGGATGAATGTAGATCATTTTTCTCATGACTTCAAAGATTTCATGAAGAAAAAAACATACTGGTTCCTCTAGTCTTGAGAGGTGAAAGAACCTACAGTAAGGGTGGGGAAAAAATCTATTCAAATATGAATCATGATTCAGTCTTCTAGCGATTCGCATCGATTCACAAATCGTTCTATGGAGCCATGGTTAGCAGCTTGCTAGTGTTAGCCTGTTACATAGAATTTCACTTAAAAACATAAACAGAGTAAGGAGTGATGACTGATAGGATGATGGCAAATGATTTTCAGATCCTGAGCACCACTGACAAACATCTAATATTGGAAAATTTGTAGTAAGTAAAAAAGTTACTGCTGCTCTGAAAATAAAAAGCGAGCGCACATTCAAAAGCGATTTCAGTGCCCCGCATATTAATAGCGGCTCCCTGGTGCCTGCAATTTATATACAGTATAATTACCCAATGATATAACTGCAAGAGAAAGCATTGAAATATATGTTTTCCTCCCATCTTCCCTTTAGGGGTTCCGTAGTGCACAGAAAACTGGATGTAAAGCGTGATTAGAAATCGAAAAGATTTTAAATCGAATCTGAAGGATCATGCGACACTGAAGACTGGAGTAATTTTGCCGAAAATTACATTTTATATATTCAAATATAAAACCATTATTTTAAATTGTAATAATGTTTCACAGTATTATTGTTATTACTGTATTTTTGACCAAATAAATGCAGCCTTAGTGAGCAGAAGAGGGGGAAAAAAACACCTTCTTATCACCTATATTTAGTGGACATAAAAGTACAGTATATGTTTTTTTCTTATTATTAGTCCTCAGCGGATTTTCAATGATGATCTTTTGCAATATTGTTTCAGTCTGTCAATATACTGTATATTTTTTTGGCCAAAGGTCACTTTCCATCTTATTAGTCTTTTGTAAAATCCTTTAACCAACAAAGACATCCTCCTCCAGAACATTATGGATTTAATGAATTCTGTCATGTTTGAGGCATTCACTGGTTTATAAACATCCCAATTAAAACAAATCATTCCATCTGTTTGACAAAATTTCAAGAAAATCTGTTCACACATGTAAGTGAACCCAAATCCCTCACTGAGCACTAAGTAATTTTAGCTCTTTATCTTTAATCCTGTTCATTTTGAATAAAGTTTAAATGTCTTAACTTGATCTTTGCTACAGCTTATAATAGAAGCACTTGAATTCGGTTATTTGAGTTGATACCGCACAACAAGAACGGTCTGTGCCACTCAGCTAACGTTTAAACCCTGGAAAAGCAGAAAATATCCATCCAGTAAGAATTTCCTTGAAGTCATGTCAGTTCACTGGAGCTGCACAAATGAAATGCTAAAAAGGGCTGTTTTCCCCTGGGCTGACAGATAAGTGGAGAGCGGTGGGCGGAGACGGGCGGTTTCTGACCTGAGCTGCCGGTCTTTGCAGACGGCCACCATAACCAGCAGGTTGCCCAGGACGCTCATGAGCATGACCAGTGACAGGAAGCTGATGAGAGCAACCGTCTTCGCCAACCCGTTGCTGTGGGAACAGAGGGAAGACACAGACTTAGTGAAAATCATTTGAACGTATGGAACGATGAAAATACAAAAAAGTGTCACAGTCTCAAAGGCGATTCAACAGGACTAACAATAGCACAGACATTTCAGTTCCAGAAGACATTACTGGTGCATCATTGTGAGCGAAGAAATACTTTTAATTGTACATTTAATGCATTTAAAGTAAGTTTGATTGTCTAATTATTAAATGTTGACATTTAAGAAAGCTTTCGCCACCTCAATTCCCATGGAAACTGCGGCGTAAAAGCACTGGCCAGGAATAGAAAGCACATTGCCCACACAGTCTGACCGAAAAAGACAATTCCTCCTCATGAAAAGATCATTTCTTTAGGTTACCGATGACGTAGATCTCACAGACGCTGTTTCTAATCATTGGTGGATCAATAATGATTAGCAATGATGTTTAAAGCCTTTCTGCCACATGCATCCGTTAATAGTCTTCATTTACATTCAATTTAGATGTTAGATTGTATTGTGAAAATCATATTCTAGTATACAGTAGTGGCAGAAAAATCATCAGAATGCCTCTTGTACCTATAAACTCTAATGCAATTAGATTATAAGCACAATTCTCTTCCGACGCAGTGTTTTCCCTCAAGATTGACACTGACTATGTAATTGTAGGCTGAAGGCTGTTATTGTGACTGCAGGCGTGAGCAAGAGGTAACCCCCCGCCGCACATTACAGACTAATGAACGGCAGGGAATTTGAGATAAAGAGCCGATAAACCAATAAAGAGTCCGTTCAACCGCGGAGCGTTTGGCACTTCTGTCGTTCATGAGCTATAAAGCTCTGCCTGTCTAAAACATAATAGAAATCAGAACTGTTGTCTGGGTAATGCTTTATAATAAGTAGTAAGAAAGTATTTAGTAATCATTTGCAAACTGTTAGTTTAATGTAAATAGTTATAGTTAATATATACATATAGTGTGTTGTTCATTCATTGTCACAGCAATTAAGTGTTATTGTTTAAATAGCTCTTATGTAAAAAGTTAGATAATGCTTATTAATAGTTCTCACTTTAGATTAGTTCATGGAAAATCAGAAAATGCATTAAACGAACTATCATTGGATTGCATTTACTAATTAACGTTTACAAATACATTAAGCCCATCCCAGAAGCTAAACATTAAACATATAAAAACATGGAAACCCAACATGTGTGCGCGCTTAATATATTTGTAAACATTTAAAAAAAAAAAAAAACTGAATATGAATGCAATTAATGTCCAATAAAGACTGGTTTAAAGCACTTAACTAATGACATTTTTTCTGATGAACTGTGACCTAAAGTGAGAACTATTTATGGTTAATAAGTTGTTAACAAAGCATAAAAAATTTCAAATTCTATAAATATGAGCTTATTAAACAATATCACAATATGATAATTACTGTGACAATGAATAAAGAACTCACTATTTGTATATAGTCTATTAATGCATTAACTACAGTTTATAAAGTATTAATTAGTTAGTTTGCAACTGATTTATAATGCTTTGTTACTGTATATTTTATAGTGTTACTGTTGTGTTGACTTTGCTGCTGAATTTGTTGTTTACATAAACAAATGTGTATAAATCAGACAAGACAGTGTGAAATTTATGACAATTACTTAGATCTTTCACTTAGATTCACTTAGATTCAGTTTCATAAGTTGATATAATCATAGAGTGAGATAACGTAGGTTCATTTGGTGTGCTGTCCATTATGGCAGGGCTCCAGACTACTGGAGTAAAGAAAGAAATATCAATAGACATGAATTTAATATTATAGGTGCTAAGAAATGAAGCAGAAGATGTGGAGGAAGAGGAGGGGTGGCAGAACAGAAGAATTGCCTCTGAAATGAGGTAAACAGTCCTTATGTGTCCTTAAAATATGACTGACAGGATTAAATAAACACACTCGTCTAGAACTTCGTTTTATTTCCATATCATTGAACATAAGCCTAGAGTCCACAGAAATGCATTCTGCAATCAAGCCGTCAGTCTGTGTGGCTACTAAGTCTTTCTTTCTCTTTCTTTCTTTGCAATTTAACAAACAAAATGGGTCTCTGTTAGTTACAAATTACATGTACTCAAGCCAGTTTACTAAAATGAATCCATCTTCCAATGTCGCATACAAAAGAAAGGACATTTTACTGGCATTCACAGAATACATTTGTGTTAAATTTCATTGCTTTTCCTTCGTTTTTGAATGTGTACGTGCTAGATAAATGCGTTTGACCATTGCACTCGCATCTCACATCTTTTTCAAAATTATATTAGGAAAATTGATCATTAAATACTGGCTGAATAAATGACTTCCAATTAATTATCCCCAAACAAAAGGATGCATTGTGGTAATTATATCATAAGGTTTTCATTAAAATTACAAATATATACACCAATCATATTTAATTGCCCTCAGTCAAAGTCAAGATGGAAAAACTGTTTTTTGCTGAACAAGTCCTACATCCAAAAAACTGCATATGTATGCGTCTGAGAAAAACATGGTATGATGAATTAAATTGCGGATGTGCAGGAGAACCAGCAGAGCCAAAACATAAAACAAACATTATTTCCAAGAGGAGACAGATATTCACCACTCGAGACATTATGAGTATTGAGCACAGAAATGACCCTCCTATGGTTTTGGTTTAGTGGTATGAGGCACATTAAGCTTGTTATTTTCTCATCACTCATGTCAAGTTAGCCTGCATCTTGCCTTTTTGAACAGAAAAATGCATTCTGTGCGAACGGCCCTTAAGGCTGCATGACCAATATACAGCATGTGACAAAATATGTGACAAATACAGTTTTTGTCAAGCTACAGAGCTACACACTGGAAGAAGAAACAAAAAAAGCTACAGTCACTACTCTTGTCATGGTACTAAAGATGTACTAAAATTTTACAAAAAGTCAAAAAGAAAACAAAAGAAGCTGAACAGTACATATAGGTAATATATCAAACCAAGTGGCAACAATTCTCCTTACGTCTGGAAAACACCACACAACCTTTAAAATCTGAACACAAAAGGCATCAAAAAGAACCGGTTCAAAAGAATGATGTCTGGTTCATGAACGAATCACTCCGGACCGTTTACCTGAGAATGTGGATTACAGATAATAATGTTGTAAACAATGTTTAGTTTCTTGCCCAGACCAATTGTTTCACATCATGAGACCTTAATATATCATCAGGAGCCACAAGTATTCATTTTTGTCTTGTTTTTTTTGACTGGTAGCCACTGATTTTTTCGGCATTTTATGAATCACCAAGTACCACGGTTTCAGCTAAAAATCGTATTTACTGTTCTACTGAAGATAAAGTCACCTACATCTTGGATGGCCTGAGGATGAGTAAATGAACAGCAAACTTTAATTTTGGGTGAATTAACCCTATTCACACAGATGTGCTGATGGAGTAAATTGCAGTTCAGCTGTAGTTCATCAAATTAACTATGATCATGATCCAGTCACAATTTGGCAAACAGTAACTGTCACAATACTTTTTTTTTTTTTAAATTTTGAAAAGTATATCACTTGTTTTTTAAGACCTCAAAAATTATTTGCATATAGTTTTTAATATGTATGAATGCAATGCAATGACAATGCAATGTCTGTTCTCCCAGCGCTGTGGAATGTTTAATCTGTATTGATTGAGGAAATCAGCGAAAAAGCGGAAACCTCAGAGACACCAGAATCAATGGCCACTCGCTCACCCGGTATTATGCATGATGTGTGTGTGTGTGTGTGTGTAATGACTGGTGAAACCTTTGACCCCAAGTATGTAATTGAACTGAGGCTGCAATCAGAACTTGCCGGCTCAATCAAAGCACTCAGTGAGCTGACCTTAGGTCATTCGGTACACGCTGTCCCTTTGGTTGGCTTTCACTGCAAAACACCACATTTCTAGACCGCATGATGGAATACTTTATAATTGCTCCTTTAAATTAATTAAAAGCTTTTGTGTCACAAGTGCATATTATATGAGTCCTCAAAGGGCCTTGATGTAAAACTATCCATTTAACCATGAGTTATGACAAACTAAATGCAGAAGAAAATTCAATGCCATTAAGAATATCAATAATTACATATATTAACAATATTGTTCCTTTTTCCACAAAGAAAACTCTCAAACTTTGAAGGTTTATCTCTCATCTCATCTAACTTTAAGACACAATTTTGAATTGCAAAAGATGATTCGCTAACTCCCAGAAAGCAAGTTAGTTTTTGCTTTCATAACTTTTAAATTATAAGTTAAATAAACATTGGTGTTGATATTCAGAACTACAACTAAAACTAAAGCTAAAAATTGTTTTTGGCAATTGAAATAAATCTGAAATAAAATAAAATATAAATATTAAATGAAAAACTTTAATGAAAATTATACATGATTTTTATTATGTATAAATAAGTTAAAAAAGTAAAACAGAAATAAAAAATATAGAAAAAACGACAAAAGAACATCTTCACTAAATACACTAAAATAAAAATAAAAGCTCGTTTAAAATATTAATAAATACTACAAGAATATATTAAGAATATATCAAATATAAAAATATATGTATATAAAAAAAATGAAACTAGACATCTATTATAAGGTCTAAAGGTTAAAGGTCTTATTGAATACTTGTGACACAGGCTCCTGATTTTCCGAAAGCAGAAGACAGACTGACATCTGCTGTGAGTCAGTGAGGGACTTTGACTTGAACGGTCTGTCTGTAGTATGATGTCAGGCAATTAGGCTAAATGATACTCGAGTCTTACGTTTCCTTATTAGTGTGAGAGTCGTGTCAAAATTCCAGACTTGAGACTGAACTCTAAGTGAAAACATGCTTTATCCTGAGAACAATGGCAGCAGATCAACTTAAACTGAAGTCCTCCTCAATCTACTTATTATATAATAAACTGTTCATTATATAATTGTAAGATTCATAAACACCACTATTTTAACAAACTATTACTTCCTCCGGTAAAAGAAAACATGTCTAAAATACTGAGGCAGCCAAAAAAAGGGAAGCATTTTTTTTCTTGCAACAATCTCTGTTTTATTTATTATATACAGTGACATTTGACGTCAGAAAGTGAAGTTCTTCAGCCCTGTGTATTATTTCTCCTGAAAAAATATTATCCACCAAAAAGTACAAACACTGGTGAAAAAACACAGGTCTCTGAAGCCCAGCACTGCAGCGATCATGTTGTCTGGCACGGCACGTATTCAGCCCTACCTGTTGTTATTCAGTTGCTAGTGATATGAAGGTTGGAAGGAAATTTGCCGGGAAAGTGTCCAAGAGTCAAAGCGCTGACAATCTAAACTTAAACTAAGGCCTTTCATTTTCATTAATTCTCTGTGCAAACAGGCATCAGTGTGTTCTGATTTCACAGCAACACTCGTGAAGGACAAATATGCTGATTAAAGACACAAAGTGCACGGTGTGAATTTACCGAGATCAATGAACAATTGACCCTCGCGGAAGCAGCCATTTGCAATTCTAAATGTGCAACGGTGAAGCGAATTCTCCTAATAAACCGTAATATGGTCAGAATCTGTGAATATTTAAATTAAACAAACTAGCTTTCAGATATCCACAAACTCTTGCAAGGTACAGTGTGAATATTGAATGACTTTAAGACATGGGTTTTGATCACATGGCTCTAAAATCTTAAACTGCTTCATTTTAATGTATTTAGTGAAACAGTGCCTGCTAACTTTTTCAATGGTCTTCAAGTATTTTTCCCATTCTTTTTTCTAATAGTGATTTTTTTTTAAAATGTTAAGAGTTATATATGTAAGACTATGTACTTTATATCTTTAAGAAGGGAAAGAACTTCATCAAATCAAAACAATGCGGAAATATAACAATTTATAACTGTTGATTTAAAGATGTTAACTATATATCCAGCCAGCTACAAGGAGAATAACCATATATGCATAACCAAGCAAACAGGTAAATACAAATCAGACCAAACGACAAAGGTATAAGACTGTGTGCTTAAGACTCTGTGCTTAATCAGGGGAAAGAAATAGGAATATGTACATATATATATGGGAGTTTAAGGGAGTGGGTGGAGCTAAAGAGCTCTTTTGGCATGCTTTGCTCACTGCGACTCTGATTGGTGGAATTTTCCTTACAGAATTATGGGTAATGTAGTTTTTCACCATGAATTCCACTATTAAACATGATTATTGAAAACAATTAGTTAAATTAATGCAAACACGTGGGTTCAACAAAAGCATATACAACAGGTCTGTCTTTAACAGTTATTGTTAAAAATCAATTTCCCTATAGAGAAAACGAATGAGTTTTTACTTCTGGAACCTGACTGTTGTGCTCTATTGTAAAGCGTTGTATGCCTTTGCTTTCCCAAAAAATGTCCTAAAAATGTCTGGGTCTTCATTCTCAAGGTAATGACCAAAATGTAGTTTGACCAATAGCATGCAAGCATTGTACACAAAGTATTGACCAATCATGGCACGCAAAGGCAGGAACAACAGAAAACGGTCAAAACAATTTAATGTATGAGGACTGTAGAGGGAACTTTAATGGGTAAACAAAGCCATACACGGACATTTTAGGCAATTTAGAAATCCCAAGCAGGATATGTCCAAGAAAAAGAGGATGTATGGTCACATATTGAGAAAACAAATGGGATTTTTACATCTGGAACATAAATATTGCACTCTACTTCAGTCCTGCCACAGAGAATGATGGGATATGTACAGTAGTTTTGTCACATAGGCCTGATACCTCATAAAGCATATAAATGAATAATGTTTCTAGCATTCCATACAGTACACAATAAGCTAAATTGTACAGTTAATATTGGCAAAGTAAATTAAATTATGGCCCACCCCACTTGACATTCTTCCACCATTATTTTTTCATTGTCATGTCCCCAACTCAGAAAGCCAGAGGAATTTTCCTTCACCTTGCAAACTTTGCCCAAAGCAAACTTTGGAAAACATCTTGCAATTTATTCTGTCACGCTGCCCCAATAAATCATATGCTGCTAGCCGTGGCCCTTGCTTATTCTTATTTCCTATTTGACAATTGCCTGTGTTCTCTCCAAGACCAATAAGTGAGCAGACACCCTGCAGAATCAGAGAGAAATCAGCAGTGACCATGCCGAACAAATCATCTGTGGCTTTCATAGCTTCCATAGTGACTATGCATTAGATATATTCCACAGTGTCAGTGAGTTTCAGAACTCATTCGGCCATTGCAAACAGAATCATATGAAAGGCCACACACACAATGTACACAACCTTCAACACTGGGAGTGAGGGCAAATACTCTTGGCTTATAGTAAATCAGTGTAGATTCTATATAATACATGTTATATTATAATAAAGCAAAGTGTTTTAAAGGATATAAATTCGGTCCCTTCAAGGTTGTTGATCACATGATCTACATCAGGCTGGTTTCACAGGAGCACCGTGCTATTTGCTGAATTCCTGAAGTATTTCAGGTGAATGAGAAAATACACACGAGACCAAGATCACACTTTAGGGGCGCAAATACGAAAGCTCGCTTTCCATACATCTAAGGTGTGATATAATTTCCCAAACTCCATTTGCAGATGAACACTCCGCATCCCTGAATGAATACAGCATCTCAATGGAATTGAATTGCTTCGATCTCATCCAATAGGCTCGCTTTGGGAAACGTGTTTCCTGATTATTATAAATCATTTATTTATATATTTTTCCATCCCGTTCTGTGGATTGACAGCAATTAAATGGGAAATCTGTTAATAACTTGCACCTGGGAATGGGTCGGGCTACGTGTCAGTCGTGCTTTTTCTAAGGGCACATGTGACTCTTCCATCCGTGAGGACAAAAGCGTCTTTGGGAATGAATGTGAACGAGTGCGGATCTCCAAAGGATGACTGGCATGAAGTCAAATGCGGATCATTTAGGGCATGTAAGCATCATATTTCTGGGTAATTTACAGGCATTTGCAGATGTCATGTCATCAACGCTGAACGTATTTAGAGGGCTGTCAGAAACCTTTACACTTGATGAGGTGTTTGAAAACACGTCAAAGCTCAGATTTTCTCCGTATTTTGACACGTTAGATTCATTTGAAATAAGTAAATGTGTGTGTGTGTGTGTGTGTGTGTGTGTGTGTGTGTGTGTGTGTGTGTGTGTGTGTGTGCGCGGCAGAGTATAGATTTTTGTACTGCTGTAGACATACTGGGCCATTCTTCTTGCCATGCTGAGTAAAAGCGTGCTCCAAACTCTCAGTGTTATCTGTGTTACATATAACATCCTTTTAGAGATAAGCTGAAGGTAAGTCATGTTAATAAATCTTTGTTCTCTGGATCACCACACATGGTTAAAGCAGAGTTAAAGCACGGCTTCTAAATTATTAGGCCAGATTCATTATAGAAAGTGTGTCTAATTTAAATTTCACCAAAAACTGATCACAGTTTAACCACAATAATAATCTGTGGTATATTCTGAAGCAAGCATCACTAGTGAAGGGTCTAAAAGGAGTTGTTGATGTATTGATCATGTAAACATTTTTACATGGCTGGTGTAAATATTGTTCATTGGGTCTCTGACCACATGACTAAAGCTACAGAAAAAGAAGTATGCCAACTCTTTCATAAAACATACACAACTTCCACTTTTGACATATGTTAGACTTAAGAAAGTAAATTGGTGTATGTGTGCAGTAGCTTATAGATTTATGTACCGCAGTAGATACTGTATGTTGGGTTATATAACCAAATGTCAAAGCACCAAAAAAGTATGCCAAACCTGTTATAAAACATATAAAAGTAATGTTTAAACAGACTTTTATACATTTATTAATAATATTTATGCTGCATATAAATCTTGTTTACAGGACATATATACTGTGTAAGTGGTCACAAGCTGTGGGAAATAAAAGAGCCTAATTTTTGAATAGGTAACTAATTATGTGTTATTAAATTATAAAATCAATTTCAAAGTATTGTTACATTGTTGCAGTGATACATATACATATGTGTGTGTGTGTGTGTGTGTATGTATGTATATATATATATATATATATATATATATATATATATATATATATATATATATATATATATATATACACACACACACACACACATTATCTCACAGAAGTGCGTACTCCTCTCACATTTTTGTAAATATTTTATGATATATTTTCATGTGACAACACTGAATGTAAAGTAGTGAGTGTACAGCTTGTATGACAGTGTAAATTTGCTGTCCCCTCAAAATAACTCAACATTAGTGTTTAGCCATTAATGTCTAAACCGCTGGCCACAAAAGTGAGTACACCCCTAAGTGAAAATGTCCAAATTGGGCCCAATTAGCCATTTTCTCTCCCCGGTGTCATGTGACTCGTTAGTGTTACAAGGTCTCAGGTGTGAATGGGGAGCAGGTGTGTTAAATTTGGTGTTATTGCTCTCACTCTCTCATACTGGTCACTGAAAAAATCTGAAAAAATGAATTGTTGCTCTACATAAAGATGGCGTAGGCTATAAGAAGATTGCCAAGACCCTGAAACTGAGCTGCAGCATGGTGGCCAAGACCATACAGCGGTTTAACAGGACAGGTTCCACACAGAACAGGCCTATGTGTGTGTGTGTGTGTGTGTGTGTGTGTGTGTGTGTGTGTGTGTGTGTGTTAATAAACATATAAGGCTGCATTAATGTGCTCAAAAATACAGTAAAACACTAATATTGTATTACAATTCACATTTTTTGGAACACAATTTATTAAAGCTGACTGCATGCATGTATGTATGTATGTATGTATGTACAGTATGTGTATATATATATATATATATATATGTATATATACACAGAGCTGGGTAGTAACTGATTACATGTAATCTGGATTACGTAATCAGATTCCAAAAATTAAGTACTTGTAATTAGAGTAAGTTAGATTTTAAAATATTCACAATCAGACTATGGTTACTTTTTTATGGATTACATGATTAAATTTTATTCACACAATAGCAATAAATTATTCATAATTCATTGATTCTCCCTAATTTCTCATTTTCATCTTTTAAATTTTCCTTTCTAAAATAGCCTACCGATTATATACATATTATATACTATATGTATATATAGTCCAGTTTTGTGGACATTCATACAAATTTCAGTCATTAGTCAGGCGGCGACAGCATTGGACCACTGGATTTACAAAAATCATTTCAGGTTTAAGAAGTGTTTCAACATTGCATCAACTACTGATGAACACATTCATTTTTATTTGAATCATTACTCTATAGTTTTTTTAACCATGTATTATTAATTATAAATAATTAAAATGCACATATTCACGTTATTTTAAAATAAATATTTCAATAATTAAGTATCACATTTGCATGTTCACGGTTTCTTTGATGTTGATTAATGATCACATTGCATGCAGGTAAATAAAAACATGTCATCCTTTTGAGAAATAGTTTTATTTAAAACAAAGACTATAGAAATACAAAGACGGTTCACTCCCATACTTATGAATGGGAGAAACTGCAACGCAATGCACATGCGGAGTAATAACGTGCTAATGACTGCATTGGCTGGTCTAGCCTGAAAAATACGATTTTTAAACGTTATTTGAGCATAAGAAACAACATTCATGGGGCAATTAATTTCAGATTTTTGTTGCTGATTTTACATATGTAATTTAATTGTGAGTTCAGTGAGCAGTTTTTGAGATTTCAGGATTCCCCCATTCATTAAGATAGGTCTTGTACGAGCTGCCCGGAGGCCATTGGCAAATATGGCCGCTGAGTGAAGAGACTTTCATTGAAAGGGAGTTTGTTTTGAAATTATTTATTTTCCTTTTTTTATGATTTAATTAATTGTCAGCTTTTCATTAAACTCACAAGCAGTTACTTTATGAACCCTAGTTTGGGAAACCTTGATGTAATGTTTAATGCACTTTAAATTACAATGAGTAAGTTTTCTTACTCTTTGCATTTTTTACATCATTATGGCACAAGATAATGCTATTTAAATCAATGTGATAAACGAGTTAAATCAAAAGTAATCTAAAAGTAATTGATCATATTACCTAAAATGTGTAATGTAAGGGATTACGTTACTGACTACAATTTTTGTCATGTAATCTGGAATCAGTAACGGATTACAATTTGTAAGTAATCTACATTAAATATAATGCTAATGAAAATACTGAGGAAAAAACTGATAAGGAGATTACTTTATGGTCCGTGTACTTTTGCCTCCATTCATTTTACGTTTTTTAACCCACAAATGAAATATGGAAAATGTAGTTTCTTCTATAATGGTTCGAACTCTGATGAATAGAATAAGCAGGAACAAACTAATTTTCATTATTCAAAATTCCTATTTCATTCAAAATCATAAAAATTATATAAAGCTTTTTTTTTTTTGTAATGTATGTAAATGCTTAGTTTAATTTCTACTTTTTTTGAGTGTTTCTATACAGATGCACCCTCTCGTGCTACTGACGTAGGTACCATAACTGCTTTATGAAAACATTTAGCTTCGATATTTTTAAGATCTTAATCATTTTTCATGCCTAAAAACATGTATGAAATACACATTAGATAGCCCATTTCTTTGCAAATAACTGTACCCTGGATAAGTTCTACAGGAGAGGGAACGAAAGGAAAGCAAGAGAAGGTCAGTTTAAGCAAATACAAGGGACTTTGGTTAAAGCTAGAAATAGGATAACTGACATTTTATGTTGATTTGAGTGGCCATGCTTTTAGTTCAGTTCAGACCCCCAAAGTGATTCTACCGAGGGGAACGCTAGAGCTCTGCATTTCAGCCCGGGCCTGACGGCCCCGACTTTTTTACCCCTCTAGGGCCGGGCTTCGATCGGGCCAATTTTCACATCACAGTTTTATATATTTTGGACATCCATCAATTAGTGATGAAAAAAATTGCCGCGCTGGTGAAAACAAAACGAGACCGTGCCGCGACTGTGAAGAGCTGCTCGACAGTGTTTAGAGTCCCGCAGCAGCAGAGAGCGCGCCGTCAGCGCAGCTGAAGAGTTCTGCTTTAAATACACGCAATACACTGAAGCTTGCCGCAAAGCCCCAGCAAAAGTAATTACCTTGTGTCCCCATGTGTCCGTGGGAAATAGTAAGGAGATATTTGAATTATTTACTAATAAAGTGTTTTCTGTGTCAGTGTCGCAAAGATGAAGATGATGATCCTGACTCGCTGTCTCCTCATTAGACGCGCCTTTAGAGAGAAGTGCATCTTCACGGATTATAATGAAAGAGTTTTTGTTATCGATTTGATTTATTTCGTTAAGTAGTAATTTAAAGCTTTCTATAGATATATTTATCATGTCTGTAAGGCATGTATTCGCTGACTTTCGGTTCATTTTTGTGAAGCGCTCCTGTTCGAGACGAGATGGCAGAAAGCGCATCATTGTTTTCTTAAAAGCACAATGTTTTGTTGATATTGTGAGTGCACACAAATAAAAGCAGACCCTTTAAAGTTCCGAATGATGTATTACTCTCACCTTTATGAGCAAAAATTACGGCGTAGGTTGTTTCCATTGAAAAAAATGCAATTGATCGCACTGGTGCCTCCATGTCCTGTATCGACTATTGGATGCGACTATCGGATTTTTCTAGGTTTAACGTTTAAACATCGTTATATGCTTGAACTGTTCCAGTAGCCTGTATCTATAGATTGTATTTTAGGCAAGTCATGTTGATTTGAGAAGGCTAAACTGATCAAACATAGGCTATGATCAGCTCACTGTATGCCGCTTGGTCGTTACTTTAAGAAAGAAATAAACTTATTTAACGAACAAAAAAAAAAACATTTTTCTAAATTAACTTAGCCTAATAAAAAAACGAAACGAAATATAATCACTTTGCCATTACATACAAAACTGAACTATTTTAATAGCTGAAATAGTATTATAATCTGATATGGGAGAAGGAGAAAAAAAAGACAATGATTTCATATTTTCAAATGATTTCAGAAGCACCCTCAGTGATTTGATTCAGGAACCAGGCCTGCCTGTATCTGGAGATTATAACTTTATATATTTCTATATTATATTTCTATATTTACCCCATTAAACCGTGTTAGCGCTCTAACACGATATAGCCTACTGTACTTTGAGCAACCATGCATGGTCCTCTCCGATACCGTGACCCAGATAGCACACAAAATTTTGACAAAATTATATCCCAGTATATAATTTCATGATGATAAAGTTCCCAGGATTCTGCTATGTCTATTTTAAAAATCATATTTGTATTAATTCTCTGCATTGTTCCAAAGATGGCTCTAGTTCAACTGAACGTGCAGCAGAAGCATTACTAAATTTGGCCAAAGAAAAACTGTTAAAATCAAACTTTTTCTAGATTAATTAATGCATTTTTCAAATGTTTATTAAAAGTGTCAAAATTCATTTAAAAAAATCTGAAAAGAAGTCAATATTTTACTTTATCGGGTAACATTTTGTGTGTACGGTTTTAATTTCAATTTTGGTTTTCAGCATAGCATTTAAAAATGCAATAATTATTCTTTTTTCATTTTTTTGGACTGGGCTAAAAAACAAAAAACAAAATGGATGCAAAAGTACATGGACCCTTTATTGTTTGTTATTCTATTGACTCAGTATTTAGTTTCCCACCAGATACCACTGTGACCAAGAATAAACCACATACCTGCCCTTACTTCTTAAAAACGTTTTTAGAAAAGGTGTCCAGTTTGTTTCATTGGCCTATCCGAAGAAGAAAAATAAATGTGCTCAACAATTTGGGATTAAGTGGGTTTACAATAATAATCTGAACAAACCCCTAGAGATTTTACAGTACATTAAAGGATAGAGCCAAATTATGTGATCAGAATATCATCTTTTGACTTGAACCAGTAAGCAACCCCCTAGTAGCAACTACCAAAAACACCCTAGAAATCACTTAGCAAAGCCCTGGAAGGCACCCAAGACACCCTCACATCGTAGGCGAACACATCAGAAAAAGTATAAACTATCATTTTAACAGAGAAGCCTACATTAATCAACATGTTGCCTGAGACTATAAAGTGTTGGAACAACTTATCTTTTGATCAACTAAACTAAATCGTTCCTCCAAAACCAGCATCAAAGATTGCTGCTGTTTGTTCCTGACCATGTTATCATTATTCCAGCTGGAAATCTCCAGGGCGAGGTGGACTACGTGCCCGGCTGGACTTGTCATTGCAGAGCAGATCCAGTAGATAATCCAAGAAAGCAGGGCTCCCGCTTGAGCAGCGCTGGGTTTCCCCGTCCCCTGAGTCCTCGCTCTGACCGCTCTGAGCTGCTGGAGAAGAGCCAGCTCACACCGAGGTGCCCGCTTTCTGCTCTGTCTGCCTCGGCTAACACAGAAATGTATGTAATACACCAGAGACAGTGCACCTTTAGTTATAGTGATCACATACATGTGTAACACAAAATTAAATTGTATTGTATGGAACGTTTTAGAAGGGGACATGAAATGTGCATGATTTCTCTCCACTGCATCTCATTAAGAGCGAGTCATGTGGTCTATATCGCCCCGCTCATAGCAGCAGTTCACAGGTCGCTTCAATAGTAAAGTTCACAACAGCAGGGTAATTTGCAGGTTGAGTTGCAGGGATCAAAAGGCCGTGGCATCTCTAAAATAGCACGTCTGAACATGTTCAAGCAGAGAAAGGAAAGTAGAGCATCCTCTTGTCTGAGTCCTTCATTCTCATTTAATGTTCGCTTCAAGGCATCTCTTCCACTTTGAGGTGTGTGCTCTTTTAGAAAATAACTTCTACTAAAACACTTTTCACACTGCCATGACGTTATTTTTGCCCATTACAAAAACAACAGTGGACAATACCTGCATTGCAGAAGAATTCTGTCATTTTTCTGAAACATCGTTTTCTCCGCATATCATATTGCATGTCGTGTGGAAATGGTGAAAATTACATTTAAAAAAAATTTGAAATAAAATACCTCACTCCTTTGTGTGGCTAAAGACAATTTCACTGCTTGCATTTAAAAAAGATTATTTTTTTCTTTATTTCCATCACACATCTCATATTTCACCTTAAGCTCGTTACTAACCCTGTTGTTTCCTTAGTAACCAAGTATACTAACTTATTAACTTCTGATATAACTTTCATGAAGGGAAACTGTTAGTCATCATGTACGCCACAAACAGTTAACTTGTGCAAAACCATTATTTAAAAAAACGGTCTGTGAGAAAGGTAAAACAACAAAAAATAAGTAGTAAGAAAGCAAATAAATAAATAAAGTTGTAAATACATCAATGTAATTGCAAATTAATAAATAACAAACTAACTAAATAAATAAATGTCATTGCAAAAACTCTCCAAAACTGTCTAGTGTGATTTGCATAGAAAATAAAATAAAATAAAATAAAATGTTTGTTTTAATAAAAAAAAAATCAACCACTGGGAAATAACAGTGTCTCAAATATACTGAAACACCCATTAACATTGATTCAACTCAATCTTTGTGCACACTGGGATTTACCTCTCACAATGACGCAGACAACAGGCTCTAATGATAAAATGATGATCCTTAAATTTAATTCTGCAGTGCTACCATCATTCTTTCTAAATTTATGCCTGCTCTGATTAACGTTACCACACGATGATAGTCTCAAAACACAACATCAAAGAATTCCTCGTCTAAGCATGCCAAAGACCCGGAATAACCTCTGCTGTCTTCTTCAGCATAAACAGCAGTCACTTCCAAGACACTCTGGAGAGATTCTTCAAGAGGAGTGCTGATCCAGAGTGCGTACACAGTGACAGAGGGATGAGGAGTATGGCCTTCCCCAGAGAGAGGGACATTCTGCAGATTATCTACTCAGAGAAGGAGGATATTGCCATGTGGTTTGTTGTGATATCGAGCACACGGTGATATCAGCGATGTTTGCCGGTATGAATGAAAATGTTTGGAGAGACAATGCATCCTCCACGATGAAGTGTTATGATCACACACTCAGACTGCGGTGTTGTGTTTCCACAACGGGGGATTTGACAGCTTTGTTAGACATGCTAGAACTTCGACTCACCGAGAGCTGGATTGCCGCTGGAGCTTGTCTAGCTTTACCCATACTTTCATTTGGTTTGTAAGGTTCCTGAATGAATCTCCCTGTCTTTTTCTCACATTTCAAATTTCAGTAGTGGAATTTAAAACTACTTCCTTCCGCCACCGATTCAAATATTAAATTGACAGTTTAACAGCTGAGTCCAAGCCTCTGTTACTAATTCAAAAACTAGTAACAAAGGAACGTTGAGCTGCTTCAATTGAAAGCTTACTGTATTATGTAGAGTATAATGAGAGAGAGATGGGCTGAGTGAGTGTGATTACCTGCGTCTGATACAGCAATCATTCTTCAGCTCAATCTCATATTCACAATAAAACATTGGTTTGAATGTCCGTCGAGGAAAGCAATATCTTTGTCGTATTATCCTTTCATCTGTAAAGGGTGATTTACGATGACAGTGCTGTTCAGTGCATTTGTTATCTGCGTCTAACAAGGTGTTGTTGAAAGTAAAAATAACTTCCTTGTTTACAACGCTGTTTCAGTCTTTTTCAAAATAAAAGTCTTTGCTACTACCTTATAAAGGCAGACTCTTATCACCATCTAATGGCAGAACAATGCAAATTCAAGAAGAACTGACCGAGGCGAGGCTGTTCTCAGCAGGTCCATGAGTGCTGAACGTCTCCAAAAACATCAAAGCAAATCTTCATATAGATGTTATCTTTATAAATATACAGCATATTTGAAGTTTAAATAACTACATTCTTGCCTAAAAACATTCAGCGACACAAAAACTGTAGTATTTGTAAAATTATAGTGGGTTTGGTTGTTCACCATGTGAGAAATGCCTCAAGCGGAGTGATACAAATGGGGACACAAAATATCACACGACTGAAAAGACCTCTCAGCTATCAGATTCAAGGACTAGAAGTAACTGTTTTATATAACATTCCTCTCACATTCATAAATGATCAGTTATTAAAACTATTACACCTTTACTCAGCACTCTGAGCGTAAACATAAACATAACAGCACCGTAACACTTCACTGACAACAACATGAAGACCACTGGACGCTGAGCGATGAGGAACACACACTCAGTGCTATTTATAAGCATCATTAATGTGTTGTTTAGTGCTGTGAGACTCCAGTGATGTTACAGGACACTGAGGGTTTGTAAGCAGATACCGGAAGAGAGAAAGCTGATGCCAACATATGAAAACCATATTATTTCCTTGGTATTGCTGAGCAAACAGGCCCGAATCCTCTGGAGACCTTCAAGTCCCCTGATGCTGAAGTATATTCCACAGAAATCCCAGAGAGACTGCATTCCTGTAATTTCTGAGGGAACCAGTGCATTTACAGCAGTGACATTTCAAAAAAGGAGATTGCTGAGGTGAACATATGGTCGTATGTCAATGTTGCACCAAGCAAGTGAATTCAGACAAAGGCCTCAGGCAGGGTTAAAACACTTTTTACTGATTTATGCATGAACCAGGTTTATTTATAAACCATCTTGGGCCTCGAGGTCGGCTAAAACATGCTAAAGGAAAAGACAGATGATGTTATTGGTGCTCTAACCTCTCATTGGTATCTACTTCTTCCATCTCAGGCATCTGGCCGGTGGAACTCAGATTCATGTACCCGTAGATGCGGAGCGGTCCTGCAAAATGAGGAGAAACAGAGGTTGCGTTGATGGAGCGGTCAGGACACAGCATCTGTTTTAACGCATAAATCATCAGTTTATATTACGCTGGCTGTTGTCATGATTTGCTGTTGTAGTTTTCTCTGTACAGATGACAAAAATAGCTGCTCAATGAAATCGGGTCAGCCTAAATTTAAAAGGAAGGAAAAAACCTCAGCGGATGATGTGTGTTATCTATTAACCCTGGGATCAATGTGAGAGCCCGGCTGTAACGTGGCAGGAAAAAATTTACAACTGTTGTTGAATGTCAAGTGTCGCAGAGGAGGGTAAAATGACATATGAGCTCGGCAGCCTGTTTATGTGAAAACAAGGAACGTGCTAGAAAAGTAAGTCCTTTTCAGGGGCTTAAAAGAGAAGAAAATGAAGAGACCTTTCCAGACCTTTTGACCAATGAATTTTAATGCTTCATTCGTGACCTTTCCAGTTCTAGTACACAAGGATTTAAAAAATAACTTTACAAAGAATGCACTCAAGAAGAGCAAAAAGAATTTATATTCACTACAGAAATATCCATGATATTCCAAGACCTGGAAATTAGACATAAATGTTTTGTTTTTGCATGGGAACCCTGCTGTTAGATTCACAGTTGTTATTGGTTTAGCTTACATGCTTAACAAACACTGCTGATTGCATGGGCGTGGAGAACCCAGAGTTAACGAGTTAACAGTTACTTCAAGTCTGTTATGAACTCAACCCCCAGTGCGCCAAACAATAAGTTCAAGGCTTACATAAAAACCTTAATGGCCATATTTAAAACCAAGTTTCACTCTGCATGGTCAAGGTAAATTAGGTCACCTACTGTATTGCATTGTACTTTATGATGACACATAATCTCTTGAAAATGAATATATCCTTTTTCCTGCATTTTCATGTGGCAGTAGGAACAATATAATCTCATTTAAAGGGATAGTTCAACCAAAAAATTGTAATTCTGCCATCATTTATTGAACCTCATAATGTTCCAAACATGACATCTAATTTATGGCATATTTGAATGTGTATAAACACAGAGCACTAACTGAAAATAAAACTTTCATGTGAACAACTTTTAGTCAATTAATCACAAGTAATAGAGTATTTTTGGTGCTTCCCCCCACCCCATTTTTGTAACTCAATCTAATCCGTCCCCAATCACATTCATTGAGTAAGAAAAAGTACAAAAAGAGGGTACATTGAAGCTGCTTTGTTTTAAATGCATTTCAAAAGAGGAGAAGCTGTAGTACACTAAACTGCTTCTGTAAGGAAAATCAACATACTAAATATTTAGGCCTAAATTAAGGCTTTATATATTTGAATTGCATTTAAAATGAAATCCATTTGGATTACACGCTTCTTACATAATCAAAGTAATAAACTTAATAGGATGCATATTCATCAATCATGCATAAATGAAACAGGTAAAACATAATAATATAATAAAGTATAATAAACTGAATGATTTAAATACACAGTAGTCAAGTTAAGTCACCTTTATTTATATAGCGCTTTTAACAATACAGATTGTGTCAAAGCACTTAACAGCATCAAATTGGAGGACAGAGTGTCAGTAATGTATAATGAATTCAGAGATGTCAATGTTTAGCTCAGTTTAGTTTAAACAGTATCTGTGAAATCAAACTGATGATAATCGCTAGAAATTAAGTGTCCCCAACTGTAACCAGGTTTATATTAATTATTAATAAATCCAATTTGTTTCAATCTCATACAGTTTAACTAATTATAGATTTCCGTATTATATCCACATTTTAGCTATCCATATATGATGATTTGAATAAATGCATTTTGAAAATAATAAATATTGTTTAAATAAAATCAAATAGATGCAAACAGTTAATAACAAACTATGCTATTTTTGAGTGCAGAATTCTTACCTGTTTTTACCCGTTTCATTAATATATGACTTACAAATATGTATTACATTACGTTTATTGGTTTGTTTATTGTTAAAACTGTAAATTGCTCCATGGTTGGAAATTTTATATGCGATTCAAATACATTAATCTTAAATTTAGGCCTGACTTGACTGTCGTATACATTTGACAGAAATTCAGTGATATTAGATCCATAATGCGACTGGTCAAAGTTTACCTTTATGCCTTCACCACTGGAAGAGCCGTGAAGGTTAGCTATAAGGTTAGCCCATAATATTGAGAACATCTCTGTGTTTCACAGAAGACATACATATAGGTTTGGAATGGCATAAATAGCAAGCTATGAATAATATAGCTAATTTTCCTTTTTTTAACCTAAGATGAACATTTTCGAGGTTAAGAATACCATTTGTGGATCATAACTATCAGCTCTTAAGACTTCAGTTCCAAGGGCACTTATGAGAGGTTTGATTCATTCAGCTGGAAAGAGCTCCATGTCAAATGAATCGTCTCCTGTTTTCTTTCACATCTGAAGCAAGGAGATTTGTAACTGCAATAAGTGTCTGGGTTCAGCACATGCACAGACGTATAAATCCATGCTGGCACAATAACAGCAGCTCTGCAGTTGGGAAGCATGCCCACGTAAAACACACATACATATACACAGAGAGAGAGAGTGAGAGGGTCTGGTAAAGGTTTACAGTAAACGTGGCTGGACTGGTGGGATTCTCATCATCATCAGCTCTGCCTGAGAGGAGAATTCCAGCATGAGGCCACCAACATGGATGTTACACCTCCAGACAGGACACAAGTCTCCCGGTTAGTGACCGGTTAGTCTGTGTTTTACACTCTCCTGATTTACAAACAGGCACACGAGGGGCTCTGCTGACTCATACACCCACTGACACCCAGAATGACACCCGATCATCACCGTCAAGTTTAAAGGACTACACACCCACCTAAGGCTGTGCGATATCTATCGTCTGCGATAATATCATAATTGTTGTTTTAACAATATGTGAGCTGACATTATCAAGTATGCCACTCCCTTTGCAAAAACAAACAAACAAAACAAAAGATAGTCCAAAAGCATTCACTGAGTGATTCAGCCTGTAAGAATGCAGATAAAAGTTATGAAAGCAAAAAATAGCCTTGTATGGGGTTTTGTTTTTATATTTATATAGCTAAGTAATCACAAGCAACAAAGCCGGATAAGAACATTTGTGTCTCAGAGCAACACTGCAGTGTTTCCTTCTTGAATTAATCTGTTTTTGAACAAATCATTTGAATCATTGATTCAATGATCCATTCATAAAGACAGTCACTAGCTTCCTTTCTAAACGAATCAGCCGTTTTAAACGAATAGTTTGAATGAATGATTCAATTAATCACTCATTAAGACAGGGACTTAGTGTCATATTTATTTATCCATAACTGGCCTAAACCAACCAAGGTGTGAGCACAAAAACACATACAGCAAAATATAATTTAACTATCGGTAGCAAAAAAATCCCAATATTGAGATGTCATTTTTTGTCAATATCACACACCACATCCACCATTACATGCAGTTCTGACATAATCTAATAAACACAGACAGACGTGAAGAAATGACTAAAGCACCTGAAACAGCTTGCCAAATGTCATTAGTTTTAGCACAACACATGACAAACATATGCCAAAGTCATAAAACACAGACACGGTTTGTTGAAACTCAGAGTCCCTTTCGATTTTTATTTGCTTGCAAGTGCCTTCAAAAGCCATTTAAAATGGCAGTGAATTAAATAAACCGGATGCTTATGAAATCTGAAAGCTACAAAATGTGTTTGGCCCACAAGGGGCTTTCTAATCTACTCTAGAGTGCCACGTAAAAATGGAGAAGAAGAACTCCCGAGTATTTACAATTCAGCTCCTTTAGAAGCAAATCAAGACAGTCAATTCAGAAAAGCAGCACATATCACACACCACAGTTTAATTCAAATAGTATGTGTTTTAACCTTCTTCATATTCACAAAGGACGTGCAGAAGATGCACAGGATGTTGAATTTGGAGGTGTCATTTATAGCGGACAAAGAATAATATTTCATTTTTTTGCAGTGATCAATGTCTCTTCTGTTGTATTGTCTCTTCTGTAACTCTTCAAGTTACACTGGTGGAAGTAGTATGAGAAATCAGGTTTGACATTAAACACCATTGGTTCTTGTGTGTCTTGTATGCAGCAGGTTTGAATATGTGCAAATGCACAGGGAGAAAAATAATGAGAATGTTCATTTCATTGTTCCTCGAACAAGGTATCTAGCACCTGCATATTTATACAACTGTCAAAATGTAGATTTGTACTGAAATGAACTGTTTAGATGGCCTCTTCTGCTCTATGTGGGCGGTTCTTGGCCAGAGTAAACTGCAGAATTCATATTTTATGCTACACAAGACATGGGTGCATGATATAAAGTCAATATGAAACAAGACCTTTCACTCCTTTTTTTTCCAAGTGAAACAGGATAGTCAACAAAGAAAAAAATAGTCAATTTTATTTATCAGGAATTGACAGGGATTATGAAACGTAGGTGTTAGTAAGAGGGTTTCATGACATCAGTTTAAAAGGAAAAGTTATTTTGGAGGCAGAGCAAATCATTATATTTTAATAAATGATGAATTTTTATTTGGAGCAGTGTGCACCAATGTTTATCTTTAAATGGACTTGAACGCAGTATATACATGTATCAAAAAATTAAAAACTGAATAATTTCCACAAAAAATATTAAACCGCATTTCCAACATAAGAAATGTTTTCTTTGAGCAGCAAATCAGCATATTAGAATGATTTCTGAAGGATCATGTGACACTGAAGACTGGAGTAATGATGCTGAAAATTCAGCTTTGCATCATAGGAATATATTATATTTTAAAATACAATCAAATATAAGCAGATATTTGAAATTGTAATAATATTTAACATTTTTACAGATTTTCCTATATTTTTGATCAAATAACTGTAGCCTTGGTGAGCAGAAGAGACTTTCAAAAACAGATCCCAAACTTTTATTATATTTTTCAATATCAGCACCAGTTTTTTCAATAGTACAAGACACTAATCAGAGCGACACACATTCTTTCACGTAGATCACAGATACATGACTCCTCTCAGGTAAACTCAATCTCCTGGCTCAAAATTGAAGGATCTTTTGAATTTGAGGCGCCGACTCAGCCACCCACTGAAAACTGAGAGGGCCTTTCAAACTTTCCTCCATCTCAACAAAACAGGCCTCGCTGAGTCAGCACTCTCCAGCGGGCAGATTGAATTAACGCTGGAGACCGTCTCCCAGATGTGAGGAGGGTCTCCAGCACCTGAGCTTCTCCCAGTACAGCGCTCTGCGAGTAATGGAGAGAGAAATGAGTGCAGAGAAAAGCTCTCCTTTCCAAATGAGACTCATCGTTATGCCTGAGGCTGTGTAACGCTCTGAGGAATTTCACATTTCATTTAAATGCAAATTTGGGGTTTAATGATGATCTGGGGCATCTACTCTTTTAAACCCTTGCATCTGCCGATTCTCTGGATCATATTTTTAGGGCCATTTATTCGTCGTTGGTTTGCTCAGATTAAGGCGAGTTGTTCTATATTTTCATTTTTCACTCTTAAATAAGGGATGCAACGATACCATTTTTTCAGAACCGATGCGATACCGAAAATTCTGAGTATCTGCCGATACCGATCCAATCCGATACCAGCCCAGTTTTTGTTTTAATCAATGTAGAATTTCTATACTTGACCTGATTCTCACTCTTTTGTGTGTTAAACACAGTCTACTACATATAGACAACTTCATTTTAATGAAAAATAACAAAAATGACAAAAATACTATTATAAACTAGGTTAGTGGATAATTCAGCAGCAAAAGATACTCTAGAAAAATCATGGGTGCACAATAATTTTATAAAATCTAGTGAAACATTTTTATTTACAGATAAAAGTGAATAAGTGTATGCGCATCCCGTGCATAGAAAAGTTCAAAAGTGTTCCATATGGGGGCCAAAGTACAAAGGGAAGAGATATTGATACATAGTGTATTAAATCTGTGCGTTAGTTTATTGAGCTTTTTCTTTTAACAGTTTTAAACCTCAGTTACTATGTGCTCTTGAAGAGAATTTCATCGTTTTGACTGTAGTAACCGAATGCAACGCAGTTTAATTGCTGAATGGAGGATGACAGACAGCCGCAGTGGAAAGAAGAGTTTATGTGAACTTGAATTTAATGACTTTAATTCATCTGTACCTCACATTCAACTATGGAACAGCTTCAGAACACTTTATATATAGTGCACAAAAACTTGTTGGTGCTTTATAATGTTTTTGTGCCTTTCGTGGGACTCAACAATAACCTATAATATAATAGTATATGCACAATGTCGGATTCGGATCGGTCTCATCTGACCGATACCCGATCCGGCAGAAAATGCCAGTATCGGAGCCGATACTGATACTGAGTATTGGATCAATGCATCCCTACCTTAAACTTTTAACTTTTGCTTTGTAAATTACTAATTGCTCACAATTTGATGCCATAAGTTCCCATAAATTGGACATTTATAGAAACATTTATTAATGTTTCGGAGAAAAGTCAATCAAATAGCTTATTTTTTATATCACATGCTGAATAAGAATCAGAGTTGTGTTAAAACACATTGACAAGTGTCTGCTCTGGATTGTTATGTAATATCTTTTTTCGAAGTCGGTCAATAGTTTTGAGTGCTGTAACGGGAAATAAATGATGGGAGATAAAATTCCCACAATAGCAAGTACAACTTAAACTGCACTCAAAAAACACTCAGTGTGCTGTCGCTCTTTAGAGGAGACATATTAAACCACTCCATGCAGCAATTACTGAGCAGTGACCGCCAGTTCTTTGAATGGTAGGAAAAGAGAAAAAAATCAGACATGAGACCACTTTAATATCTCAATTATGTCTTCTTGATGCTAGTGAGATCAAATTGAGTACATAGGTATCTTCTTTTCACATATCCGATATCTGCGTTTACACTATATACTTGGTGAAAAACCCAAGGTAGATGAACTAATCTGGGCCATCAATTGCCACCAACGTTTTTTCAATAATGTATGACTGGCATTGACTGGGGAATATCCAATCTGTGCAATTACATGACAGACGACATTGCATGTATCTGATTAATATCAGATTCATTTCCACATATGAATAAGGCTTGAAACCGATCTGAGAATGTCAAAATCCATGTGCTTTTTCCTGCTTACAACATCTGTGCCACATGGGAGGGAAAAAAAATTGAATTGGGTCACTTAAACCATGTAATGTAAAAGCAGCCAATATGAAAACTCAAACATTTCACATCAAATACTTCCAAGACCAAATGACTACATTTTGTAGCTCTAAAATTAGCTCTAAAACTATCGGCTAATGGCAAAAATCCATACCAATAGTTTTTTGGGGTGCTGTAGAAGTATTGTTCCTTGTTAGAGTGTGTTAATTTCAACATTCACTAATATATTTTTACATTTTAAAGGTACTTCTGTTAATCAAGAACACAATATCAAGCCGCCGTGCTTTTGCTCGTTTCATTCAAACATTGCTATCATCTTGTGCTTCAGTAAAATGTAAACCGGAGGACTTGACTGTTAATAGCTGTGTTTGTCTTGTTGCTAGAAATCGTTTTGTACACTGTAGTGTATGTAAGATAAAGAGGTAAAATTTTAAAACGCATGTCCTCATCTTTATTTATTCTGTGAAACGCTGTGTAATTAGTAATACGACTGTTATATTACGATATTATATGCCTTAAATATCTAACTTGTCTGAACTTCTAGGCTCAAAGCCGTTTGTTAGGAACAGCTTTTCTTTGCAGAAGCTTTGCGTTTAAAGAGCTAATAAAAATATTTCAACTCAAATCAATATTTCATGTCTAATTATTTAATATTTATTATAATTGTTTCACAAAATAAACCCATTCAGGGTGATGCAAGACCCTTCTGCTTCACATCAGGGTCCTGATCACCCTGTCTGGGTTTATTCTGCGATAACAACCGACTTGATGTACGTTATCCCTTACATTGTGTATGATTATACATAAAAGAGCAATAAATGTTCTGTGAGGGCTTCCATTAGCTATGACTAGAAGTATAAGATGACTCATCCACAGAACATTTGACCTAGATTAATTGGAACACTTCATCTGGATTTCAGAAATGTATGTAAATAACTTCAAGTGTGTTAAATCTTCTAAATTTCTGGGCCAAAGATGTATTTAACTGAGAGACCTTCAAGTTAAAAAAAAAACAATTTCCGGTTTAAACAGAACTTTGAAATATTAAGCATTTATTTATGACAAAATAAATAGATTATAATAAACCAACAGAATAAGATATAAATAGAATAAAAGATTATCTGACAGCATATATGCTAAAACAAGAACATTATGTTCAGGGGAAATAAATACAATGCTACTCACCAACTATATATTAGGTATAAAAATGGCCTGTCGAAAGCAAACAGTAGCGCAGCCCACAGCTGAACTTTTTAGTGAACAAGGTAATTTCTCTAGTCTGTGATTAAATACAGCTTTGACTTATCCGCCTAGTAAAGTCCAGATAGGGCACACATCTCTACTTTAAAAGACTTTTATCAGACATTCAGCATGTAGTCTTGGTAAATTGGCCAGTAACACTATGGTGATTTCACAGATCCTACTGCTTTCTAGAGAGGCCCGTAAATAGTCCTGCCTTGTGCCAAAATCAAGACATTTCTCTGAGAACAATATAGTCCCCGTGTCTAATCCAATAGTGGATGCCATGGTTTTACAATCTTAACACCCCCTGGTATTTTACGACCAATTACCGCCCGTCTGGGTTCCTTGATGTGTCAGAGGCTGAGAGCAGAGTCCAAGGACTCCCATACTGTGTAGCGTTTCCTTTGCACAAACCACCGTCACTGACCACACACTCCACTGTAGGCCACGAGATTATCAAAAACACAACCTCTGGCTGCGTTTCAAAATACTACATACTTAGAGAACATACATGGGCATCAAAGATATATTTGAATTGTTCTGACAGCATTTTTGCACACTATAGGCACTTTTGAAGGATTTAAGTAGGGCGGAACCATGGGATCCAGTCATAAAAATATAATTCATTTTAGTGTGTAATGCAAATTATCACCAAATTTTGGATGAATAAATCAAAAGTAGGGCTGTACACTTAAGTCGTGATTTGGATTAGTTTCTGTGAATAATACAACAATACAAACACTATTGAAAAATTAAGTCTGTATTTTCTTTGTGTGAATGAATGCCGCAGTTTCGTCTATATATATATATATATTATTTTTAGTATTTGTTGCCTTCATTTGACCTCTGTTTCAATAATAAATTTGTTTTGAATCCTAAATATTTAAAAAAAAAAAAAAACATTTCAGAGGGTCCTGTTATTATTTAATAAAAATTGCATTGTTAAAATTTTAAAGTTTCAGTTAATTAGACTTGATTCACTTTCTTCAACTGATTGATTATTGATTATTGAATTAAAATGGAATTAAAAAGTAAGACTGAGTTTTGAGAAAATGAAATGGAATTTGGAAAAAAATCAAAAGTAATTTCATAGGGCCCTAAAAAGGTTTGTTAAACCTTTAATAAATTGTTGTTAAAATGTATGTGTGTCATGATTTTAATGAATTAGATTTTTTTTTTTTTTTTTCTAAAATTAAATGTAACATTTTCTCACCGGAGTCCAGAAAAATTTCAATGGAAAAACTGAATTTGAATGGTATTTAGGAAAAAATTACATGGAAAAATAAAACAAATTTCAAAGTGCTCTATTCAAGCCTAGTGGGCTACCTAATGTAAGCAGACATCATTTTTAGGCATCATAGCTCGGCCACTGACGAAATATGAATCAGCATTTTGTGGGATAAATAGAATGTTATGATGCCCAACAAATGCTCCAAAAAGAGCTTTGAAACACAGCCACTGGCTGCAGGGACTCTGAACTGTACGAATATGACAAGATCCAGAGTAAACAAAAACTCCATGAAAGACTCTAGGTGACGAATTATTCATCACAGCGGCGAGTCTTTCTGAAAGCATGTCTTCTCAGTGGGTTTTAACTCAAGATGGACTGTCATCCTGTCCTCAAAAGCCCAGTGAAAGGCATTTGAGAAGTAGAAACATGTTACTTTGCATCTTGCAGTTGCTTTACGGTTCAGTTGGTCAACACAAGGGAGTCCTTGCTGTGATAAATTCACCTTCTTGTGCATGAACTCAAGGCAAGCTGTTTATTTTGATTTAATGCATACACTCGTTGAACTGAAGTAAATGCTTTCACAGATAATATTCCTCAAACAGACCCCAAAGTAAAAGACTTAGTAATAAAATAAACTATAAGCACAGACAAATGGGATTGTTCCAATGCTGCAATTACTGCCTCGGGCAGGCAGAGAAAATGAAATGCTGATTTGAAATGAGCATGCTGATTGTCTTGCATCTTAAACGGATAAAATGGATAAGGTGTACCAAAAAAGTAATGCTCTCTCAATGTCCTCTGGCCAGATTATAACCTTGCAAAATGTGAGAATGAATTAGTGTCACATTCCTCCGTGAGTCTGTGTAGTCAACAAATTTCCTCTGAGAACACACTCATTTTACTATTCTGTTAACCAACCGAAACTGTCCATGAGGGAGCTCGTCTGTTATTTGATCCACTTATTATTTGCAGTAAAGTGTGAAAGCAAAATTGAAGATTGAATGTAATTCACAGAATTGGCTGAAATTAATTTCAGAATGTTTGCAGTCAACATTTGCACACCGCTCTGTCTAGGGTTGCCAGCTTTTTACATCCAAAAATGGGAAGGAAATGGAAAACAGGCGGTATGGATATGTTGCTACATAAATTAAAAGGTTCTGTATGTCATTTTTTTACTACTAAATCACAAAAATACCTTAAAGCTGCAGTCCATAAGTTTTGCCTCTTTGTCGCCATCTATGTTTGAAAACCTGGAATTGCAGTTACTTGCGGAATGTTGCACATCTCGCGTTCGTGGGGTTGTACTCTAGCACAGCTCCAGCGTGGATGAATCTAATGTTTTGAGGAATATATGTAGCTGTCAGTCACCGCACCGGTGTGGATGTTTACTGTTCTTCGCAATCACAGAGTAGTCTACGTCTGTGACCCAAATAAGTATTTTCACTGGATATTGTCATCTGAACAAGTAAGTAACTAGTCGGTCACGTTTGTTCTGACCAACTGAGGAAAAAAGCATTACAATAAATCGCGCTACCAATGATTTATTCTAACGATCGATTAGCTCATGTCACATCAAACCGTGCAAATTATTATTACTGTTATACTTTATTCTCAAATTAACAACATCAGCATTGCGTCACTAATAGTGTGTAGATTTCAATTTCTGTACAGTTTAATCTACTTTTTCCAGAATTCCTTTAGAAACGATGATGTTACCAGCTTCTTGTTGAGAAAGATAATGTAGCTCTTGAGCAAATAAGCTATTTAGTTGATAAAATTGTGGGGCAGCACTAAAAAGTTTGTTCTTGAATGTCTGTGTGCGGCCGCAACGTGATCTATGTGAGTGACTGAGCGTGTGTGTGCATAAGATACAGTGAAGACAGCGCATTAGTTAGAACTCTTCTAATTTTTATTTTTACTTTTTAAACGTAGAGAGTGTGCATCATTTGTATCATTTGTGCAATGATAACCTACCAGCAATGTAAAGATGATTTTTTTTTTTATATATTAGAATGAGCACATTACAATATAAATTTATTAGAATGAGTACATTATTATTTATGGGCATAAAAACAAGATGCAAACAATAAGAATTTTGTTCCCGGGTGAGGAGTGCCCAATGTAGACATGAAACATATGCCATTATCAATATTGAACTGTGGTACACTTACGGAGGCCCTCCGTAATGCAGAGGTCAACTGCCTGCTCTGCCTATAGTTAGAAATGGCCCTATAGCATGCAGTGTTTAATAAACAGCTGTTTTACTAAATTCTGCTGAGATTAAATTCAGTGCAGTCCTGTATCATGATACGTATCGTATTGTGACTTTGCCGGTGATACAAAGCCCTACTATTTATCTGTCCTTATAAAAAGTTTAAGCAATCCTTTATTCTTCTTCTTCACCAATGACTGCAATTATTGGGTAAATGTCTTTTGTAATTTTCTGTCATTTCATTTCAATTCATGGAGGGTTTAATAATAGCAACCATGTTTCTCAGCTCTCCTATCTACTGAGCTGAGATCTCAATTTGCAGGCATTGAAGGCGAGCTCCTGCCAGTTTCATACATCAGTGAACGTGAAGAACCACTGACGTCAGTACAGATATTGCACTAGCTAGACTGCCGGCCTGGACTGAAACGGCAGACTAATGCCAGAGTGATATATTTTAAAATCAATCCTGTTGAAATTTTACTCTGTAGCTTTACTGCAGATGTTTAGCTTGCGTAGTGGGGCTCAGAGGTTACATGAATATATATATATATATATATATATATGCTTCTAAACCCATAATCCTTAACTGAGCGTGACCAAAGAAGTCGCTGCTACCACAAAAAAGGAAATCACGACAAAAGAGCTCATCGGTGACTGCTCACTCCTATGAAGCATTGCAAATGATATCATTCTCCTGACTTCCTTTCACGACTTTCTTCAAAACAAAGTTAGTGATGTTGTGATTCATCTCAGAGCTGGTTGGTTTGGTTCATGGCTTGAAACGCTTTACTGAAGAACTTACTGAAATGGAGAAAATGAATGAGAAAAATACTTCCAGAACAAAGACAGCTGGAAAAGTGGGCGACTACTGTATTGTCTCCTCAAGTCTACCTGCAAACCTCAATACTTTTTGACTGAGAACTGGCATCTTTAAAAGTACATTCTGAAAATGAATCGTCACAGCAACCAGTGATTGTGTTGTGGCTCTTTGCTTACGTAAATGTGCTAAGTGGCTGAACATGAGGATCTGTTTGACTAAATGCATGAATGTAAGCAGGAAAGAGTTATCAACACAGATGATTCTCTTTTTTTTGTTCAGATATACAATTGGTACTGATGTAGCTAATTCACTATTGTGGCAGTCATAATCACAGTCTTAACTAAACGTTTTTCTTCTCAATGAAGAAGGGTATAGCAATCAAAAAAGAATTGCAGATCTATTTTAACACTTTAGTATTTCAACGTGTTAGACCAGAATGTTATATAACAATTCACAGAAAACTCTTTTGTAACCTTTCCTCTTTAGAATTACCAAAGGAAACCCAGAAGAATTTCTATGCATTATTTTTTTTCTATTTAAATTGGATCAAATCTAAAAAGCATAAAGTGAAATGACGCAATTAAAGGCTTACTGGCTTCATCTATCTACAACATACTGTAATGTACTGTAACGTATGGAAACCAGCTTCCTTTTTTATCTCACAATTCAGAATTTTTCCTCACAATTCAGAGAAAAAAAAATTAGAATTCTGAGAAGAAATGTCAGAACTGTGAGATAAAATGTCCTAATTCTCTTTTTCATTTATTTTTATTTTTTTACCTTTTCATTTTTTATTCTGTGGTGGAAATCAACAAACGAAAAGAACTGTGATATGCAAACTTGGAATTCTAAGATAAAATTCAGATTGCCGAGAAAAAAGTCGCAATTATCTTTTTTAATTTTTTTATTGCGTGGTGGAAACAAAGAAACAGAAAAAAAAGAACTGCGATACGTAAACTCTGAATTCTAAGATAAAAGTCAGAATTGCAAGATAAAAATTTGCAATTACTTTTTTAAAAAAATATTTGTTTTTATTTTTGGGGGGAAACAAACAAACAAAAAAAGAATTGTGATATGCAAACTTGGAATTCTAAGAAAAAAGTCAGAATTGCAAGAAGGAAAAAAAAACAGATTTTGTGAGAGAGCACATATCTTGCAGTTCTGACTTCTTCTCTCTTGAGAAAAACAGGCTTCCATGGTAATGCTTTGAAATATCGTGCTGGGTTTACAGAGAAAGATTTCATTTTCATGTGTGGAAAAGCAAAAGCATCCTTTGGGCCACTTGGAGTATTTTATTCCATCTTCATTGTAAAACAAATTATCCACACATTAAACATTTCAGGGGAATCCATTCATTAAATCAAGTTTGTTTAAAAGAAGCAAAAAACCTGACAAAATAGACCAGTCTACAAACCCTATTTGTGCTGCACATCCAAATGGATTTAATGGATGAAGCCCAGAGGGGGGAAAAAGCTCAGGGGAATCCATTTACACGTTGTGAAGTGGGCTGTAGCTCTAAGTGTTTATTTTCTGGAGTCAGCGGGTGCGGAGGACGTGGTGGCATCTCATATAGGGGTTATAAAGCTGGCGCCCTTCTGCCAGGGTAAACTACGATGATTTCTCTCTTGCCTTTCTTCAGAGGTAAATACTTCACAGTTTGCTGTCTGGTTTTCATGCACTCCTAGTCTAAGTGTCAGATGTGGAGCTTTTGGATTGCTGCAGACCTGGAATTCAGACTCTTTGCAAACTCGTGTGCAGAGCAGACGCGGCGAGAGGACTTGGATGGATTGTGCTGTTTTTGTTAGGGTTCAAGCCAGTCATCTGAGCTTCATCTGAGCTAAGAGTGGTTGCAGAGGCAAAGCGGTGTGCAACGGAGCTGCACGGCACTGTAAAACAACACGCGGGGATCAGGTACAAGCAGCTGGAGGTGCCGGATTTATCAGCCAGGTGGCAAGCAGCTCCCTAAATCAAACTACAACACCCCGTGGCATGGATTTACATATCACCCTGAAATAATGACTTTTCTCGGAATCAGCTGAGATAATGTCGGCGCGTTGCTCTGCATGCATTAAAATGCTGACGCACAATGCACGGAAAATAAAATCAACTTTCGACTGTTTGCACAAAGAGGTCACCTTCAAGAAAGAGCAATCGATTATGTAGAGCACAAATGGCAAGAGAAAGGCAGCTTTATGGAGTCCTGGCTGCAGTAAAAGTACTTGTAATAAAAACAACAAGCGTAATTATTAAGGTCTACTGGTATTATGCAGAACAAATATTATCCTTACTGTGTCAATATCCCGCTCATGTCAAACACTCATTGACCGCTGCCTCCATAAGTCATCTCGCATACTTCTGCCTCCTAACCATGCAAATTAAAGCAAGATTTACATTTGCATTGGTTACGGCAAGACAAATTGATCTGATCTAAAGCATACGGAACGTTTTAACATTCCTGAACGCACTTATAAACTGTAGATTTCTTCAATTGAGTCCAGAGACCACTGACAGAGATAAATCAGCGTCAGGGTCGGCCACATTTATGCAAGCCAGGAGAGCATGCGGAAGCATAAGTGCTTCGTTCCTGGGTTTGTTTTCTGTCCACCGGCAGGCGAGAGCTGACAGCAGCAAGCTTGTTTTTTTCAAGTCTCCTCTAAGTAGTGTTGGTGCAAGGCAGAACAGCAAGCACGGATCCAGTGAGACTTTAGTTAAAGCTTATTTTTTTGATAAACAATTTAAAAATCATTTTGCAACTCTCCTAGAGTGTTTTACAAACAAACCTTAGGTACATTTCCTGAACTAATACGCACGCTGGAAATCAATGTCAAATACTTAATTGTCTAGTTTTGCATCTTTGTTACTATTGATTTCCATTAAGCACACGCTCAAAACAAACTCAAGCCTTTATCTTGGAAAATGGCCCAGATGCTACCAAATATGTCCTATCGTTTCAGTTCACAGAGGGATCTGAGTGGATGTTTTCGAGCAAGCGAAGCCAAAATTCAAAGCATATGACGACTTACTACACTCAGAACAAGAACAATTTGAAATTGTTAAAGTAGCGGCATAATTGTGTCCATAAAACAACTCTGTTTAGTACGTACTACTCCACTGCTGATGTCTCTGAGCCACTGTAAAAATGTACTTTCTCAGAAATAACTAACTAGAGCATTTTAGGCCCCCTGAAAGTGCAGCGCTCCTAATAACAGTGCTTTCATGGCTCCAGCACTGCAGGAGAGGGTCTGCTGTGATCTTCTGTGATATGCACCGTAATGCTGCTGGACATCATAAGGCTAATGAAGCGAACTCCAGGTGTTTCTGATATCTCACACTAGACACCAGAGCCCCTGGATTTTTTCAAAGCTGCACTACTGTAAATGACTGTGAAACTGTAATAGCAATCTTGCAGGAACATCAATAACCTAAAGGACAAGGAGGCTGTTAAGCTGAAGGAAAAATCAATGTTATATAAATATTCACATTTATGTATATTAAATGTGCAAAATGCAAAAAGAATGAATTAGTAATAAGGTGATTCTTCTCATAGTTTGCAGCTTGAAATGTTCATATGTAACGTGACACATAATGCTATTTCATTACATAATTATAAACTTGATTTTTATGTTGTTTTCTGTGAATTCAAGAACAATGAGTGCTATAGGTTGCAAAATTTATGACTACATTTTAAAACATAATTTTACCGTTTTTCTGAGTGTCCTGAGAAAAGCACAGAGAAATCTGAAGACCTTGCATAATTTGTTGTAAAATCCGTTAGAATAATTAGTAATTAAGTAATTCATCATTTTAATTATATCAAAATTCTGAAAAAAAATGAATAAATAATAATAAAGTAACTGGTTTTATTCAAATAAAAATATTTAGCATCACTGAGTCAACCGAATGATATTAATTTATACCAACAAAACAAATTTTCATGGGTTAAATGAGTAGTTTCCCTAAAAAATGTGATAATTTACTCACTCTCAAGTTGTTCCAAAATTGTATTAGTTTCTTTCGAATGATGAACACAAAAGAAGATATTATGATGCATGGTAGCCATTGACTTTCACAGTATTTTTTTCCATACTATGGAAGTTTGGTTAGCAACATTCTTCAAAATATCTTCTTTTGTGTTCAACAGGAGAAAAAATATTAGTAAATGATGACAGAATTTCCATTTTGGGGGGAAATTATCCCTTTAAAATAATGCTGTTGGTATAAGTCAATGTATTTCATTTGATTCAGTGATGCCAAATATTTTTTATTTGAATAAAACCACTTACATTATTATTTATTTACCATTTTGTAACAAATTGAACAATTTAACCACTTTTTAGAGTGGATCAGAATAACAAAAAAAAAAAATATTCTGACAGACAGTGAAGTGAGATGAAACACAACCCCTTGTTTACACTGAGAAAATTGTGCCACCACCTCATTAAAACCTCCTAAGTCTCCCTAACACTGCAGTAATTTAAACACTGAGACCATTAACTCTGCTCTAACACACTGTGATTGACAGCAGTGAACTGGATCTTCAAGTTCTTTCTCTAGTCTAGACCAACCAATGATCTTGCCACTACAAGATGTTCGACGCAAGGCACAGAGAATGAAATCACCCCAATCGCTTCAGTGACCCAAACTCATTAATCCTACAGTTTATTTATGCCAAAATCGAAGCATGTTTAACATGGCTCCCACTGAAAACGGAAAACTTTATTTAATGGATTTACACCTAGTTCCCAGAAAGCGATTAAACAAAGGGAAAATTGATTCGGAAGCTTCGGGAAATGTAAAGCAAGCCGCATGTTCGCATCAGCCGAGCTTCACCTTTATTTTAAGGCTCTACACGGGGCCCTAATGCAATGTAAAAGAGAGCTTATTGATCTTCTGGCCAGAGCTCTCTACTAAGCCATCTATCAAAACACATTCGTTCCATGCTTGGGACGCCAATATTGACCGCTGCACTCACTATTGCATAAACGCAAATTAACCTAGGAGCTCTCTGGATAAGTGATGAACTCCTCCCACTGCTAACGGTCCGAATATCAGCACAGAGAACTAGTTTTAGGACACACCACCCATAGCATCCCAGAAGATGATCATTTAACATAAAATGAGAGTTTTAACTGAACATGACACCGACAAGCTGCTTGTATCCTGCAAGGTGCTAGAAAAGCTCTCAGTTCATGATACTCCCATCCAGAGGGTTTGATGCTTTTTTAATAGGCTACTCTTTTGGATATAAAGGGATATAAATCATGTTTACCTGCAGCACGAAGGCGCAATAAAAAGCCAATAAAATGCTGCTTCATCGTTGATATACTATAAGACATTTGCATGTTTGTTTCCTGTTGGAACGTAGGTAAACATCCACCTCATCCAGGCTCTTTTTGTTTTCTGTCTTATGAAATATCCTGTACAAACCTATACAGTGCATGAGTGAACTGTCCAAATGAATCGCAAACAATTTCAGACTTTTTTGCAAATCCATTTGACCAACTGCATCAAAAGTGCAATTCATTTGCGAGTCTTTATCTGGGCCTTATGCATTTCGGATTGCTTATCTATGGAAGCCCATTTCCACCACTGAATGAAAAACAAAACAAAAAAAAAAGTAATTGCGACTTTTTCTCGCAAAGTGCGAGTTTACTTTTTTTTTTCTCAAACTCAAAGTTTATATCTCGCAATTCTGACATTATAACACACAATTGCTAGTTTATAACTCACAATAAATAAACCTATCATTATTATTAATAATTGTGAGAAAAAAGAATTGTGAGATAAAAAGTCGTAATTACCTTTTGTTTTTGTTTTTTTGTTCAGTGGTGAAAATGGGCTTTCATACTTGGCAATTACAAGAAATAAGACAAAAAAATGCATATTAAATAAATAAAATAGTCCCAACTTCTGAGAAACCCTCAGTTCTTTGAGCTCCTGAAGTCTTATGCATTTAGTATTGCGTGTTAGCTAAACACTAATAGGAAGAGAAACAATGCTGTTTTATTTCCTCATTTGAATGCTATCTGGATGACCGCGAGTTTATGGAGGTCAAAGTCTTTATTCTAAAGAATAGTCTTATTAATATCGACAAATCTTTTTCTGGAAGACTCATTTAATCATGGCATGACCGACTTTGTAAACATGTAGTCGGGAGCATATTCTCAGACAGCCACAGCCAAAGTCTGTGTTTGTTTTGTGGGGAACGGCGTTGAAACTCGCACCTGATTGTCATCTCATTGATTGGAACATCTAACTGAAATTACCCTCTTTACAGAGCTGATTATTCTACAGGTTCACATACTATTTCCGGGTTTTATGAACAAAAACATGCTCTGTGACTTGCTCACAAATTAAGTTACATTCATAACAGATTAGAGTTCATTGAGAAGGGCTCAACACTTTCAACCACCACTTTGTGAGGTTTACAATCATTCATATATCAAAAATACAGACAACTCTAAAGTGTTCAATACTCTCTCTCTTTCTGCCTCAGTGGAGAACTTCATAATTACAAATCATGGAGAAGGATTACCGCCTGGTGATGGTGAAAGAGCGCTTTCCAAATGTGACAATCATGAAATTACCTTGCCATTAAATTTACAGAACTGTCAGCATCCAGTCAGCACAGCTGATTATTTAAATGTTGATTGTAAGCCACTAAAATCCACATCAAAATGCTGAACAGAGAGGAGAAAATGAAGACATATTTGAAAGAAGAAAAAAAAACGATATTGCTATGCAACCTTCAGCTAAGAACAATGACAACAGAATGATAATATGAGGCTCTATTCAAGTGCCTGGTGTGTCATTACTGCCTCTTAATATTTCAATATGTTAATGCATCAATATTTAATGGAAGCTTTAATTAATCCACATTTCAAGCACCTGAGAATCACACTATCTGGGTCGGTCAAGGTGCTTCTTGCACCTTTGGCCAAGGTACACAGATCCACTCTGTCAGTTAATGTAGATTACATAACAAATATTAAGTTATGTTTGTTACATGACATTTGTATTTACAAATAAATGCATGATCTGGGAAGCACTAATTTCCAAGCCACTTGTTGAAAACCACAATTTCTTGTTATAAATGAACATAAATATGCGTTTTGCGTGGGTGTTTTGATTAAGAACTGTGAAAGTTGTTTCTGATTAGAATGTTAACGAAGTTAAAGTATGCTTTAAGTACAGAAACTACCAAATGTGAGAAAATAATGTCTCCTAAAGCGGTATGATTCCTTGCTAGTTATTATGCATATTTCTTATACACCCCAATCATTCGTTTCATAAAAGACTAAAAGGCTGTCTAACAAATGCGCGCATAATTTAATATATAACTCCCATATAAGGACACTTTTCTCTTTTAAGCACTGTGTGATTCATAGCAGTTCAAACATTTCGGTGTATTCATCCTTACCACAGAAATCACACAGACTAATGAATAGTTTTCAGGATTTGAGGGTAATTATAAAGCGCGTTAATGATGAATGAATCACTCACCATTTCTGTGAGGAGCGCGCAGGTCAAAACCATGGCACGACTCTGAAACCTCCCGCGGAAATTCACATCCTCGCATGGAAGAGTGGCGCTTTAGGAAGAAACGGACAACTTCTAGGCTTTACCGGGTTCGCGGAACGTCCGCTGTCGGCGGCGGGCACAGTTGTGTGAGTTTAACGTGTGACGGCAATGTCAGCGCAAACTAGTTCCGTGGCTCAGCGGTCAGTCCCGGAGAGCCGAGCGTGAGCGCCCTTCAGTTTGCACAGTGAAACGCAAACTGAAGTCTCAAGTCCCTCCTCTTTCACACCACTTCCACCTCCAATGTGTCTATTGCCCTTTTCAAGAAACGCGTGTCCAGTGTCGTTGTCGTGCGTACCTACAACATGCAAGGAGCACGCGCGTTTGCGTGCACGCAATCCTCAACACAGAATCAGGGTATTTTAACAATCACAACGCGTTACAAACTTTCCCTCTGTAATGCATGCGATAGGTGTAGTCAATTAAAATAAATGTTTACTAATGATCATTTAGACGTTTGTGTGAAACTAACCTCAAGCTGCTCCAGAGGACCTGCGACTATGAGAAGAAATTCTTTAAAGATAAAAACATCTGCTGTATGACAGCTTGCTATTTACTCATTTAAATAGAAATTTACTCATGTAATAAATAGAAATATTAAACTAAATATAAACATATTTACATAATGATCCTCCATACAATAGAGGTAGGCTATTAATACGATATGTAAAATAAATAAATAAAAAAGAAATGATAAAAAATGATTTCATTTTATCAAAATTGTGTCAAATATTAAATGAGGCTTTTCTGAAATGCCAACTGATACCACCACATCTTGATAAAATATAAAATAAAAATCAGATGCTCATTTGACTTGGCAGTTTTAGGGTTAAAGTGTGTCTCACTGCTTTGACGTTGTCTTAAGGTAATTTTTACATGATATGTTTATGTATATTATATTATAATTTCATGACAATATACTTTTCCAGAAAATGCACTCATTATACATTTCACTAGGAGTGGTAGGTATTAAGGAAGATAAAGGACATGCAAAAGGGAACCGAAAGCAGCACACAACTGAACAGAAACTGGAACTAGAGACATCAATAACACGAGATGTCAGTCATTTTCATTTTTTTAATATTGTTGCTGTAAAACGTGGATTTGCTCTACTCCCTTGATCCTCTGTATCTAACCTTTTTAATCTGCATGTCTCACAACCTCTGTCAGCGTCTCTAATCTATATATAGCTTCAAAAAATGTATAGGTTTACATAAAGAATAACAAGCTTGAAAGGCCAGGTCCAACAACTCTTATTGCATAGTCAGAAATAAGTTATAAAATCTTGCAGAGAAAATATAACTGTAATAACAAATGAATCTCAGATCCAACCCTGATGAAAAAACCATCAGCATATGTTGTGCTTTGAATGCTGATGTGTTATTGTCTTCGCTGTGGGTGTTTAACCAGCATAATTTAAACGGAACAAGCACAGGAATTCTTATTTATGAAGGATATTTTAAAGCAAGAAACGGGCACCTTTTTATAAGAAAAAATCTACGAAATTCAGAAAGTAGAACTACATGAAAATAGAACCACCAAGGTCCCTCGTAGTCTTGTCAACAAGACCTTGTTGATGTGGTAAAGAGTCAAGAGGGCACGAGAACCGGAGGTCTCCCAAAATTACTTCCTGGACTTCATTAAGATGGCATATTTTTTTCCATGCATTGAGCCTCACACATTTTTTCTTCTCATTTTTTCCAATGTTCTCTCTTTGTAACCGATATTGCTGTCCAGGCCAGTCATCAGCTAGACAGAACCATTATTATGTCTCCGGTACTCTGTCTTGCCATATATAAATTGGACAGCACTTTTTACTAAATCAACAAAAACAGAGCGGCTGGTGTGCTGAGAGCGAGCAAGCTCAGCTTGCAGTTGCATTCACTTCACTATATGTTATTAATGGCACTATGAGTAAACCTTCACCTTAGACCTGTAACATATCCTCCCGCACAAAGTATATTATTACTTTCTGCTCTGTCATGTGCAGAGCCGAATTACTTAGGCACCTATTCATTGTTCCTGTGAAATCTCACTCCCACTCCTCCAGCAGAGTGGCAGAGAAATTTAGAGAATTCCTCTTCAAAACAGTCACTTTTCCGTTCAGAATCCTGGTACAATGCCACTTGTGTTACTAGAGAAATGTGCAAATGCTGATATTTCTCTTCATTATGGAAAATAGGTCGACTGCTTCCCTCTAGGTATGTGTAAAGGGTGAATGAACAGCCAGCACATTCAAATGTTAGTCATACATCTTTCATGATTGTGTGCGCACCTGTTTGTGCCGACATGAAGTATATATTTAAAGCTTGCTCTTGAGCTATCTTTATACCACCAGACAAAACAAATATGATAAGAGTTTTATTTTTAAAATCAATTAAACTGATGCCAGTTTAAGGTCTGAAACATCTATGCAATGGTGTGTTCCATTTATCTGATGTTGAAAATTCCAAGTTTTCAGGAAGAACGTTTAATTTTTACATTTTAAACCCAACTTCAGAATCCAAACTGGGTGCTCAGCACATCGACAGAAGTAATATATTGATTATTATCACTTCTGTGTCTCAATAATCTCAGTGGTACACACATCTGCGTATACTTCAGTCCTATCAGTGCAAACAAGCTTTTCTTTTGTTTTCTTTAAAAAACATACAGTAACATACAGACACACAAAACACATGATGCCAGTTTCACAATGTACATAATTAATAGTTCAGAAGTTACATAGATTAAAGCAGTGATTTTCAATCCTATTCCTCGGGACCCACTGCTCTGCACATTTTGAATGTCTCCCTTATCTGACACACTCATTTGAGTTCATGGAGCTCTTTCCTAATGAGCTGATGATCTGAATCAGGTGTGTAAATTAGGGAGACATGCAAAATGTGCAGAGTTGTGGGTCCCCAGGAACAAGTTTGAAAACCACTGGATTAAAGGATATTAAATCCTGCCTTCAACAGATTTTTCTAAATACCTAATATTATCACACACACACACACACACACACACACACACACACACACACACACACACACACACACACACACACACACACACACACACACACACACACACACACACACACACACATATCTAAAAAAATTAATAAAAGGTGACCACAACTCCAAATAAGACCTAATGCTCTTCCTAGCTACAGCAGCCATGTGTGCTCTAGTAATAAATTCAGCCAATGGTTAATATTTAATGATTGCTTAGTCTTCCAATGTTGGAGAACAGCTTCTTTTTTTCTTTATTTTTTTTTTTTGTGATAAAATCAGGGCAATGTAAACCAATTTCACACAATGTGGTGCAACATCTTTCTCCAAACCTAATCCTAACAAACAAAATGAAGGAGAAAATGGTATTTCTATGTCAAGTACCATATGGAATTTTTCTATAACCCCTAACCAAAAATTCTGAAAAGGAGTGCAATACCATAAGGAGTGGAGGTAAGTGTCTAGACTACCAAGATTACATTGAACACATATGGGTGAATTGGTGAAACCCATTTTAAACTTTCTGTCTTGTGTAATATATACTCTATGCAGAATCTTATATTGAATAATTTGTAAATTAAAATTATCAATCAAAGAAAAAATATTTGTACAAATTTGTGTCCATGTAAAATCATGAGGAAAAGGTAAATCGGAGTCCCATTTTCCAATAGGTAGATACATCCAATTATCTATCCAAAGTAATAAATAAATGATAAAGATAAGTTATGCCAGATTTACTCCATTTACTGAAAAAAAAAGAGGTTTCTTGTTAAAATAAAAATCAGGATTATACCAAATTGGAGAGTATGCACATGGGTTCATTGGAGAATTTGTTATATTTTTGATTTTCCAACAAGTTGAAGAGTTGAAGAAATTAATTCATTTTTAAAACATAATTATTAAAAATTATTAAAAACATAACTGTTTTAAAAGCAAAAAAGCTTTTAGTGTGTTTTTATCAACTGTTGCTAACAATCCAACCTCCTCATATTTGAATGTGTCATTGCTTTCCAAAATACGGCAGACCATAATTCATACCATGTTGCTTAGGGTGCTATAACAGTTATTATCATAAAAAAATGGGCCCAACGGCTACAAAAGAGCACCATAAAATGACAAATGGAACATCTCATTTTCATGAGCTTCAAAGACACACACAAACAACCACCATTACAAACATGCAAGACGCATTCAAGTGTAAAATTTCGGATGTCTATCACTTATAGCTTTGGGGGGGTTTTTTTGTTTGTTTTTTTGAGGATCTAATTAAATATGATGGTAAAGGAATAGTTCACTCAGAAATTATAAGTGTGAAGTGAAGTGTGGCACTTGGAGTTTGTGCTCTGCATTTAACCCACACTGTTAGACATTTCAAAGGGTTTTTACAGTACCTTAAGATTTAATTAAGATTTACAGTAGCAAACTGTATTTGATTTACAGTTGAAAATAGCTGGAACAGTGCAACTTCACCATTTCTCCTGTCTTAGGATGTTTTGCAGTGCATTATGTTGTGTCCTCTGGATTCATCCTCACAAAGAATCTTTAGGCAACAGAAACATAATGGAGAAAAAAGACAAGCAGCTAGAGAATACATAGCCATCTGCAAAACCCAGGTGCTGCTCCAAATCGTGGCCACCATCTTTGCTCACCATCCACTTTGTTAGTGACAGAAATGTCTTCTCTGAAAAACAAGAAGTAGAAATAGCACACTTTTAAAAGGCAAATCTTATATAGAATACACAAATCTCTCAAAACCATTTGTTCTCTTACCATGAATTATCAGTCTCAGGGTGGCTGGCCTGCTCGTGTCTTTCTTGATGCTTCATTGCAGTTGCCTTTAAAACACAAATACAAAAAAAAAATAAAAATAAAAAATGCAGTAAATCTTAAATTCCATTAAAAACTACTAGACAACACAGCGTAGATGTTCTCCGGAGCTCTTCCACTCTGGCGGGTTCATCCCCGGGAAAAAGTAGTATACAGCAATTTTAAAAAATACAGTAAGTCTCTGTATGTGGGGTCTGACGTCACAGAAAAATCCCATGATGCAAAGGGTATTACAGTTATTTACTGTAAAGGGAATTTGCAGTATTATACTGGGTGATCATTTCTGATACAGTAAATAGCTGTGGAAATTACAGAAATGTCAGTGCATCCAAGTGCGCACACACACACACACACACGCACACACACACACACACACACACACACACACACACACACACACACACACACACACACACACACACACACACACACACACACACACACACACACACACACACACACACACACAGCAGTGAACACACACCCGGAGAAGTGGGCAGCCAATACTGCGGCGCCCGGGGAGCAGTTGGGGGTTCGGTGCCTTGCTCTATCCATTAGGCCACGACTGGCCCACTGTCATCGTTTTTACTCATATAATTCTGTTATCATTTACTCGTGTCGTTCCAAGCCTGTATGACTGACTTTCTTCTGCAGAACACAAAATATTTTGAAGAATGTGGATAATCAAACAATATGATAATTGGCTTTCATTGCATGGAGAAGGAAGAAAAACCCTGTAATTTCTCAAATATTTAACTGTGCATGCTAAATGCAATATTTAGCAAACGTCAAAATGAAAATATATTATAATTCTGTCATCATTTACTCATCCTTATGACTTTCTTTCTTCTGCAAAACGCAAGATATTTTGAAGAATGTTGGTAATCAAACAATTTGGCAATCATTTGCTTCCATTGCATAGAGAAGAAACCTCTGAAGTTTCTCAGCTTGTCTTTTTCCCCAGCTACGACATCCAACTTCCAAGGTAAATAAAATGCAGCACAAGTACTGTATGGGAATGTAGATGCTTCCAGCAACACTATATGTAGGGATGCACACATTTTAGTCACATATCTTTAACTTTGCATACTGTGCAAATTTTTAGCAAATATCAAAATGAAAATGTATTATACTGTAATTGTAATTGTGTTATCATTTACTCATCCTCACATAATTCCAAACCTGTATGACTTTTTTTCTTCTGCGAAACCCAAGATACGTATATTGAAGAATGTTGGTAATTGGCTTCTCAAATTACATTTCTCAAATATCTTTTTTCCCCCAAAGTTTTCCTTCAACATTTAGGTCCCTAGAGTAGCAATGTGTTAAAAAAGAACAGCAAATGTTCATCAGTTACTATTGTTAAGAGATTCCTTGAGATTTAATTCAGGTCAGTGACCCTGTCGTTACACAAGCTTCTGGTTAATGTCATCTCCAAACAACCTTCTTAATGGATAATGAATTAGGACTGACATATTAGAAAGGGCTCCATCTTCAGCTGCTTCCAGACACTACATAGCACTTGACCCACATGTTTTATTGACTCTGAGTTAAAGATGTTGATATTGATGGCAGGCTGCTCGGTCATGCCCTTCCTCGCAATGGCCGGTGTCAGAGTGCACTGGTCTGGTCTGGCACAATTCCTTTGATGGACGCAATCAGAGGCATGTGATTTGCTTGAGATGAGAGAAGTTAGCGACTCCCCAGAGAGAATGAAAGAAAGGTCGGGGAGCATAAAGGAAGAGATGAGGCTGAGAAACACTTCTCTGGCTCTTCTGCCCTTCCACGCTATTACCCACACCTGGCTAGGATTTCAGAGAAAGCGTCTGCCAATGCTTAAGGCAGCAAATATTCCTCCTGAACCGTGAGGGTTTGCTGTACCCAGAAGAATCAAGTCTGATTCAGAAGTTATGCTGTGCAATATTATTGGATTTAAGTTCTCCTCGCACCAGGGACAAACAAGGATAGATTTGAAGCTCAGTTGCTTGAACTTGTTTGGACGGTTAAAATTTTCCATCTCACTGTACTTAACGAGCTCTTAGCTTATGATGCACACCAAGCACAAAGTGGAAACGAAACGGGATAATGTGTTTGTGTATTTGCCCAGACTATTAAGTGACCAAGTGGTTCTTTCTTAATGATATTTAATGTCTCACCCAGACAAATGCATTTAGACTAGGGGATACTGGCTTTTAGATTATCTCCATTGCAGCCATTGCGCTTTTATTGAGCATTTTGGATTTTCACAGACTTCACTGTAGAATCTGTAGCAACATTACATTTACAGGGTCTACCGATATGACCAAAAAAAAAAAAAAAAATAATAATAATAATAATTTTACATATATATATATATACAACGTGTGAACATACAACACATTTGAATAAAAACCAGCCAGGAATACTTTACAGTGTTCCAAAAAATTACAGTATTACAGTATATTTAAAAAATAAACATTATTAAATCATATATAAAATCCATTTTTCATCTCTAGTAGGCTGTCCACATTTACATTTGTATCCACATTTTGGCAAATGAAGTTTTAAACTAAACATATTTTCAATGCAAAAAAATATATATTTCAATGGCCTTCACAGTTTACAACATATTTAAACAGGGTAAACAGGGTATTTTGGCATTTTCTGCAAGTTTAAATGAGGACATGCTCACTAATCAGCGACTGTAATAAGGCAAAGTTTCTTTTGCAGCGGTAAATGATATGCAAGAACTGAATTCCCACAGTGCGTCTCAGAAAGGATAAATCATGAAAAATAAACTCATAACACCATACACAAGCCGACCTGATGAGCCAAACGTGGACTCTGATGCTGGATGTTTGTATGTTTGTTGTGCCGGACAGTCTAGTTGGCTTTGATCATCTTTTTTTCTCCTGAAGTTCACAGCTGTGTCTGCGTCCAGATCTCTGGTCTTTTAAAGTTAGCTGATCAACATCAAACAAATGACCAAAAACTACTTCTCTATATAACAACCGGCCTCAGCTTCTCAGCATCCACCCACACATCTCTGTTTGTGTGTCCGTCTGATCCAAATGGATGTCATTGCAAATGCGGTGTGTTTTTGATACAAGTCTGGATGCCAAATAGAACTTTTATTAAATTGATGGAGGAATATAAATACAGCTTTTGATGAACTATGATTACTTGTACTCAGGGGCGCCGGGGGGTGGGGTGGGGTGGGGGGGGTTGGGGGGAACGTGATTTCTACTGAAGGGAATGCTAGAGCCCTGCATTTTTTTTACGTCCCTAGGGCCAGGCTACGATCAGGCCAATTTTCACGTCATAGTTCAGACGCGGGCCGGGCCTCTGGCCTGTTTTAGTCTTCTCCTTATTTTTATATTTTAGACATCCTTCAATTAGTGATGAAAAAAATTGCTGTGCTGGTGGAAACAACACAAGACCGTGCCGTGACTGTGAAGAGTGGCTCGACGGTGTTTACGGTGCGTTTCCACTGGCACACAGCGAGCGGAACGGAGCGAGCGTTTTCAATTAATTTCTATGGAAGTTGAGCTTAAACGCTCGCGCGGTGCATTATGGGATTGAATGGGACTCTCCTCCCAACTATTGGATGAAACACACATTTATTTTGGTTTAATGTTTAAACATTTTTATATGCTTGAACTGTTTTAGTATATCTATAGATTTTATTTTAGGCAAGTCGTGATGATTTGAGAAGGCTAAATCGCTGGCCGCTTGGTCGTCACTTTAAGAAAGAAAAAACTTATTTAACGAACAAAAAAATGCTCCAAAAGTTTTTCTAAATTAACTTAATAAAAAAAAATGCAGCAAAATATAATCACTTTGCCATTACATACAAACCTGAACTATTTTAATAGCTGAAAAAGTATTATAATCTGATTTGGGAGAAAGGGGAAAAAAGATGCGCTCGACTCGGGCCGGTAATTCTGTTATGCTGTCGGACACATGCCCCCCCCAGCATTTTGCTGTTTGCTGTTGTCAGGTATGTTCTTGGCAGGCAAGAGTAGAGGTCTAATTAAAGTTTCAAATGCAAAAGGATTTATGCAAATGCAGCGGGAAGGGCACAAGTGAAACAGGCTGAGTGTCCTTTCTTCCAGTGCCATAGTAACAGAGAGATTACATGATGAGATTTGTAAACTGGGAATTGAGGTTGTATCGTGACATTTAATCCCTTTAAAATCATGTGTGGCTAAATGTTATTTCTCCAAACACTTCACACAGTATGTAGGAAAAAGAGGTAATTTATTTCACATAATTCAAACTTGGATCTTTTGCTATCCAAAATGTGGCAAACAAAACACTCTCACAGTGCAAAATTCTCACAGTGTAAAATATACTATATATATATATATATATATATATATATATATATATATATATTAGGGATGTGCATCTCTAGAACTGAGGCCGATGCAATGCACATCTCAATGCATAGCCAATGATACAATACATTAAAGATACATATGAAGCAGCTACAGGAATCGATATAAATAAATCATTTTATACGAATGTAAATATGTTAGAAATTATGCATCACGATACAAATGCCAACTTGTATCCAATGCACACTTTTTTTAAATCAATACATTGCATTGTTAACTTTTATGCCGATGCACCAATGCAAATGTGTATTCTCTAATATGTACATACACTGTTAGACAAGTTTGGAAAAAAATCCTGAAAAAAGACCGTTTTTAACATTGATAATAATAAGAACCATTATTAATAACTTAGTAACGATAATAATAAATACTAGATTGATTTCTGAAGGATCATGTGACACTGAAGATTGGAGTAATGATGCTGAAAATGCAGCTTTGATCACAGCAATAGATTACATTTTAAAATATCAAATAGAAAATAGCTATTTTAAATTGTAATAACCTTTCACAATATTACTGTTTTTACTGTATTTTAGATCAAGTATATACAGCCTTGGAGATGTCAATAAAACACACACACACACACACATATACATACATATATATATATTCAGCCTTCAGTTCCTTTCTGTTCTTCATCCTGGATTAATGTAATGTTATTTTCAATGGTCTGTGTGTTGATGCTGATTTAAAACCCCTTTATGTTTACTCCTTCGTCTTTGCCTCCTACTACAACCATGACCCGTGACACACACATATATACACACACACACACATATATATATATATATATATATATATATATGTATATATAAAGGAAAACATAAAACAACATTTTAAGAAGTGTTATCAACAGAATATAAATAAAACAGTAATAATGGAAAATTCTGTAAATTTTAACATTTTATTTTAATATAATTACACTATTACACTTTTTCTTTTACAATAAATTACACTATTTTTTTTATATGTTTTTCTAACTATTCCACTGACCCCCTTAAATCAATTTCAAGACTCTGCAATTGCTGGCAGAGAGTATGTAACCATGGAGATAACCCTACCGTTTTTCCTCATAAGATTTAACCAAAAGTCTCCATTTGTTCTCCATCAATCCCACAGCTGTCTGGGAGAAACATCTGAGATATTAAAGATATCTCCATTGAGGTTGTATATTCTATAGAGAGTTATTCAATCGTTCCATGTAACAGTCTCTCTTGATGAGCTGATTTTCACAATGTCAATCAATCAATGACAGAAACTAGTTCAGTCTCAGTCAAATAGGGAGGAAGGCAAAAATGTATTCAGTTAAATGATAATATTCCGCATTCATTCAGTACCACTGACAAAAATACCAGCACAGTTAATATGAGATGAGAGTGACATACTTGATTACTCATTCACTGCAGCTGCAGAGCTCGTGCGTTGTGTATTATGAAGTCTGTGACAAATAGAGACTGTCAGCTGAAATACTTCACTATTATCTGTGATCATTTCAAGTTTCTCCCGTAACTCAGAAGAACACTTCTTTCTTTTTATACATACTTGCAATTGCAGCAGGCAGGTCAGTGCATTCAGTAAGAAATAACAATCCACATGAATAAGATGTGCAAGTGGTCACGTCCGCTTAGACTTCTAAGTAACTAGAACACAATGTACAAGCTTTCTGCCTATAGAAATGCATTTGCTCAGATTCGAACGTTTCACTGGCACATTCTGTTGGTGGGCAGCAATGCATGAGGATAATTAACTCAATGATCTAACTGTGCAAGAATGACTAAGATCTGTAAAAATACCTTCTCTTTATGAGGCCTGTTAGCTGCACACTGAGTTTACATAATTGTTCGAGAAATTATAGTCACCCCACATGCACTTTCAAAGACTGCAGTTATATTTTCTTTTGTTTGCTCTATCAGTGGTTCTCAACTGCACTGTAAGAAAAAGGTAGGCCTACTGATAATTTTCTGCTAGGACATAAACAGAACATGTCCTTCCTTCAACCCTAAAACACAAAACAATGCAATTCATAATTCAAAATACAGGTAAAACAACTGTGAAAAACTATATGGAAAATTCCTTCATCTCAACAGAACATTATGCCCTGTTTTTACAGATTTTTCATAGACAGTAGTTTTGCTTTTATACTGTATCTATGGATGCAAGTTTCCGAGGTTTTTATCTCCCAATTCTGGCTTTTTTCTCGCAATTCTGACTTCTTTCCTCAGAACTGTGAGATACAAACTTACAATTGCGAGTTATAAAGTCCAATTCAGAGGAAAAAAAGACTATTTTCTAACAACTGTGTTTACATTTGCAATTCTTATTTTAGAACTAGTTTATGTCTCACAATTCTGAGGAAAAGAAGTCAAAATTTTCAAAGCTTTCAAAAGTTGCAAAGCTTTCATATATATATATATATATATATATATATATATATATATATATATATATATATATATAAGACATGCAGGTGGTGACCGATACCCAGCAGCAGAATTGTTTATCAGACAAAGATAATTGAATGTATTAAAAATTGAAGACTGAAAAATATATCGATATTGTTACGAATCCGGTTCGTGGCCTTCTGTCTGATTGCCACCAAGGGACCCCCTTCCATCATATTGACTCTCACACTACACAGACTGTTTCACATTACCTTGCACTACAATTCCCATCAGCCATTGCACTGACGACACACACAGCTGATTGCACTGATCACACACCCTACATAAACCATGGTCTTCCTCTTTGCTGAGTATTGTTTAGCATCTGTTACTGTGATAGCTACTCTACGGAGCCTCTCTTAAGTTTTCCTAATCTAGTCGAAGTCATAGTCTTGCCTGTTTATCTTAGATTTACCCTTTACCTTGCCGTTTGGATACTGTTTGCCCCAGCTCGGACCATTGCTTATGTTTACGGATTACCTCTTTTGTCTAAGCCCTCTGGATATTGTTAGCCGATGATTGACCACGCCTGTTTAGGATACTTCTCTTGCCTTGCCCTCTATGTACCTGTTTGCCATTGTCAGAAACTTGCCTGTTTATCGACCACGTCTCTGAATAAAGCTTTGCAGATGGATCCAAAAGCTTCCTCTGTTCCTTCCGTAACAGATATTACCATAAATGCACAAAGTCAAAAATATGTACAACTATTATATAACTATTAGCAGAATATTACATTGTCCATGCTCATTTCTCCTAACCATGTAAAATACAATCTATAGCAAATCTCAAAATGATAGTTTATTTTTCATTATAATTGTAATAATGATGATGTTGTGATGCCTAAAGCATATCTGTATCGGCCATAATTTTTATATTCCTATTTTAATTTGATAGCTTCATTCGCTATACAAAAACACGGTTGCGAACACATATTTGATGTAGTCTGGGTTGCATTTTCTTCCATTGTGATCATATCACAAAACCTGTTCATGCTGGTTTATGTCTAATTTGGCTGCCCTTACGAAATGGCAGATGAAAATGTACATTTGATGTAAAGAACAAAAGCTATGAGATGCATCGTCTGCTACCTTTTAAAAGCAAAAAAAAAAAAAAAAAACCGTTGGGTTATTTATGCATGATTATATAGTTGCATTTCATTATTTGCACTTATAGCTGTCCATGACCCACTATTTGAGAAAAACAGACACCTTAGAAATTCACCCAATTCAATTTATGTTGACTGAACAATTCAATGTGTGTGCTTTATTCTCTTTGGAAGAAACTACGGGCCATCCACTTTTCTTTGAGAGCAAACCTCTCATCATCCTTTGCGAGATGAGTCGGGTCAGGGTCAGCACAGACGCTCATAAAGCTTGCTGATTTTAAATTGGTTTTTCACTTCCACCGAAAACAGATAACATTTGTGGACAACACAGGAGCCGTACGGCATCACAAAACGCAACCTTGACAGGGAATATAGTTGCACGAATATTTATCTATAAAATTATTCGCCAGACAATGTGTTTTGTTCTGGTGAGTTAATTGGGTGTCATCTATCAAGCGTGGACAAACAACTGTGCTGATATAACAAGTGCAGAGTTGTGCCAAAAGACACACAAAGAGATGTGACAAATTCACATGCAAGAGCCGCGTCCACACAACAAAAGCCTGGAGTGAGTCCACAGAGGCCTGTTAGGACCAAGCCAAACTTTCACACTGATGAGTTTGTGGAACTGTTAGCTAATGTGAAGACTGAATCTGGCCAGCCTGAACCCTCAAAGTAACCATAATTGACATTACAGCATCTCATTCATACCCTCCATACAGGACAGATATCATGCTGACTGAAGAGCAAGTGCTTGAAGTATATTTGCGGACAGTATTTCCACAAGCAGCAGGAATGTGAGTTATTAAGTCAAGCAAGAGCAAAGTTGTGTGAAAGAGCATGATAATACTGGCATGTTATGCAGGGGAAATTATTGCAAGCCTCATCATAATTCAGCTCTCAGGACAGAAAATGATCTTATGACTGTTCCTTCAAGGAAGAGACAAAAAAATATATATTTTGATACAATTATGGTTAAAAAAAGATAAAGAAAAAAGGCAGTGGTATTATGTGGCTATACCAGTCTAGATTAACTACCAACATCTCTTAAAATGTACTGATAACCACCACCACAATAATAAAAGTGGTACAACAGAAAGCTACATGATGAATCATTGTTGTAAAGCACAGCCAATACTCGCACGTAGATGGTGCACAGGGTCAAACACATAAAGACAGAACACTAAAATAATGAAAAATAGAAAACTAAATCAATCTAACACAAAACACTCTAATGCACATTACTGATAAATAAAATATAATTATTTGTCAAGCAGGAGTGGTTCTGGAAATGCCTTGTTTTTACTGTTTTTCACCATAAATTATTTTGTCATCCATAGTTTCTATTTGCAAAAACTACAGGTGCTGGTCATATAATTAGAATATCATCAAAAAGTTGATTTGTTTCACTAATTCCATTCAAAAAGTGAAACTTGTATATTACATTCATTCATTACACACAGACTGATATATTTAAAATGTTTATTTCTTTTAATTTTGATGATTAGAGCTTACAGCTCATGAAAGTCAAAAATCAGTATCTCAAAATATTAGAATATTTACATTTGAGTTTGAATAAATGACCATCCCTACAGTATAAATTCTTGGTATCTCTTGTTCTTTGAAACCGCAATAATGGGGAAGACTGATGACTTGGCTATGATCCAGAAGGTGAACATTGACACCCTCCACAAAGAGGGTAAGTCACAGAAGGTCATTACTGAACGGTGTGGCTGTTTACAGAGTGCTGTATCAAAGCATATTAAATGCAAAGTTGACTGGAAGGAAGAATTTGGGTAGGAAAAGGTGCACAAGCAACAGGGATGACTGCAAGCTTGAGAATACTGTCAAGCAAAGCTGATTCAAACACTTGGGAGAGCTTCACAAGAAGAGAACTGAAGCTGGAGTCAGTGCATAAAGAGTCACCACGCTCAGATGTCTTCAGGAAAAGGGCTACCAAGCCACTTCTGAAGCAGAGACAACGTCAGAAGCGTCTTACCTGGACTGTGGAGAAAAAGAACTGGACTGTTGCTCAGTGGTCCAAAGTCCTCTTTTCAGATGAAAGTAAATTTTACATTTCATTTGGAAATCAAGGTCCCAGAGTCTGAAGGAAGAGAGGAGAGGCACAGAATCCATGTTGCTTGAAGTCCAGTGTGAAGTTTCCACAGTCTGTGATGATTTGGGCTGCCATGTCATCTGCTGGTGTTGGTCCACTGTGTTTTCTGAAGTCCACAGTCAACACAGCCATATACCAGGAAATTTTAGGGCACTTCATGCTTCCTTCTGTTGACAAGCTTTATGGAGATGCTGATTTCATTTTCCAGCAGGACTTGGCACCTGCCCACACTGCCAAAGGTACCAAAAGCTGGTTCAATGACCATAGTGTTACTGTGCTTGATTGGCCAGCAAACTCGCCTGACCTGAACCCCAGAGAATCTATGGGGTATTGTCAAGAGGAAGATGAGAGACACCAGACCCAACAATGCAGAAGAGCTGAAGTCCACTATCAGAGCAACCTGGGCTCTCATAACACCTGAGCAGTGCCACAGACTGATTGACTCCATGCCACGCCGCATTGCTGCAGTAATTCAGGCAAAAGGAGCCCCAACTAAGTATTGAGTGCTATACATGCTCATACTTTTCATGTTCATACTTTTCAGTTGGCCAAGATTTCTAAAAATCCTTTCTTTGTATTGGTCTTAAGTAACATTCTAATTTTCTGAGATACTGAATTTGGGATTTTCCTTAGTTGTCAGTTATAATCATCAAAATAAAAAGAAATAAACATTTGAGATATATCAGTCTGTGTGTAATGAATGAATATAATATACAAGTTTCACCTTTTGAATGGAATTAGTGAAATAAATCAACTTTTTGACGATATTCTAACTATATGACCAGCACCTGTACAAATTTACCAGTACCAGTAACTAGAGTAAAATTACATATACAGGTGCATCTCAATAAATTAGAATGTCGTAGAAAATTTAATTTATTTCAGTAATTCAACTCAAATTGTGAAACTCGTGTATTAAATAAATTCAGTGCACACAGACTGAAGTAGTTTAAGTCTTTGGTTCTTTTAATTGTGAGGATTTTGGCTCACATTTAACAAAAACTCTTAACATCTCAACAAATTAGAATATGGTGACATGCCAATCAGCTAATCAACTCAAAACACCTGCAAAGGTTTCCTGAGCCTTCAAAATGGTCTCTCAGTTTGGTTCACTAGGCTACACAATCATGAGGAAGACTGCTGATCTGACAGTAGTCCAGAAGACAATCATTAACACCCTTCACAAGGAGGGTAAGCCACAAACATTCATTGCCGAAGAAGCTGGCTGTTCACAGAGTGCTGTATCCAAGCATGTTAACAGAAAGTTGAGTGGAAGGAAAAAGTGTGGAAGAAAAAGATGCACAACCAACCGAGAAAACCGCATCCTTATGAGGATTGTCAAGCAAAATCCATTCAAGAATTTGGGTGAACTTCACAAGGAATGGACTGAGGCTGGGGTCAAGACATCAAGAGCCACCACACACAGACGTGTCGAGGAATTTGAGGCGTCTTACCTGGGCTAAGGAGGAGAAGAACTGGACTGTTGCCCAGTGGTCCAAAGTCCTCTTTTCAGATGAGAGCAAGTTTTGTATTTCATTTGGAAACCAAAGTCCTAGAGTCTGGAGGAAGGGTGGAGAAGCTCATAGCCCAAGTTGCTTGAAGTCCAGTGATGAGTTTCTACAGTCTGTGATGATTTGGGGTGCAATGTCATCTGCTGGTGTTGGTCCATTGTGTTTTTTGAAAACCAAAGTCACTGCATCCGTTTACCAAGAAATTTTGCTTCCTTCTGCTGACCAGCTTTTTAAAGATGCTGATTTCATTTTCCAGCAGGATTTGGCACCTGCCCACACTGCCAAAAGCACCAAAAGTTTGTTAAATGACGGTGTTGGTGTGCTTGACTGGCCAGCAAACTCACCAGACCTGAACCCCATCGAGAATCTATGGGGTATTGTCAAGAGGTAAATGAGAAACAAGAGACCAAAAAATGCAGATGAGCTGAAGGCCACTGTCAAAGAAACCTGGGCTTCCATACCACCTCAGCAGTGCCACAAACTGATCCCCTCCATGCCACGCCGAACTGAGGCAGTAATTAAAGCAAAAGGAGCCCCTACCAAGCATTGAGTACATATACAGTAAATGAACATACTTTCCAGAAGGCCAACAATTCACTAAAAATATTTTTTTATTGGTCTTATGAAGTATTCTAATTTGTTGAGAGTGAATTGGTGGGTTTTTGTTAAATGTGAGCCAAAATCATCACAATTAAAAAAACCAAAGACTTAAACTACTTCAGTCTGTGTGCACTGAATTTATTTAATACACAAGTTTCACAATTTGAGTTGAATTACTGAAATAAATTAACTTTTCCACGACCTTCTAATTTATTGAGATGCACCTGTAATGTGATGTTACTATTTACAGTTTTTCACAATATTGCAGCTTTTTTTTTTTTTAAAGTGTACACTTGCTATATAAAAAAAATGACTTTTCGTTACTTGTTTCTTTGTAATCAATTGTGAAATTTACTTTAATTTCACCATCAATTTTGTTACAGTGTAGCATTTTTACACATTCTGTAACAAATACAAAAAAAATATAAAGCGCAATGTTCAAAATTGACAAGTGCACAATGTCAGTAGGCTAATAACGTGGCAAGTAAATACAACAATTTGGTCAGGTTTATTAGAAATTAAAGCATAATACCTGATGGTATGAACATTCAAGAAAACATGTCAAAACTCATTTGTAGGGTCTTCTAACAGCTTTTACCATCAGAAGTTCATCTGTGATGCCTATTTCTTTCTTTCTTTCTTTCTTTCTTTCTTTCTTTCTTTCTTTCTTTCTTTCTTTCTTTCTTTCTTTCTTTATTTCACCAGAGTTCCAAGTTTCAATACATCAATCAAAATGAAAATATAAGGAACAACACCATGATGTTGATAGCTTCTGCTTCATTTTAAAAGCCCTTCAAAAAATGACATTACACTCTAAAAAATGCTGTGTTAAATACAACCCAGCGCTGGGTAAAATATGGACAGTTGTTTAGACGTAGCGGTTGGGTTACTGCCCAGAAGGCTCAGCATTTTTTTAGAGTGTAAGAAAGCATCTACGGAAATATACTGAAATCTGCATATTGCTTGGGAGAAAATAAAATCAGAATACACAGTGACTTTTGAATATGTGCTGTCAGAAGAGAAACTGATGGTAGTTACAGCATTTACAAGCAGGGGCTAAAGCTAACCAGACAGACCTGGCGCCCTGAGCTTTGTGACAAGTGAAAATTTGCATAGTTTATTATAAGAGCCCCTTATGCTATAAAAACATCCTTCATCTAAAAGACAACACGTGCTACCTGTTGAGACCTCAAGCTAATTACACTGTCTTTTGGCACCAGCTCAGGTCACGCAGTGTTTGCGTCTTTATTATACGCCTTTGTCAAATTCATTAAACCAAATGAACCACCAGGCTCTTCAATAACAATGACTGATCAAATACATGAGGCCTTGGCAGGTTTTCAAATGAATTTGCAGATACATCAAAGAAACTAGAGAAAACTAGAGAAGACTAAATGTGTGCAGTTTAAATGATCTTGCCTTTTATTTGTCACATTAAACTAAAGAACACCTGCTTCAAATACACCTAAAACGACATCAGGACTCTGACGCTCAACAGAAAAGAGAGAATTATCACCTGAACTCCAAACACTCATTTTCTCATTTAAAAAAAAAAAGAACATTTAATGTCTCCACTTTTTTAGATTAACAACATGAAGTTTCTACATCCTCACCAGCATCTCCTGAGCAAACATTGGGATGACTTTCAAGTAGCTAACCATACTGCCAAACTTGTTATCTCAGTGAACCGGCTGCCGCTGCCGACTCCACTCACTAATTTGTATTCTGTACAAATATTTTCCTGGAACCGAACCCTCAGGTGACACAGGTCAGGGTGGAAAATGTGATCGGCTGAGACTCTGGTCCACTTTCAAACTTACAGCAACTCAAGAAACCCAAAAAACAAGACTGGTTAACACACTCTGTGGACAAAAAAAAAAACAGAAAAACAAAAACACACTTTATTTTAAGGACCAATCCTCAGTATTAACTAGTTGCTTTTTAGCATGCATATTGCTAGCATATTGGCTGTTTATTCGCACTTAATCAATGTCTTATTCTGCATATTTTAGAACCACTAATCTTACTCCACACCTAAACTGAACAACTGCCTTACTATTATTAATAAGCAGCAAATTAGCAGTTTATTGAGACAAAATTCATTGTTAATACTTATATTATGTGTGTGTGTGAGATTTTTCATACAGTTCAATTTACTAAATGTTCTAAAATAACTAAAACCTAAACTGAAATAAAATTTAAGAATATGCATATATGCATATATATATATATATATATATATATATATATATATATATATATATATATATATATATTAAAAAAAACTAACAATCATGACAAAACACAAAATGAAAATATAAATACTGCATAGATAGATAGATGGATGGATGGATGGATGGATGGATGGACGGACAGATAGATATAATTATGCTTAGATATAAGATTAAATCTCGATTTAATTATTTTTTCTAATACTCCACTGGAAAATATTCAAGATATATTCTGTGAAAACAAGTCTCAATATCTTATGCAAGTTTAGTCATCTTCCACAACTTTGCTTTTCAAGAAACTGATTCTTGTTAAGGATGTTTACTGCACATAAGTTTTTGTTGTTGTTGTGTTTTTTTTCAGTGCAGTTTCACAAGGCTGTGTTAGCTAATGCTGACTACAGAACATTAAAAACATTCAAAATTGTGCAATACGAGCAATAAGCTAAGTGTCTGTGAATGAAAAGTTCTGTGAGAGTGTCTTAAGGCATCTCAGAGATTGTTAGCACTATTACGTCTTGGCAGTTGGAAGTAGATCTTGTCTGTCTCTGAGTAAACAGGCTGACAAAACTAATCAGGTCGTGTGGCTTCAAACTGCAGGGGAGATGGAGAGAGGAGTCCAGACATAGGCTGCCTGCATGTCAAACAACTATAAATGTGTGGCTAATACAAGCAGATTATACAACACAACAGCCTGTCGCTGCACTGACCAAATACAGACAAAAGGAAATTAATTAAACCTGAGTCGGTCAGAAACACTGATCAGAAATTGATCACAGCTAATGCAATAAACTCTGAGGTCTGAAAAATGCAGGCGAGATGTGTCAGCGGGTAAGATGCATCGCCGCCTCAATTCATCAAAATGCAGAATTTTTGCCATGTGACCATAAATTAAAAATCATATCGACCTGCCTCTGATAGACACTGAATAGACACACATGGAGGAAAAGTGATAAGCTTTATGCTGAAAACGGTTTTTGAAAATCATTAAATTTTCTACATGATGTAAAATGATTTGAAAATGTCATATTATACGCCACGGTAATTATCATTCAAAGGTTTAAGGTCAGTAAGACTGCAAGAGTGCATTTGTTTGATCAAAAATACAGTATTTTAAAATGAAATTTAATCCTGTGATGCAAAGTTGAATTTTCAGCATCATTACTCCAGCATCACGTGATCCGTCAGAAACCATATTAATATGCTGATTTGCTGCTCAAGAAACATTTCTTATTATCAAAAAATACATTTGAGGAATCTACAATTCATAAATTTGGGCTAAATAAAAATAAAAAGAAATTAATGCATTTATTCAGCAAGTACGCATTAAATGGATCAAAAGTGAGAGTGAAAACATTTATTATATCACCATAGATATCAAACAAATGTTGTTCAATGAACTTTCTATTCATCAAAGAATCCTGAAATAAATACACAAAAATATTAAGCATAAAAACTAATAAGAACCATTATTAATAATTGAGCACCAATCATATTTGAGCAGTAAATAAGCATACAAGAATGATTTCTGAAAGATGACACTGAAGACTGGAGTAATGATGCAGAAAATTCAGCTTTGCATCACAGGAATAAATTACATTATATTTTAAAACAGTAAATAGTTATTTAAAATTGCTATAATATTTTACAATATTGTTGTTTTTACTGTATTAAATGAATGTAGCCTTGGTGAGCATAAGAGACTTGTATAAAAAAATATTCAAAACTTCTGACTGTTAGTTTAAGCACATATACATATACCTACTTTACCTGCATCTTCTTTAAAGTAAAGGCCAAAAAGAGACACAGCTTACCCCACACTACCTATCTGCACTGCCTGACACTGTTTATGCATAAAGACCATTGCAGTTTCAAAACTGATGGTTTTACTGTCCCTGCTGTTCATACTAGACATCCTGTCCACCCACACTTACCCTTAATGAGATCCATAATGTGAGGAACAGTCACTACTTAACCCTGATCAGGAATGTAAATGCACAATAGTAATGGAGCAAGCAAACTTCCCATCAGAGTAAAATGTACAAAGGCGCCTTTGACTCCCTGCTGAGCGCTTGTGTCTCTCCTTGAGGCGTCCAGACTGAAGCACTCGCTCCTTTACCATCTCGAGGGGATAGAGTTTCTTCGATTGCACTTCTTAACTCTGACTCTCTCCTCACTTTCCAGCTAGACAAATATTTTGCTACGTAGACGCAATCATTTTCGAAAGAATTGCAGGAAATGATTTCTGGAACTTGACGTGGACCAGAAGTTTTCAAAGTATCTCAGGCTTATTGTAACGTGATTAAAAAGTCTATTGCTGAGAACTAGTAACATGATTTCAGCACAGATTATTCCCACAGACAAAGACTCAATAGTGTGTGTGGGTAGGTTGCAATGTAGGTGGAGAGAGCGAAATGAAATGCCACCACCTGTAGATATCATTCAGCTATGGTTTGTAGAAGGCAGGAAAGTTGTATAATGAAACCTGGTATAATCATGAACTCTGCAGGGAGTGCAAAGACTCATTTTTCACACATCTCTCACACACTGATCTTCATCTGTCCTGCAGCAAATATTCACCAGCGTGTGCTTGCCATCAAAGCCATTTAATTTTCTCTTGCCACAGCTTTAGCGATTCAATAACACTTTACATTAAGACTTCATTTGTTAACATGAACTAATGAACAATACTTCTACAGCATTTATTAATTTGATTTAAAAGAATAGTTCACTCAGAAATTACAATTTGTTGAAAATGTACTCACCCTCACGCCGTCCAAGATGTAGATGAGTTTGTTTCTTCATCAGAACAGATTTGGAGAAATGTAGCGTTACATCACTTGCTCACCAATGGATGCTCTGCAGTGAATGGGTGCCGTCAGAATGAGAGTCCAAACAGCTGATAAAAACATCACAATAATCCACAAGCAATCCGCAACACGCCAGTCCATCAATTAATGTCTTGTGAAGCCAAAGGCCATCATTAATCCATCATTAAGACGTCTTTAACTTGAAACTGTCAATTCTGGCTAAAATACCAGTCCATAATTCATAATAACACATCCTATAGTGAAAAAGTCCATCCCCTGTTTTCCTCTCACATCCAAATTCACCTACATATTTGTTTTTGGACTGTTTTCACTTGTGAACTGTGTCGTGTCTTTGCATAATTCTCTTCTAATTCAGACAAGATGACCTTTTCATTGGAAACATAGATAAAGGACTCATTTTTAGCCGGAAGCAACAGTCTGAAGACCTTAAAAAAACACCTTCACTTCATAAGATATTAACTGATGGACTGGAGTGGTGTGGATTACTTGTGATTATTGTGATGCTTTATCAGCTCTCATTCTGACGGCACCCATTCACTGCAGAGGTGAGCAAGTGATGTAATGCTGCATTTCCCCAAATCTGTTCTGATGAAGAAACAAACTCATCTACATCTTGGATGGCCTGAAGAGTACAGTTTCAGCAATTTTTTTCATTTTTTTTTTAATGCTAAGTTCAACATTTGCTAATTAATTCTTGATATGATTCTTATCTCTATTCACATTAGCTAATGGAAGGAATATGAACAAACAATAAATCATTATATTAAGTAACATTAACAAAAAGGAATAAATGCTTTATATTAAAGTCCATTAAAACTAATGCATTAACTAATTCTAACAAAGTGTAACCCAATAATGCATACGCATACAAAGCATTTTTTTATCCATCCAATCACTCTGATATCAATATGATGTGGCTCTCATGTGAATGAGACGCAGAAGGAAAACAACCTTGCTGGGAGGAAAAGCAGCATGGGTTTATGTGTGTGTGGTGCATGTTTTATGAGCAGGGGCTAAAACTACAACAATCTGAACAAGGGTCATGTTTTTACAAAAGCTACACGGGTCGGCCGCTGCCAGGCTGAAGAAAAAAGAGTTTCTAATGTATCCGGAACCCTTGAGACATAGCTATTCATAGTCCATTCAGCCAAATGTCACTGATGCAGGGTTACGTACAGGCCAGTCATCTACTAATGTCTCGTTCCTTTGGGTTAGTCAAAGTGAAAAGAGCAGAGTGGAAACTGCATTTTGATGAGAAACTTGCTGTTTATAGGGCTTCAAGAATGCAGATACCCGCAACCTGCATGTCAGAGGGCAGATTCCTGAAGCAAAGAATACGAGTCAGCCACTATTCTGGGCCTGCATGCCTCGCTTGTTTTAGGATGCAGAGTAAGTACAAGTCATTGGTGTTTGGTGATGAGTTTTTCTTTAAAATGTTGTTTTAAATACTTCTGATTCAACTAACTGGTGAACACTCTCAAACACAGCCTTTGATCTCACTCTTTCAGAAAAAAAAAAAGTATATATATTTTCAAAGATATGTTATCAAAGCCTTTTATGAACAAACCAGACAGAAGGCATAAAGAAAATGTTTATAAAGAGCTTGAAAAAGAAATAAAAGTCACTCAAACCTAAATGCCACTCAGCTAAATTACACTAAATGTTTATTGAATGTTATTGTTCCACAGGTCTGCTTATACCATGACTTATCAGTTCAATTTCGTAGTCTCTTTGCAATAGTGCTATATCTTTCCTGAGCCATGGACTGTAGCTACTGTATGCCCCTGTGCAACCTTTAAACTTTTGGTGATAAACCCAATGTGACATGAATACAACATTAGTGCATTTTTGTCTTCAGTCATTACCTAGATACACTATGAACATACTCTTGGTGGTAGCTACTCATATTGATGGTGCAAGGGTACCGCTGTGAAAAGAGACCAGCAGGAGCAGGATCGTAATCGGCTTCGCACCGAGCAATACAATCAAAGACAGCCTTAAAGCAAATTCAGGTACTTTTTTAGGCCACAGGAGAAGCCAACGTCAGGCATGGTCAAGATATGACAGGGTGCCTTTGACATTTCAGGATAAGGATTGTGGATAAACTGTTCTCAGTTCATCACACAGTCTATGTGGGAGTATCTGCGTGAGTAGACAAGCCTAAATGTCAAGGGTCTCACATCAAAGCTTTGTTCCTTGTCCAATCTGATGGGCCGTACTTATACCAGAATTTCATTATGCCAGATGAGGGCTGGTTTGTGTGGAAGCCAGTTTCTGCCTCTGACTTTTTATCTCACAATTCTGACTTTTTTCTCGCAATTATAACTTTTTTCTCAGTTATACGACCTCGCAATAGCAAGAAAAAAAAAAAAAAAAAAACAGAATTACTAGCAATTGAAATATATCTTGCAATTCTGACTTTATAACTTGCAATTGTGAGTTTATATCTCGCAATTCTGACTTAACATGCAAATGTGAGCTTATATCCTGCAATTCTGACTTCTTTTCACGCTATGGAGTTTGTATCTCACAGTTCTGGTCAGAATTGCATATATTGCAGTTCCAACTTCATTTCTCAGAACTGTTAGTTTATAAAAAGTTGTAACTTGAATTTCTGTCACAAAATTCTGACTTTATAACTTGCAATTCTAAGAGGAAAAAAATCTGAATTGCAAGTTTATATCTAGATTTCAGACTTTATCACTGTAAAAAGTGATAAGTTGACTTAACTTAAAAAAATTGGGGAAACCCGTTGCCTTAAAATTTTTAAGTAAATTATAATTAAAAAAAAATAAGTTAATTGAATTGTCAAGTTCACTTAACTTTTTTTTAAAAATTATTATGTACTTAATAATTTTAAGGCAACAGGTTTCCTCAGTTTTTTTAAGTTAAGTCAACTTTCACTTTTTACAGTGTAAGTTGCAATTGTAAGTTTATATCTTGCAATTCTGACTTCATAACACACAATTCCAACTTCTTTTCAAGACTTATTGCAAATCTAACTAACTTCTTTTCATGCAATTGCAAGTTTATATCATACATCATTCAGAGAAAAAAAACAGAATTGATAGATGTAAAAGAAAAAAAGTCGTAATTACATTTTTATTGTTTATTCGGTGGCAAAAACAGGCTTCCATAGGTTTGGCAGGAGGGTTGATCATGCAGAGAGTTTGGCCTGCGCTCCCACAGTTCCCCAGACGAATTCAAAATCCTAAATACAAATGCTCATTCTTTATCCCAGTGAATGACAGACACAATACAAAGACAATCTGTGATGCTTGGTTGTTATGAATGGGCCACTTATGAATTTACATGACATCCTGCAGTGCGCCCGGGAGAAGAACATTATTGGATTGCTCAGCGAACAATATGGCAGTCGCTACTGGTGGGGGGGACTTGGCAAAAGGGCAGCCCACTCATGTCTCAGACCTTTAGTCGGCCAGAAATAGCATCAGTAGGAAAGGGATTGAAGGAGGCAATTAATATGCCAGGCGCTAAACAAACATGTTGCAGTGGCTTCTAAATGTTGTGTTTAATATCCACAGCTGCTGAACACATACGCCTCAATGAGCCTTGCTCTATCAAACAAACACTGTATCTTTGATAAACCGCACAATTACCCTTTAAAGGTCTTCATCTGACAGACATTTTGGTTTAATTTACCTCCTCTGCCTTTATCTACTATGTTTGTCTGATTAAATGGTTTGTAGGGTGAGGACCCTTCGGCGTGGCCTCTTTAAAAGAGGAGGGAGTGGGATACTACGAATTCCTAGCACAGCAAAAACAAACACTTTATCATTAGGCTGTTGTGTCATAAATGGGTTCTTGTGTGCCAGTCATGGACTATCAGGTGGATTTGAACTGGAAGAGAATGGATGACGTAGTTTCTAAATTTGAATTGGCTGTACATTGGGTATTAGGGGACGGTTCACCACATTAATCATTTTCCCGGCACAGACTCCTGCACCTCTTTGTCAACAGCATAGCAAAGGCAATTAGGAGGGCAGTTTAATTATTTGCTGAGATAACTGAGGACAGAGCTGCCAGAAACTTGCTGCAGAAGTTGTGGGGAAAAGCGTTATGTGCTTTGTGTAAATTAAAACTTTCACAGGTGCTAAAATGATATGAATAATGCGTTCGGATGCAATACTATGTTTACAGGCGCTCAAATGTTGTTCCGCTTTTTCCACACTGTTTGCAAGACATTAAATTGTCACTGTATTTTATGGGCTGAGTTATGCTACAGGGTAGTAGACGGCACGCAATGGGTGTTATGAGAATTGATAGTATAAACATTTGAAAACTCACAATGAACACTGAAAAATTCTGAAAATCAAACATACTACTGTGTTGCAAAAAAAAAAAAAAACTACTTTCCTTCTCTCAGTAGTTGTAATATGATATTATATTGGAACTATATTTGTGAAAATTTGAAATACTGGAAAAGAGACTGGTACAAAGGGAGCTTGAGTAATGACAAAAGGAAGCATTTTAGTTTTTATTTTGTTCTTTCATTGAAAAGGCGAAAATCATGCCTGAGGAAAAAGTAAGTGCCCCCATTGCACTGAATATCTTCAAAGATTACTGGAGTACATTTCACAAGAAAATACTGTTTTTCTACTTTCTGTCATTTCTTTATCTTTTTTTCATTTCTAATTAATTGTGAAATTTTTACTTGCAATTTCTGAGTTAAAATTGTTTCTACACCAATTATTTCTCAAACTGACATTAGCACATTAAAAAGCATTGAAAATCAAACATAATGTGTTGCAAAAAGCAAAAAAACAACAACTATTCTTTCATTCTCTCAGTATTTGTATTATGATATTATATTGGAAATAAATTTGTGCAAATTTGAAATATTGAAAATGAAATATGGTACAAAGAGATTTTGAGTACAGAATAAAGCATATTAGTGTTCATTTTGTTCTGTGTGCCCCCATTACACCTATTATCTTCACTGTAGGAATTATTTTTCAAAGTTCTAAATAAATAAAAAATACTGGAGTACATTTTACAAGAAAATACTATTTCAGTATTTCTACTTGAGAATTTCATAATAAGGTCAATGTGTTACTTGCCATTTCTTCATAATTAACTGTGAAATTTACTTGCAATTTCTGAGTGAAAATTGTGTCTACAACTGTTCAAGTCCTTATGCAAGTCTCTTCGCAGAACTTTGCTCGGATTGCTGGATCCTCAAGCATGAACCGCTCTTTTCAGGTCCTGCCACATCGTCTCTATAGGGTTCAAGTAAGAACTTTGACTAAAGGCCACTGAGTTTTGGATCAATGTTCTGCTCCCTAGTTACATTAGCTTCATCTCAGACACTGCTGGTCAGATATTCTGTTTAATAATAGTAATAGCAGAGTTTGTGTTTTTCCCTGTGCAGAAAAAAACATCTCCTAACAATTGCACAGTGGAGCCCCGCATTCGCTTTACACCACACTCCTTCCATTTGGATTCACCTGTCCATATAATGTATATTCTCAAAATTCTTCTGGATCATCCAGGAGCTTCTGAGCAAACATGAGATGAGCTTTGATGTTCCTCTTGGTGGGCAATGCTTTCAGCTGCGCTACTCATTCTTGATGCCAATTTTTTTGGTCTTTTTCTCATGAATGAGTCATGAATACTGACCTTAGCTGATGCTAGAAATGCCTGCAGTTCTACCAAAGTTTTTCTTAGATCTTTTGAAACTTTCCGGACCAGGTGCTGCTGTGCCCTTAAAGACATTTTGGCAAATTGGCTACTTCTGCAAATATTCACCACCATTTTCAGGTAATGGCTCACATGGAGTTCAGGGGGGACCAAAAACTTACAACTAACTACTTTGTTCCATTTCCAGACAGATGTAATTTTTTTATTTTATTTTTTTTTAGTTGTTCATACTGTATTTATAGCACACACTATAGCTTCCGAAAGTTTGGAGTCAGTAAGATATATTTTTAAATGTTTTTGAAGGAAGTCTCTTATTCTCACCAATGGTGCATTTATTTGATCAAAGAATTCTGAAATATTTTTACAATTTTATTATTTTTTATATTTGGATATATTTTAAAACGTCATTATAAAGCTGAATTTTCAGCATCATTACTCTTAAGTGTCACATGACCCTTCAGAAATCATTCTAATATGCTGATTTATGGATAAATAAATATATAAATGGCAAAATGCAATACACAATTTTTATGAAATTGTCTAGTAAGACATTTGATTATGTTAAATCATTCACTGAGAGAAATAAGCAATTAAAGAGAAATTAATTTTCACTGTGCTGTAAATATTCATCATGAAGTCTTTAATCAAAGCATATTAATTGAATCTGGATTTTAATTTAATTAGGAGAACTGCATACATGTTTATCGTAATTAACCTGGCACGGTCTTTCAGAAGCATGCTCAATCTTAATTCCTCTGTTTAATCAAGAACACACTTTTTCTTTTACTGAAATGCTCCCAGTTCAATTTTAAAATCTCTTTGCGAACACACATGATGCAAGAAACAGGGCTTCAGTCAGCAGCCAAGTAAAAGCTGCTGATTTTCTCTGAGGGCCATTCTGTCCTGTGCTCCTCTCTATTAACTATCTCTGCATCCTTCTATAGCTTCAGTAGACCTCATAACACAGCATCATATACCCACTTATAAAACCTCATTCTGAATTTCATTGAACGGCTGACATCCCCATTTGACCCTTTTATCATAATAGTTGTCTGCTGGTGTTTATGCAATTGTGTAAGTGCATTGTAGCATGGTTTTGTATGTGATTGTCCTCATAATTAATCACAGTGTTGTGTAATTCATAATGTAAATGATTTGCATTAACTCGCTCAAAGTTTATAAATGCAAGGTCACCGTCTTGACATTTTCACATAACCACACAAGATGAACTGAGGAGCTGTTTGTCTCATTTTAAAACATCGTTAAAAGGAGATAAATTTACTTGCAAAGCAAAGACTTGTTTTCATAGACCATATCTTAAATTTTTTGATGTTTTAAGCTAGTTTGTGTTTGTGTGTGTGTGTGTGTGTGTGTGTGTGTGTGTGTGTGTGTGTGTGTGTGTGTGTGTGTGTGTGTGTGTGTGTGTGTGTGTAATTTTACATTCATTTTAAATATATGTTTAAATATGTTTAGGATCAGTAAGATTTTTAATGTGTTTTGAAGAAGTCTCTTATGCTCACCAAGGATTTATTTGATCGAAAATACAGAAACGGTAATATTGTGTAATATTATAACAATTTAAAGTAACATTTTATTCTATTTTAATATACTTTAAAATATAATTTATTTTTGTGATGCAAACCTGTATTTTCAGCATCATTACTCCAGTCGTCAGTGTCACATGATCCTTCAGAAATAATTCTAATATACTGATTTATTTTCATTGTTGGAAACAGTTGTGCTGCTTAATATTTTTTGGAACCTGTGATACTTTTTTCAGGATTCTTTGATGAATGTCACATGGGCTGTATCTCTTGACTTTGACAGTATTCAGTTTTATTAACTCATTTTCTTACTACCGTTGTCCCCAAGCATTAGGTTTTGTGTCGAGCTCAAATTCAGGGCTTTACCCTTCGGGTGAAGGTCCAATTGACGCTCCATTTCATATGCAGGAGTTAATGGCTCAGATCTGGTGTAATCAGGAAGCAAACAAGCGAATGCATATCGTAATGATCTTCCAGTAAGGCCAGGCCTGCTATACACAAGCTCTCTTTAAGACTCCTGCTATTTATTTGTCACTAACCCAACTATTTGTATGTACATCTAGTTGAACCTTGAATCACACTGAGGCCTTTCACATTACACCTGCTGTTGGGTGTTTTTTCTCTTTTATTTCAGACCAATGGCATATGTCAGTGGAGATAAGAGAAGCTGAGTCAAGATCTAAGAGATGGCCATCAGAATGGCAGCACTCTGCTCAGAGGAAAAAGGTTGTCTGCAGACATCACAAGGGAATATGATTACACTGGCAGGAGATGACAGGCAGACCTGGACCCGGCGATGTGAGGTCTTGTGCTTGTCTTTTCAGCTATTTTTTTTTCAAGATGTTACTTGCACAGAAACTACAGAGATTTCAATGTTTTATCAAACTTAATTGGATAATTTGGTGTTGGGTCAAGCTGTGATGAAAATACTGTAATTATGCTTCATTTTGTAATTATCGTTCTTGCTTTTTCCTCATGGTCTCACAGTTGTTTATTCTTAAATTTGCATTTAAGACGATATTTTGATTGCCACCGGTAAGCTGATTAAAAATCATACTGTTCCCTGTCCTACAAAGATTATTTATAACTCTGTAAAGCCAGAGCCCCAAACCCGCCATCACCCCCCATGGTGCCCGGAGCCGGGGCTTTCACAGCATTCAGTTTGAGGATTAAAGCTGTTCCCCACGTCGCTCTGCTCTGCTCTGCTCTGCTCTCTGATTTTCACATAATGCTATATATATACTTTTTTTATTTATTTATTCAGCAAGGATGAATTAAATTGATCAAAAGTGACATTAAAGACATTTATATTTCTATAAACAAAAGACTCAAAGAAGTATCATGGTTTCCACAAAAATATATAGCAGCATAACTGTTTTCAACATGAATAATAATGAGAAATCTTTCAGCAATTCAGCATATTAGAATGATTTCCGAAGGATCATGTGACACTGAAGACTGGAGTAATGATGCTGAAAATACAGCTTTGCATCACAGGAATAAATTACATTTTACAATATATTCTAACAGAAAACAGTCATTTCAAATAGTAATAATATTTCACATTTTTACATTTTTGCTGCACGTTTTAATGCAACCTCAGCAAGCATAAGAGACCATTTAAAAAATCATACTGGCCCCAAACTTTTGAATGGTAGAGTACATATTATGAATTCATTACTAATACAGATTATGACATTTTAATTCTTTTTAAGCAATTTGTGTTAAAAAAAAATACAGTTACAAATAGCTAAGAAAATTTGCTTAGACATTAATTGATATTCTTATGAAAAAAATAAAATTATATATATATATATATATATATATATATATATATATATATATTCAAATCAATTTAATTTAATCTATTGTTCAGTATTTATTTTATTTTTATTTCAGAGCTGTGAATCCAATGCCAGGTTTATGTTTGTTCTCAGTTTAAAGACTTTATAGTGACAGTTCCAAAGTCTATCATTTACTCACCCTCAAGCTGTTCTAACCCCATTCTCCTGTTAAAAACAAAAAAGATATTTTGAGGAATTTTGGTAACCAAACAATTGCCAGTGGCCATTGACTTCCATAGTATTTTATTTTTTTTCCCATTCTGTGAATACAAAAAATCTCTTCTTTTGTGTTCAACAGTGGTTGAGTAAACGATGACAGAATTTTCATTTTTGGGTGAACTATCCCTTTAAGGTTTAAAGAAGACTGATATATTTATATTAAAAAACACACAACAATAACAGATGTCAGGACTTAATGCTTTGTGTGTTAGTTCAGTTCTGCGTGGCTGGTAAAATTCAACATTCATCAGTCACAGCGACTTGTGGTCAAGCAAGTTCATTTCCAGCCCTGATTGTAACTTATTGTATTACCATCATTTCTCATGATGGGTTTTATTGTGTTACATAATCACACGATTGACCACTGAAGATCATTTCAGAAATGAACGTTGTGTTGAGCATTACAGTAATTACTTTACAGTGCTCTATGGTGTTATTGCAGGGATGGACTTGACATTGTCAGTATGTTTTATCTCTAGCGTGTGGCTAATCTGAGGATGATGTCCATCAGTGAGCACTGATTTGTAAAGCCTCTTCTTTGTCAGTCCCATCAGGGCTGGTTAGCATCAGCCTTTGGCACTCGCCGAGGGTCCCTTGCCCCTTGCCGTCCCTATCAATCACAGCCTACTGTCAGACAAGTCGAGTTGCACTGACGGCTGTCCTTGTGGAGGAGGCGGAGGAGGAGAATGTGCGTCCCAGAGTACACCGCAGATCTTAGATGACCTCTCGCTGCAACGCGGCTTCATCCTGCCCACTGTATGAACAGATTTATATCCTTCAGGAACTGGACTCGGGGTCAACTGAGACTGAAGTAACCCTCGGGATCCGATATGTTACAATGAGGAGAAATGAAAAAAAAAAAAAATAAGAGACAGAAACAAGCCTCTGCTGCCACTGTAAACCATTTCAACATGGGCTTATCTCTTCCAGCTTGTGCAAAAAAAAAAAAAAAACCCTTTAAGGGATAGTTTACCTAAAATTACAATTCTGCAGAATGTCTGAGCTGCTCATTTCCACTTAATGAGAGTAGATTGTGAAGACTGACATGGAACAGTCAGAATTTTTTTTTTTTTTTTTTGCTGAAACATTTTTCGCAACACTTTAAAATAAGGTTCATTAGTTAACATTAGTTAATTGCATTAGTTCACATGAACTAAGAATGAACAATACTTCTACAGCATTTATTAATCTTACTTCATTTTAATTTCAGCATTTACTAATGCATTATTAAAATCACAAGTTGTGTTTGTTAACATTAGTCAATGCACTGTGAACTAACACGACTGTATTTTTATTAACTAATATTAACAAAGATGAATAAACAGTGAAATAAATGTATTGTTCATTGTATTGTATTAAAATGTATTGTTCATGTATTGTTCAAATCAAATGTATTGTTCATTGTTCGCTCATATTAACAAATTACTAATTTATGCAGAATAATTTATGCAGTTATGTGTTATTTATTTGAAAGAATTAAAAGAACGTTTCATTTCTATCCTTGTATCATTCATTAACTTGTCAAGGTTGACAAGTAATTAGTAATAAGTAATGAACTACTTTTTGGAGAGAGTAATTTGTACAGTAATCTAATTACACTGTTGAAGATGTAATTAGTAACTGGTACTTGCTTTTTAGAGTAACTTACTCAACACTGCTCTCTTTATACAGTCCATATCAAAGCATGCTGGGAAAATCAGATTTCCCTCCAATTTACTCAATTTAATTTCTTGTTAAAGATCAAGAATATTTTGTGAAATGGGTAATAATTGTAGATCATGAAACAGAATAATTTCTGCATTCTCAAATATTTTGTTTGGAATTTTAATAAAAATATTAAGTATATCTATAAAATATCATTTTTAAGTCAAATACTGTTGTTATATATATATATATATATATATATATATATATATATATATATATATATATATTTATTTATTTTTTATTATATATATATATATATATATATATATATATATATTTATATATATATATATAATAAAAAATATGATTTTTTTTTTTTAATTTAGACAAAATTAACTGTTGGATTTTTAGGCATTTATTTTGGTATGTTCAACTCAAACAATCACTTAAATAATATTCAGACATTTTATTAAGGTAGTATAGTTATTTATTACTGATATTTACAAATAGTGTAGGTAAGTAAAGAATATGCCTTTTTAAAATCACTTTTACCTATAACAGTGGCTTTGAATTTCTAAAATAATATAATAAAACGAATTAACTATGATCTCTCTCTCTGTAGAAAATATGACATACCTGAGGTGTTTAAAAGACTAAATGTGCAAAGGCAACCTTCCCATCACCTCATACACACACATGCGCAACATACTCACATATACACACACTGTGTTTCTATAATGTTAAAAAAAAAAAAAATGAAATGTAACCTGAATAAAAGTGTCCTTTAAATCTGGTCCTCCTACATAACAGATAGAGGTACATATTTTAGAGGTTGCTATTTCGTGATTTTTCATCAGCCATGTTGAATTTATGTTGCCATAAACTAAATAGACAGTGTCATATAAAGAGTACAGCCATATAGTATTATGGGTATGGGTCAAATGTGGATGTATTATCATAACCTGAATTGTTACAAATGGTTTTTGCACAGCTTTTCACTGTATTTTTCAGAATAAGAAGTTATATAGTATATAGTACATATATAAGCAAATAGATTTGACAGAAATATCAAATGGAGATGGAGTACAAACTCATCAGCAAACATTTTATGTGAGGTCAATACCTTCATACTGAAGTCTTGAGGGGGTCCAATATGAGATTATGGAGATACGTAAGAATAAATTCAGCTCTTTAACAAGAAATGTATTGTGCATTCATGGGCAGATGTTAATAATTCCAGTTTCACTTCATTGAGGATAAAATGGTGATCCTTTGGTGACCTCACGGAAAAGGTGTATGGGAGCTTTTGCATGCAAATTAAGGGACATTTTCATACTGCTTTGTGATGTTTGAGATTATGTGCTTGGCTCAGTGAGATCCATTAATGAACATGCCTTTATCTAGCATCTGATGGCCTCCAATCCTTTCTCCAGTGGCTAAATATCCCCATCTGACTATGGACTTTGTGAGATAAAGTCTGGCCACACAGTACTGGTGAATGAAGGGTGAGCTTCTGCAGAAGTCCTGATTAAGAAACACTTCTGTATAGGTATCTGTTCTGAAAGCAGAGCCCAGCTGCCTCACAGTAGGGGTGATCTGATTACTGCATGCTTTCTTATTTCTTTTAAACCCATTTTTCTCACTAATCTGCATCTGGGGTTTAAAAATAACACTGGTTGCTTTGAAAGTGCCAGAAATACAGAATGATCTGAATCTTAAGTGATTTCTGAAGTGATTCCTGGTAATTCTGAGTTATTGACATGTTTGGGGGCTAACGCTCAGTCGGCGAATGAGGCCACTTTGACCGCTGTGGAGAAAACTGACATTGTTCAGGTTAGGGAAGCATGCATTGAAAGGAAGAAAAGAAAAACACTTCGAGCTCCTGCCAGGTCCAGACGTAGTATTGGCTGTGACTGCGGGAAGCATTCTTAGAAGGTGTTGGTTCTCTGCAGGAGAGAGGAAAGGTTGTGCCCTTTATCTTCATGACGTACTGGACGCACTTGACCGAACTCCACCATCACAAAGACTTGGTCCGCTTCCCTCACTACTGGAGATCCTCAAACCCAGACGTGACCTTCAGAAGGCCTTGTCTTGTGCATGAATTAGTCACTAGACCACAACATTATCCTTCCTGCAAACTCCTTACCATTTGATGAAATTCGCCTTTCTGAATGTAGAATGTATGCATCTGTCTCTGAAGGGAAATGACTCCAGCTAACTAAAATATATTCTAAAAACATTTAGTTGACTTTGTAAAAAGAAAAAAAATGGATGTTTTCTCTGCAAGACCAGAAAATGTTTATATTTTTTACATTTTATTTACTTTTTTTGATTTGTAAAAGTTTTCTTTTTTTAATGGAATGTTTTAAACATTAAGAAATAACGTTTTCATAATTTAATGGGAACATTAACAAAACAAAAAGTTTTATAAAATGATAAACCTCACATTTCTGGCTTTAAACCATTTTTTTACAGCTTTGGATGCCACTTGGTGTTGTTTCAAAAAATGTTGATACCTAAACAACATCTAGTTCTATCTTAATATCATATTTTTCAGATTTAAGAGGTCTATTAATGAAATGTATTTTTATTATAGATAATCTGATAATCTCCTCCTCATAACTTGCTCCCGTCAACTTATTTCGCCAGTCCGGAGTTTGCAGGTATTGTATGCATAAAGCTCTGTATGAATAGGGTGACATTTGGATCCATCTACACCATTTCTGTTGGGAAAATATACAGGAAATGTGTTTATTAGAATATCGTTTCAAAATATTGTTTCATTTCCCCCAGAGAGAGTTTTCACAGGCCTGCTGCTTCACATGCCTGGTTTTTAGTTCAGTGGATAATTGCTGGTAAACCGAGGAAAGCCCTTTAAGGTTCTCAAGCTAATTGTTGGCAAATGTCCACATTCAAATGTTTTCAAGTGAATCAAGCGAAATATACGTCCCAACTGGGCTCAGATGTATGATGGGAAGGGTTGTTTTTTTTTTCACTCTTTCCCAGAAACATTGCAGTATGATGAGCTTATATGGGATGTGCTCAGTGACACAGCATGCCAAGTAGCCATCGCTAACCACTAAGAAATGCAATCAGAAAACAAATAATTTTGCAGATTTTCAGTCTGCATTTTAACAGTATATGAACAAAAATCTGAGAGTTTAACGTTCCTCGAAATAGAGCTGACTGAACATTTCATAATGTTCCCACAAATGCAACAAAAAACCTTAAAAACAAGCCTTCATTCTGACAAAAAACATTAACATCAGTTAACGTGCTGCATCTCTGTCTTTTTAAGGACAGCATTTGCTAGTAATTGAAAACAATTGCCTACGACAGAGCAGTTAAAGTCATTGTGCTCTTTGCCCTCCTTCATGTAAACTATACACATCTGCGATAGAAGTCAAGCACTGTCACAGAAACAATCTTGTGACAGTCCTTTTTAACTGCTCTCACGGGAATCTATTCATGTGCCATCTTGAAATGATTCAGAAGGCTTAGCAAGCGGTTGTTTGTGGCACTGCATACAGTCTTCACAGTATTCAGTCAAAAGCCTGCAGTCCCCTGATCAATGCACTTTCGTTCTATTTGTGGCTCTCTTCGACTCCAGGGCATCATACCATTGATGCCTGGCCAAAATGTGGCTTCCAACAGATCAATACCTTGACCTGTTGCTAATATCTGCCATAAATTATGGCACACAAATCAGTTAATTAAGATAAACTGATTTGCACTTCGATGAAAAATCACTGCAGGCTTAATTAGGAAATCATGTTTTAGTGGATATCCCAAAGTGTACTCTGAATTCACACCAGCCCGATCTCATTGGTGTTTGTATATAGGTACTGTACGCAACTTACATTTTTTGTACATATGCTGAAGCGGATCTAAATTAAAGGGAGCATTAAATGGAGCTAAAAAAAATATGATGTTTTTCGAGGTTAGTTTATGAAGTTATACCAACAAAGGTCCAATATTTGTAAAACAACCATTTCCCATCCTCATTTCCACATCAACATCCACTGGCATATTTATTTATATCTATTTTGGTCAGTTTTTGCTTGATCTGTGCACATTTCTCTCCTGATTCAGACAAGACGACTTTTTCACTGGAGAAAGCAATATTATGATTAGAGGACTGAAGCAACAGTTTGAAGGTGAAAACGTCTTGATAGATTTGTGAAGAAGAACTGGTGGACTGGAGTGCTATGGATTACTTGTGGATTATTGTGATGTTTTTATCAGCTGTTTGGACTCTCGTTCTGACGGCACCCATTCACTGCAGAGGATCCATTGCTGAGCAAGTGATGTGATGTTAAATTTCTCCAAATCTGTTCTGATGAAGAAACAAATTCATCTACACCTGAGGGCAAGTACATTTTCATTTTTGGCTTAAGTACTCCTTTAATGTAATTTTAGAAACACAATTTTAGGACCGTGGAATTAGTGACATGCCACTTGTGACATCTCTGAGCCCTTGGCTAATTGTTGCATCATTTATAGATCACTCAAGATAGTCAGAGACCACATCTAATGTTCAATGTCAGGTTCAGTCATGCAGTAGCTCAGAAGCACACTCCTGCACGTCATGTCAATGAACAGTTGCACTCAATTTAACGTAATTATAGGATGCAGTGTCCACGAGTCAGCTGACCCACACAAAGGACTAAGTGTTGCATACTGGCATAGGATAGTGTTTATTGATCAGAGCCACTGATGCCTACTGAGAGGGAACAATGAGGGGGCGGCAGATTGAGAGCCGCTGCAGAGCTTCACAGGGCCTGGAATAACATTTTTATGGGTGGTCCACTTCGCCCCCGGCCCCTGTGAGAAGCTTATATATCATAGTGGGACCTCAGCTGGCCACTTTTTATGTTTCCCTCTGATGATGAATCTGGATAGATAAACACCATAATGCATAACAATAAAAATACAGACCCTGTATTCAATCTGAGATGGAAAATAATGACTAATCTATTGCTCACCATGTAGAGCATACATCCCACAAGCTGAAATCTGCAGTAAAAGCCAGAAAAACAGTTGTCACATAATGCTTTGATTGTGGAAAACTTATCAGTCTGTTCGGCTGAATGTAAAGACAGTGAGACATCAGTGTTTAAATACAGGATTTATGCAGCTATGAAATCACTATTCTTGGCAGATTGACAATGTGTTTGCATGATTTGTAAAAGCACATGCTGAGATTTATGGGTAAAAAAAGAGAGCTTTATTGTTAATCTATTAAAGCTTTTGTTATTTTCGCTTATGTACTAAGCCTCACAGATTGATTGTAGCAGCTCCAAATCACATGTGGTACATTTCGAAAATCTGGGCTTAAATACAGGTTCACAATATGGTGAGCAATTAGTTAGAGCAAATGGATCAGCTTTAGATTTATTTGAATCTATCTAAACAGACCCACTCTTTTGTTAAATGGAGTTTTGTCACTCGGTCCTGGAGCCAGAGCAGTCCTGACTCTGTCTGACGGCAGAGGACTTTGCCCGTGGGCCCTGGTCATGAAAGTGGCTTCTCCCATATGCTCTCTGTCATCAAAATTCACTGCGTATTTAAAAAGAAATAGGTAACCCTGCCAGCAGAATTAAGTTGCTTTTTGTATATTTCATGTAATATAGTAGTGACTGAATCAGATATTCAGGGGAATATAAAAACAATAACAAGCATAGAGAAGGGATTTGATGGTCATTGTGTGATTTCTTGATTTGATTTTAATGGATTTTATGCGCTTAGTTGGTACTTGTCAGTATTGATGGATGATTTTAAGGTAGAATAACTGTAATATAATATTATCACAACCTGTGAAGGGAAATCTGGAGGCTGCACAGCTGGCTCTACCAAATGGCACTTGTGCAAGTGGAATAGGAATGAGAATCAGGACTTCTAATGAAGCAAAAGCGGTAGAAGATAAATATTTTGTGTGTATATATATATATATATATATATATATATATATATATATATATATATATATATATATATATATATATATATATATATATAAATAATATACACTACTGTTCAAATGTTTGGCATCAGAAAAATATTTAATGTTATTAAGAGAGATCTCTTATGCACCAAGCCTGCTTTTATTTGATAGTAAAACAGTAATAGTGTGCAATTGTATTGCAATTTAAAAGAAATATTTTAATATATTTTAAAATGTCATTTTAAACAGCCTTTATTTAAAATAGAATTAAAAATACATCTTTTGTAATAGTGTGAAGGTCTTTACAGTCTAGTTTAATTTAATGCATCCTTTCTGAGTTATTAATTTCTATATTAATTTCTTTAAAACTAATCTTACTGACCCTAAACATCTTATCATATCATATCGTATTGTCGGGATTATGGACCTGTCTGTGTGTGTTTTGTTCCGTGTGACCCAGTTTCTGTCTCCCTTTGATTGTTTAATTTATTCCAGGTGTGTCTCGTTCTTCCCTGATTGTCCTGTGGTCATAAGCCCCGGTCATTTCAGTTAGTGTTTGTCGGTTCTTGAATGTCTTCATTGCCTGTGCTCTATGTCACACTGTTGGATATTAAAGACTCTCGTTTTGTGAATTCCTCGTCTCCGTGCTTCCTTGTGAACTGTGACAAAAGAACCGACTGCAACAGTAACTTCCGTTTGTACCCTCCGCTTTGTTTACTGTTTGTTTTAGTTTTTTATTTCCCCATGGATCCCCTCGTCCGGCCCGAATTCCTCCTCCTGCTGCTGAAAAGTGTATTTTTTCCTAGAACTGCGAGAGCTACACCGTGTCTCCCTCATGGTGTCCCCCATGGTTCATCCGTTGGCGCTTGGTGTGATCTGTCCTGAACGCAGATTTGCGGAAATGCCACTACACATTAATCTACTTGAAAAAATTATTTCAGAATAAATCAAATATAACAATTTATTATTAGTCAGGTAAAAACGTGTCATGCCAATTATATAATTAAACAATAAGAAGCCAATTCAAAAATAAGAAAATGCATAACATCAGTTGTTTAAAGATGAATCTAAGAGTAAAAATGTATACCTGACTTCAAGAAGAAGATGCATAGTATGGAGCATATGAAGTACACTCCACACTATACGGGCTGATCTGGCTACAGAATCGCAATGAGTGATTTGCAACTTTCCCTTAAATACTACCAGAAAAAAAGGGCCATAAACATTTATTCTTTCCCCTAAAACAGATTACGTCTCGCGCACCCAAATGGTCACACCTGGTGTAGAGCAATGTTTATCAGATTTTGAAAGGAGACCGCCCACAACCGAAGTACAGAATTCACTCAAATTTTCAATATTTCTCATAATATAAGTGACTACTGTGAAATTGAGACCAGTTTACAAAATCACACAGAGACCTTTAAAATGATACTAAACATGAAAGGGTTAAGATCATTAATTCTTAAGATATAATAAATTCAGTTTGTAAGTCTGGCAACTTGAGTTCTTGACACTTCTATGTCATGCCGAGGGGGGAAGGAGGGAGCCTAAGGATGGGTCAAGGGACAGATGAGCAAATGGTCTTTCTCCCAGATCTTCCTGTCAGATTAGAACGTTTATTGTTTTATTGCATGTCATGTGTTCTGCGAGAGCTCCTGAGTTTTGGCCTCATGAGGAATTAATTTCATAAAGGAAATAATTTCACTCCTTTCACCGGGCTCCCTTGTCCCTCCGGCACTGCCTTGGTCGGGCATCGACCCGCCATCGCCTCTGCCACCGGCTCCGTTGGGCTCCTTCCTCCCGTCAGCTCCACCTGGGTCCTCAGTCGCTCCGGCTCCACCCTGGCCCCCCGGATCCTCAGCATCCCCCTGGCTCGTTGCCTCTCCGTCTCCGCCTCGGGCTTCTCCTCCACCTGCTCCGCCACCATTGGTCGGCCCCCTGGATTCAGCGGCCATTTCTCCTCCCTCCGTCAGCTCCACCATGGGCCGATGTTATGGCTGTGGCCTGGGTCCTGCTGTGCTCCTCCTGCTCCGGGTCCCTCCTGTCTCCTCCCTGTCTCCTCCCTCCTTCGTCGCCCCCTTGGACACTGTTTGCCAGCCCCATCCCGGGTGTTCGTCCTCCTCCTGAGCCTCCTCCCTGGTTGGAGGATAGAGTGTCAGTAATGTACAAGATTAAACACTCAATTTTCAGTTAAAGGCATTTCATTATTGAATTCAGAGATGTCATTGTCTAGCTCAGTTTAGTTTAAATAGTATATGTGCAATCAAATCGACGAGATAATCACTAGAAATTAAGTGTCCCCAACTGAGCAAGTCAGAGGCGACAGCGACAAGGAACCAAAACTCCCTCTGTGACAGAATGGAGAAAAAAACCTTGGGAGAAACCAGGCTCAGTCGAGGGGCCAGTTCTCCTCTGACCAGACGAACCAGCAGTTCAATTCCGTGGTCTTGTCCCGATGGAGCATTTTCATTTATAATTTAATGTATTTGTTATATGTATTTTATTAATTATTTGAAGTTTTTATATATATATAATTATTATTATTTAAGAATGTACTTATTCATTTTTTCATATTTGTACATTATGTTTTAATTAAAATTTTAAATGTATTATATTTCTATCTTTATATTGTTGCAATTTCTAACAATAATAGTATTATGTAGTTAGGTATTTTATTATATTTTTAGTTTTATTGTCATAAAACTCATTTTTTTGTCGGTTCTTGAATGTCTTCCTTGCCTGTGCTCTGTCACCCTGTTGGATATTAAAGACTCTTGTTTTGCGAATTCCTCGTCTCCATGCTTCCTTGTGAACTGTGACACATATACAACCCCAAATCAGAAAAAGTTGGGACAGTATGGAAAACACAAATAAAAAAAGAAATTAGTGATTTCTAAATTTACTTTGACTTGTATTTCATTGCAGACAATATGAACACAAAATATTTCATGTTTTGTCTGGTCAACTTCGTCATTTGTAAATATACATCCTTTCCTGTCATTCAGACCTGCAACGCATTCCAAAAAAAAGTTGGGATAGGAGCAATTTAGGGCTAGTAATGAGGTAAATTGGTTAAATAAAGATGTGATTTGAAACAGGTGATGTCAACAGGTGATTGTTATTATGATTTGGTACAAAAGCAGCATCCAAGAAAGGTCTAGTCCTTTAGGAGCAAAGATGGGCTGAGGATTGCCAGTTTGCCAACAAATACGTGAGAAAATTATTGAAATGTTTAAAAACAATGGGTCCCACTTTACATTAGGTGGCCTTAACTACTATGTACTTACATTTAAATTAATAATTTGATACAATGCACTTACTGTGTACATACATGTTTTTACATTGTACTTATATTTTTAAAAATACCTATATGTAATTACATCTGTAATTAATTTCTGTAATTACATTTATAATTACACTGTCAACCCATCCCTTACACCTTAACCCACCCTTAAACCTACCCAGACCACCAAACCTGTCCCTAACCTTACCCGTATCCCACCTCAATAGCAGCAATAGTGTTTTGCAATACAATATGAACACAATAAGTACATTGTACTTATTTTTTGATGTAAGTACATAGTAGTTAAGGCCACTTAATATAAAGTGTAACCAAACAATGTTCCTCAAAGAAAGATAGGAAGAGATTTGGATATTTCACCTTCAACAGTGCATAACATAATTAAAAGATTCAAGGAATCTGGAGGAATTTCAGTGTGTAAAGGACAAGGGCGCAAGCCTAAGCTGAACAACCGTGATCTCCGATCCCTCAGGCGGCACTGCATGAAGAATCGTTATTCATCTAGAAGCGATATCACCACATGGGTTCAGGACTACTTTGGCAAACCTTTGTCAAGTACCACAATACGTAGTTACATCCACAAATGCCAGTTAAAACTGTACTGTGCCAAAAGGAAACCCTATGTTAACAGTGTCCAGAAGCGCCGTCGACTTCTCTGGGCTCGGAGGCATCTGGGATGGACCATCACAACGTGTACTGTGGTCAGATGAATCCGTATTTCAGGTATTTTTTGGGAGGAATGGACGCCGTGTGCTCCGGACCAAAGAAGAAAAGGATCATCCAGACTGTTACCAGCAACAAGTCCAAAAGCCAGGGTCTGTCATGGTGTGGGGTTGTGTCAGTGCCCTTGGCAAAGGTAACTTGCACTTCTGTGATGGCACCATTAATGCTGAAAAGAGAGAGATTTTGGAGCACAATATGTTGCCTTCAAGAAGACATCTTTTCCAGGGACGTCCATGCATATTTAAACAAGACAATGCAAAACCACATTCTGCACACATTACAAAGTCCTGACTGCGGAGGAAGAGGGTACGGGTACTTGACTGGCCTGCCTGCAGTCCCGACCTGTCTCCAATAGAGAATGTGTGGTGCATTTTGAAGCGCAAAATGCGACAACGAAGACCCCGTACTGTTGCCCACCTTAAGACTTGTTTGCAGGAAGAATGGGACAAAATTACACCTGAAACACTTCATCACTTGGTGTCTTCAGTCCCTAAACGTCTTTTAAGTGTCGTGAAAAGGAATGGCAACATTACAAAGTGGTAAATGCTTTACTGTCCCAACTTTTTTTAGAATGTGTTGCAGGTCTGAATGATAGGAAAGGATGTATATTTACAAATGACAGGAAGTTGACCAAACAAAACATGAAATATTTTGTGTTCATATTGTCTGCAATGAAATAAGTCAAAGTAAATTTAGAAGTCACTACTTTCTTTTTTTATTTGCGTTTTCCATACTGTCCCAACTTTTTCTGATTTGGGGTTGTATATTTATACATATTATATATAATAATTACAGAGACAGATTATGGATTAATAAAGGCTTGTTTGTGCGTGATTCCTTGCACAATACTAGGCTATAGCCTAAAAATGCTTTTCCATATAGTACATACTTCTAAACTAATGCATTTTGATATTTGAATCCATATAACTGGTCTTTACAGTCAAGTTTGATTACTTTGATGCATTCTTTCTGAATTACCAATTCTATATAAATTAATCTTGCATACCCTAAACATCTTAAAGAAAAAAAAAAAACAGAAAGAGAGCTTTGATAAGAAAAACTATTAATAAATCTTCCATTTTGTAATATTGCGATAATATCTTTAATAACTCAAACAAGATCATGGATCGTTTGTACAGAAAGCACAATGACCCAACATACTGTCTAAATGTTACTTTTAATAAGGTAAGGGACAAGAGGGACAATATATATCTAGAGGGTGAGGATGAATAAACCCATATTGCATATCCTGTGAAAAAGCCTTTACTGAGCTGCTACTTTTGGTTTTTCATGCAATCGTATTATAAAAGGCCAGACCAGACGTCTCTATCATCAGAGACACACCACAGAGAGTCTGTGATCGTGTGCTTCTGGAGGATCCAGATATGAACACTTCCTCGGGCACGACGATGAATCATCTACAAATGACTTCACCTCACCAAATACCAGTGCAAATTGCCTGAGAAAAAAACCTGTAGATGCCCTATTCACGTCAGGATAATACCCTCGGCAGTGAACAGCGGGGATATGCGATTGAGCAGCAAACTCTTCAGGGAGAGACGTCTGACACCCTGTTGTTTCCCCACCACCCACCCCATCCATTAAAGGCCATTGTGGACAAGAATGTCTGCCGAATACTTGCGCTGATGCTATCTGGCCCTTGAGTAGGATATCTGCCCGGGATGTTTTTCTTAGAATTCAGATTTAGTTGTCATGGTGACCAACCAAACCGTCACTGCCCAAAAAGTGGCATGACGCAGAGGCAATTTTGCTGTGTTTACCCTTGCCTCGCACAGCCAAGGACAATATGACACATTAAAGTGATGTCTCAGAATTCAGAGAAAAAGGAACAAATAAACAATAGCTTGTGTGGCATAACTGCAGACTCAAAGCCCTCCGGGAACCTTCAGAACAGAATGAGTTCATTTAAATCATTTCTATCCTCATATTTCAGACCCACATGGTTCGAACTTATTTATAATGCGAATATCACTGCTTCATCATACCAAATAGTCTTTTTTTGGGGCTGGTTGCAGACTCTTTGGAAAAACATATGTCAAGCTCCAAAAACACACCTATCCATACAACTCAGTAGTTAAATGAATACTAGAGGCAATGAAATTCCATGTTTCTTTACACACAAATTATGATTACAGAAACAGATTATCGATTAATAAAGATTTAAAAGAATAAAGCTTTCACAATACTAGGTTATGACCTCAAAAGAGTGCATGATATGTAAACTAATGCATTTTTATTTTTTAATCACATAAACAGCTCCGTATACCCATGGCTTTTCTAACATAGTCAACTTGCTTGGTAGCGCACCTGGTAAACCACTGTACTTGCAATGCAGAGTGCCTTAAACACAAGTAACACTAAAAGAGCTCAAAGACTTGTTTAAACAAGCTAAGATGGCATCAGAAAATGTGTTTTTAATCTCAAATTTGCTTTTGTTCACATTATCAGAAAGGTTAATGAAAAGGTTTAAAGGTGGGGTAAGTGATTTCTGGTAGCCAATGTTGACATTTGAAATCACCAAAACAAACACGCCCCTACCCCAAAAGGGTCTCGCCCCTATTTTGATAGCTCTGCCCCACACATACGTACACCAATGATTAGTTCTGTCAAACAAAGCAAAACCAATGTTACTCACCTATCAAGAAGAAACAAGCAACCTCGACGTCCAATCGCAGGCCTTCCTGTTCCTTCAGTTCTCTCCAGCGCTGGAAAGCTGATCTGATACTTACATGGGTCCTTCTTCTTGTCTTATTGTAACACCGTGTCTACACCAGACACATGTGGCGTGGCACGACAAAATACTATAGAACTCATAATAATCAGTGATGCTGTCTACACTGGATGCGACAAAATCCCCGACAGTAAACTCCTGCCGTGTTCTATTTATGACATATTGACAAAAATTTCAAATGATTTTCAACGGTCGCTTTGTTGCGTCCGGTGTAGACACAGTGTAAGACTTCTTTTGTTCTGCAGACATTTTCCTCTTTTGTTTTTTTATCATTCTGTCATCACTTGGCTCGACTAATGTCAGTCATGTGCACTGAGCGCTCTCTCCTCAGCATCATGAGTAGACACACCCCATGCTGCTGATTGGCTACAAGTTTGTTTTGGTACTGGCCTGACTCAGTTTTTCTAAAGCATTTTTGAAAAAACGCATACCCCACCTTTAATGTAGGTAGCAGGTTATTTTTCAAACGCAATACAGCATTAACCTTTTAGTGCCACTCATCAAACATTTCACTCCAAACTGCCACAATACGTACAACAATCAACATAATAGAATGTTGCCAGATTCATGTTTATCTGTTTCAAATAAAACTAAACATGCTTTTAACACCACTCACTGGACATTTCACTACACTCTAAAAAATACTGGGTTAAACACAACCCAGCGCTGAGTAAAATATGGACTAAGCCAGTGATTGGGTTGTTTTGACCCAGCGGTTAGGATACTGCCCAGAAGGTTGGGTTAAACATTTAACCCAACTGTTGGTTGAAAACAACCCAATCACTGGGTTTGTCCATATTTAACCCAGCATTTTTCAGAGTGATGAAAGTGTTGTTAAACATGTCAAAAGCAATATAATTTGTCAAACCTTATATTTTTTCCCTGCTTGTTAAATTTACTTAGGCTAATTAAAATTAAACAACATAATTGCTGAACAGTTTTAGTGCTTAATTTGACTATGTACAATGTCAGTGTACATTGTTGTAGAACATCACCGCTGGTATTAATCGACAACATGCAGGATCTATATCTTTTTCACATCGATCTACAGTAGGTAAAATGAACATTGAACAATTGAACACGTCACCATTTTTTTCACTAAATATATTTCAAAAGGTGCTGTTGACAGGAAATTTTCACCAGATGTCGGTAACAACCCAAGTAATCCATACGTACAAAGAAAACAATACAAATAAGTTCAGAAATTAAGTTATGTGTAATAAAATGGAATGACGCAGGGGAAAAGTATTGAACACACTTACTGAAATTGATTTAATACTTTGTACAAAAGCCTTTGTCGGTAATGACAGCTTCAAGACGCCTCCTGTATGGAGAAACTAGTCTTATGCATTGCTCAGGTGTGATTTTGGCCCATTCTTCCACACAAACAGTCTTCAAATATTGAAGGCTCCATGGGCCTCTACTATGAACTCTGATTTTTAGTTCTTTCCATAAATTTTCTATTGGATTCAAGTCAGGTGATTGGCTGGCCATTCTAGCAGCTTTACTTTCTTTCTCTGAAACCAACTGAGAGGTTCTTTGGCTGTGTGTTTGGGATCATTGTCTCGCTGAAATGTCCACCCTCATTTAATCTTCATCATCCTGGTAGATGGCAACAGATTTTTATCAAGAAAGTATCGGTACATTTTTCCATTCATCCTTCCTTCAACTATGTGAATTTTTTCCAGTGCTACACCATGATGTTTCGGGGGGTGATGTGCAGTGCCATTTGATATTGTGGTGTGTATTATGGCATCCAAAGAGTACAATTTTTTGCCTCATCTGACCAGACTATATTCTGCCAGTATTTCTTAGGCTTGTCTAAATGTTGTTCAGCAAACTTTAAACGAGCTTCATCATGCTATTTCTTTAGCAATAGAGCTTTGCATGGTGAGCATGCATACAGGCCATGGCAGTTGAGTGCAATACTTACTGTTTTCTTTGAAACAATTATACATGCTAATTCCAGGTCTTTCTAAAGCTCTCCACAAGTGATCCTTGGCTCTAGGACAACTCTTCTGATAATTATTTTTACTCCGCTATCAGAAATCTTGAGAGGAGCACCTGGTCGTGGCCGGTTTATGGTGAAATGATGTTCTTTCCACTTCCAGATTATGGCCCCAAGAGTGCTCACTGGAACATGCAGAAGTATAGAAATCCTTCTGTAACCAATGCCATCAGAATATTTTGCAACAATAACGTTGCGAAGGTCTTGAGAAAGCTCTTTTTTTTTACCCATCATGAAATGTTTCTTGTGTGACACGTTGGTCATGAGACACCTTATTACTTTTTACTTTAATTACTGATAGATTTCAGCTGGTGTCTTGGCTTTCCATGCCTTTTTGCACCTCCCTTTCTTCATGTGCTTTTTCCCTGTGTCATTCAACTTTATTACACAGAACTTAATTTCTGAACTTACTTGTTTTGCTTTCTTTGTATGTATGGATTACTTGGATTGTTACCAACATCTGGTAACAAATTCATGTCAACAGCACCTTTAGAAATATATTTACTGAGAAAAATGGTGACGTGTTCAATACATATTTTACCCGCTGTGTCACTATCTATCTATCTATCTATCTATCTATCTATCTATCTATCTATCTATCTATCTATCTATCTATCTATCTATCTATCTATCTATCTATCTATCTATCTATCTATCTATCTATCTATCTATCTATCTATCTATCTATCCATCTATCTGTCTGTCTGTCTGTTTTCAAAATTAAACCGGTTTTAAACTTCAAGCTATTACAACTACTTAAAACTTTCAGGCTAGGCTTTCTCAAGCTATCCTAAAGTTTGTCTTTTTTTTTTCTTTTTTTTTAATCTAGCTTCTTTTTGTGTTTCATAGCTGTTACATTAATCTTTACACAACACATAGGATGAAATCCACCCAAATAAACTGACTCTGTTTTATTGAGTAGATTGTATAGGTTTCTTTTTACAGTGCAAAAATATGGCCACAAGCATGTATTTCCAATAAGCCTTGAGGCTGTTTACATACTCATGTCCTAACGTGTTTTCTTGTACCATGTGCGCACAGGAAAGAATCATGCAAAAATGAGATTCCGTCATGTCCTGAGTTTGATTGCACCCGTGGCACATGATCTTCCAAGAAATGCATCTTTGATTGCAACAGTGTCAAATATAATCATTTTGGAGATGCGTGAGAGAGGTATTCCTTGGACAGCACAGTGTGTGTCATCAGACGAAGAACAGAACATCATGATCCGATGGTCCAAACTCTAAAGATCAGGTCGGGGATTTTGAAGAAGTTACAGCCGTAATAGAGATCCACTTCACCCTGCATCCAGCTTTAGAAGAGAGCCAGTAATGAGACTGCTTGGAGCGACTGCTAATGAGCACTGTGGACTTTCTATTTGAGCTTTAACTAGACGTATAATAGTTCTCACCAGCCAATTCACACAGAGTGGTAGAGGTTAAAGCTTGTGATATACTGGCAACAGCACCAGCAATCCACTAGATAATTCAAGAGGTGACATGTCATTTCACAAGGAGGAAATTGCATCACAACAGGAACAGGTTCCCTCGTATTTAGTGAGTATAACAGAATGACCGTCTATTTGTTCCTGAAGTGGATGGAGTAAACTTCTATAAATCAGATTGAACTTTTGTGGAAAGTGGAAAAGACTGTTATTTTTTGTTGTTGTTTTAGAGACATGGCTCCACACATACCATTATAAGTAAAACAATTATTATTAAAATTATTTTTAGAATAATATTAAAGGGGTCATATGGTGCGATTTCAAGTTTTCCGTTCTATTTGGAGTGTTACAAGCTGTTTGTGCATAGATGAAGTTGCAAAGATTAAAGTCTCAAAACCAAAGAGATATTCTTTATAAAAGTTAAGATTCGACCACGCCCACCTAAAATGGCTCATTCAAATGTGTATGCAATGAAAGAAGGCAGAACTATTATTCTCGCTGTAGTATTGTTGCTGCCGCTGGCGCCATGTCCTGGAGAGGTTGTGTTTCGTTGTGAAAGCGAAAGTACTTTGTTTGCGCTTGCAAAAGAGGACACAACTAGAAATCAGTGGTTCAGTTGTACAAACCCAATTCCAAAAAAGTTGGGACACTGTACAAATTGTGAATAAAAACAGAATGCAATGATGATTTTATTCAGAATACAACATAGATGACATATCAAATGTTTAAACTGAGAAAATGTATCATTTTAAGGGAAAAATAAGTTGATTTTAAATTTCATGGCATCAACACATCTCAAAAAAGTTGGGACAAGGCCATGTTTACCACTGTGTGGCATCCCCTCTTCTTTTTATAACAGTCTGCAAATGTCTGGGGACTGAGGAGACAAGTTGCTCAAGTTTAGGAATAGGATATACAGGCTTCTAGTTGCTCAACTGTCTTAGGTCTTCTTTGTCGCATCTTCCTCTTTATGATGTGCCAAATGTTTTCTATGGGTGAAAGATCTGGACTGCAGGCTGACCATTTCAGTACCCGGATCCTTCTTCTACACAGCCATGATGTTGTAATCGATGCAGTATGTGGTCTGGCATTGTCATGTTGGAAAATGCAAGGTCTTCCCTGAAAGAGACGACGTCTGGATGGGAGCATATGTTGTTCTAGAACTTGGATATACCTTTCAGCATTGATGGTGCCTTTCCAGATGTGTAAGCTGCCCATGCCACACGCACTCATGCAACCCCATACCATCAGAGATGCAGGCTTCTGAACTGAGCGCTGATAACAACTTGGGTTGTCCTTGTCCTCTTTAGTCCGGATGACATGGCGTCCCAGTTTTCCAAAAAGAACTTCAAATTTTGATTCGTCTGACCACAGAACAGTTTTCCACTTTGCCACAGTCCATTTTAAATGAGCCTTGGCCCAGAGAAAACGCCTGCACTTCTGGATCATGTTTAGATATGGCTTATTTTTTGACCTATAGAGTTTTAGCCGGCAACAGCGAATGGCACGGTGGATTGTGTTCACTGACAATGTTTTCTGGAAGTATTCCTGAGCCCATGTTGTGATTTCCATTACAGTAGCATTCCTGTATGTGATGCAGTGCCGTCTAAGGGCCCGAAGATCACGGGTATCCAGTATGGTTTTCCGGCCTTGACCCTTACGCACAGAGATTGTTCCAGATTCTCTGAATCTTTGGATGATATTATGCACTGTAGATGATGATAACTTAAAACTCTTTGCAATTTTTCTCTGAGAAACTCCTTTCTGATATTGCTCCACTATTTTTCGCCGCAGCATTGGGGGAATTGGTGATCCTCTACCCATCTTGACTTCTGAGAGACACTGCCACTCTGAGAGGCACTTTTTATACCCAATCATGTTCCCAATTGACCTAATAAGTTGCAAATTGGTCCTCCAGCTGTTCCTTATATGTACATTTAACTTTTCCGGCCTCTTATTGCTACCTGTCCCAACTTTTTTGGAATGTGTATCTCTCATGAAATCCAAAATGAGCCAATATTTGGCATGACATTTCAAAATGTCTCACTTTCAACATTTGATATGTTATCTATATTCTATTGTGAATAAAATATAAGTTTACGAGATTTGTAAATTATTGCATTCCATTTTACTTAACAATTTGTACAGTGTCCCAACTTTTTTGGAATCGGGTTTGTATTTACAACACTGTTCCAGAACAGTTCAACCCAAATATTAGAGTGTGTGCAGTGCATTTTACGTTGGACTGGTTCCTGAACCTGGGAGTAGCCTGTCAGCTGCTCAAAGACTGTTTCTATAAAGTGGGGCAATTCCAACTTTGTAAGGACAGTCTGGTGCTTCTGACTCACAGACTGTAAGTACGTTTTCTTATTTAAAGAATTTGCCACTGACGCTTCAAACGCAAGTTTTGAGCAGTGTAGAGTAATGCATGTTGTTTGTCGTTTCTCAGATCACAAATGCAGACATGGTAAAAAAGACAGTATAAGTCATTATAATCAGTAATTATGCCCCCACTGCATGCAACAAATGCCTCGTTTATAATGGGTTTTAATGTTTTTGTGTCGTCGCGCCGGGATACGGCATCACAAATTCACAATATGGTGAGGGGCGTAACATTTCCATCTCACGCTTGAGGTATTTGGCAATCACAACGCACTGGATAGCTGGCCAATCAGAGTACGCCTCGCTTCTCAGAATGATGAGCTTTGTAAAAATTGGCGCGTTTCAGAAAGGCGGAGCATACACCAAATACACAAAATAATGTTCTTTTTAGCAACGTCATATGACCCCCTTTAAACGTATTATTTTAGAATGTTGTTTTATATTTTTTATAAAAATGTATAATATAATATAATATAATATAATATAATATAATATAATATAATATAATATAATATAATATAATATAATATAATATAATATAATATAATATAATATAATATAATAATATAATATAATATAATATAATATAATATAAAAGTTTGATCAGAGTATACAAATCAGAGTGAGCAACATTATTATTATTTATTATAATAATATTAAATTGATAATTATTATTTTTTAAAAATTCAGAGAATAAGTTTGCTAATTAATATTTTATAATATTATAATATTTTTTAAATAACAATGAATATAATCAAAATAATTTATTATTAAAAAAACATTTGTACTTTTTAAGAAAATGTCCTGTTTTGTAGATGTATTTTACTGGACAACAAAATACTGATTAAGAAATTACAGCTTAAGTGTGCTTTAGTTTCTTGAGCATAAAGTTCAAATTCATCTTCAACTGCATGTTTTCCAGTGCACTAGAAGTGCAATATGCCTTTAGTATCCTGCTGGAAGAGGAGCAAAGGTCGCATTTACAACTTCCTTGACGACTGAGTCGTTCCATCACAGTCTCATTAAAATGTCAGGTATGGAATTATACTGTGTAACAGGGCCTCATAGTGGATAAATAGACCTGCAGTCAATTGACAACATAGAGCCACCTGGAATTCTTGTCTACAACAGTAATCAGGAAAATTACCATGTGATGGAAACAACCGTATGTTCTGACTCTTATTACTTCTGAGATTTAATTCTTTGTTAACTCTGCTGTATTCTCTGTGGTTCTGAAACATTTAATTAAACAATAAGTCAAAAGAGGTCATAAAGAAAGCTGTTAATTCCTGCAACCCTTTTAGCCTTCAATATATTCAGTATAATACAGCATAGTCTCAAGTGTCTTACTGCATATAAAAAAAACAAATACCACAAGATAAAATATTAAGAAGACCCATTTGCATTCACTTTTATTTTATAATTTGTTTTTTTTTAATTATTTAAATATATTGAATATATACATGTTTATAATGCATATGTTTGATCTGCTCCCCCAATTGCCTATAAGACAAATTTCTCCTAAGGGAGATAATAAAAGAGAAACTTAACTTAACTTAACTAAATGAGCACTGCAAATGAAATGTCCCCACTCTGATGCAACAAACACAATTTGTAGTCAAAATGGTGTGATTAACCCACACAATTAACCCGCTGTACCACCATTTGTAGTCTACAGTGTGCTTAGTCTTTGCTACCAGAATAATTTTCAGTCCCACTGTATATTAGTATGTACTTACATCAAAAAATAAGTGCAATGTACTTATTGTGTTGCAAAACACTTTTGCTGCTATTGAAGTTGGATATGGGTGAGGTTGGAGACAGGTTTGGTGGTCTGGGTAGGTTTAAGAGTGGGTTTATGTGTAAGTGATTGGTCAACAGTGTAATTATAAATGTAATTACAGAAATTAGTTACAGATGCATTTACATGCAGGTATTTTTTAAAAATATAAGTACAAGGTAAAAACATGTATGTACGCAAAAAAGTACATTGTATTACATGGTTAATTTAAATGTAAGTACATAGTAGTTAAGGCCACCTAATATAAAGTGGGGCCTAATTTTCTCATTATTGCAAAGCAGAACAGAGTCTGACACCAATTTACCTGATAGAAAGGTTTGGGAAAGGCCCTCAGCATGACCTTACTGTGAAGAACCTAAAGTTAACTTTTGAAATCATTATAAGTGAGACTTCATGACACTGAAGACACATCATAAACTATAATGTATCTAGATCATTATTTCTAAAAAAAAAAAAAAGAAAAAAAAGAGAGAGACAGAGAGAGAGAGAGAGAGAGATCAGAATAATGTGAAATGGTTCTTCAAAAATGAAAAACCACTACAATAAAAAAGAAAAAAAAAAGGGTCAATACAGTAATATTGTTAAATATTATTTTAATTTCAAATAACTGTGTTCTATGTGAAAATATTTTAAAATGTAATTTATTTCTGTGATCAAAGCTGAATTTTCGGCATCATTAATCTAGGCTTTAAAGTCAAATGATCCTTTAGAAATCATTCTATGCTGATTTGATGCTCAATTATTAACAGTCATTCTTATTATTATCAGTGTTGAAAAGGTTTTGCTAAATACTTTTGTGATTACTTTTTTCAAGATTCTATGATGAATGTTTAAAAGAACATAATTTATATGAAATAGAAATATTTTGTAATATTATAAATATCTTTACTGTCATTTCTGATCAATTTCATTTTTGCTCAATAAAAGTATCAATTTCCTTAAAAAAAAAAAAAAAAAATATATATATATATATATATATATATATATATTTCTTTTCTTTCTTTTTTAGTGTAGCATTACATTATTATTATGATTAGTATTACTAAGTTTTGAAAAGCAGATGCTTTGCGTGTCAGCTAAAGAAAATTTGTAATCATTTTTTATTCAAACTACTTAGAACCCATCTGCGAAAGCCATTAATAATGTGATTTCCTCATAATTAAAATGTTTGTGTGAAGAGCAGGCATCACAAACCCACACTTCAAAAAGTGCTGTGGCAGATCTGGCGTCGGCTGTCCGGATCAAATCGGCCTTATTGAGGGGATGGAATGTGAGATTTGTCATCCCATTATTTCCGTGTCATCTTGGTTCTCGAGGCAGAAAGCATGTTTTGTAGTTGTTCGGGGATCAAAGACAGAGGCTTCTGGCTGCTTTGACGCGTGTGAAGAGAGCCTCCAATCTGGCAGCTCAGACCACCTGTTAAGGTTATGGATTCATTTCACAGGATGTGACTTTTATGAGGCAGCGAGAGTCTTCATAAGACTGAATAATGATATTTTACATCAGAGCTCTGGCAGAACTAATGGACAGTGACAGTGAGTCACACAACAACATCAGCGCTGAACGACTGTAACTTTGACCAAATCAGTAATTCAATCACCAGACATGCCATAGTTAGTCAGTTTTGATCTGTGCAGTTATAAAATTAGTCAACAGAAACATGGATAGTTTAGATACTGAACTCAGATCAATTGGGACACTTTTTCCATTAAGATGACCAATTAACCTGAATTCACCCTAGTATATATGCTTCATTCAAAAAGGATACATTAAATTGATCAAAAGTGACAGTAAAGACATTTTTTAGTATTGGTATTTTATAATGATTGATTTGTGATGTCAAGATTATGTGACATTGAAGACTGGAGTAATGATGCTGGAGTAAAGACTGGAGTAAAAGTCAGCTTTGCATCACAGGAATAAATTATATTTGAAAATACATTACAATGTAAAACAGTTATTTTAAATTGTAAAAATATTTTTAAAAAATTACTTTTTTTTCTATATTTTTACAAGTAGCATGTGTGTGTGTGTGTGTGTGTGTGTGTGTGTGTGTGTGTGTGTGTGTGTGTGTGTGTGTATATATTTTTTTTTATTTTTGTTTGCACATTTATTGCATTTAAAATCCATCATTATTCATTATTACTGCCTGTATTCATGTATTATCACTCCCTGCCAGTCAAATTTGAAAATCAGTACTAGCTATTGTACTAGCTAAATCAGTATAACTATTTATAATGATCATGGTTAACTTAACAGACTTTTGATTTCATGGGGTATGCAAGTCAACTGTATTTCTGTTTTTACCAAATGGTCTTTACGCCAATAGCCTCGTGGTTAGTGCATTAACATACAGCACAACTGTGCTCACGGCGACCTGAATTTGATTCCTGTCTGGAGGTACTTTGCTGATCCTGCTCCCCTCTCTCCTGCCAGTACTGTCCTATCCAAATAAAAATGGCATAAAATCCACAAAAATAACTTTAAAAAGACAAGACCAGATGCCTTTGAGAATTACAGGAGGCCAAAACATGTTGGGATGTTATATCCCAGAATGGTCAAACAAATTCTCATTACTGGAACATGGACTACGTGTACCAGTAAATGGCTATAAACATTTTAAACTTGATAATGATCTGTCCAACAGCTGCTGAAAAGCTTAGAGCTCAACAAAATCTTCACCCAACTGATAATAGCTAAAACATCAAGACTTCTTCAGCCAGTGACCACATTCTTGCCCAAGACATAGCCTGCGCGGATTTGCATGGATTACTTTTCCAGGAAGAAATGTTGACGTGTAAAGCTGCTGGATCATGACCACTCTAATAAAATCAATCTCTCGTCCTGATATGAGATTGACTGTTGCCCTTCACCCGGCTGAACTGCAGAGAGGACTCACTGTGGGCTTTTCTACATCTACATGATTTAAACCACACCTGAGGCAAGGACAAAAAAAGTGCTGCTTCTTTCTTTGTTTAATATACGATATACTACTACCAAACAGGTAAAAAATTCTAACAAATCAAAAAACAGTAAAATTAAGGTAAAAAAAAAAAATGTAAGTAAACTAAAACAAAAACAGTCACCATAAACTAAAACAAAACAGCAAAACTAAACAAAAACAGTAAAAATAAATTAAAACAAAACAAAAACAAAACAAAACAGTAAAACTAAACAAAAACTGTAAAAAGTAAACTAAAACAAAACAAACAAAAACAAAGACATTAAAAGTAAACTAAAATAAAAACATCAAACTAAACAAAAACAGTAAATTAAAACAAACAAAAAAAAATGTAAAACTAAACAAAACAGTAAAAGTAAATTAAAACAAAAAACAGAAACGTAAACAGTAAACGTACAATAAAACAGGAGCAAACAAAACAGCAAAAACTAAAAAAAAAACAGTAAAGGTAAACTAAAACAAGACAAATACAAATCAGTAAGTGTAAACTAAAACAAAATACAGTAAAACTAAACTAAACCCAAAACAATACAACTAAACAAAAAACAGTAAAAGTAAACAAAAACAAGAACAAAAATCACTAAAACTAAACTAAAAGAACAGAAAAATAATAATAAAACAAAATAATATAAGTAAAGCAAAAGAGACAAGCAGGACATTTCTTTTGAAAATTCTTTCTTCTTTCTATCGTGTTTCTTAAAACATTTAAAACTACAAAAACAAATAAACAAGTTAAAAAGAGATACACCTTTTTTTCCCATTTACATTTGTGGATAAATTCATTTATGGTAAGTCAGAATATTATTCTGTTGTATATTCACATTTTAAAAAGACTGACTCTTAAATAAATTTTCAACAGTTTGCTTTATATAATTCTCTCAGCAGCTGTTGCTCCAAAGCCAGTGCCAAGAGCAAGCCAGCTGGAGATCTCAGCGGTCACATGAGACCCCCGGTGCTCGTCCTCCTACTGCTGCTGGCCACGGCCTTCTTCACACTCAGAGAGACGAGGGGACAGAATGGGAACTCGGATTTGGCCATAATGAACTGTGGGGTCCTAACACAGACAGACGGCGGGAGATCCCAGTGGGAAGATGGAAGAGCTGGTCTTGCACCGGCCAAACAAAACTAGTTCATCAGCTGGCCCTCAATGACGAGATAAACAGAATAATTGGCAGAGGGGTGGTCACCTGGCATCTGCCATCATGAGCTCACCCAGGCCGCCGGCCAGACCGCCTGCACAGTCAATGGCTTCATCTTAAATTGCTCCAGAGGGAACAGTCCAGATTATTGACCTCATGCCAATCGAACAGAGGTCACACTGGGTCTCTGCTCTGTGCCACTGGGAAGCGTTCAGTCCTACTGTGCAGCACAGTACAGGTTCCCACTAACTTAATATATTTCATAAATTATTACACACAATATAGAAAACATATCACATATGATTGAAAACATGCAGTTCTATGGAAGCTTGTTTCCACCACAGGATAAAAACAAAATAAAAAAAAGGATATAAAAAAAGCTGACTTTTTCTCACACTTTTTTTGTAATGTGATAAAGTCATAATTGAGAGACATAGTCAGAATAGCAAGAACTTAGAATTGTGAGATAGAAAACCAGAATTTAGAGAAAAAGTCCGAATTGAGCAATGTAAACTCAGAATTTAGAGGAAAAAATCAAAATTATTGTAAATTTAGAATTTAGAGAAAGTCAGATTTAAGTGATATAAAATTAGAATTTGGAGAATGAAGTCAGAATCGAATGACAATCTCAAATTTAAAGAAAGTCCAAATTGAGTGAAACTCAGTAAACTCGGAAAATTGAGAAAAAAATTAGATTTGAGCGATGTAAACTAAGAATTTAGAGAAACAAGACAGAATCGAGTGATGTAAGTGATGTGAAGTGGTGTCATTTTGGAGCAAAATCCACATCACAAACATTAGTATTTAACAATTTTGTCTCACTCGAAAGCACTCAAAAAGCATTTCACATCAATCTACACTCCATACCTCATAAAGTCAAAGCAAAACACAGATTTGTCATAACTTTGCAAATTTAGCAAAAACCTCAAATATCACACTGCATAAGTATTCCCCCCAAAAAATGAAGGTTGAAATACTTTCTGAATCAACGGTGTATATGAAACTCAAACTGACACCCTCAAGTAACTCTCACTCACTGAGCATGGCTAACTTTAGCTTTCTATTTCCTTTCAGTTTGGAATCCTGTTCATTTCCTCGCCATTGTGTAGTTTGAGTGCCTCTGATAGATCCTTTTATAGAAATGCTTCCCTAAATTGCAACACAAGCATATTCATATTTTGAAGTTACGGTTCAAAAGGTGAACAGCACAGTCCGCAGCGCTGCGATATACGGAGCAGCATTTGTTAGAAAGAGCCCCATTAACATTTTTTATTCAAAGAATACTAAAATTCTGGTGCTAGTATTTTGAGGAAAATCTCTTTTATAAAAAATAAATGATGGTCTGGCTGTAAAGCCAAAACACAAAGAGGCTAAAGCAGATGGTGGTGTTCCTCTAAGGTGGATTATGTAGATTCAGCATTTCACAGAAGGAGATGAATAGAGATGCCAATAAACTTTGCTTGTCTCAACAGCTTCAGTGCTTTATTCAAATGTATTTACACCAGCAGTGCATACAGAACCACAAAACAGCATCCTTACGTTTAGTCCAAGAACTGAGCTGAAAACTGCTGGAACAAAGTGGATTTTTTCTCTTTACCTTTTTTATAGTTTCTGTAGCATTTTAAGACTGCTTCTTATTGATTGGAGGAAATGAGGCACAGAGAAGAGCTCTCATATGAATAAATGTGAAATGAGCTCAAATGGAGATCGCAGATGCTTTCACTTATGCCCTGAGGTGGGAGATCTTGGGTGCTGAACTGATGACCGATAATTAATGGCACAATTACACTTCATTAAAGCGATGAGATTCACAGCAAATGAGAGTCCAATCAATACAGAGACAGTTCTTCAGGATCACACTGTTTATTACAGCAATGCAGACTCTGCTCACTCTCTCTCCTGACTTTTCCTTTAATTTTTTTTTATTTTCATTTCAGTGCAGGATCATAGAATTGCATCTACAGATAAAGACAACGTGTGTGTTTTAGATCCTGTTCTCCATTTTAAGTTTTTCACAACCTTATTCACAATATCCTTATTTGCAGTGGTGGACGAAGTACACAAATCAAGTACAGATACGTATTATAAAATATTACTCCAGTAAAAGTAAAAGTTCTGCTTTTTCAGTTTTACTCGAGTGAAAGTACAAAAGTACTCGATTTTTTATGTACTTAAGTAAAAAAGTACTGATAGATAGATTTATTTTGAAATTTTATATAGACTACTTAATTTTATTTTATATTAGCACATATTTTTATAATCAAAATACCTGGGATTAGAAAAATATAATTATATTTTCATAATGATTTTTTTTCTTCACAAACCCTGGCCAAATGCCCCCAGAGGGCATCACTTCCCACTTTTATCTGACTGTAGTTACCATCTTCTGAACATCACATCCTTTATTTTTCCCTCAGATGTAATCTATCTAGGTGGCTGAATAAAAATATTTGGACTTTATATCAAAACATTTCCTCAACAGCATCAGCTAACAATATTCACTTATTTTCAGTATGGTTATGAATAAATATATCTGTCTCGGCTAGTTGATCTAAACAATATAAAAATGTATACTGTTGATAAACAATATAAAAACAGACGTCACATAGGGCTAAATGCATAGCATTTTAATAAAACTGCTAACGTTACAGCAGTGGGGAATATGAACGTGCATGATTTATTTTATTTAATCTGTGTTATTTTAATGTTTCGTTTTTTGACCTAAAACACTGACATTGATCTGTCCGCATTCAAGCATTTCAGTGGGTTTAAATAGATCACCCTTTACAGCAGATTTAGTTCGCAAACAACTGACAGTTTTGACCTAAATAAGATTTTCAGTTACAATAATCCTAAAATTCAACATTAGTAGGTTATACTTTATTTCAATAGTTCACTTTAGACATTCTACTAACTATAAGTAACTTTACAACTACATGTCAACTAATTCTCATTAATTTGTAACTACATGTCTACTAACTCTCAGTAGGGTAGGTTTAGGGTTAGTTAGTAGAATAAGTTGACATGTACTTGCAAAGTTTCTAAGAGTCAGTATGTTGTGGACCCATCAAAATAAAGTGTTAGAAGATATCAAGCAGACAGTCTACTAATACTCTAATGACTGCTGGTTGACATGTAGTTGCAAAGTTACTTACTGTTAGTAGAATGTCTAAAGTGGACTATCGAAATAAAGTGTTAGCGTTTTATGAAATGTAGTGAATTAAAAAGTGCGATCTTATGCTTTGAAATGTAGTGAAGTAAAAGTAAAAGTTACTAAAAATAAAACTACTCCAGTAAAGTACAGATACTTGAAAAATGTACTTAACCCTCTGGCCCTCTTCGTTTAGGAGTCACACTTGCCTCCTTCGTGGTCAAAAGTGACCGAAGCCTTGAAATATAACTTTTTTTTTTTTTTTCAGAAAAATCAATGTAATATATTTTTGTTCGATAATATTTTTTGATTATTATTTATGACTTTGAGGGAATTTTATGATACTGTGCAATATTTATACAATTTTAATTAGCTATTTTCTCCACTAGAATTAATATAGCCTATATATTTTTTTCTTTCTTTATTTACTATTTTTTAATAAATGCAATATTTCACATTAAAATAGAGTGAAGGCATTTTAAATCCTTTTTTTTTTTTCATCTGGAGGCATTAAAAAATAAAAACTTGTGTAATGTTGCGTAACCTCTTTTATTAGCACCCTATATAGATATATACAGAGGCTTTTTTTAGACATAACTTCTTAATTATTTTAGGTTTTGCTATTAGATATATATCTAGACATTCTAAAAGACTACTTTTAGTCAATGTTTAGATATTTTTGGTTAGATAAGTATCAGGTTTTACATTACAGTCAAACATTAAAATCTTGTTAGAAAGGGAACAGATAGAAAGCATTTTTGTTACTCAGTATTTGATAATTGACTGAAAAAAATGACCGAAGAGGGCCAGAGGGTAACGAAGTAAAGCTACTTCGTTACTGACCACCACTGCTTATTTTTATCACATGCTCATTTTAAATTTAAATTGTGTGGGAAAAGAAAAATAGGCTATTAAAATAAAAATTACAAATGTTTTAAGCCAGAGGTGCCAAACTCAGTTCCTGGAGGGCCGCAGCCCTGTAGAGTTTAGTTCCAACCCTGCTCCGACACACAAACTATGCAGTTTTCAAATAAGCCTAAATGACTTGATTATCCGGATCAGGTGTGATTAATTAGGGTTGCATCTAAACTCTGCAGGGCTCCGGCCCTCCAGGAAATGAGTTTGACACCCCCGTCCTAAGCTCTCTCAATTACAAGGAGGTCATAAAAGTGGCATGCGTAATAATTATAAAAGAATGAGCAAAATGCTCATACATTGTTCATCATCTGTCTTTATAAATTCTGAGTCATTGAGTCAAGCATTCAGCACATTCGTTCAAAATTTCAACTTTGCAAGGGAAAAATACAGTGTATGCACTATTTTTGTTGATTTATTTTATTGTATGAGTCTAAGTACATATTCATGTGTGATTATTCTGGACAACATTTAAAGGAATATTTCACCCAAAAGTGAAAATTTGCTTAAAATGTATTCACCCTCAGGCCATCCAAGTTCACACTGAGTTCACAATAATCCAGTTATCCACAAGTAATCCACACCACTCCAGTTCAATCTTGAGGAGTAAAAAGCTGCATGTTTGTAAGAAACAAATCCATCATTTTAACTTTAGACTGTAAGGTTGAAATGCAAGTCAATAAATTAGCAATATCCCACACAACTACGAGTGTGGTGTTGCATTTAAACAACATTTCAACGACAGAAACAAGAAGCAACCACAAAGTGTCTTAAAAAACATTCCTTGTGCGGAACTAGTACTTCCTTCCACCACTGAATCAAATCTCAAATTGACAGTTTAACAGCTGAGCCCAAGTCTCCATTACTAATTTGAAAATGTCACTTTAGAACTAGTAACAAAAGAACGTTGAGTTGCTTCTTTGAAAGCTTTTTGCATTACTGTATTTAAAAGCTTACTGTATTCTGAAGAGTAGAGTGTAATGAGAGAGAGATGGACTGAGCGAGTGTGATTACCTGCGTCTGATACAGCATCATTTTTCAGCTCATCTCATAATCACAATAAAACATTTGCTTGAATGTCCGCTTAGAGAAAGCAATATCTTTGTTCTATTTAAACAGATTGTCCATGATAACGCTGCTCAGTGCATTTGTTGGCTGATTGTTTGAGTCTCTTGTCCCATCTAACGGCAAAACAATGTAGCGAAAATCACCATGCAGTTTCTCAATACCAAATGCTTTTAATAAATGCTATTCGCCTACTTATATAAAATATTATTTATTGAACAATAATATTTAATATAGGCCTACCACAACAGCCATTATAGAAGTTGCTAAGCAATTCAGTCACAAAGGCAACACTCTGATACAGCATTAGTTATATAAAAATATAAAGTTATGAAACTTCACGCTCAGCCAAAACTATTTGCTCTGGAACAATTAACAGATTAATGAGACCAAAACAAATTATATTTTAACCACTATGAGATCAGAGCCAGTGACAAATTCCATACAGAAGGTCTGGCTGAGGTGAGGTTTCTCTCTGTGGGTTCATGAGTGCTGAACGCCCGCTGCACTGTAAAAAAAAAAAAAAAAAAAAAAAAAGTTGAGCCAACTTAAAATTTTAAGGCAACAAACTTCAGCAGATTTTTGAGTTTTCTCAACTTGTCATTTTAAGTTTATACAACACAAATTTGACAATCTCCCACAAAAACAAGTTGAGCAAACTAAAAAAAAAAACATTTTTACCAGCTTCAGCAGATTTTTAAGTTCACTCAACTTTTTTTTTTTTTTTACAGTGGCGCCCTGGAGCTCACATCTCCAAAAACATTAGAAAAAACGTCTTAATGATGGATTTGTTTCTTCAAAACGCACAGATTTTCAGTTAACAAGATGTTAACTGATGGACTGGAGTGGTGTGAATACTTGTGGATTATTGTGATATTTTTATCAGCTGCTTGGACTCTCATTCTGACGGCACCCATTCACTGCAGAGGATCCATTGGTGAGCAAGTGATGGAATGTTACATTCCTCCAAATCTGTTCCCATGAAGGAAAAATATGTACATCCTTGATGGTCTGAAAGTAACTATTAGTACTTTTAACATCAACATGATTGTGATAACCTGTGCAACTCCGCCTGATTTTTGGAACAACCACATTTTTGCTCACGTGAAATTCCTTAAATAGCTGCGTAACAGTATTGTTACAGTATAGCATCAATGTGTTGTTTGACCATTATTCTGTATATGAATGCTTCATAGAAAGTGTTAACAAATATATTTATGCAATTGCTAAATTTACATTGAAAACATGCTTTTTTGCAATGCAAAGCTTTTTTTGCATTTTAACACAGGTTGTGTGTATTCAGAGGTCTTGTCCTTGTCAGAATCCTGATGAAAGAACAGACAGCTGCTGTCTCTTCTGCCATCGCAACACCTGCTAATGTCATTGAGATACTCCACGTCTTTCAGACATCCTTTCTCTCAGGCTGCCTCATAGATGTGACAAAAATAAAATACTTTTGACAGGAGACAAACTGGCCATAGAATCTGAAGGCATCATAAACTGCAGATGTGCTGGCATGCACAGTTCTCACGCCAAGCTTTAAAGCGCACGGGTTCCAATAAAAAATTACCTGTCAGCAGCTGCATAAAACACTTGAATTTGAGGACATTTTCATCTGCAAAATGCCATAAATTTGTTTTTGTTTTGTTTTTTCTCAACACTGTTATGTCAGCATTTTTCATGTTAAAGCAATAGTTCACTTAAAACATTTTGTTATCATTTACTCACTCTCATGTCATTCCAAACATGCAATGTATGACTTTATTTCTTACATAAATAATATAGGTTAGACATTCCTCTAAATATCTTCTTTTGTGTTTTGCAGAAGAAATCAGTCATACAGATTTGGCACAACATGAGGGTGAGTAAATGGTAACAGAAGTTTCATTTTCAGGTGAACTATCCCTTTAAAGACTAGACACATGATCTGCTGCAGAACAATGCTGCACACTGGTGGTAGCTTTGGGTTAAAGCACCTTTTCTCAAAGCATGCACTAAATGGAATATGTTTGGGTTTCCCTCACTCATTTAAATTCTAGATTAAAATGATTTCAATTACAAAAAAACAGAATGAAACATTCATTCAGCAGAATGTCAAAGGAAGGATGCACATGAAAATCCAATTTTGTTTAATCAAGACAAGGACAACTTTGCTTTATGTAAACATTTAGTTTATTTTGTATTATATTAATTACAATACAAATTACATTTGTAGAAGACAAAATGTCACGTTACATGAAAGAATATAGGTTTCCTGCCAATATCAGTGATTACAAATAATCAATATATACTGTAGAAATGGGAATACCTGAATATGTTTATATAGAGGTATTTTAAGAATCTAAAATACATCTTTAACAATTAAATAAAGGTGATTGCAGTAATTCTAATGCAAAGTAAAACAATCCAAAAAAATGAACTAAAAACTATTAGAAATGTTTCAGTAAATAAAGTAATCGCCACATATTCTTAAATAAATAAAGGTTCTTTATTAGCATTAATGGTTCCACAAAGAACCTTTAACATTCATAGAACCTTTCCATTGCACACAACATTCTTTAAAATTTTCTTTACACCAAGAAAAAAAGGTTATTTTAAGAATTTAGGACTGAAAGTTCTCTAAGGAACCAAAAAATGTTTCTACGAGGAAACATCGCATTGCTTTGGGGACCTTTATTTTTAAGAGTGATAACCACTACATAAGATATAAACTACATAAATAGTTCCTAGTTTGCCCAGTGATATATCTGGAAAAAGCTCCAGCATTTTAGAAATATCATCTGAATTCATACCCTGCTGCAGTTCAGCCAGTAGGAGGACAGATTTTGTCATTTCCCTGAGCCTGGGTTAGGCATGCAGTCGGATCATCCGGCTATGTCTCCTGTTCCTTCAGACCTGTACAACAGGTTCAGACACAATACCATTAAAATACTCTACCTGAGCCCATACTCTCTACATGAAATGAAAGCTGAGTCAAAAAAATTCCTGACCAAACATTTTTATTCGGCTCCTTCAGCAAAGCCTTTCAAGAAAAAAGATGCACATTTTCAAAAGCTGCTCTGTGGCTGCACAGTCGCAGTGACGAGGCACATCGGCACACACTCTGGTGCTTCTGCGATTGAGGTAAACATCTGATGACTGGGTGAAAGAGTTCAACTCGTATTCACCCAGACAACAAGCGCTCAGTTTATCCAAGCTTTATGGTCATTTAAACATGCACAAGTATCCATAAAGCTGGGTAAATGTCACAAATGGGATTATATAAGATATAATTCTGACTGAATGAGCAACAAACTAGAGTAGAAGGAGATAAAGAGTAAATACACCAGGCTTGTCTAGCATAAAAAATTTCTGTTCATGTAGAAAGACTGAGTTTTAGCTATATTTAAAATATGTTAAACATGTTATTAGATGTATAAATGATATCAAAGGCCAGAAAAAAATCGGATCGTCATCCTGACTTGACAAAGGTTATGAGATACGCAAGGACTTGCAGTTAACAAAGTTTGAACTTCTATTTAAAGGTCCTGCAGAACACAACACATTGTTTTTTCAAAAGCAAGTATGTTGTAACAGATATAAACAGATGATTACTTATCCATTTTAAGAAGGTATAGGGATAGTTCTCTCAAAAATGAAAACGGTCAGCATTTGCCCACCCTCATGTGGTTCCAAACCTGTATGACGTTATATTTTTAGTAATGATTTAGTGCTTTTATGCAATGCAAGTCAATGTTTTGGACCCCACTAACTTAAGTGCATAGAAAACAGCTTTTGGTGCATAGAAAAACATTATAGATATCTTCTTTTGTATATATATATATATATATATTAAAAAAAGTAATACAGATTTTGAATGACATGAGGTTACATAAACCGTCTTATAACTCTGCATTTAATATTTGTCTGTTTCGGCAATTCAAAGACAACTTCAGATCAATACATTACAAAGTGTTACACAACAGTGTCGCCATTTTGTGACTTTAAGCTTTGGGCATAAGAGACAGCATCACTAAGAGTGTGAAACTGTATTTCTTTGGTCTCATTCTTTGGGTCATAATAGCCTCCCCGCCGCAAAGAATCAATAACGGAGGTGTTGCATTGTGCCAAAAGCACATCGACTCCGAGCCCCTTGTAGTCCTTGCATACCTCTTTCAAAGCATTGACCCCAGCAGTGTCCAGAAACAGCACTGGACTGCAGTCTATGACCAATGTGTGCAAGCTGTTGTGCTGCAGCAGATACACATTGGTGGACACGTCTAGCTCTTGCTTTTGGTCTTCTCCACCTTGTTCCTGATTCCTCTGCTTGTCTAGTTTCCTGCGCCTGGCCTTCTCTTTAAGCGGATCCAGACCCACATTACGGTACAGTGACTTCTTAAAAAGAGTTTGGTTGGCATAGTAGATGGGAGCCTCGTATCGGAAAACAGCCACCCCTGGCTGGCTCTGGAGACCCTTGTAGGATGCAAGGTCCTCAAAGAGCTCGCGGTCCCCTGCTTGGCCCAGCTGACGGACCTGGGCGGACTGGGTTCGACCTAACACACAGAACGCAGAGACCAGGACTCCAACTAGCAGACCTAGCTCAGTGTTCACTAGCGCTGATGTAGCCATAGTAATCAGCCAGATGATAGTGTCTACACGGTTGACACGCCACATTTGTGGAATGTCCCCAAACTTTCGCAGTGCCCCGCGGAGGTTGACGACTATGATGATGGCCAGAACACATCTGCGGAGAAGAAGAGGACACAATTACACTGCCGTTCAAAAATTAGGGATCAGTATGATTTTTTGTTTTTTAAAGAAGTTTCTTATGCTCATCAAAGCTGTATCTATTTGATCCAAAATACAGAAAAAAAAATGTAATTTTGTGAAATATTATTGCTGTTTAAAATAACAGATTTCTATTTTAATATACTTTAAAATATCATTTATTCCTGTGAAGTAAAGCTGAATTTTCAGCATCATTACGCCAGTCTTCAGTGTCACATGATCCTTCAGAAATCATTCTAATATGCCGATTTATAATCGGTGTTGGAAACAGTTGTGCTGCTTAATATTTTTTTTTGTGGAAACTGATACATTTTTTCAAGGTTTACTGATAAATAAAAGGTTAAAAAGAACAGTGTTTATTCAAAATAGTAATTTTATGTTACAATATACACTACTATTCTAAAGTATGGGGTCGAATTTTCTTTCTTTTTTTTAAAGAAATTAATATTCAGCAAGGATGTGTTAAATTGATTTTTTTAAAGTGATAGTAAAGACTTATATTGTTAGAAAAGATTTATTTTGAATAAATTCTGTTCTTTTTAACATTTTTTTTCATCAAAAAAAAAAAAAAAAAAAAAAAAAAGTATCACAGGTTCCAAAAAAATATTAAGCAGCACAACAGTTTCAACACTGATAATAAATCAGCATATTAGAATGATTTCTGAAGGATCATGTGACACTGAAGACTGGAGAAATGGCTGATGAAAATTCAGCATTGCATCACAGAAATAAATTACATTTTAAAGTATATTAAAATAGGAAGCCAATATTTGAAATTCCAATAATATTTCACAATATTACAATTTTTTTTTCTTTATTTTTGATCAAATAAATGCAGCCTTGATGAGCATAAGAGACTCCATTACAAACATTACAAATCTTACTGATCCCAAAGTTTTTGAATGGCATTGTAAAAAATGGCATAATTTGTACGTACTTCTGCAATGAGTAGAAGGCAGGTGCTATAACAAGCAGGACGAGCAGCAGCACAAGAGCGGTCACCAACCCCGAGATCTGAGTCTGGCAACCAGTCGACTCCTTCACAAGAGTCTTGGTCAAAGCAGCGCTGGTCGTGAAACAGCGGAAGAAGGAAGGAATAATATTACAGAAACCAATAGCATACATCTCCTGGTTAGGGTCCACCATATAACCATGCTTCTTGGCAAACATCTCAGACAGAGACACAGTAATAGCGAAACCAACAATGGCGATTGAGAACGCGTCAACAGCGATATTGGGTATGAGAGACCAGTTGGGAAGCTGAGGAGGCATGAAGCCTGTGGGAATGTTTCCGGCTACATCCGAGCCATAAGTTTCCTCAAACCGTCCAAAGTGGGAAGCTAGAGTAGCAGCGATGACCACAAAGAGTTCAAAGGGAATAGGGGCCTTGAGCTTGGCCTTGAAGCGGTCATTGAGTTCTTTGGCGGGTACAAGCACAAGCAAGCAGATAATGCTGGTTACGAGGTCACAGAGGTTGGTATGACCCAGATTCTTGAAAAGACTGACCCAGGTTTTTATGAGCGAACCCCAGCCTTGGACACGAGGAAGGTGAAGGCCCAGAAAGTACTTTATCTGGGATGTGAGGATGGTGAGAGAGGCACCAGTTGCGAAACCGCTCAACAGAGAGTCCGAGAGGTATACGGAGACAAAGCCAACCTGTAGGAGACCCATCAACACCTGCAACCCAAGCAGAGCAATTAATAATTTAGATATTTAAAAAAATTCTGATAGAATACGACTAACCTGGACTAACCTGGTAGACCCCTGCTGTGAAAGTTAGTGTTGCTGCCACTGTGACTGCATAGCAGCTTCGGTCACAGATTGGACCAGTGCTGTTGTCCACATTTCCAAAGGTGGTCTGATTGGTGTCCGATGGATATCCTGCCAGAGTAAGTTCCCTGTCCACAACCTGTCCCACCAGAAGACACAATACCCCAAACATCCCCACAGAGATGTGCCTGGAAGTTCCCAGTAGGGCGTAGATAATGCTGGCAAAGAAAGATGTATAGAGCCCATAAATAGGGTCTTGTTCTGCCAGTAAAGAATAGGCGATGGACTGGGGAACCAAGAGGATGCCCACGATAAGGCCAGACATGGCATCCCCAATGATCCAGTCTTTGAATTGATATCTTGGCAACCATTTCACGATTGGGAAGGAGTCTACGAGAAGGGCTTTGACTCGAGCAGAACTGCAGGAACACTTTTTTCCCACCTTCTTTCTCAACACTTCCTTCCAGGACACTTTCTCTTTTACACGCTCTTCTAAAAGGCAAGGAACATCAGGCCCCTTCTTGGCATCATCCTCTGCTGAAACACTGTCACGGACTTCTTCAGTTGGCATAATGTCCAGAAACTCTCACTGAAACGAGACCAAAAAAGCACATTGATTAATTGGTTTTTAAAAAGAAGTTTGGTTTACACAGATAAAGTAAGATAAAAGGGTGTATCTTAGTTTTTGGTAATCTTAAGTATGATTATTATTGACTTTAAAAGATTTCTTGTCATCATTTACTCAATCTCATGCCATTCCAACCCTTCTTATCTTTCTTGAAATGCAAAATTACTTATCAGGCAGAAATGACAAGCTTCTGTTTCACACACAATGTGTGATTTAAACCATAAAAATGTCATAAAAGTAGTTCATTAAACTCATGTGCCACACTGACATGAGGTAGTCATATGAACTTTTCTAATACTCTTAAAAGTTGTTGTATACAGTATATTAGGCACAGCGATATTTATGTAAAGGGGGGGGGGGATCAAGAAATCAATTTATCAATGTCAGTACCAGCAGACTTTATTATACGACCACTATACACAATTTACCTCGACTCACTCAATTAATTGATAAAATCCAACTTCTTCATCAGAGAAAACAGATGGCAAATATTATCACTCATTACGACTGTAGGAACCAAAATGTAAGAAGCATCTGGCACAGTCTTGCTGCTTTGCCAATTATGGAAATCAAAGTCTTTTGAGATCTGCTGCATGATTTGTTCATGTTACAGAAAAATTCACTTAGAAGTAACACGAGGACCATAAAGTATTAATGATTAAATAAAGCACTAAAAATTGTACTTTAGGTTAATTATCAACTACTTAGCAGTACATAAATGATACAACACAGTACATAAACTGAGTGCATTCACTACTGATCTGGACTGTTTGCAATTACTGCAAAACGTCTAAATTGAACACATTGTATTTGCATGCTCTTAATTACATTATAATATGTGACCCTCGACCACAAAACCAGTCATAAGGGTCAATTTTTTTTAAATTGAGATTTATACATCATCTGAAAGTTTAATAAATAAGCTTTCCATTGATGTGTGGTTTGTTATGATGAGATAATATTTGGCCGAGATACAACTATTCGAAATTTGGAATCTGAGGGTGCAAAAAAAAATGAAAATATTGAGAAAACTGCCTTTAAAGTTGTCAAAATTAAGTTCTTAGTAATGCATATTACTAATCAAATTTAGTTTTTGTGGAACATGATCTTTACTTAATATCCTAATGATTTTTGGTATAAAAGAAAAATGGATAATTTTGACTTATGTCTGGTTTTGTGGTCCAGGGTCACATATTTCTCATAACTGGTTGACACCAAACACATTTCCTATGAAGTACAGCTTGCATTCTTCCTATTTTGCAATCCATACATAAATGTGTTAAAATGTCATGCATAACACTGATATGCTCTCAGAAAAAAAAAAAAAAGATATAAAAGCCATCACTGGGACCTGGTACCTTTTCTAAAGATACACCTTTGTACAGGGTGCATACTGATAACTTAAAAGTACATATTAGTACCTTAAGTGTACAAAAGTGAAAAGGTACTGCCCCAGTTTCTGAGAGGGTAATAATAAATAATTCATTTTAATATGCCGCACCAAATCAGCATATTAGCATAATTTCAAAATTAAGATTTTAGACACTGAAGACTGGAGCAACAATGCTGGAATTTCAGCTTTGATCACAGGAATAAAATACACTTTAATAATAGAAAACATTTCTTTAAATTGTAATAATATTTCACAATATTATAAGCATGATCAAAATGTGCCAAAGTGATTTCAATTAATACAAATCAGTGTGATCATTAAGTACTTCTTCATTCAGGTCAGAAGCAGTAATTGCTGTGGAGCTGCTGAAGATATTCTCAGAGAAGGCCTGATGATGTAACTACTAGCCTGCATGCACTGGAAAAAGTGATAAGTTGACTTAACTTAAAAAAATTGAGGAAAGCCTTAAAATTTTTTTAAGTAAATGATAATTAAAAAAAAAAAAAGTTAACTGAATTGTCAAGTTCACTTAACTTTTTTTTATTATTATTATTATTATTATTATTATTATTATTATTATTATGTACTTAATCATTTTAAGGCAACGGGTTTCCTCAATTTTTTTCAAGTTAAGTCAACTTATCACTTTTTACAGTGTGGAAATAAATTATGTTGCCTCCCTCCAGCACTATAATCAACCTTCCCCAGCTGTTCAAATTACGTCTAATCCCACAGAGATATCTACATCGAGAGGCTAGCCGGGGTGACCAAGAGTCTTGCCAGGCAAACATCTTTGAGTCAGTTTTTGTTTCTTTCCTGATAACGTGGCTTGACTAACTGGGTGTAAAACAACAAGAGATTCTGGCATTGGTCACACACACCTAGAACCTGTGGGAGCTGCAATGACAGGCACCTCGAGGCACTTCACAAGTTCAGTGAGAATCCAGTACGTGGAAACTTGTCTTGTCAGCACAGATAACAAGGTTTTGTACTTGGCTTAAAACGCAGGATGAAAACCGGTACTGTTAAAGGTCACTAAAGAGATTCTGAGTAATGGAGAGCAAGCCTAAAGACCATACGATTGAAGTCTCAGAATGAACAAATTTTCTTCAGTTCTCAGTTTCTCCAGCCTGTCAGCCTCAAAGTGTCTTCAAGACTCAAAAAGCACCCACTGCAGATAGGATAAGACTGACGGAACAGACGTACCTGATCCAAACCCCACACACACAGAGTAACAGGCCTCAAAAGACTGCCTCTCCTAGCCCAAGTCCTCATTACCATGCCTGGCCACCTTTACTTAATACCTTCAGTGTGTACCTGATGGACCATCTGCAGCAGCCAACACGCGATTCAGATTCAATGGTGCATGAATAATTTGCAGCAACCCTGCTATGGTTTTTCTGCACCAAAACCAGAATCAGTTTTCCAACAGTGAAGATAGGCGCATATATATATAAACACACAAATCATCCCTTCCAAGCTCTTTTGGTGCAATTTGCTCACTGTGACTTTGGTGGAATTTTCCACACATCATGGGTAATGTAGTTTTTCCCCATAAATTCAGCCGTTAATGTGTTTATTTCAAAATAGCTTTAAATAATGCAAACTGATGGCTTCAGTAAAAAGCATACACCCTCAATTACCAACCGTGGAACTCACAGGTCAATTTTGCTATGGAGAAAATTATTTCCTTACACTTAAAAAAAATAAAAATAAAATAAAAAGTTAAAATATTATTTGCATTGAATGTTCACCAGATATTTGTGTCAGTCTGAACAGATGCATTATTAACAGCCATCATTCAAATTAAAATGTTTCTTGCATTGAAATTTCACACAGAATATTCCTCTATGGTGTGGACAGGCTTTAAGACAACACTTTCTTTAATGCAATTAGGGAAAAGCATCATGTGAAGTGATATTTGCAGCTTTAAAGTCGTGGCACTTATTGATCATTAACAACATGCAAATATGTCAAAATGGGACATCATGTTTAATTTGGATTTGTTGAAGTGCCCTTTTGGTTAAACTTGTGGTCATTTGGCAGCTGGGGAAGGTAACTTGCGTCACTGTACATGATAACGTTCAGTCATGGGGCAACATTCACAGGTCATGGTCTTGCATTAAAAAAAAAGGAATAAAGTGTAGAGTCACAGATCAGTCCATTATGAGCACAGTCAAATTGGTTGACTTAACAAGAGACTTTGAGTCAGGAGAAGATGGTTGTCCGCATCGCCCTTACATTACAAACCCGTAAATAAATCAATAAATCAATCAAAACATTTACCAACCAAACGGTGTGGATTAGTGATGCTGACTTGTACTCTTTGCAAATAGGCAATGCCTTGAAATTCCGCTGACTCAGCTTAATTGAACGATTAAAGCCAAGCTTTGTTTACACTAAACAGAAAAAACACATTGCAGAAATCAGAAGTGGCATTTTAAAACTTTCTTTTAGTTAAATAATCCTGTGTTGTGAAAAAAAAAAAAAATGCAACATTGAAATACCAAATAGCCCTGAATATTGTTGACAGGATGCTGTGCAAACTTTATGTTTATATAAACTTCATATACTGCTTACTGGTGCCTTTTTTGTCTCTCATGTTAGTCATTTCAACAGAATATAGCCTACTACAACCAACAAGATTCAGCAAATATTAACTAACTTCCTCAAACTTATATTTTAGGCTGTTAAATGAGTTTAATTTATGAAAGAACAGAAGCGATGTAGCCTAATATAACAGTGGTTTGTTTCACGCAGTTCTCTGACTTCATGAATGGCACTATTGAAAACAAAACTGCAACGTGTACATCTGACTCAATGTATCAACTGAAGAAAAAAAACGCAAATATTCAGTGTTTAAAACTCACCTCAGACCGGCTGCGCAATGAGATCGTTTCATTTATTCATCAGAAGGACATTTAATCACTCAAGAGTTTCACCTCAGTGCATGTACAGACCTGTACTTAAAGTTTAGGATCTATTCCGTGACACATGTAGCCTCGCTAAGTTTGTAATATCACGTGAACAGTGAAAAAAAAAACATTACGACTGGTCACGTGACTCCTAATTCCTGGTTGGATCCGAAACCTAAAACACTGCTTTCTCAGTTGTCAAAAAGTTTTCGGAGGTCGATCGCACAACCCTTTCAAGTTTCGAAACAGTCCCTATGTCCGGATCACAAAAATACTACGGCGAAGGCTTGCTTTATGAATATTAATCTTGCGCGCTCAATACGTCGAGCTGATTGGCCAAAGGCAGACATAGGCAAGTATTGCGAATTTTACTGTGCTGAAGGCTTGGCTCATGAATATTAATAAGACAAATTGACGCTACTGGTGGGATTCTACGTGACGTCAGGTTTGCCTATTTAATAATCATAAATTAAACCTTCGCAATAGTATGATTCATGCATACTTAATTTATTGTAATCCCAGTCTGTATTAGGCTAAATTTCTCACTCATTATGTCTTAAGGAACAAAAATACAAGAAGCAACTGGCACAGTCAGGTTCAAATGTAACTCTGCTGAGATCTGTTGCAGTTTATTGATCAGTGAGGGAACATATTTACATTTTAGCTGGATGTGACTGGATTTCTGTTTCATAAAAGCTCACTCAACAGATGGGGATAATAAAGTATTAATGATTATATAGAACAAATGTACTTTGGTTTTATTGCGAACTACTACCTGGGCCTATGAACAGTGTGCCAGTAATAATGTGCAATGTGTTAAGCAAACACTAAGATTAGATGGCATTAGTAAACTTTCAGTCCAGTTAATCAAAGCTTTTGGCTGTGACTTATCTTACTTTTAGAGCTGATTTGATTAAACAGAATGGTCTTGATTAAATGCCAACAATCAACAATCAACACTGAAATGAGGCCGACAATGCACAAATTCTAAAATTGTGTAATAAATATATAAATTATTGTTTAGCTATTTTGTAAAAATGGTCAAATTTGTGGTAATGTGAACTCATCATTGACAGAATATTTTGATGATTATTTTGTGTGTGTGTGTGTGTGTGTGTGTGTGTGTGTGTGTGTGAATTTTGACATTTTTTACATTTTCCCAGACAGATTTTTTTTTGACCGTGTAGCATTGTGTAGGTTAAATAGCTAAACTTTAACCCTGGGGCAAAAAACGTTCTCTACTGCTGTGAGGACACAGGTCTTAATCCATATATAGCCTTCAAATTCTACACAGGCTTGAGGAAAGTCAGCCACACTCCCCTGCAACGAAACAAAGAGCACAGTGTGTGTATGAAAGAACACAGGGAGGGATTTGATGCAGGGCATTTTTGTTTAATCTGACAGTAATTCAAACACTTTTTTATTGGCATATCATTCTCAAACATATTTTACATTTTAAATATGAACTTGTCCATTTTTGTTTTTATCTCTGAATGACAATAATATATATATATATATATATATATATATATATATATATATATATATATATTCATTCATTTATTTTGTATAAGAGTTTCTTCTGCTGAACATAAGGATGCTATTTTGAAGAATGTGGGTAACTAAACAGTTGCTGGTCCCCATTAACTACCATAGTATTAAAAAAAAAAAAAAAATGCAATTCAGTGGGGACTAGCAATTGTTTAAACCAGAAACTCAAACAGGTTTAGAACTAATTGAGGGTGAGTAAATGAAGACATGATGTTAATTTTGTGGTGAACACTATCCCTCGCCAGTTTTGAATTTTGAAAGTTCTAAAAAACAAAACAAAAAAAAAATTGTTAACTGCTTATTCTAGAGATCCACAGAATATTATTTTCTTCTCAATAAAAGTGTGCTGTCTTAATGAGTCATTGATCATTTGATTTGTTCCAAAGGAAAGATTAATTCAGGAACAAAGCAAGCTCAGAGCTTCCAATGCTGCTGTTGCGGATGTTTATAACCCTTTTACTGGCGAAATAGCTCAAAACAGACAAGACTGTGTGAAAAAAAATATATTTAATTTATTAAGTTATTATATTATTACATTACACTTAATATTAACTTAGTGTTTATTGAATTCTATCAAATCAATATCAAATTTGCGGTCATGTTGATATTTGAGAAAATTAATATCATGACCTATGATCTCATCTGAATAGATTTCTTGAAATCCAAATGTCAAGCAAATAAAAAGGGGCTGTTAACTGCTCTTATTGCTCACTATTAGATAAGTGTTAGTCTTTTTAACAGGTGATACCAGATGTTCATAATAAACAATCTAAGTTCAAATAATCAGCTAATATACAGGCATATAAAGGAAACAAGCAAGGTCGTGCGAAGTGATTCAGTGTCAGATGGTGAAAAGTCTCATCTCATGCATCATATAATGTTTACACGGTTACTGGGCTGCGGCTTATGAAACAGCATTTACTAAACACTGTCAACAATGCATTGCATGTAATAATTATACTTATAAAAACAGTACTTATTAAAACCAAGTCACATCAAAGTCTCATAACTGTGTACATCTAATTTAACGAAGCTGCTAGGAACCAACTTTTTTCATTTCAATGCAATGTTGATTGAGATGCAGCATCTTCTGGAACGTTATCCACTGGTGTTGCTGATGGACAGAAGTTTGCTCTGACTTTATGAATGGCACTATTGAAAACACGACTGCAAAAATGCATCATATCTGCTGAAGGATAAAGCCTCATTTAAAACCTGCATATTCATAATCTTAAAAACACAACTCTGAATAATATTAGTCATTACTGAAATCCTACATTTATATGTATGTAGCACATCTGGCAGACACTTTTATTGAACTTATGATGTATTCACACTATCCTACAATAATACTGACATTGATCCTTGCCATTGAGCCCATGAACTTGACAATGTCTTGCCTGCTGCAGGAACTAGAGCTGAGCTACAGGAACTATAAGAACATACTCCTGTCAATAAACCATACATGCAATGACGTTACCAAAGAGCTGCTATTGACAAAAGCACAGCAGACTCGCCAATGACAAACATGCTAAATCTTCAGGATCACATCGTTCAAAAAACAGCTCTTCAATGACCATTGTTACAAAATTCAAGATAAATGGAAAGCATGTCATATAGATAACAACAGGTGAAAATAGCCCATGACGTCATGTTCAAACAGTCAAATCACAGACCAGATGGATTCTAAAATCAGTTAAAACACCCAATCTTCTTGAAAGCAAAGCCCTCGCTTAACTCTTTGAAATGAAGAATCTAGTCTGTTTTCATTCCCTGAATTCTCTTTAATTAGCCCTAAAACAAAATTTTCTTCTAAAAAAACTTTCCAGTGGTAAGTTCATACCTGAACCCATTATAGACACGCTGTGCAATGCAAATGTAAACCTTTTTAGACATTTGCAATTCAAATCTGAAGCCACTGGTGAAGAAAAATATTATATTGTATTGTTGTATTGTTTTTATATGATATGATATGATATGATATGATATGATATGATATGATATGATATGATATGATATGATATGATATGATATGATATGATATGATATGATATGATATGATATGATATGTGACCCTGGATCACAAAACCAGTCTTAAGTCACTGGGGTATATTTTGTAGCAATATCCAAAAATACATTGTATGGGTCAAAATGATTGATTTTTCTTTTATGCCAAAAATCTTTAGGACATTAAGTAAAGATCATGTTCCATGAAGATATTTTGTAAATGTCCTTCCATAAATATATCAAAACTTAATTTTTGACTAGTAATATGCATAGCTAAGAACTTAATTTGGACAACTTTAAAGGCTATTTTCTCAATATTTTGATGTTTTTGCACTCTCAGATTCCAGATTTTGTATCTCGACCAAATATTGTCCTATCCTAACAATCCATACATCAATGGAAAGCTTATTTATTATATATTAAGATAATGTATAAATCTCAATTTCAGAAAATTGACCCTTATGACTGGTTTTGTGGTCCAGGGTCACATATTATATTATATTATATTATATTATATTATATTATATTATATTATATTATATTATATTATATTATATTATATTATATTATATTATATTATATTATATTATATTATATTATATTACATTACATTACATTACATTATATTATATTGTATTATATTATATTATATTGTATTATATAAAAGAACTCCTAATGACTGCTATCTGCTGTGCCTTCAGGACAGTTTATCTTGTGGAATACTGTTTTAGACTAATACTGTTAAGGTTATGAAACTAGATGGCACTACTGCATGGAAGTACTCATGCAACACTTTTGAGTAGAGATACAATATGCATGGAGACCCATTTCCACCACATAAAAAAATGCTTGACAAATCATAATTATAAAATGAAATGTCATAATTAAGAGATAAGTTGAAATTATGAGACACCAAGTCAAAATTCTAAAATAAAAACATGACATAACTATGAGATAAAATCTCAGTTTGACTATTTCCAACTCTTATCTCATAATTATGATTTAGAATCCCAAACATTTCACCTTTTATGTAAACTTTTATTCATATAATTATGACTTAGTTTCTCATAATTTTGACCTGATATCATAATTGAATTTTCTATGTCATGGCTGTTTCTCATAATTGCAACTTTTTATCTCATAATTATGAATTAATGTATTCTAATTTTGACTTTAATGTCATAATTACCATTTACCAAAACAAGATTTTTTTTTTTCTTGAGGTGAAAATTGGCTTCCATAATTATGAGATTTAAAACAATATGTAAAATGGTTGTAGTGAGTTGCCAGAGCAACAGAGTGATCATTGAAGTTCTGTTTCAGCCTGTAACAGGTATTCAGGTATTTTTAAAAATGTGAGTGGAGGGAATGAAGAAGTAAAGCACTTGCAGGTAGATGCAAAATGAATAGGTTCTGTATGCTTTTATTTGATCTTTTACTTTATTTTATTTTATTTTATTTTATTTGCACTAACACTTTTGCTGTGAAGCTATGATAAATGTGAAGAGGGTGCTGAGTTGAAAAAAGTGTTGTAACTGCGTCGAAGCAAATAGCATTGCACAAGAGGGTTATGAAATCAGAAAGAGTGTAGCGTAAGTATAACAAGAATGAACTAAATATAATGTATCTTATACAGAAGTGGTGAAAGCTGTTGAAATGAGGACCAAATGAAAGAGAAAGGAGACTAAAAATGAAAACATACTATATGCAAACGTGAATGCTTGACCAATGCACTGCTGGTGGGTGGTACTGTTAACTTGCATTCTTGTGTTGCTGTGTTAGTAACAAACCAAGAGATAAAGTCAAGAGATAAAGTTACCTTCAAATATCTCCCACGACATGTTGTAGCAAGAAGCTGTTATGCATGAAATTGAGCTTATTTCACCAGAAGTGTTTGTGTTTACATAGCAAGGGCCCTCTATGGGTCAAGGACCCCTCGGTGGACAAAGACTGAGCTGCTTTTACATATGAAGTGCTTGGCCTATACCTCAATTTTAATTTTAATCATATGTTTTTAAGAAATATTAACTTTGGATGAAAAATATAAAGCAAGTTAACTGAATATTTGTATTTTTCATTTTATTACACATAATACATATTGTCAAGCAGTGAATTCAGGTTAAAATGGAGAGGGAAGAAATGGAGGATAACAGAAGACACTTCGGTTGTGAATAAGAAACAGACAAGTTCAAGATTATAGTAAAGTATAGCTGAGAGATTCCTGTGTGAAAGAGCTGGGGTTGCTGATGCAATATGTTGTAGTTCAGATATTGGAAGAGGAGAAAATCTACGTAATAATTAATTGTTTAAACCCTTGTCTAAAATGAGTTTTGAGTAATCTAGAACTTTAATGTATATTGCACTGTATAGAGGGAAATTTAACAATACGTTTTAGGATTAGCTGACGTGGATTTAACTTTTTTTCATGATGTTGTTTGGATGGATAACTAAATAGAAAACCATGAAGACTTATCCTTTGAATAATAATAATGCATATTCTGTATATATTATAAATTTACATTATGATTTCTATTGGGACAAGAAGGGTGACAAAAGAGCTCATAGAGGTGACAGTAGAGGGCACTATTGAGACGGTTTTCAAGAAAAGAGATCCAGAAAAATGGGAAGGAGTGCTGTCTACACTGTAAAAAAAATAATAATAAGTTGAGGCAACTCAAAATTTTAAGGCAACCAGCTTCAGCAGTTTTTTTAGTTTTAAAACTTGTCGTTTTAAGTTTATACAACAAAAATTTGAGAATCTCCCACAAAAATCTGCTGAAGCTGGTTGCCTTAAAATTTTAAGTTGGCTCAAATTTATTTTTATTTTTTTTTAACAGTGTAGATTTAACAGGTATAGTGAAAATTTTGATGATAAGGTTTCTGGGCGTTTTACTTTAGAAACCTTTGTTTTTGTAATTCCTATTTCCATATAGAAAGGAGTAAAATGTGATGTTTATTCAGTCTCATCTTATTAATAATTCCCATTTTTGCTTTAAACAGCCTATGTTCTTTAATGTTTAATGCTAGGGCGAAGGTTTGATTTTGACATTGGACACAACAGCAGAAAACACCCCCTTCTCCTCACCCAACTACCCCAACAATTTTGGTGTTTAGGCTCTAATAGACTTTTGACCTTTGAGCTTTTTTATGTTAGCCTACACAATTTTGTTTAGGCTATGAAAACCAACAACATCTATATTTCACACGTAAACAAAAATCTGTTTTCCCTTTATTGAAAGTTGATCTAGACGAGTGGAAACTATCTCTATTATTCCCAAAGCAGTCAAAACTGTAGGCTATAGGCCTATCTCTAGAGCCTATTTATCCTATGTGTCCACTTAAGGTGTACATTTTATTTATTTATTTTTATTTTTATTTTTTTCTTAACCTGGGAACACAGTTGACAGTAGAACAGTTTGCCTCCCTCTTGAGGAGGAGGAGCTTAGCAGGAAGCGTCCTGTCACGTGACCTAAATTAATATTCAGCAGCCATTCCGGCCGCCTTTCAACGAATCAAGTAGGTCAATTGGGCAAACGTCACTCAAGCATCTTAATATTCATGAGTCCGCCTTCGCCATAGTAGACGGCGGTCCATGGGCGGTACACTGACTGACTGAGTCTGCTGTGAGGAGGGAGATGGATGCGACGCCGCTGTCTACCGGCTGTGGTACTGAACATTTTAAATATAACAATAGAGTTGGCTCGTTTTTAATGGCAACGATTTTACTGAGGAAAGCAGCTTGTGAGATGATTGTTTAAATGATTCATGCATTTCTGTGTGAGTAATTCTGCTGATTTGTGCAGTGAATGAGATGGAGGCCGGTGGAGATGAAGAGGGAGAGGCTCGGGAGGAGAGCACGGAGGTGAGAGATGATGCATGCATGAAAGAATAAATCTTCACTGCCTTCATATCTAATTATTATAACATTCTTTATTCATGAGCATAAATTAATCTCAGAGTTGTGAGAAAAGGGGAAATCGGAGATCAGGCTGTGGCTGTCTGAGTTAACCGGCTTTTTATTCATTCGAGGGTTGACACCCTTTTCATGTGACAGTGTCTGAGCATCTTTTTGGATGTCTCGTAAGAGTTTAAGCAGATCATGCAGATGATGACCTTACATTATTAGTATTTTTCCCCCATCAGTTTACATTGGCACACATCATTTGTGGTTGTTAATGTCACACCTCTTAAATCCACCTATTGTGGTTTCATGCATATTCATATTTCTTTTGTGGTTTCTTTCATATTAACAGTTCCAATTATTGAATTAAACTAAATGCACTGCATTTATTTAGATGCTCAGACTAATGGAAGATTAACACGGGTTTTAGTGGATCATTTTTTTTTGTGTGTGTGTGTGTGTGTGTGATGACAAAGGAACACCTTTGCATGTGTTTGCAATTTACACAAAGGAGAAAGAATAATTGGTTTTGTTAGATCCTCAGAGAACTGGCCTTTTCTTAAAGGTGCCTAGAGGTTCTCCAGAGGATTGCATCACTGTCACCATCTGAGAAAACATGAAAGTATCTATTCATTTTTACAGTGTAGGGAACAAGACAAGTGTATTAATTTAGGCCAGAAGAAGATCCATAATTACAGATCGATTTTCAGAATAAACTTGCAAAAACATAGAGTAAATGCATACCATCACATCTACATCTGGTTCAGGCAGAGGAGCCTCATTACTTTGAGGAAAACCACTATGTTTATTTGCAGGTTGAATAATGTGAATAATGAATTGTTGTGTTAAATGTAATCCTTTGTGTTATTTTTGTAAATATCTATTCTATTCAAAAGTTTGGGGTCAAAAAGATTTTTTTTCATGCTTTTGAATGTCTCTCATGCTGAAAGGAGTTGTGCTGCTTATTTTTTGTGGAAGCCATAATACATTTTTTTTTAAGATTCTTTAATAAGCAGAAAGTTCAAAAGAACAGCATTTATTTCAAATCGGAATCTTGTGTAACATTATAACTGTCTTTAATGTCACTTTTGATCAATTTAATGCATCGTTGCTAAATAAAAGTATTAATTTATTTTTGAAAAAAAAAAAAAAAAACCTTTTGAACAGTTGTTTTAGCAACTGCTATGCTCTCAAACTGTGTAATTTGTCATTACTTCTATATAATTGTCTCAGCATGGCATCACCTGTTCTCTTCTTCAGTGCCAGAGACTCACTGCAGAGAGAGATGAGGCTGAAAGGCAACTCAAGCACATTAAACGGGGTAAGATCAATGAAGTCATCTTTTGCTGTTTTCATGTCCATTTTTCAGGCATGTTTGTTATTCAAAATGGGAAGAAAAATATTGCAAAGTGCAACATAGTGTAGATTCTGTTTATAGGTGTGGTCTGTAGTAAATGTCATCATTAGTGGTACTGCAGCAAATTCATTTTCTGATCTTCTGTATAGACCAGAGGTCAACAATCAGCATCCTGCGGTCCAGATCCCAGCTCAATCTGGACCACAAATCCTTACTCACAAATGAATACAACATTTCTTCATAGCACCTCACTTAACCCTTGCAGGGGTTTTTTTTGTGTGTGTGCTTTCAAGTCAAGTCAGAAAGATCGCAATAACGTCACTGCAAAGCTGTAATTACAAGTGGGAAACTTCTTAAAGCTCAGAGTTTCTGAGATGGGTTCATATCTGTAAGAAAGCATGGCAGATGCAATGGATGCCCAATCTGTATTGACTAGAGGTTGACCGATTGTGGATTTTACCGATACTGATAGCTAGATAATCAACCGATAGTTTTTAAAATGGATACTGAATGAAAACTACAACTGTGCTCTACTATTTAAAAAAAAAAAAAAAAAAAAAAAACAGTACTGACCCATACTTTGTAAAAGAATAAAAATATGAATTATATATTGATCATTACAGTGAAGTCATAGTTCATTAACCAATATTAACAGAAGCAATAGACTGTCGGTGGATTTGTGTTGCATCTGCAAAATACAACAGTATTATACATTCACAAGATAATATAGCAATTTACAGCACCTTTATAAATTGAATAAAAACTAGTGCTGTCAAACGATTAATCGCGATTAATTGCATCCAAAATAAATGTTTTTGTTTACATAATATACATAATATATATGCATACATTTATTATATATATATAAATACAAGCACATGCATGTATATATTTAAATGTTATGTTTATATATTAAATATATTTATATATAATATAAAATATAAGAATATAAATATATAAATGTATATACATGTAACTATTTTCAAAATGTATACTGTATGTGTGTGTATTTATATACACATAATAAATATACAGAGTACACATACATATATTATGTAAACAAAAACTTTTATTTTGGATGCGATTAATCACGATTAATCGTTTGACAGCACTAATAAAAACATAACAAAACAAAAACACATTAATTCACAGACTTTATCATTTTGTAGAACAAAATCTTGCTGAATTGCTCTGACCAGGTGATTTTAATATGCCTGACATCGTAGTTACATCTTCCTAACTCGTCAATACCAATTTCCCAGGAGGACTTGACTGCACCATTTCACTACCAAGCCAGCCCAAAAGTCTTAAATTCTCTTTGGTTTACACTTTAACTACAGAATTTGAAAAAGTTTGCACAATAAGTGTATTATTTTGTATTTGTGATGATTCTGGTGTCCATCAAACCTGACCTCAGTGAACTCCATACATCACCTTTTCACTCAGAGTAGGCGGTGAAGATGATCTCACTTGGCTCGTCCCACTAGCTTGATGCTCGGTGTTGTTTTATCTCATTTCCGATCCCCTTGCCCTCCCCCATATCATCGTGACATTACCTGGGGGCTCTTCTGAATGCTCCATTATTGTAGGTGTTAGCGCTTATTCCGGTCTCCATGGCTACTGTGAGCCGACCGTGGAGATGCATTAGTGTTAAGGTGACCTTACCTGCTTCCATTCCATTTTGTGACATGTAAGGAAACCCAGCCTCAGTTACTAACTAATTTGTTAGCACTCTGACAACACTCTAGCGGCTGCCAGCTTTAGGAACAGAATCTGGAAATTGTTCACAGGTGAGAAAATGCAAAATTTCTCTGCAAGATTAAAAATAGGGTTTCATTTAACAGTGTTTTACTTGCTCATAAAAAGATGCCATTGCAATTTTATATATTTATTTTATTTATTTTATATATATATATATGTATGTGTGTGTGTGTGTGTGTGTGTGTATACATTATATATATATGTATATATATATATATATATATATATATACACACACACATATATATATATATATATATATATATATATAAATATATATATACATATATACATACGCAGCATCGTGGAGTATTGTTAATGTTTTTGAATGGAGATTCAACTCTAAGTACCTAGTTACGTGTGAAGAGAAAGCATATTTTACTTCTTTGGGATAGCATGACAGATTCTCTCTGTTGGAGTCTTATTTATGATTCAGTATGAATATACTTTTGTATGTCAATTTGCATGTTATATTTCTCTTAGAAATTAACATGTTAACATGTTATATATGGAAACATTAACATGTTATATATGTAAAATTGTAGATATGATAAATGATTTCAGGATATAATTTTACCTGGAAGCCCATTTTAATAAATAAGTTGGATATTGTGAATATTAGTTCACAATATTGTTGTTTTAAGTGAATATTGTGATGAATGCAGTTTTATTTTAGACTGTTTTAGGCTTCTTTTTATTGGAGTCCTGGAATTGTCCGACATTCCCTAGGGAGGCAACGTAGACCCGGCTGAATTCAGCTCTCATCACTGTCTTGTTATATCACTAAATTATTAAAAATCACCAATTATGAATTATTTATCAGTTTAAAATGAATAGGCACCCGCTTTTCAACCTTCCATTGTAGTTCAACCCTTCATGCGCTCTCAAATCATTTCTGAAATGCAAGTCACCCTGAATATGATTTAGTGAAAATATATTCAATAAGAATGCCTCAAAAAGCTAAATGCATGACATTTTCACAATTATCTTGTGTGTTACAGTCAATTTTTGTATGGCAGTGTATTTATTTTATAACCTCAACCTCACTAAATGGCACAAATTTTTGCTTGGCTAACATGACACAGCAAATGTCACAGCCGTTTGGCCTAGTTGCTATCATACAGGACAATAGTCTTGTGCTGGGTGCGCGTGATTGGTCTGTGTTCTGTTTAATGATTGGCTGCTGCAGGGGAACTGCTGTCGAGTATCTGGGAGGGACTGGATCTGCGTCTGGCAAAGCAGCTGTCTTCCACCTCCTCTTCGGGACGCCTGAGCGAGCTTCATTAAGAATACCCTCTGCACTTATGCAAATTAAAGCACAGGCCGTGTGTTAAGTTATCGGCCCCATTACTCAGCTTATTTACCTTTACATGTGACACATCTTACCGTTTATGGGTGGAAAGAGAGAAACCTTAATATTTACATAAAAATGAATGCTGTTTGCGTTTGAATGTAGTCTACACATCCTCCTGGGTTTGGAGTAGATTATGGGTTTCAAGCGCAGGCACAATTAGTGCTGGAGTTGAAACCAAAATTGCTGGGTGATTAAACCTTAACTGTTGAGATTTATTAAAAGAGCTTAATCGCTGTGATCAAAATTGGGATGGAAGCTCTTTATGCCAGACTAATGCCAGCCTAAGGTTGTGTTAAAGTGGCAGACAAATGCTTGTTTGAAGCAGTCTGGAAAGGATGCTGCAGCAGTTCTTTAAGCTTTCGCCTCTGTTCGACTGACTCCGCAGAGCCATATTTTGCTCATGCAGCATTAGGCTTGTTGGACTTGCTGACCTAGAATCTGCTCACAGAAGAAAGCCCAGAAGCAGGGCTCTCTCAGTCAATCATTAGAAGCCAAATGAGTTGAGCAGATGAGTTTGGACTGATCTGCAAGGGAAAGAGGGAGCCACACCCCTGTTATTGTGCTGCTTTATTTTTATGGGTGGCACGTGCAAACTCACACACCCTGACTCAGAATCAGCGAATGACCCAGATGTGCATAGATTGAGGCTGTTTTGCTTTTATTGTAACTAATAAATGCCAGGTCTGGTGATTTCTAAAGCATTTAGGTAGCTGACATGAAATTTCAAGCAGTTTCAGCAGTGTTTAGCATTTGCGATTTTGGTTATACAATTGTTTTTAGGGATGTAACAATACACTGATGTCATGTATCAGTTCAATACAAGATACTGATCTCACGATACAATACTTACAGTACTTAAAAAAAAGCAAATATAGAGTTAAAATTGCACTTTTTTAAAATGATTACATATGATAAACAATTAACAAAAAGCACCGTTCATTAAAATCATATATTTGGTATTACATCAGAAATGGACTTGGTCCACCTAAAATTATGAAACAAAATTATGTTACACTCATATGTTTGCACTTCCTGACTACATACATTTAAAAAGTTTAAAATAGTGTATTTGATTAAATAAAGCATTTAATTTTTTAGTCTATTAATATTAAATTTATAAACATAAAACTCAAATGTGTGACCTTCTGGGTTTACCATATTTGATGCCAAATTATATAATATATTAATGCACATTTTTAAAAAGGTTTCTCCTCAAATCATTGTCTAATTTTTATCATACAGTAAGTTGAAAGACTCAATTATCTTAGTTTATATTTTTAAGACAAAATTGTTAAATTATTGTAAACATTATATTGAAAGGATATTGATTGAGTGATGCAACTGAATTGTTTTTGGCATGAATATAGCCATTGATGCTGACATGGCATTAAATCATAAATACATTTGATGCCAAATTAAATCGTTCTAAACTTTTATTTTGGGTGAACTATACATTGTTCATATTATCACTATCTAATTTCTATATTGCATTTTTGTATTGCAATACATATTGCGACACAATATATTGATACACACCTATTTCTTTGTTACTGCTCTTTATCTACATTTGATTACACAATGCACAGTATGCTTGTAGACAGTAGCAGGCATTATATGTTGGGTCAGTGGCTGTGATGGATCTGTAAGCTAAAAAAAATCGATGGAGCCCATATTTGGATGATTTCTGATATGCATTTCTCTTATGGATATTTGCATTACTGAATTCTCTTTTGGATTTCGGTTTTAAGCATGAGCTCTGATAGCTATTGAGAGCTGTGAACTTTAATTTGAACTGTCAGGTTATTCTCTCATTGGCTCTGCAGATCTGCGCACTGCAGCACTGCTGCCCATCCTGCATATTTAACAGGAAATGAAGAAAAATGTGCCTTAAACCGGCTGAATTTAAATAGTATTATAGTAATAGCATTACACCCTAAGAGCTGTTTTAACAGTGTGATCTGTGTTTATTAATTATATTAATCAAGTTTTGCATGTTTGCTTTTTTCTGTTGTGTCAAATGTCTAATATGATGTGATACCAGAATCATGATCACCCCCTGAATAAGGGGTCAAAGTGAGGTCATGCATTGACTACAACCTGCTTTCCATTCTCACAATGTACAGTATGTTGCCAAGTGAAAAGAAAATGAGGAGGGATATTTATTCTGTGGAAGGGCTCGAGGGCAGGCCGTTGATGTACTTTGCTGTGACTGCATGTGGAGAGACGCATCGTTCCTGCATAATTCAACAGCCTTTCATGGAATAATGTATAATAAACTCCCTCTCTTGCTCATTTCCTGTGAAAAGCACAGACATAAATGATGCATTACCAATATTTTGTCTCATACACTTATATTTGTGTAATATTAAAAAAATCTATAATTATCATTTTACCACTTTAAAGAGTTGCTGAAAGTTTTAGATGCTATTTGCATGCATTTTAGAAATAGTGCAATGCACCAATGACTTGTTCAGGAGACTGTTTGATGTGAGCTGCTCTGGCATTGCTATGACATCCAATCCTGTATTTGAGAGGCCAGTGTAGTGTATAGAGTTACCGCGCCGGTGCTTTGTAGCGACAGTCCATCAGTGGTACCCAAAGTGTTGGGAAATTGTCCCTATTGTAAGCATGTAACTGATAACTGTCCATCTTGTTAGACTCGTCAGGTAATGTTTCACTGATAACAAAGCCACATCTAAATGAAAATGTACTTTTATAGTTGCTGTTTTTATAATCCTTGTTTTAAACGCTCAAGTCATGTCATATATTTTCATTTATGCCTCATTTCTGTTTTAATGGCTCATGCAACACTGTTTTTTCCTTTTAAATGTATATTATACATTAAACCGCAACACTTGTTGTGAATCATTTCTGTGCTTCTGGATTTGACAGCCCGCTCATGAACTGTGTAGGAGGTAGCTTGAAGTTCACTCCAAGAAATACTGTAAAGGATATAGCGGAAAACATGACTTACTCACACCTTTTTTGCCATGAGAAAAGGCTTTGCTGATACTTATATATCTAAAACGTGTATAGAATCTAGATTTATGTCTAATTGATTTAGATTTAGTTCCTGCATGATGGATTTGATTGTAAATATGACCTGATGTGCTTTAAGTTACTCATAAATGCATCTGATTTCTCTGCACAGTTTCCCAAATGGTGATCGAGGAAGTGAACGTACTACAAACCCAGCTTGAGATTGAGAAATCGTGCCGGGAAAATGCGGAAGCTCTGGCTACCAAGGTGTTTACTCAACAATACTGTACTCCTGTTTCATTAGAAAACCTGGTTTGTTAACATTAGTTAATTACAATAGTTAACATAAACTGAACTATGAAAAACACTTATAAAGTATTTATTAGATTAAAAAAGCAGTTGTGTTGTACCAGAAAAAATGGGAGAAACATTTGAAATTTTACAGAATTAAATTAAATTTACAATAAAAAACACATATTTAATGAAGTGAAATGTAAATATTTCAAATTACTAAAATCTGTTTTTTTACTATTTTAAAAATTTCAGTGACAACCCATCAAATGTGAGCTGTCAGAGAATCAATGTTAGTTTACATTTTTACTGTAAATTATAATTTATTTTTGAAACAATATTTTATTAGATATATTTAAGATCTTGTTACAGTTTTTCTCTGTATGTAACCAGTTAACAGGTTTTTACCGTATTATTTTACAGTCTTTTAATAATTCTTTGTTTATAGTGCAAGCATAGCTATGGCAAATGCCAAACTTCAAATGTCACTAATTTAGAGCGTTAATCATTTTGTTTTGACCTCTTTTAGTTGAACTGTGAGAACAGGAAGCTGAAGTACTTGAGCCTGTCCTCGCGGCCGTGTCTGGACGAGCTGCTGCCCAGTATTTCTGACTGCATTTCCCTAGAAGAAGAGACTGACACGCAGGATCCTGGCTCTGATCCTTTTTCACAGTATAAGCAGCAGGTCAAAGGTAAATATCATAGTGCATCTCTCAAAATTAGTTGCAACTTTACAAAATAGAAATAAATATATTTTGCCAAGCATTCTGTCATCATATATATCAAGGGTACGTCCATTGCAACTTTTGATTTTTCCACAGATCTCCAAGAAACCGTGAGTTCTTTGCTGGAGGAGAAGAAGCAGTTGACCTGTCAGCTTCAAGATCAGCAGAGGCAGATAGAGGAGCTGACAGCGCTCGTGAGTAGCAAAGCAACATTTCAACTTTTTACACAAATCGAGCTCAGTCGGGCTTGATGGCAGTGAATGGGGGCTTGGACTGCAAAGTGAAGTATTTTAACCTGTTCCTAAATAATAAATGAGCTTGAAATGAAGCCTTAGTAACCTGCGGTATTGCTGGTCCTAAAGGGATACCGGAGTAACAATGTCTAATTGAGTTTCTTAGCTGATAGTTTCTCAAACATGTGCCTCATGTTAATTTACAGACTGAAAAGGAGCAGGCCGAGATGAAGGAGCTTTATAAAACCATTGAACAGCAGAGCAAGACCATTAAGAGGTTCAATAGGGGTGAGTACGGACGTTGTGAACGCAGAGCCGCTTCATTTCCTCACTTGTATTCAAATGCATGAGCATGACATCATTTCAGACAGCCTGCAGTGCATCTGTGCATGTGCTTCCCAAGAAGATTAATGTTCCCCACCAGCCCACTCACTACCGGCCGCACGTCACAGTCCCCGATCAAATTATCTGTAAAAGATTCACCACAGGAAGTCCCTCTCTTCCAGCTGGGGGTGATGCACTTTGTTTTGACGTCCTCCCAGCTCCCTCTTTGCTCATTTGTGTTATTACTCTGACTGGAATATTGGAAACTGCATAGCTCAAGTTAAATGCTGTGCTGCTTTATGCTGAACTTGTCCTGCACATGCTCACCATTTAGTGGAATTTATTTTTTGCTTTTGTTTTTTTAATGACAGTTTTGCCTATGAAATTTGATGGAAGTAGCCGTGATGCAAATTAGTTGATATATGCACACATGTGATTGTATATTAGTTAAGTAATATATATATATAATGTTTAATTAAATTATTTAATGCTGTAATTTAAATTTTAAATAGCTGTTTCCTTATATATATATATTATTCTACTTTTAAAATATTACTATTGTAATATTAATATTACAATAGTAATATTTTACTTTTATTTTATTTTAATCCTGTGATTAAAGCTGAATTTTCAGCATCATTACTCCAGTCTTCAGTGTCACATGATCCTTCAGAAATCATTCTAATATGCTGATTTGCTGCTCAAGAAATATTTCTTATTATTATGCTAAAAACAGCTGTGAGGCCTAATATTTTTGTGAAAATATAATTCATTTTTTCAGGATTCTTTGATGAATAGGAAGTTAAAAAGAATAGCATTTATTTGAAATAGAAAACTTGTAGCATTACAAATATCTTTACTGTCACTTGTAATTTAAATTACTAACATCAAACTTTTGATCAGTAGTGTATGTAAAAAGCATTACTTTTTATTTAGTATATTTGTTAAGTGTATAGATAGATCCAATTATTCTTCACTTAAATAATTATTAATGTAAAAGTGGAATCAGTAAATTCCTTACAATTACCATTTGTGTTGTCCATAGAGTAATCTATGCCTGAAATACTGTCTTTCATAATATTTTTTGTATTATACCCTAAAAGGATTTTACCAGGTTTATTGCTTTATTAGAATTAATCAAGTGTCATTGTTTATCTCTTTAGTGTCTATGATGGCCACTCATGAGTATGAAAACATGAAGGATCAGCTGGATTTGGAGCAGAGCCTCAGGCAGAAAGCAGAGACCTATGCACATGAGGTACGGGACAAAACACATCTGAATTCACTGCATCAATAAAACTTAAGTCCCTGCTCTGACAAACTGACCCGGTGACCTCAAAATCCTACCTAAAGACAAGATAAATGTATTTATTGACTGATGAGTATGAATTGTCCTTGACTACTGCCTGCATCACAGTAGTATGTTTAATTTCTCTTAATAGCTAAAGAAAAAAAATTAAGTTGTTTCCTAATGTTCATTTTCTCCTGTAGATGATGGTGAAGCAGAAAGAAGCAAACAGACAGAGCATGATTCTGCTGCAGCAAGCAGATCCCAGCATTCAACTGCTCAAAGCTTTAGAAGATGTGGCCAGTGTGACCAAAACATTAGAAGAAGAGAGAATACAGCACCAAGAGAAGGTAGGTGAAACTGCAAAATTGAATTTGAATTTTTATATGTGCAAAACTATAGTATAGGTTTTCTGTTTTAAAGACAAAAAAACATAAGTGAAAGTTTAACCATATTTGCATGAACACAATAAGCCTAATTATCAATTGCATGATAGGATTAGACAACGGAATTAAATTTACTAAACCCCTTTTCAGTGTTTTTAACACTGTCAGCTCAAGCTTTTCATAGACTTAAATCCTTTTGTGAAAATTAATCCTCTAATATTCGTTTTTTTTTTTGTTTTTTTTTTTAATAACTGAGTCTAATTTAATAGCCACACACAATCCAGTTTAATCAGGTGCTCAATAGTGTTGTGCATTCATCTGACTTACCTAATGTGCTCTAATAATGTACTAACCTTCAACAAAAATCTCAAACAGAATATTTTTATACTGTAAATTAATGCCAGAATTAATTTGCACTTAAATGACTGGTTTTAGATTTTAGGGCCAGACTTACTTACAGCTTGCACCAGCACAAACCCTTTTTGGCATGAAAAACTACTGGCAGGATTAACAAAAGACATTCAGCGATAAATTGGTGATGAAAAGACGTGGACACGGTTGTTTTTGTGGCTGACTTTATTGTATATGCATTTGTAGGAGTTTCCCTTTCAGATGCAAAAGTTATGGGAGGAGAGTATTTAAATGAATCGTGAAAAGTGATTTGCACTAGACAATTTTCTGTATATGCGCCATTATTTAATGCCAAAAATGCATGCAGAGCTGGGTAGATTACTTACAAATTGTAGTCTGTTACTGATTTCAAATTATGTGACAAAAAAATTAATTATTAACGTAATCCATTATATTACACATTTTAAGTAATATAATCAGACTACTTTTAGATTTAACTAATTTATCACATTTCAGTTCCCCCACAATGTCTTGTTGGTAATACAGTACCTTTCTTAGGGTCTCCTGCGAGTCTTCTGTTCTACACTTGCAGCCTCAGCAGTAACATGTAATATTTTTGAAACCACATTAAATGATAAACGTATGTGGGTGTTAGACTGTCAACACAACCACTATGATATTAAACCAACACAAATCTCGAAGCACCAGAGGAGACATCCGGAGGCTTGACAGCTGTCATAATTGGGAGATTCATTCAGCATCTGTCTGTCATATATATAAGCTGTGGCAGCAAATAAAGAATTTGCAGATAATCTGATAAGCATTACACATGATAGCCCTGCTGAAAAAAACAATAGAACCCTGCCCAAAACACAATAGAAAATGTAATGGTTTTAATGGTTATAATGGGAATTGTATGGGTTTTAATGGAAACTATAATGGTGTCTACTGGTGTGTGATGGATTCTATTGGTGGGATGTTAAATCCTATTGGAAAAATGCCCAAAACACACTACAAAAAGGAATTTTGTTATGGATTTACTGGAAAAAGCTAATGGTTTATAATGGTATTTTAATGGAAACCATTGGAATTTCTGTGATGGTTTCTATTGGGCTTCTATTGTTTTTTTAGCAGGGAGTTATTGCAATCTGAGCAAACTGGATGAGCAAGGAATGAGATGCGGCAATATTCGGTTCATGGAGTAGCAAAATTGGAGCATCACTAGTACTAGTACTGCTTTTGGTGGCAAATGGGATTTAGTGTCATCAGTCAATATACAGTCTGACCCACAATTGAAATCCAAAGAGCATGGATCCTAACTTCAGACGTCACGTAATCAATAGGCTGTGTTTGCAAAGCCATGTTTACAAGTCAATCTGTAAATATGAACTAATTCTGTACCAAAGTCAAGGGCGTTTAACATTTGGCACCAGTTTGGGTTCCATTTGAGTTCACTGCACCAATCCAGCCCAAACGAATGACAGATTTGCACAGGAGCAAATCATTTAAATGAAACATTTATGGCCATTTAATCTATTTTTGAATATTGGTGCATTCAAGATTTCCTGAGAACTTCATATTTACGAGTTGAGACGTCAGGTGTGTTCAGATTACTTTGGTCAGAGCCACTGAATAAATGACTTTTTATCTCGCAATTCTGAATCTTTTTTTCTTACAGTTGCGAGTTTATATTTCACAATTCTGACTTATTCAATATTGAAGTAAACTCAATTGTAAGAAAATAGTCTCTTTTTTCTTCAGAATTGGACTTTATAACTCCCAATTGCAAGTATATATCGCAATTCTGAGAAAAAGTCAGTATTGTGAGAAAAAAGTCAGAATTGGGAGATAAACTGTTAAAAACTTTATAACTCGCAATTGCGATTTTATATCAAGCAATTCTGAGAAAAAAAGTGAGAATTCCAAGATTAAACTCACAATTGCGAGAAAAGGAAATCAGAATTGTGAGTTTATATCTCACAATTCTGAGAAAAAAAAGTCACAGTTGCAAGATGTAAACTTACAACTGCAAGAAAATTTGTGTATTGTGAGAAAGTTACAATTACCTTTTTTATTTTTTTGATTCATTGGCGAAAATGGGCTTCTGTAAGATCGTGCTTTACCTTATCTGCGTGAAATTCAATGAAATTTTAACTCTATATCTACAAAATGATGAATAAAGAATGTAAAAATTTTGCCTTTTTATGTTTTTATTAAATTTATGAAGGTTCTGTAAATTAAATAATATATTCTATTGTAATTGTACAGTACTATGGTATTTTGTACATGCAACTTAGATAGATTGTAAATGAAAAAATAATAATTTTAAGTAGGGATGCACCGATACCGATACTGGTATCGGGAATCGGCCCGATACTGAGCTCCTGTACTCGTACTCGTTAAAATGCCCCGATACCAAGCGCCGATACCTCACAGCATGTGATAAGTGCCATATTCAGACAAAGAAACAGGACAACATGCAGCCGAATGGAGTTATTAGAGTTTAAGGATGTCTACGAAGCAGAGGTATGCAATGAATAATGTTAAACATTCAGTATTAATGCCTTTATAGCTGATGTGCGTGAACTGAAAAGCAAAGCGCTGAGTGGATTGAGCGCGCGGCGGCGCAGATGCGCAAACTTGTCGAGTGAATATACTTTTCTCACAGACATCACTGGAACGTTTGTAGTTCGGTCGGATATGTCAAAAACAATGCACAAGTTACTTAACGGTAGAGAGGGAGGGAGAGCGAGAGAGAGCGAGCGAGCGCGCGCGCACTCTGTGGTCTTTGTTGATGTTCGCTCACAAAGCATGCATCACTTGGATTAAAACTGAATCGTAAATATAAGACAATTTACAGGGGCATTCACTATAAAATAAATTATTTATTTTCAACCTTAAGCATACACGACTTTCTGGCGAAAGTGAAACTAGCAGCCTGTGTGAAATGCGCGAGACTGTACTGTCCCTCTTATTCTGCACGAGTACAAATACGTGCGCGCGCTGTGCATGTTTTGCTTGCTTCATGAGAGTTTCTGCATTAGAAAGAAAGACTTCTATTCCTGAAAATATCACAGTTAGGAGGTTTATAACGAGTGGTTCCCTGCATTATTACAGCAAAACGCGTGATTTTAGCAGCTCTAATGCAACTGAATTAAAGATGATGTACCATAGAGCAAAAAAAATGAACAGTGAAAGTAACAAAAACTTGTAAAATACATTTTAATGTGCATAATTAAGTGTGAAAATAACTGAAGGATATACAGTCAAACCAAAAATTATTCAGAGACCAAATATAATTTTTGATATTTTTTACCAGTGGGTACAGGACACTATAGTTCATTTATGTAAGTGAGGATAGCAAAATAAAGTAAACTGTGACATATTATGTCCAAAAATTCTTCATACAGTGGACTACCAATAAAATTGATACAAATTTGGAACCAAAAATTATTCAGACTGAGTCTGGGAAAAAAAACTGAAGTTCAGGTTTGCATGAACCTGGTTGACAGCATGCCCAGGAGACTACAGGCTGTCATTAAGGATAAGGGTTGCCTGACAAAGTATTAATAGTTGTGTAAATATTGTCATACTAACAGCTGTCTGAATAATTTTGGTTGATTGTAATCCATCACATACCTTTCTATCAAAGTTATCTGATATTATCGAGCTGAATTTGTTCTGACACAGTTTAACTCTGAGTTCTTGTCATATTTTACTACTATAAACTACAGCGAATATACTGTGATAATGTGAGAAATGTTAAAGGTGTCTGAATAAATTTTGGTTTGACTATCTATTTGATAAATTAAGTTAACCAACTAACATTATACATACTCTTTTGGTTTCTGTACCCAACATTTAAAAAATTCACAAATGCAATGAAAATATCGGCATCGGTACTCGTTATCGACAAGTACCAAAAATAAAAGTATCGGTATCGGGCGAGTACTGGAAAAAGTGGTATCGGTGCATCCCTAATTTTAAGCATTTTAACAAAATTTACCAGCAATACAAACGATACATCCATTGTGTCCGACATGTTTTTTCACTGACACATGCCCACTGACTCTGGGCTTAAAGAAAATCCTGATTTTCCTACTCGTTTTACACATGCATTCAACTCATAAATACACTTTTCCCGACTTGAACTCACCATTTGTCCCATTTGTTTGCAGGTAAAAGCTCTAGAGGCTGAACTGGAAGAATGTGCTTTGCGTAAGCAGCTAGTTCAACTGCAAAGACAACTGGAGATATTAGACGAAGAAAAGAAAGAGACTGAGGGACGACTGCAGGAGGAAGAGAAGAGAAACACTCTTTTGGAACAGAAAGGTAAAAATTAGGATGACTTTAAATCACATTCAAAATAAAAGTTTGTGTTTACATACTATATGTGTGTGTACTGTATATGTATTATGTGTATATATAAATACACACACATACATGTATATATTAAGGAAAAATATGTTAGATTTATGTATTAAATATTTATATTTATATATAATGCAAGTTAAATACAAGTATAAATATATGTACAGACAAATATTTTTTTAGAATATATACATATATGTGTGAGTGTATGTATATATACCGTATTGACCCGAATATGAGACGATGTTTTTTTCTTGGAAATACAACTGAAAAAACGCGGTCGTCTTATATTCAGGGTCTAGACTTTGACATGCCAATAATACACCCACAACAATAGGTGGCACCAAATACGCTTAAAACGAGTGTGCCATGAAATATGTAATGTGTGTTGTAAAGATCGCGAGTGAAAACAAAAGAAAAAGAAAAGCTTACAGGCGCGAGTCGTGACTGTCATGTTGGCCCGATGGGACCAAACTTCCTCTGCAAGTGATTTTAAAACACAAGACATTACCCAGATTTGAAGACTACAATAAGATTTCACTTCTGCTGTTAATACAATTTTGGTAGGCTGCTATGAGATGGATAGCCTAAATGTTATACAATTCAGATGGGCTACCTCTTATTTTTATGGTATATCAAAAAATGTATATTTTTAAATGTGATTGTTGGTGCATTTTACCAGTATTTACCATACTTTCAAAACAAAAATTAAAATAGGGAAAATATGAAATTTGAAAGGGGGGTCGTCTTATAATCAGGGTCATCTTATATCCAGGTCAATACAGTACATAATAAATATACACTTATAGTATGTAAACATAAACTTTTATTTTGAATACGATTAATCACGATTATTCGTTTTGCAGCCCTACTTTAAATTTGAAGGCCAGATACTGAAAGTTCTGTAACAGAGAATTTAGGCATAAACCGCAGTGACCCACATATAGTAACATCCGGCATCCTTTTGTCGTTTGTCACAGTTAAAGAGCTGCAGGAGGAGAGGAGGAGCTGCGCTACAGCATCAGCATCAGCATCAGGCCCCTCCCCTGGGACTGCTCCTCCCCCGGCCCCTCCTCCTCAACCACCTCCCCCTCCTCCACCCCCACCTCCTCCACCTCCACCTCCTCCTCCCTCCCGCTGTAACCCCCTCAGGTAACACTCCACTTTACTGCGCTGAAGCCCAGCCGTCATACACAATCATTAAGAGCGGTGCTGTTGAACATCTAATTACATCTCTCTGTTTACGGCAGCTCTCTCATTGCCATCATGAGGAAATCTTCCAAGGGAGGTAAAGGAGCCCCCAAACCAGAGCAAGCCCCAGGTGATTGTCCCTACAGTCAGAACAGTGTATTTTTATTCTCTTATTGGTATCTTGGACAAACACATTCTCTTTCGATGCAGTGAATGAAGCAGTGGACGACGTCAAAGTCAAAGCTGTCAATGAAATGATGGAGAGAATCAAACACGGCGTGGTTCTCAGGCCTGTGAAGAGTCAGGACACTAAGGTGAGCTTTTGAATCTGGACCAAGATTCATAGTTTAATTGACTCCCTTTATGAGCCACAAATTGGCCACACCCCACAACATGTTGAATTGGAATGACAGGAAGAAGAATTTACTGTGTCGCAATTCAAAAAAATACAAACACAGCGTGTCCATTTGGCGAAACTGCTTTGTGTTGTTTAGCTCTGTTTTGAAGATTCTGAGGTAAATTTTAGAATTCTATGAAATTAAGTGTTTTTCCTTCATGGTCTATAAAATAAACGTTCATTTTTAAAATATAATGAAATTTGTATAGACTAAATACAAATATATTTAAATGCCTTTTTTAATTTTTTTATTTATTTATTCATTTAATTGTTTTTTTTTAAAGGAGACTCTTATGCTCACCAAGGCTGAATTTATCTGATAAAATAAGCAGTAACATATTGTTGAATATTATTACAATTTCAAGTAACTGTATTCTAATTATATATATTATAAAATGTAATTTATTCCTGTGATCAATTCTGAATTTTCATCATCAATACTCCAGTCTTCAGTGTCACATGATCCTTCAGAAATCATTATAATTTGATGATTTGCTGCTAAAAAATATTTCTTATTATTTTCAGTGTTGAAAGCAATTGTGTTGATTCATATTTCTCAAAAGAACAGCATTTATTTGAAATATAAATCTTTTGTAACATTTCACGTTTGATGAATAATTATTATTACCTCATAATGTTGTGTGTTTGATAACATAGGTGGTTCATGCTGTAAAATAAACTTATTATAAAAAAGTAAAATGAAAGCACTACTGTTCAATTTGAATTTCAGTCATTCTAATTTCCAATTTAATTATCCTTTCTTAAATTCAAACTACACTTCTGTATGTTTGCACCTCAATGTGTGTATGTGTATGTGCACTGATTGATGTTCTGTTCTGTTTTCTCTACTCTGTAACATCATCTGCTGACCTCCTCATTGCAGAGATTTGGCACAAAGGTATGTTCAAATCACAAATCTCATTTACAGTGTTTAACAACAGTTATTACACCAGATCACTGTTCCACACGCACCAGTGTTAAACTGCTCAGACCGCTGTGTTGCAATCAAAACAAATCCTGTGTTTTACAACTCAGCACCATTTGGTCAATATAATATACAATATAAGACCCTGCAGAAATGGTTCATAGCAGTTGGTCGTCCTCCCCTGAGGAAGGGCCGGTCATTAAAGCATTTTGTGTATAGACAGCTGATGGGCTGAGAGGGGATCCATCTTGTTTAAGTTATTGATGGGCAAAGCCACCGAGATGATCCTGAGGCTCAGAGGTGCTGTATAACTCCTGATCAATAGCTATAGTCCTGACTTTAGAGATTGCCTTCTTCCCATTATGCTGCATACACAGATTGTCTTTTGTTTTTGGCTTTCAGACATAAACTTAAAAACACCACATGCTGTAGCTGCTTGTTAGTAATTTAGGTTTTTTTCATGTTTAATGTTAGTACTGTTTTGGTGATATCACCAGTGTTATTTTATTATTATTTATAGAATTTTATAGTATTTAATAATATTTTGAATTATAATTTTAGTTTATGTGATGATTTTGTTATGTGTAATATGTACTTTGTATTATTTTATCTATTTAGCTTTTAATTTATTTATAATTTTAGTCATTTCACTACAACTCGAATACAACATTTATTTCAGTTACTTGACAAGGCAACATTTCTCATTTTAGTTTGCAAGTTTAAGTTTTTAATCTAATATTTATACATTATTTCAGCTTTATTTCAATTTGCAGAACATTTTCATTATACACTGTAAAAACACTGAGCCCACTTAAAATTAAGGTAACCAGCTTCAGCAGATTTTTGAGTTTTCTCAACTTGTCATTTTAAGTTTATACAACAAAAATTTGAGAATCTCCCACAAAAATAAGTTGAGTAAACTCAAAAATCTGCTGAAGCTTAAATTAAGTTGGCTTGAGTTCTTCTTCTTTTTTCTTTTTTTTCCAGTGTAATGTGATGATTTGCTTCTAAAGAAACATTTATTATTAATAATAACAAAACAATCGTGATGAATAATATTTTTGCTCAAACCATAATACATTCGATGAACAGAAAGCTCAAAAGAGCAACATGTATTTAAAATAGAAAAACATTTTAAATTTGTTTACTGTCACCTTTGTTTAATTATTATTATTATTTTTATTATTGAGTACCTCATAATCTGTGTATGATAACATTATTTTCACGCTGTAAAAAATAAACATTATTAAAAAGCAAAATTAAAGCACTACTGTTTAATTAATTAGACTTCCAGTCATTCTAATTTCCAATTAAATTCTACCGTTACATTCAGTTCTATTTATATCAGTTACTTGACTGAAATATTTATTTTTTCGAGTTTTTCAAGTGTTTAATCTAATATTTATATAATGTTTTAGCTTTATTTCAATCACTAGCACATTTTTTGCAGTTAAATTGACTTTGTTCCTGACCCTCAGCAGCCGAGCCCAGTGGCGGCGGCAGCAGCAGCAGCAGCAGCAGTGGAGGAAAAGCAACAGGAAAGTGCAATGGAAGAGCTGAAAGGCATTCTGGTAGGCTTTCTGCATGCCATTCAATCACCTGATTTTGATTATGAAGCCAGCTATTGATCCACAGATTACAGAAAAGTATCCATTTTCTGTTTGTTTACAAAAAACTGTTAAATGATAACCTGTTCAGTAGTGGTCCCAAGAATAAATAAATAAAACTTGCATTTGCTCAGAAATGCAAACTTAGCACTGAAACTTCGTTCATGAAATTCTCTTTTCTTTCTGAATCTATAGGAGACGGTGAAGAAGAGTCCCAGTCGTGGTTTCCAGGAAGTAGTTCATGCTAAAAAGGACAGTGAACTGGAAGTAATTCTGAGGAGGAGACGCAAACAGGCCTGTGATCCGGACACGGAAGGCAAGACGATAAACTCTACCCTTCAAGAACATATGAAATGCATACATTTACTGTGCATTTAACAGGAAGTGTGACATTTAATCAAGGGGCTTTTGAAATAGATTGCAGGTTTTAGTTCACAACCATGAACCATGAATTTGCTACTTTCTATTGCTAGTCAGAGAATTATGTTTGGGCAAAATGAGTGCAGAACTAAATTGGATTCAAGATAATTGAAAATACCCAAGCAACTGGAGCGAATAATGAGAATCTCTCATCTGTTGCTCTGTAGATGATGGGCAGCTGAGTAAAGTCTCCTCATCAAACAGCCTGAACGGCCGACACAGTTCTGACTCTGGCAAAGACACAGAAGGGCCGGGCAGCAGCTCTCTGTCGGGCAGCGAGCGCGGATCAAGAACCAGCTCAGACTCGGGCCGAGAGCCAGCCGTGGCTCGACAGAGCTCTGATTCTGGCATGGAGTCCAAAGGAGCTGCTCAGACAGACAATGTCCGCAGATCTCTCTCTGAGAAAGAGTCCGCTGAACCAGTCCCCAACGGGTGCTGTTCAAGGTAAGGTTACGCTACACTGAACCACAATAAATCCTTCAAAGGAATAGTTCATCCAAAAATAAAAACTTGCTTAAAAATATCAGGCCATCCAAGATGTAGATGAGTTTGTCTCATCATGGGAACAGATTTGGAGAAATGTAGCATTACATCACTTGCTCACCAGTGGATGCTCTGCAGTGAATGGGTGCCGTCAGAATAAGAGTCCAAACAGCTGATAAAAACATCACAATAATCCACAAGCAATCCACACCACTCCAGTCCATCAGTTAATGTCTTGTGAAACAAAAAGATTCATGTTTGTAAGAAACAAATCTATCATAAACCATCACTTCTGGCCAAAATATCAGTCTGGAATCCATAATAGCACTTCCTCCAGTGAAAAAGTCAATCCCTATAGTCTTCTCACATCAGAATCCACCCACATACAGTCAGGTTCATAAATATTGGGACATCGACACAATTCTAACATTTTTGTCTCTATACACCACCACAATGGATTTCAAATGAAACGAACAAGATGTGCTTTAACTGCAGACTGTCAGCTTTAATTTGAGGGTATTTACATCCAAATCAGGTGAACGGTGTAGGAATTACAACAGTTTGCATATGTGCCTCCCACTTGTTAAGGGACCAAAAGTAATGGGACAATTGGCTTCTCAGCTGTTCCATGGCCAGGTGTGTGTTATTCCCTCATTATCCCAATTACAATGAGCAGATAAAAGGTCCAGAGTTCATTTCAAGCTATTTGCATTTGGAATCTGTTGCTGTCAACTGTCAAGATGAGATCCAAAGAGCTGTAACTATCAGTGAAGCAAGCCATCATTAGGCTGAAAAATCAAAACAAACCCATCAGAGAGATAGCAAAAACATTAGGCGTGGCCAAAACAACTGTTTGGAACATTCTTAAAAAGAAGGAACGCACCGGTGAGCTCAGCAACACCAAAAGACCCGGAAGACCACGGAAAACAACTGTGGTGGATGATCGAAGAATTCTTTCCCTGGTGAAGAAAACACCCTTCACAACAGTTGGCCAGATCAAGAACACTCTCCAGGAGGTAGGTGTATGTGTGTCAAAGTCAACAATCAAGAGAAGACTTCACCAGAGTGAATACAGGGGGTTCACCACAAGATGTAAACCATTGGTGAGGAAGGCCAGATTAGAGTTTGCCAAACGACATCTAAAAAAGCCTTCACAGTTCTGGAACAACATCCTATGGACAGATCAACTTGTACCAGAGTGATGAACTGAAGACGGTTGCAGTAGAGGCCTGGCAGAGCATCACCGGGGATGAAACCCAGCGTCTGGTGATGTCTATGCGTTCCAGACTTCAGGCTGTAATTGACTGCAAAGGATTTGCAACCAAGTATTAAAAAGTGAAAGTTTGATTTATGATTATTATTCTGTCCCATTACTTTTGGTCCCTTAACAAGTGGGAGGCACATATGCAAACTGTTGTAATTCCTACACCGTTCACCTGATTTGTATGTAAATACCCTCAAATTAAAGCTGACAGTCTACAGTTAAAGCACATCTTGTTCATTTCATTTGAAATCCATTGTGGTGGTGTATAGAGCCAAAAATGTTAGAATTGTGTCGATGTCCCAATATTTATGGACCTGACTGTATTTGTTTAGAATTTATTAATCTGTTTTTGCTTGATCTGTGCACATTTCTCTCCTGATTAAGACAAGAGAACTTTTTCACTGGAGAAAGCAATTTTATGGATTATGGACTCAAATACACATACAAACACAGCTTTTCATTTCTCAAGACATTAACTGATGGACTGGAGTGGTGTGGATTATTATGATGTTTTTATCAGCTGTTTGGACTCTTATTCTGACGGCACCCATTCACAGCAGAGGATCCATTGGTGAGCAAGTGATGCAATGCTACATTTCTCCAAATCTGTTCCAGTGAAGAAACAAACTCTGGATAGTCTGAGAGTGAGGTCATTTTTGTGTGAACCTATTTTGCCAAATGTTAACCTCATAGTTATATATAACTATTAAGATCTGTGTTAAATTGTTACCCATTTTTGCCTATACTTTTATAATCAGTGAAATGAAGGATGGGGATCCAGAGAAGTGGGCGGGGCCCAACGGGATCGGCCTTACGGATGCAAGTGACAACCTGCAAACCACCATCAGTTCCTCTGCACAAAGCCCCAATGCAGCAAACAGTAGCACAGACGCCGAGTGTTAACGGCAAGTGGCGCTGCAAGGACAGCTGCATTATTTGCACAAAACCATGCTTTCTAAATTTGTTTATTCCAAATTCAAAACCGACCGTTCATATTTTAAATGAATATAGAAAGATCATTTCACCATTTGCAGCTTGAAAAAAAAAACACATCTTACCAGACACATTTTTTCCTTTCAGTGTAAATGTACTGTACCAGTAAACAGGGTGTTTAGACGTTAGAGACATCAGTCATATGCTTCAGATTCATTAATCACAGTAGTTGCTATTATTCATCTTGGATTCATGGATTCAACATCTGAGTCACATTTCCATAAGAATGCAAGCAAGGAAACTTTGAAGGGTGTAATTTCTGTGCCACTAGCAGCAGAATTTGAGCGACCTGATCAAGGAAGTCCTGGAGAAATGATCGGCTAACAGTCCCATTCATCTCAATTCATCTGAGACGGAGCAGAACCTCACGGATGTACATGATTTATGAGCTGCCATCTTCGCGACCTTTGCAATCCCCCTCTTGTTATTCCAGAGCTGTACAGCTTTCTTTCTCCTGATGAGCACAAAAGAAGATATTTTGAGGAATGTCACAGTGGAAGTCAATGGGGTCCCAAACATCACTAGACCCCACTGACTTTCATTGTAAGAAAAGAGTTTCTTCCCTCAAAATATCCCTTTAAGAAATATGCATTTGCATGCTAACAAGTAAAACCTTGATGCCTTGCACCCAATTGACAACACTGGCTCAAACAATATCGTGAGTTTAGGTAAGGACTACTTGTTTTAACAATGGCAGATGCCGCTAGTGGCACAGAATATACTTCAGATTCAATGCAAAGCAGTAAAACAATCCTGACAGAATCACTGCACTGCACATCATGGCACCTTTGCTGTTACAAAAAGGTCCTAAGTGTGAACTAGACTTATCCAAATTAATCAAGAGATGCAATTATAAGCCATTCAAGCGATTCTTTCCATTAAGAGGAACTGTTGTGGTCTGTTCTGTCTACCTCTTAAGACACACTCACCTCTTGGGGATCTAAATCGCACATCCTAGATGTTAGGAAAATGAATACCATCGAATCATGGAGGGCTACGTACCCATGTCTTCCAGCCATTTCCAAAACTTTGCACTGCATGAATGCACTGTAGAAGAGTTTGGCTTTGATTAACAGTTGCGTCTTGATTAAATCCGCTCACTAATTCTGAGCGGTTCCAATGCAATATCATCTGCAAATTGTAATATTGTGCAGGATCAGGCTGCCTTTAATAACTGCGAATATTTGCCTTGTGACTCCTCTTTGACTCGAAGTGGATCATGTTAATGGTACGGCATGGAGAATATTAATGAGACTGTAGGGTTCTGGCCATCTCAGTTGTCCTGGTCTTATTGCTCAGCAAACACAGGGAACGTTCTTAGAACTTTGGCTAATGTTCCGGCAAGGTTCTATCAAGGTTATTAACAAACGTTTTATGAGTAACATTAATAGAACGTTCGTTCAATGTTATCTGGTCTTTAATGTTCTAAAAAAATTAGCACAAAAGACGTTATTTATACGTTATTCATATAACTTTTTTTTTTTGTTTGTTTCAGTTGGGCGTTTTGCTACTTACTACTTGTTTCAGAACATTCAGAGAACATTTAAGGGAATATTCCCATAATGTTTGCAAAATGATAAAATGGAATGCATAACCAAAACACTAAACAAACTGAACATTTTGAATGTTAACCCTCTGGGCCTCTTTGGTCGGAACTGACCGTAAAATTCAATTTTTTCACTTCACCGGAATGGAATGTAACTTGGTGACTTTTGTCGCATTAGCTGTGTGTAAACACACACACACACACACACACACAAAACATGGGCGTGATTTGGAATATGTTAAAGAGTTCAAAAATAAAAAAGTAACACTTGGTAAAAATGAATAGCTCATAAAAATTGTAGAAATATTGCACAGTATCATAAAATCCCCTTAAAATCCTAAATAAAAATTCTAAAATAATTTTGAACAAAAATATTGTACACTGATTTGTCTGAAAAACAGAATATATTTCAAGGTTTCATTCACATTTGACCACAAAGGTACCAAGTGTGACCCGAAAATGAAGAGGTACAGAGGGTTAAAAGAACATTCAAAACTAACGTTTTCATAACTTAATAGGAATGTTAGCAAAACGTTCTTAAAAAATCTATTTGCTAGCTGGGTGGTCTGACGTCTTTGGTATCAGTCTATCTGCAATAATATTTGACATGTCCGATAATTATGGTTGCAATTATGTGTCACTTGTCAGAAAATCCGTATTGTTTTATTATATATTCTTGTTTTCACGCTGTCGTCACAAGTGATTCTAATAACCCACGTTGACGTGACTCATTTACACTCTTTTTTAATGTAGGAGACTTGTTTAAATTGCTCCTTGATTTTTCACCACTTCTGGAATGTGTTTTGGCCTTACTGTATGCACCACTTCTTCCTTTTCAGCCTTATTGGAGTGTAGGCTTGATTTTCTATAAGAACTGAGAGGTGATTGATCTGACTTGTGATCTTGAAATGAGTGTGTTTTGAAGCTTAAACTGAGTGTACCTGTTTTTATTTAAATTGATCTGAATCTCCCTCTTCAACATACCTTTTAAACAACTGAATAAACTTATGAAGAAATACAGACTGTTTTCTGTACCCTTTTTTTCTATAAACAAATGCATGTCAGCTTTACAACTCATCATTAAACTTTAAAAGCTCTTTTTAATAAAAACTTGCATATGCAAGGACACAAAATTTGTAGCTTAAACGACATGCACAAGTTTTTCAGTGATTGGTCTCTGTTGTCTAAGAAGGGACTTTGAGTTCAGTTTAACGTTGTGCAGTTAAACAAAAGAAAGTGCAAAACATTACAAAGAGGGCATTGAAATATACATGAGAGCATTAGCAGGTAATGCAACTGGATCTGCCTGTGAGAAACAGAACCTGGACGTGTGCTGAGAGGAATGGCAGGAGTTGACAGAGAAGAAAAGGACACTCAGCAGTATACAAACTTTCAGGTTGGAGTAGAGAGTACAGCATAATCATACACATATAATGCTGGCTTTAACTTTTAATGAAGCTTGGTATAGTAAAGGTGATCGTATTTCTGAAATGGAGACATTTCCTAGTTCAGTGGTCAAAATATCATTGAAATCTCACTTAATGAATTTTACAATACATTTTTGAATGATTTGTGTGTGTGTGTGTGTGTATTACAATTGTTATAATTAGTACGTTAGGACGTAATTAGTATAAAAAACAGCAAGTAGAAACCATTGCCAATAGCAAACAGAATAAAACAAAATTAGGACTTTTTTATTTTGTTTTATCATAATTGACTTTTTATGCCATTTCATCATACTTATAAATTAGTATGTCATAATTTTGACTTTTTATTTCATAATGTTGACCCTTTTTGTTATCATTTTGACTTACAGAATATTCATTTTTATGTCGGAATTTCGTATAGTCTAGTTCTGTCGTAATTGTTTATATAGTAGCTATCATAATTTTGACTTTTTCGTTATTAGTTTGACTTCATATCTCAGAATATTTGTCATGTCCTAATAATTATGTTATATATGTATATAGTATCACAATTTACGCCATAATTGTGACTTACTATGTCATAATTTAACTAAAAATTCGAACTAAAAAGAAAAGTAAAGTAAATAAATTATACTTTTTATTTCATAATTTTGCTGTATCTCATAATTCCGACAATGTCATAATTATGACTTTTTATGTCAATTTTGGTTTTATGTCTCAGAATTTTTACTTTTTATGTTGGAATTTTGAGTTTTTCTCTAATAATTATGATATAGTATCAAAAGTTCGAAAATTTGTCATAATTTTAACTTTATATCTTAGAATTTTATGTCCTAATTTAGCTTAATAACTATTACTATTGTCTTTTTGCATTAACGACACACTATTTTCCTATTTGATACTGTAAAGCTGCTTTTTTTGCTATAAGTTTGATCGCAACATATAATCATTGCTGTTAATAGTGTTCACCATCTGTTTGATTACATGACATTAACTAAACGCTTGATTTTTACCGTAAATTTCTGCCATATGGTCATCAACTTGAGATAAGTTACAACTAAATATAATGTAGAAACTTGAATTTTCTGTAAAGCTGCTTTGCAACAATTTTCATCGTGAAAAGCGCCATAAAAATAAACTTGAATTTGACACAATCTATTGTTAAAAGCGCTAGGCTATATAAATAAAGGTGACTCATAATTATGCTATGGTATCTTGTCATAATTTTGAATTTATATCTTAGAATTTTTACATTTTTTGTCATAAATGTGACTTTTTTTCATAATTAAGATATAGTATCATAATTTTGACAATTTGACATCATTTTAGCTATATATCTTATATTCGACTTTTTCTCTCATAATTATGACATAGTATTTCGACAATTTATGTCAAATATGAATTTTATCTCATAATTAAACTTTATCAAAACATGTTTTATTTTCCATATGTGGCAGAAATGTGCTCCCATAATCTATCATTCAGGTTTTGTACATTTTATTCCGCATGTCATGTCACTCCCGTACACTAGGTGGCGGACAGTAACGCACAGGTGAGGATGCAGCTTGAAAACACGGCGAAGGAGTAGCAAACATGGCGTCCTCGTACTATCAGGAGATGCAGGAGGTCTTCAGGAATAACAATAAAAGCAGAGAGTTCCCGGCACACAGTGCTAAAGTGCATTCGGTGGCCTGGAGCTGCGATGGAAAACGCTTGGCGTCCGGATCGTTTGATAAAACCGCCAGTGTGTTCGTCCTGGAAAAAGACCGACTGGTGAGGTTTGGTTTATCATCTCCATCAACTGCAATATACACTGAATTATTCATATATGGTGATTATTGTTATTTATATATTAAAATGGAATTTTGACAGTTCATTCTTGCTTTATTTAATACAAATAAAGTCCACGGCAACAACAAAACTGATAATTTTAGGTCTCCAAGGAGCTTTAAAACTCTTGGAGTTGTTTCGTTTATTTATTTATATATACACACACACATACAGCGGTGGTCAAAATGATCAGAACACTAGTATTTTCAGCAGCTAAAAGATGGTTTTAAGTCAGTTATTTCTATATTTTGCTGTAGTTTGTCGGTAGGAAATATCAGTTTACATTTCCAAACATTCATTTTGCCATTAATTGTAATAATCCAGTGATGTTTTTGTCTGAACAACGTCTCCGAGACAGTTCTTCTGGATTGAGTCTGTCTCAGTTTGTTCTGTTTCTTCATGTCACTCCAGACAGACTGATGATGATCAGATCAGATCTCTGTGTGGAGCACCGGCTGTTATCAGACAAAACCTCACTGGATTATTACAATTAATGGAAAAATGAATGTTTGGAAATGTAAACTGATATTTCCTACTGACTCACTACAGCAAAATATAGAAATAACTGACTTAAAACCATTTTTTTTGGTGAAAATACTAGTGTGCTTATAATTTTGGCCTCCACTGTAAGTAAAACCATAGTAACTGAACTACAATACTTAAGATAGGGTTTAGGTTATATGTGATCATTAGCCTTTATTAGATGTGATCTTGCTCATTTTTGAACTTGTATTTCTCTTATCATCAGGTGAAGGAAAACAACTACCGAGGGCATGGAGACAGTGTGGATCAGCTGTGCTGGCATCCCACCAACCCTGATCTGTTCGTCACCGCATCTGGAGACAAGACCATCCGCATCTGGGACGTACGGACCACCAAATGCATGGCCACGGTCAGCACCAAAGGTGAAGCACTGAACCTATCCCTCATATCTGTTGATCTAACGAGGTTTATTCATATGTGGGATTTTCTCTGACAACTTTTAGGAGAGAATATCAACATATGTTGGAGTCCTGATGGTCAGACCATTGCTGTCGGCAACAAGGATGATGTTGTGACTTTCATCGATGCCAAGACGCACCGTCCCCGTGCCGAGGAGCAGTTCAAGTTTGAGGTCAACGAGATCTCCTGGAATAATGACAATGACATGTTCTTCCTGACCAATGGAAACGGCTGTATTAATATATTAAGGTATGTTTGGTTGTCGTTGTAAGAGGCTGTTGGTGATTTCATGAAATCAGTTGTCATGTTTATGTCTTTATGTTTCAGTTATCCTGAGCTCAAGCTCATACAGTCAATTAATGCCCATCCGTCCAACTGCATCTGCATTAAATTCGATCCCACAGGCAAGTATTTTGCCACAGGAAGTGCAGATGCGCTGGTCAGTCTGTGGGATGTGGAGGAGCTGGTGTGTGTGCGCTGCTTCTCCAGGTCAGTTTGTCAGGACTTTGTCTTTATGTCAGAATTTGACTTTTTATCTCTCAATTATGATTTGGTATGTCACTTTGACTTTCCATCTCATAGCTTTTACGTTTTTATGTCAAAGACATTTTAAAATAATGAATTTTGTTTTATAATCGTGGCTTTTTTGACATAATTTTGACTTGTCTCATAATTTTACATTTATGTCATGAAGACTTTATGAAATAAGTTTTTGAAATAAAGATGGATTTGTCATAATTATGATATGATATATATATATATATATATATATATATATTAGTGCTGTCAAAATTAGCGCGTTAACGCAGGCAATTAATTTTTTCAGTTTAACGCGTTAAAATTATTTAACGCCGTTAATGCAGGGGTGGGGCCTAGGGTTGGCCACCCCACTCATAACTGCTAATTCTGTCTCTTTTTTTCTTGACAAAAAGTGCATTTATTCAGTCGCAGAACGTCTTTACAAGCACATCAAACAGGAGACGTTTCAGACGCGCGCTTCAACTTCACTTCAGCGTCAGCGCGAGTCAAACGAGCGTGAAAACTGTACTGTGCTCAGAGCGCGTGCTCTTCAATACACACACAAAGGTGTCGGCGCGCGTAGCCTGTATCTTTTCATATCAAATCGCGAAAGAAACTACGAGCATGCAATGTCGTGATCAATTAAGTCATGAAGTTACCAAAAAGGCAATTACAGCTGCTATAAAACTGTGCATGCATGTAATGTTATCTATGAGTTACATTAAGAACATTCCTCTGAAATGGTTTTCAAAACTGTCCTGGAGCATCCTAGCACTGTCTCCCTCATCTAACACACTCGATTCAACTTGTCAGCTCATTAAGAGACTGAAATGGGTCAGAAAAGGTAGAGTTGAGAGAAAATATGATGCGTGTCAGATCCACGTCACATTCAGCAGCGATATCTCTTAAAGATATAGCAACCTAATAACCAGCTGCTGTGATGTCTGTTCATCAAGAACAAAAGAAAAAAGAGGAAATCAATAACTTTTGTAGTTTTAAGGATTCATCTGTGTTTAGTTTAGAATTTAGTGTTTGATAACTTTATTCAATTTCTGCTGAGGGGCACAGGTAGATAAATGACATTTATTATAATGGGTTTATGTGAAGATTGTTTTAAGTTCACTTAAATTAGAAGTTATTTTTAAAGTCTAATAAATGTTAAAATTGATAGCTCTTAATTATAATGTAAAGTTGAATGGCTATAGTCGATGGCTAAATATTAGGGGGAAACATTTTAGTTTCACATCAGTATTAATTGATATCAGTGATACTGGCCTTCAGTCATAAAAATAAAGATGCCATTAAACAAATATAAAAAGAAACTGTCTTTATGTTGTTTGTACATTAATTTGAAGATTGAATGTGAAATTATTGCAATATAAAAGTATATTTAAAAATTTTAATGTTAGGTGGGATTAATCATGATTAATTTCAGAAAAATGTGCGATTAATTAATTTTTTTTAATCGATTGGACTTATATATATATATATATATATATATATATATTAGTGCTGTCAAACTATGGTTTTGACTTCTGAAATAATCCAAATTAACTTGAATTTATCCCATAGTTCTTACTTTTTATGTCATAAACCCTTTTAAAATGGACCTTTTTGAAAAAAAAGAAGACTTGTTTGGATTTTTATCCTTTTTTTTCTTTCCCAAAAGCCTTGTTTGAATTTTTATCCTATTTTTTTTTTTATTTTTTTTATTTTTTTACTATTTGTAAATGTTCTAATAATTTTGCCATATGTCATAATTTTGATGTATTTTCATAATTTATTTTCTAGGTCAGTTGATGCAGTGTTGTTGTTATTAGCTAAACAATTAAAACTGAAATCAGTCTGAAATAAAAAATAAAGTTTAGATGGGAACAACCAATTAGAAATGTTGCCTTGGCAGCTAACTAAAATTAAGTTTAGGTTACTGATAGTAGAATTACTAAAACTGAGAAAGAAATTAAAACTAAACATAAATACAAAATAATAATAAAATTGGTGAAAGTTTATAACATAATCTCAAATATAAAAATACAAGCTAATTCAAATATTTATCAATATTATTACATATCGTTGTTTTAATTGTTACATTCACTGTAACGGAAACAGAAAAAAAAATGTATATAACCTGTATGTAAATTGTGTAATAAGTTATTTTTATTTTTTTTGGTCCCTTTCAATTCCTCAAAGATGAAAATTCATTGATTGTAATTCGTTGCACATTTGCCTTATTTTCATGTTACATTACATATAATGATATTATCGTAATGTTTCTGAATCCCACAGACTAGACTGGCCTGTGCGGACACTTAGTTTCAGTCACGATGGGAAAATGCTGGCGTCAGCTTCTGAGGATCATTTCATTGACATTGCTGAAGTAGAAACAGGTGAGCAGACTGATTTTGAAATGATCACGAAAGCTTGAATTGTGTTTTCTGTCTGACTGACGTTTGTCGTTGTGTGTTATTGCTGTAGGTGAGAAGCTCTGGGAGATTCAGTGCGAGTCTCCGACCTTCACTGTAGCGTGGCATCCGAAGAGACCGCTGCTGGCGTACGCCTGCGACGATAAAGAGGGCAAATACGACAGCAACCGAGAGGCAGGCACCGTCAAGCTCTTTGGACTTCCCAATGACTCCTGAGGACCAGAGTCTTCGTGTGTTCAGGCGTATTCTGCATTATTTGAGGTTTAATGGTTGCTTCACTTGATATTATTGCTTTGTGTTAGATTTCTACTTATTTTGAGGTAAATGCTGTAAATAGTTCAAAGATATTATGATGTTCAGCTCTCTTATTACTTGAGATCCTGAGTGATCAAGGTATCGATTACAAGCGTAAATAACTACTGCTAGCAGCTCCTCTACAGAACATAAGAATTATGTTCATCTTTTTCCAAAAATTGGCCTGGTGACGTGGACGGAAGTCTAGTCTGAGCGGTGTTATCATATCTGTGTAGATGACTTGAAAATCATTTGACTTGCAGAGCATGTTGTTGTTGTTTCCCATAATTGACCATTGCCATTTTGTAAAAAAAAAAAAAATTATTGGATTTGTTTCAATTTAACAATCCTTTGTACAAATGCATGTCTTGTATCTCCAGTTTCAGACGTGACCAGCAGAGGGCATCACAAGCTCAGAGGAAACCAGGCATGGCATTGCAATGTATAATATGGGCAGTTTTGTATGTTTACTTTTTTTTTTTTTTTTTTTTTTATAGAAATAAACTTTATGTACTGTATTTTTTAAATAAAGTGTTTCATAAAGTATGAAAAGCCATATGACAAGTTGTTGTGCTTTTTAATATTATACAAAGCACCCTGTTTTTATGTGAGCAGTGTTATTTTAGTGTTATCAACTATTATAGTATACACATTTATACACATTTTGAATGAGTTTTTATTTTTTTTACATTTTCATTTTTATTTTAGTTTGAGGAGTTTTAGTACTTTTTTTTACATGCATTAAACTTTTTTTTTTACTTATTTTATTTAGTCGTCAAGGCAACATTTCTTATTTTAAGATTTTCGTCTGTTTATTATAATTGATTTATATTTCAACTAATGAAAATTGTTTTTTTTTAATAGTTTTAGTTAACATCACTGCACATGAGAAGAAAAAACTGAAATAGAAGAGGGGAAAAAACTGTTTTTGTTTAGTTGGTTCATATAATTGCAAAGGGTTATATTTATTTAAATTTTTTATTATGTTGGCCTGGACCTTTGCAAGTCTATTTATGTAATGGGTCATGAAAAATAACATGTAGTAAAAGAAAAATACGGTATATAACAGGGCCAAGTCTAAGGGGGGGCAATGCCCTTGTGCCCCTCGATCATCTACTGGATACTTAAAAAAAAAAAATCTAAACATTAAATTAGTTACATATTAAAATGACCAGAGATATAGTGCAGCGTTCTACAGCTCCCCCACACTGACAGAATTTCATGTGAAATGTTCAAAGCCTATTGACAGGTTATTGCTGACAGGATACGACATTCGGTAAGGGAATATCATGATATTATCTGTCAGAAACAGTATTTAACACTACACAGATCTGAACAACAGGTTACATAATGAAATGAAATACGCAAACACTAGCGTCATGAAGAAGTCTATGCTATGTCATTCAGTATAGCAGTTAAATATTCACAAATCATGTTACAAACATTCATAAGTGCACTAGACAAAGTTATCAGCTACATAGCAATGACTATTAATAAAAACTATAACAGTAATACATTGTTGCATGAATAATAAACAACTGATAAAATTATCTACCCCAAACTATAGTACAGTAGGCCTATTAACAAATTTTGATGCAATAAGGTATGAGTTAAAAACGATCATCCCTCCAAAACAGAGAAAACATCTTCTACAAACATCTACATGTGTGTGTCTTATAGCACCCCCCCATAAAATAATGCTGCCCCATCAAGTTTTCGAAATGCCCCCCCAGTCACGCAATCCTAGAACCGGGCCTGGTGTATAAACTATTGCCTATCGTTTGAGATTTATTAGAAGAACTTCTTACACTTGGCAGAGGTTTATACATACAGATTTAGCAGAATACTTTATTATTATCTGTGCCGTATCATGATGGCAATTTAAATATGATTTCATTTCATATACCAGACAAGGAGCTGTTAGGAAAAAGTGTGAAGAGATGTGTGTCTCTATTCAGAACTTTTCTGTTCTTTGGCTCTTCCTAAACGCCGGTGTGGTGGTTTCTGTGGGACGGTGGTGTGGTGGAGGGTCACCGGAGGTGGAGCAAACAGCGGTAGTCTGTAGACTTGGAGCAGTCTCCGGTCAGCAGGGAATAGCTGATAAGTGAGATTAGGTTCAGCCCATCATTAATCTTTCTCCATTGTGACAGACTCGCTCAGCACACACGTCCTCCGTGCCCACTTCAGGAGCCTGTAGTCTGGCTGGTGGCAGCTGTCCTCACCCTTCTCTGCTGATTCACCCCAGCAGGCTCCAGGATGTCTCACTTTGCCACTTCCTACACATGACACGCTGCTGCAGGCGTCCTTCGATTGCTGCTTAATTACATTTCCTTAAGCAGAGCCCATTTCCCTTGTGATGTCCAGCTTCCAGGCTTTGGCTCATCACCATTATTGTCATCCTCTTGTTTATGGTTGGGGATTTAAATCCATTTATTACTGTTAATCTTGCAGCTGTTCCTTATTTCTCTGTATAAAAGTCTGTCTGAACCCGCTAGGATTTGTTTCTGTTTTACAGCCCAAATTAAATGCAACCTTTTCCATTAACAGCTTTATAAACTAATACATAATATAAAACGCTTGGGTTTTATTGTGACACCGGCAGAATAAATTAATTAAAATTAAGTAATAAAATAAATGAATCTTTTTTTTTTATTCAAGAGACCATAATTATTCCGCTTACCACACCTCAACACATTGTGCAGGTTTTATTTCAAGACTGTCAGGTTTTGATCCTTAAAATGCTTTTGTGTGGAGGACTAATTTATGTCAAGCCTCCCGCTGCTAATTACAAAACGTCATTTTAGAGCTAATAACGGATATGCAGAGTAGAGATTACAGTTTTTCTCAATTGCTTTGGCACATTTTTCGAAGCAGTCTTAACAGTCTTTAAATTGTAAGTGCAACGGTCAAAACTGTTTGCTGAAACATCAGAACCCATTGCATGTCTGCAAAAGGTAGGAACTCTCCCAGACAATTTAATTCATGCTTCAGAACCTAGTTCTGACCGTGACTTGGCCAATGCCACCAAAATAAAAGCATTTTTGTCATTGTGTGAGCCACACTGTTCAAAATGTTTTGGAAATATTTGTTATATGCAAATGTCATTTAATTTCTTTTTGTGCAACATGCAAATTTCATTTGATTATATGCAATTACACTATATGCATTTTTGTTTTTTACTTTTTCTTTTGATAGACTGCTTTCTAGAAAGTCAGTTTTTTCTGTGTATCTCACTGAGCATTTTAGATACATATCTCAACAGGGAAATAGGCCTGCACAAAAAGAAAATTAACATTTTTATTTATACAGTATTTATTGTTGTAGAAATGTGTTACAAGTAAAATTTAATTTCACCATGGCTTATTCATTTTTACACACTCTGTTGTCTTCCCCGTACACTAACACCACCACACATTGCTACACATCTTCTTATTGCATATGCTACATTTCTACAGATACATGTACTGTGTCTGATATTTATGGACTTTGTCTTTTGACTTGTCTGATAGATTTTGATAGCTAGTTGAACGGATCATTTTGCAAGTGATGGCTCACACGATTAAAGAGCTTTATAAGTTGTGAAGAGTTTGACCATTTGACTGAGAATCAGGCTAGCTCTTCTTCAGTTGTGCATTTAGTTATTGTGCAAATTTTAGACAATTGCACTTACTCATTTACACACGTGCCAAAACACACAATTTGCTTAAATCAATAAGAAATTCAAATATGACGTGAAAAAGAAAAAAATTGTTCAGACATCTGGATTTATTGTTTTGAGGGGAAAAAAAAAAGTTGTGTGTTCGGCAGCCGTGTCTCTACTAATAACGAAAGTTTAGCTGCTTCATGAACAGCTTTATCACCTCCACGTGTAGCTTTTCTGCTGCGAAAATATTATTTCATTGATAAATTCACGCCGCAGAGCTGACAGTTTCTGTGCGTTTGTATGGGAGACAAAGAGGGAGAAAGGGTGTGATTTCCGTCGATAACAAAACGTAATTTCGTGGGGAAAACATGGAAATGCTTTGTCTTTGTTATGCTATTGTTTGTTATATTTATTGGACAGCATATTTTGGGGTTTTGGTTCTCTTGCAGTTTTATTTGAATAAATCCACCCCCACGGAGCTTCTAAAGCAGTGGTCTCAAACTCAATTCCTCTGCACAGTTTAGCTCCAACCAGCTCCAAATCACACCTGCTTGGAAGTTTCTAGTGATCCTGAAGACCTTGATTAGCTGGATCAGGTGTGTTTGATTAGGGTTGGAGCTAAACTGTGCAGAGCTGTGGCCCTCCAGGAATTGAGTTTGAGACCAATGTTCTAAAGGAAACCGTATTATGGAGATTACAGGTACAAAAACCGTCAAAGATTTTTCTTTCAAATGAAAATATAATTGGACGTTCTTAAAAATTAGACATCGGATAACTGACTAATAACCTTTTCTTTGCCATCAAAGTGAAATTACTAAACCTAAACACAGGAGTCTGATAAAATGCTCATTTAAAAGAATTAAGTTCAAGAAAAATCTCAGATGACTTTTGCAACTGAAGTCATATTTAATGTGAGTTTTTAAGGCTTCAGTTTAATTTTGACCAAAACAACAACTTTTATGCTTAAGCATTCCAAATAGCCTACAATATGATTTCTAGAAAGTCATTAAACCTTTGTTTAGTAGACATAGAAGACAAAGTCCAAGATAAAGTCAATCGCTTTTTCTAGAAATAATGTTGGATTTGAAATGTTGTTGAATGACAAAAAGCAGAATTACTGGAATATTCATTTTTATATCTTTATAAATGTAAGTGTATGAAGACCAAACCTTATTTTTATGTAATTAACAAAAAAATAAAAAAATAAAAATGGTTTGTAACCATTTTCAGTCATTGAAATACTCAATATGGGAAGCAAACAGGCCAACAGATTTGCTGAGATTACATAAAACTTTTATTTATGAAAGAAAATACTCTTCTTTGTACACTTTTTCTCTAAAATGTATTGGTGTGCATTGCTAAATTATTTATTTATTTGCACTTATGAATCTCATTATACATTTGCTTACTGTGTTCAGTTAAAAAATAGTTTGAGAGTGAGTCGTTGAATTATTCACTCAAAGGACTCATTCGCAGTCCGCTTCATTGAGATGCCGGAGCCATAATCAATATCTAATGTTTTCTTCCAAGCGCATTCTAAATGGTTCTGTATGACACAATAAATCCTACATTAAGCCGTGGCATCCTCCTTTATACGGGACACTCACATTCTTACTGTTTTTCCTCCTCTTAAGGTAAAGTCAGTAAATCTTCGCCAGGCGGGTAATGCCTTTGGCTTGTTGTGGGATCAGAAGCGTTCAGGAGGAAGCTCTGAGTTTGCACTGCATTATACTGTGGAGCTGCAAGATACAGCTCTGCTGACCAGACCGGGTTACAATGGCTTCAAGAACTGAAGTGGTGTGGATTACTTATGGATTATTGTGATGTTTTCATCAACTGTTTGAACACTCATTCTCCAAATCATTTTTATACGACTATGACTTTTTATATGACACTTTTATGTGACTAAAGATGTTTGACTCTTATGTTTTCGTCCAGGTGCTGCATTTTACCTGCTTTGCATCCAGTATTCTGCATAATTTTGTTAAAATGTTTCAATTTTGGATGTTGTACTAGTTCTAAAATTGTTTAACATTTGCATAATGTATTGTTTAAGAATGAGTCATAATTTTATTATGATGAGGGTTTTTGCATTTAAATGAACAGACATATATTAAGAATAGAACTGGTATATGAACAGCCACCAGTGATAAAATAAATGACTGAGGGAGAATGAGTCTGTCTTAAAAGAGCTTAAATTCACAGCGTTTTATCAGGGCTGCTGACATGAGGAGGATAATGTGAGTGTGTGCAGGGTTGAAGATATAGTTTTAATATGTTTCTCATCTATAGAAAGTACACTTTTATCGGCCAAGATGAAAAAAGCCAAATGTGCCTTTTTTTTTTTACTATTATTTGTCTATTTTTCTCAATTCATGTAATAATTAAATTGTGTTCAAATTGTCTTACATATGTCATAATAAAACACCGCAGGTTAAACCACAGCAGAACATACAAAAACACAAATGAAGAGGCAGAAGTGAAATGCTTTCTGCTTTTCTCTGTTAAAATGACATGACACATTTTCGTATCTCTCCTAATTTCCATTTCAATAGATAGAGCTTCCAGGTCCCTTATGAGACTCTCTCGGTCCCTCAGGTCTTAATGGATTAGTTTCTCCACCAGCCATATTATTGGCTTTCGTTACTCTTCCAATTTGTCTTTCAGTTCTTGCTCCAGTAATTTATGGGGCTTGATGTGAAACAAAATATTTCTGACATGCAATTTATTAGCAGCCCACAGTAACCTTTGCTGTTCAACAATCCAGCCTCTCAGAACGTTGTTTTTTTTCAACAGCTTTTGAATGAATAAAATTTGCAATTCACATGCAGGAGCAATATTTTATGCTTGGCCACTTTCCTGCACTATTTGTGTTCAAATATTCAGATTGGACTACGGTTTTTACTGTAATCAGGCTGTTTCTTATGTGCTGACTTTAACTAGTTAGTTGCCTCTTCAAGAGGCATGGATTTGGAACTGTTTGCTGCAGTTACTTAGGAAGGATATCCGCTCTTAAACCTTGTAAAGCCTGACATAAGTCTAAAATATATATATATATATATATTTAAATGGAATGGTTACATTTCCACAGCTGATCACTGTACAGCATATTTTTGAAATGTTTGAGTATAAGAGAGAAACATCTCAGAAAGTTTGAAAAGTAGGACAAGCATGTGAAATAACAAACACAAAACCTGTCATCATTAGATCCTTACAGTCTCATAGGAGCATGATATATATATATATATATATATATATATATATATATATATATATATATATATAAACATGAGTGGGTTTCGGTGAGCAAGTCCCACGTCAACAGTTTGCTCATGAAATTCAGTCATAACCTTTCCTAATACATGTACATTTCAGGAAATCAGTGGGAGCTTCACTGTCAAACTGGGAGTTTTTAAGGCAAAGATATGAGACGTTATATATAAAACGCTCACCTTTTTTTTATTGCTTGACAGACTGTCTTGTTAGTGCTTTATTTAAATTCACAAAAACATTTAAACCTTTTTATAAAGCATTTTTATTTGCCATTTCAAAAAATGATACTTTAGGTCATTTAGGTTCATTAACGCAACAGATTTACAGTGATTTGGTTTGACAGATGTTGTATTACATTTCATGCAATAAGAAAATCATTCTCTACATTCTCCACACTCTTAACCCTGGATCAAAACCTCAAACGGCTGAATGCTTCTCAGTAAACTTTTTCCTTTTAACCTTTCAACTTTATCGTATTCATGTATGATAGACACACATTTATGCAATGAAAATGAATTCATGTACATATGGAGAGGCAATTGAAATAAGCTGTCTAAAAATGAAAATTTGCTGAAAATGTACTCACCCTCAGGCCATTAAAGATGTAGATGAGTTTGTTTCTTCATCAGAACAGATTTGGAGAACTTTAGCATCACTTGCTCACCAATGCATCCTCTGCAGTGAATGGGTGCCGTCAGAATGAGAGTCCAAACAACTGATAAAAACATCACAATAATCCACAGTCCATCAATTTACATCTTGTGAAGTAAACTTGCATGTTTGTAAGAAACAAATCCATAAACAAAGCATTCTAACTTTAAACCATTGCTTCTGGCAACAGTTCATAATCCATAACGCTTCCTCAAGTGAAAAAATTCATCCCCTCTTTGTCCTCTCACATCAAAATCCACTGACATATTTATTTAGCACTGTTTTAATCTGTTATCCCTTGTAAATGGTGTTTGATCTGTGCATATTTCTTTAATTTAAACTAATATAAGAGATGAAGGACTCATATTTTTGCCGGAACAGACAATTTGAAGTAATGATGGATTTGTTTCTTACAAAAACGCAGTTTTCGCTTCACGAGATGTTAACTGAGTGGTGTGGAATACTTGTGGATTATTGTGATGTGTTTATCAACTGTTTGGACTCTCATTCTGACGGCACCCATTCACTGCAGAGGATCCATTGGTGAGCAAGTGATGTAATGCTACATTTCTCTAAAACTGTTCGCATGAAGAAACAAACTCATCTACATCTTGGATGGGCTGAGAGTGAGTAAATTTTCAGTAATATTTTCTTTAATCAAATACATTTCAAGTAAAGATGCAAACTTGCTACACATTTTGGAATGAAAAGAAAAGGTATTGCTTGATGCTGGCAGCATTACGCAATCATCGACTATATGAGTTTGAAACATGAAAGCCTATTCAGCTTAGAAGTGTAATTTTGTAGCTATAAATAACACTGAGCATCCAGTATTGTGCCTCAGGATGAACTGTGGCCAAACTACACTTTTTTTTTTTTTTTCACACTCAAACTTACAAAAACTTGCCTAATTACAGAACCAGCACCAGCATACTCATAACATAAAATATAGAGGACTTTTTTTGATGAAACACAAAAATATCTGTGCCTCGGTGCAACCCTCTTGTTTTTGGCCACTGCACTTTTTATAAACACGTTCACCTAGTTTCTGATCAGATAAAGCTGAAAGGTTGACAAGGTTAATTTTGACAGAGTAGTTGTTTATTGATCCAGAGTTCATGAGAAATGATCAGAGATGCAGTAAACAGTAAATCATTCTACTAAAGTTACATTTCCATATGGTTTGTAATTGCTTTTTAAAGAAATAACATTCTAAAGTTGTTTTATAAACCAAAGCCCCAAACACACAATGCAAGATGATAAAAATCAGTGTTATACTACATCATATGTACCAGTGATTTACATATGTTTAAGAAACTACTTTAAACTGAAATGAACTTCATTAAGGTCCCTGACAACAGAAACTAGCTCAGTTGAATAGTTTAGACCCCTGCTTTCATTATTCCATCCTGTACAGCCACAAAATTATGGCATAAACAAATATTCTCAGATTAATAAATGATATGATGTGAAAACATGCATGTTAAAAGCCCATATGAATGGCATATGTTATGTTTATGTACTGGTAGGTATTTTTTAAAATCCAATACACCTAATATATACAAAATTATTAATATTTTTTTTTATGCTGAAACAAAAAGACCAGTCATAGCCTGCAGATTGACAGTTCCCCAGCTGACAGTGTTGAAGCGTGATGTTCAAATCACAATAAATAAATGTATTTAATTAATTAATTGAATGTTTGCAGAGATTCATCCAAAATCTTTCTCATTTATGCACATTCATTGAAAGGACAGTGCTAAAGTAAATAATAGCCATTTTTAATGGTAACCTGCATCCACAGCCAAAGAATGAAAACAAAATGCTCATTTCACCCTATAAAATAAATCCTGAAATAAATTAAAGCATGCAAGTGTTAACCGAAGGGTGTGGTGGAAATGTGAAACATAGCCCTTATCATATAAACACTTTTTAGCTTGGAGCATAATTACTCTTTTATATGTTGATTGAATATATTAAAACATCCCAATATAATTTAACTGAAATCTCATTGGTGTTCATCAATGAAATCTCTTTGAGCTATGCATTTATCATATTCATCAGTTCATTTTTGTATTCGTTAATTATGTTGGCCATAATTCACCCAAAAATGCAAATTTGCTGAAAATGTATTCACCCTCAGGCCATCCATGTTCTAGATGTGTTTGCTTCTTCAACAGATTTGGAGAAATGTAGCATTACATCTCATGCTCACCAATGGATCCTCTGCAGTGAATGGGTGCCGTCAGATTGAGAGTCCAAACAGCTGATACAATACTTCACAAGTAATTCACACCATGCCAATCCAACAATTAACATCTTGTGAAGTGAAAAGCTGTGTTTTTGAAGTAAACAAAAAAACCATCAAAGAGTTTTACCATTGCTTCTGGCTGAAATATGTGTCCTCTGCCCAAAATATAAATTTCTCCAATGAAAAAGTCTGAATCAGGAAAGAAATATGCACAGATCAATCACCTTTACAAATATGTTACTCGTGGATTATTGTGATGTTTTCATAAGATGATTGGACTCTCATTCTGACGGCACCCATTCACTGCAGAGCATCCATTGGTAAGCAAGTGATGTAATGCTACATTTCTCCAAATCTGTTCCCATGGGCTCACGGTGAGTAAATTTCAATTTTTGGTTAAACTATTCCAATAATCCGTATCCATAAAAGGGTTGTTTTCTACTGCTGGACATCTCCAGTCCGATAGCATCTTAAAGATCACAGAATCACCAACACAGTCAGCCCTTTTACCCAGTTTATTATGTAATCTTCATGTAATAGAAAAATTACATAAAATGAAAATTCCAAATATGTCTATGATACATATGAAACGATGGAAGTATCATTAAAGTGGAAATTGACACCTAAAATGTTTTGATTCTGTGGGAAATCAAATAACTACTTTGTGACCTCAAAAAGTATTTGAACAGGTGAGCTGCACTTAAACATATACGAGTTTCTTTGTGATGAACTGAAGTTCAGGGTCTAGAATCAATAGTTTGCAGAGGACACTTGGTTTGATATTTAATATCTAATGACATTTAAGTACAACCAAAAGTGTCCAAATACTTTTTAGGGTGATTTTGTGTGTTTAAATGTCATGAAGTGATTAACCACTGCATTGTGGCAGCACAATGCAAGAATGTCTTTTATGCCAAGAGGTATATTGGTAGTACACCTAATATAATATCACATTTTTCAACTGAGATCAAGTTGCGAATGATAAATGACTAGAAATGTTCCTAGCTGAGTAGTAGCAATGGCAATTTTGAAATCATCTCTCCGTTCTGTCAACCAAACAACCTGAATGATAGGCCTGATAATTCATCACATCCCTGGATAAAGGGTGCAGATTCTGTTGCAGGGACAGTGATACATAAACAGGTACAACCTGACGTTCGGATTTGGTATTTAATGCAAAGTTTATCTGCATGCATACATGAACATTAGGACTCCCATATACCCCGATTCCACCGTCTTCACGACAGCGGACACAGCCTGCTTTAGACTGTACACACATAAACATGAATAACATTGTACAGCACAAACAGGTACAGACGCACATAAATACACACTTACATTGAGAACATACAGCACATACAGTAGACTGTACTACAGTAGCAATCTTTTTCAAAGACTCTCTCTCTCTCTCTCTCTCTACGGAAAGTATATACACTTTCTGACATGTACTATGAAGAGTTAAATAGATATCGACATATTTTTACAGATGCATGACTACAAGATGATTATTTTTTTCATTAATTATTGCAGTCTAACAATATGGCTTTGACTAGTGAAAAACCTTTTAGCACTACAAAAATGAAAAAGTCAATCTCATTCTTTCTTTATAGTTTAATTTAAAAAACGTACTTGTGTACTGCTAAAATTAAAGTCTACTTGAGAGTAGCATGTGTTATTCTAAAGTATGTCATTCTGTTCTTACTAAGATTTTTTTTTTTAAACAAACTTTACAATCTTCAAAGCATTTTTGATCACAGAACAACCAGCCTAATGGGTACAGATACATTCCTGTAGGCATATCGTTTGCTAACAGAGTTTAAAAAGGGACACATCTTTAATCTGACTGATTGGAAAACATACAACTACTGACTTTTTGCAATGAAAACTTATCTATAGGTTTATATTTCCCATCATGCAATACAATACCCATTTGAGCATTACTATACAAAATATGTTTGCCTCTTTAGCCCAGGTTTATGTAAACATTTCTCCCTCCCCAAAACATGTTTATCAAATGGCAGTGTTTACTAAATGCTTGACAACATAAGAACATTAATAATTGAAGAAAATAAAAAAAGCCTTAAATTATCATATTTGCAACACCACATCAGATTTTGCCAGCAGTAAGATGAATATTTTGGGCAGTATTTTTTATAAATGACCATATTGATATATTGTGTTTCACAGCAGGAATGATCATTGATGATCAGATGTATGAATATAACGGTTTCTCAAAATATTGTCATAATAGATCATTATTAACATGCTGTTTCTTGAACTGTCAGTCCTGTACTAAGATGTATAACTGCAGTTCATTCTCTCTTTGGTATTTTTTACTGTTGTGATTGAAGCTCATGCATTCTCAGTATTAATTTAGCATAATATTTCACTGATTAATAATCCTTTTCAAAAACTATGTAAGCCCTTTTCCATAATTTCCCAGTAACTGCGATGTTTTATCTTTACATAACTCTTCAGCTGATATTGTAGGACCATGTTCTGTTTTTCTTGCAATTGCAATTTTCCATCTCATAATTCATCACAATTCTAAGATGAAAAGTCAGAATTATAAGATATAAACTCACAATTGCAAGGAAAAAATTATTTTGAGATGAAAGCAACAATTACTTTTTAAATGTTTTATTTTGTGCCAAAAAAAAAAATAACTCATCAGAATTCTGAAAAAAAAAAGTACTGTGAGAAATAAACTGTTTCTGTCGATTCCGAACTGTGAGATATAATCATGCAATTGCAAGAAAAAGTCAACATTGTGAGATAAAAAGATGCAATTACCTTTTTTATATATTTTTTAAATTCCAAACTGGCTTTCATATAAAGCAATGCCTGCACTTTATGCAATAATACCAAATTCATAATACACGTAGGCATATTTTTGGCTTTTTAATGTTACAATTACCTACTTTTTTTCTAAAAGCATATTACAAGTCAGGTCAGACCTTTACATAATATTCAGCTAAGGCAGGTGTTCTAATATTACGGAACATCTCAAATATTTGTATGAGCCATGTTTAGTTTTAAATAAAATTGTGATGTGAAATCTACGAATAACAAACATAAAATGATTCTTTTTTTATTTTGAGTATGGGACCACTTCATTTCTGATTGTCATGTGTGAGTGATCTAACATCAGATCTGCATGCTTTGAAAATGATGAATGCGCTGTGAAACACTGACTGACTGTGTGCTTTTGAGATCTTGAATAACTCTTAATTGTAAAGAGGATTTGGTCCAGTTTGTAAAATGATAATTAGAGACACTTACTGAGCTTTTCCTGATTTTAGCTGGCAAGGCTAATGTGAATATCACTTGTGGTCAATTCAAGTTCTATTTCACACTAACAAAAATAGAGAAAGAATCAAAATAAACAACAATACATCACAGATAAATGAGAACTGCCAGGCTGCAAACCATTTGAGCATTCAGGTGGTCTAACGTGGCACATCTAAGACAGTATCTCAGCGTCTCCCATATTTACATATGGCAACGTATCATCAAATTCACTGATGGCAAACGTGATTCATCAGATAGTAATATTTTGACCTCATGCAACTACTGAAAGCATTACGGCTGCATTCGGCACTTCACTGACAATTCTTCTGTGAAAGAAGGGGCAGTTTTATAATGCTCTGACCCCACTGTGTTTTAAATAAGTAAATCTAAGTAAGCATCATATTCCCAGTGCCAGAGCTCAGTATCAATGTGCTGTTATCGTGGGGCTGATCGTTGAGTACCTAAGGCAGCATCAGAGACCCTGGTGATCAGTAAACAAACACAGAGATCTATAGAAAGTGTAAACAATTTGAACCTGAATGGCAGTGAAAAGACCAAACGTTGTCGGGTTATGATTTGTGTATCTATCCATACGAAAAGGAACAAATAAAATTCCGTCAAGGCAGTGAAAAGCCTTTCACCTGTTTGGCAAAAATCCCCCCTCACCCATCTTTCTCGAGAAACAGCTTCGTGTCTGTTACTTTTTAAACATGTCCTGCAGAGGTCCGGGCAGGAATTTGAGAACGGTGTCTAGAATGCTCTCCTCGTCCTCGTCGTCATCCGCCCCGCAGCCTGCCGGGATGGCCTTTTTGGGTCGAGTCAGGGAGCCTTCGCACGCTTGTTCCATAGCCGCTTTCTCCTCTGCTTCCTTCTCTTCTTTCTTCTTTAGTCCATACTGTACAAACATACATAAAACATGAAATTGTAATTAAACATGAGAAGAAAAGGAGTTGTGGACTATTGAAAATGTTTTAATGATGCCATTTCTCATAGCTCTACTGTATTTTATTTATGGATAAAATAAAATAAAATAAAAATAATAAAATACCAAGAACTACAAAAAAAGTGCAATGCTATATGATATACTATACTATTTGATCAAAAATGCAGTTAAATCAGTAATATTGTGAAATATTATTGCTGTTTAAATTAACTGTTTTCTATTGGATTTTAGATTTTGAAATGCAATTTATTCCTGTGATCAAATCTCACATGATCCTCCAGAAATCATTCTAATATGCTGATTTGCTGCTCAAGAAACACTCATTATTATCATCAGTGTTGAATACCATAGTGCTGCTTTATATTTTTTGTGTAACATTTTTTTTCTGGATTTTTGAATGAATGGAAATTTCAAAAGAACAGCATTTATTTAAAATAGAAATCTTTTGCAAACATTTTTTCTGTCACTTTACCAAACTTTTGACTGAGTACTATACTATACTTGAGTAATACTATACTATATACCACAGAATTACGTTGATGTATAATATTCTATATAATGCAACTAACAGAAAAACAGATGATCATTTCCTGCTTTATTTTGATCAAATAGTTATATCATCTTAGTTCATTTATGAACTTTAAGACCATTGCATGTTTTTCAAGACTGAAACTCTATATACAAAAGCTATTTTGTATTGTACATTCATGATTTATTCAGGCCATAAAGGCCAAACATTAAAACATTAATCTTGTGGTAGGATTTAACTGTTGCCCTTATATATCATATTGGCCTTAAAGGGATAGTTGTCCCAAAAATGAAAATTCTGTCATCATTTATTCACCCTCATGTTTATAGGCGCTGATATTATGTGCGCTTGAGCCCCCGGGGCACCCAAAAACATGAGGTATTCTCTATTAACTCAAAAAATCGATTGAGGTTTTGGAGCCTTTCTGATTCCAAGTTTCAAGTTTTCCCAAACTGGGGTTCGTGAGGTGATGAAAAGCTAATAATTAATCATAATCATGCAATGTCAAATTAAACTAATTGTGTGGCCATTCCATTTTCTAAAAATAGAAAATAGAAAAAGCATGACGAATCAATAAATTATGAATAATTTACTGCCATTGTTTATATAATATGTAATCATGTAATCTGTAAAAAAGTAACTGTAATCTGATTATAAGCACTTATTATTACTATAACATAATATGATTATAAGTACAACATTTTTTGAATGTGATTACAATCTATGTCATCTAATGGTGTTTCATTGGTTCTTTTCCTAAATTCAGCTATTGACCTTTGTTCATTTCATACTTCCATGATTCAGGGATTGTATGGATGAGACTTGTGCTGGGGCAGTTTTCAGTATCAGTAGCTCATATTTAGAAAGTTTGATATGGCTGTATGCTTTATATTTATTGAGTCATTAATTGTACTTATGTGGAAGATATTTTGAAGAATGTTGGCAACCAAACCGTTTCAGTTCCCATTGACTTCCATTGTATTTTTTGTCCTCACAATGAAAGTCGATGGGAACCGAAATGGTTTGGTAACCAAAATTTCTCAAAATATCTTCTGTTGTGTTTGGAATGACATGAGGGTGAATAAATAATGACAGAATTTCATTTTTGGGTGAACTATCCCTTTAAAGTCCCATATGGCTCTCAGTTTTTGGTGTCTAGATGTTGTCATGGTGATCATTTGGGATCGTGCATGATGCTATAATGACTTTATATTTCTGGCTAACATTAACTCCACTCTCTACTCTTAAGAAGAAGCTGTTCAATTAGCAGTAATTAGCTGACATCAAGACCTCCTGCAAATGTGACATTTCATTAAAGGGTAATGGAGATTCTGATTTGATGTTATTCCCACACACACATAAATCATTAAGTCCTGCCATCAAAGTATAATGGCTTCATCCTGCTTTAGTTTGAAATTGATTAGCAATTAGCAAACGTTGCCGTGTTTACTAATTCATTCAAAAGTCCTGTTCTAATCAGCGGTCCCAAGGAGCTGAAGTGGATGGGAAATGTGGAAAGCATACCTTATCTCGAATGGCCTGTCTGACCTTTTCCCTCTCGGCCTCCATACGAGCATGTTTGGCCTTTCGCTCCTCTTCTTGTTGTCTGAGCGCCTCCTGCCTCTCTTCCTCCTTCTTCTGGGCATCAGGGTCCTTCTCCTCCTCTCCTCCTAACATCTTCCCCATGTCTTTGGTGGCTCCTGTGCAATAAAGAGCAGAGACATCATAAGCAGTTTTCAATGGTTGATACTGAAATATTAGTCACACTATCATTCAAAAGTTTGGGCTCAGTTAGGTTTTCTTTTTTTTTTTCTTTTACTTTCTGAAATAAATTAATACATTTATTCAGCAAGGCTGCTTTAAATTAAGACATTTACGATGTTACAGAAGTAACTTCTTGTTATTTCTTTCTGCATATTTTCTTTTTTAATTTTCTGCTCATGAAAGAATCCTGAAATGTGGAAAACAGTCAGAATCAGAATCAGAATGAGCTTTATTGCCAGGTATGTTTACACATACGAGGAATTTGTTTTCGTGACAGAAGCTTCCACAGTGCAACAGAATGACAGCAACAGGACAAAAAACACATGTAATAAAAAGAAGAATTAAAAAATAGAACAAGTAAATAGGGAATAACAATATACAAATTGACAATTGCATGTACAGGTATATTATGTGCAAATTGAAATGTAGATGTGTGTTAGATAAATAAGTGTATAAGTGTATAAATAGTGTGTGTTCCACACAGGTGTTCATGAGATGGATTGTCTGAGGGAAGAAACTGTTCCTGTGCTGGTCGTTCTGGTGCTCAGAGCTCTGTAGCGTCGACCGGACGGTAACAGTTCAGAGAGGGAGTGTGCTGGATGTGAGGGTCCAGAGTGATTTTGCCAGCCCTTCTGCTCACTCTGGATGAGTACCGTTCTTGGAGAGTGGGGAGGGTTGTACCAATGATTCGCTCAGCAGTCCGGACTACCCTCTGTAGTCTTCTGAGGTCAGATTTGGTAGCTGAGCTGAACCAGACAGTTATCGAAGTGCAGAGGACGGATTCAATGATGGCGGACTGTTTCAGCAGCTCCTGTGGCAGGTTGAACTTCCTCAGCTGGCGAAGGAAGTACAGCCTCTGCTGGGCCTTTTTCACAATAGAGTAAATGTGAGTGTCCCACTTCAGGTCCTGGGAGATGTTGGTTCCCAGGAACCTGAATGACTCCACTGTCATTACAGTGCTGTTCATGATGGTGAGTGGGGGGAGAGCAGGGGGGTTTCTCCTGAAGTCCACGATCATCTCCACTGTTTTGAGCGTGTTGAGCTCCAGGTTGTTACGACTGCACCAGACAGCCAGCTGCTCAACCTCCTGTCTGTAAGCAGACTCGTCACTGTCCTGGATGAGGCCGATGACTGTGGTGTCATCTGCAAACTTCAGGAGCTTGACAGAGGGGTCTTTAGATGTGCAGCCGTTCGTGTAGAGGGAGAAGAGCAGCGGGGAGAGGACGCGACCCTGGGGGGCTCCAGTGCTGATCGTACGGGTGCTGGATGTGTATTTTCCCAGCCTCACTAGCTGCTGTCTGTCTGTCAGGAAGCTGTTGATCCACTGACAGACGGAGGTGGGCACGGAGAGCTGAGTTAGTTTGGGCAGGAGGAGGTTAGTGTTAAAGGCCGAGCTGAAGTCCACAAACATGATCCTCACATAAGTCCCTGGTCTGTCTAGATGTTGCAGAACATAATGCAGTCCCATGTTGCCTGCATCGTCCACAGACCTGTTTGCTCTGTAGGCAAACTGAAGAGGATCCAGTAAGTCCTTCAGGTGGGCCAGCACCAGTTTTTCAAATGACTTTATGACCACAGACGTTAGAGCCACAGGTCTGTAGTCATTAAGTTTTTAGCTTAATTTTGGATTTCTTTGGGATGGGGATGATGGTGGAGCAGTCTCATCTTAAATTGTAAAATAAATCTATACATTTAAAAATATATATATATATATATATATATATATATATATATATATATATTGTTTTTGTTCTGTTTCACAGTAAAGCATATATAAAAATTAATGTCCAAATCCCCAAAAATTCCATAAGATATTCTTTTAAGATATGGAAGGAAGGAAGGAAGGAAGGAAGGAAGAAATAGAAATCTTCTGTAACATTATAAATGTCTTTTACTGTCATTTTTAATTTTGAATCTATTTAAAGCAGCCTTGCAAAATAAATGTATTAATTTCTTTAAAGTGTGTGTGTGTGTGTGTGTGTGTGTGTGTGTGTGTGTGTGTGTGTGTGTGTGTGTGTGTGTGTGTGTGTGTGTGTGTGTAATTGTTTATGCCACTAAATGTCCCCACAAGGATAGTAAAACCTAAAATTGTTGACATTGTGGGGACCGGCCTGCGGAATAAAAATGATTAAAAATAATAAATTATGTTTATCTGAAAGTATAACAATGCAAACAGGTTTTCTGTGAGTATAAAAGTAATAGAAGTCTATGGAAATTCCCCACAATTCACAGAAACAAACGTGTGTGTGTGTGTGTGTGTGTGTGTGTGTGTGTGTGTGTGTGTGTGTGTGTGTGTGTGTGTGTGTGTGTGTGTGTGTGTGTGTGTGTGTGTGTGTGTGTGTGTGTGTGTGTGTGTGTGTGTGTGTGTGTGTGTGTGTTTGTGTGTGTGATTTAAATAGTAAATTTAATTTAATAAAATAAAGAAAAAATAATATTTTCCAATTGGGAAAGAAAAATATAATTATAGATAATATATAATAATATATTTAGATATGTTATGCTATTTATTACAATATTTAGATTCTCAAGTATATTTGTGTTGTTTATAGGATGTTTTGAGTGGAAAGCAAGACAAAAATACCAATTAAGAATATGTTTTGCAGCATTTTTAGGCAAGTTTTTCAGTTTGTATTCATCAAAGAATCCAGAAAAAAGGTTTACACAAAAATATTAAGCAGTTCAATTGTTTTCAACATTGAAAGCTTTGCCATCACAGGAATAAATTACATTATAAATATATTAAAATAGAAATGGATTTTTGATGATACAAATACAACCTTAGTGAATGTAAGAGACTTCTTTTAAAATCCCCAAACTTTTGAACGCTAGATTTTAATCCCAAATTCCAAAGAGAGACTGATCAGCTTTTGCATTGTGTGATCTCCTTTTATGATGATATACTGGAGGCAAAATGATGAAGGCAAACAGAGACACCAGAATGATGCATGTGCCACTCCTCTCTCTGCCATCTGCTTCATTGGTGCAGCTCTACCTATCATGCTGTGTATTCTACATCATGTTTTGGTTTCAGCAAACAACAGCCTCAGGTCATTATGGGTAGTGCAACAATAAGTGCTCTTAAGGCTGTTTGCATATACCTCGATGTTCACTTTAACCATATGTTTTAAAATGCAAAGAACAGTTGTTTTTGAGAATCATAAAGACTGATGTGAACGGTCGCAGCAAGATTTGGTTGCAAATGCTGTAATATTGCTTAAAGTCATTAATAGTCATTAATCATTTGCATAATGGCTGTGCACAATGTTTCTCTACAAGCAACTGTACACTCATTCTTTATTAATGGCAGTCATTTATAATGCATGAGTGTGCATTTGAAATCCAGCGTCAAGGTCTATGCTTTACCTTCACATGTGCTTAATTGCTTCTGTATGACACTCGGGACACTGAAGAGGAAAAGAGTGGCAGAGAACACTTTAAGTGGCCTTTAACCGTCTGCGTGTGCATGTCGAGGACAGCTTGAGCTGACATAACAGAGCTCATATCATGTCAAGCTGGGCTGTATGAAGGACTGTATGAAGTAATTCAGTTTCTGTTGCCTCATCAGGTCATTCAAAGCCCAAACCAAACCAAAGCTTCCAGGTCGATAATTAACAAACCTGCCCAGTTTTGGCTCACTTACTGTCACTCTAACTATTAATCTAAGACTTTACATTTGAACTTTAATAAAGCCAGGGCAAAAGGGAGCAAACGAGGGATCTTACATATCCTGTTTTCCAGGACAATCAAAAAATTGTCTAAAATGATAAGATATTAAGGATATTACACCCTTTAAATATATTAATATATTAATTATATATTATAAAATATATATCTTATATACCTATATTAATGAAAAACTATATAAAAGAAAAAAATTATTTGAGTAATTTAATATTATCTTTCACTTCTCAAGTATATTTATATAATATTTTTTTACAGGATGTTGATATGTTTTATTGGAAAATACTGATTTATATATATATATATATATAAACTGAATTGATGGAGGTTTATGATTTTTTTTTTTTTTTTTAAAGAAACAATTTGCCAATAAGAAAGAAAAACACTAATTTGAGTAATTTAATATGATCTTTTGCTTTTATTTAAGTATATTTATTTTTTGTTTTGTGATTTTAATATGTTTTTACTGGAAAATACAGATTAAGATTTTTTGCCATATTTAATATTATTACGTTAATTATGTTAAAGAAGCAATTTGCCAATACAAAATACCTAATTCATGTAATTTAATATAATATACTAATATAATCGAATATATAATTTTTGCAGTATTTATTTAATTTTTTATTATTATTGTCACATTCATCTGTTCAAACATCAATTGCACATTGACGGCTAATATGTACAGTATGTGTAAAGAAATGGCAAACAGTATGATTTTTGTCAAACAGGTTTCCAGAACACTCCTCTCTTCTGCCATTGACAGCCCCCCCCCTAAACTCACACCATCGGTTAAGCCACTGTTGCTGTTGTCGGGCCAGTCAGGATGTTTAAACACTAAATAAAAATACCAATAATAACTAATAAAAAAAATACACTTCGACTTTAAGCTGTCAACATTCTTCAGATTTTCACATCACATTAATTGTTCCAAAAACACAATGCAACTGCCGTTCCTGAGAGCTTACAAGAAGATGTGGGCCACTGAATGTAGTCCTGTTGTCTGTTTAAAGCCACACAGAGGCTGGTTAACATAACAAAAGAGCTGCATCCCTCTATCAGATACTTCATGGCTTTACATCAAAGCACTTGGCAGGAACAGCAGCGATGGTTATGGATGGAAGAGCAAATCTGGGCTCTGCATAACGATGGCACAGCGGCCGAACTGTATTCCAGTATCTCTGGAAACAGCCTAATACTTAATGATACGTGAATTATCAGACCTTAGGAAATTAGCATATTAATTAAGTTCTTTTATAACAGTAAAGAAGTAGTGGTAAAATAGGTCACTTGTATTTTATAACACAAGCACTGCTAGCGTTTCATAAAGTCTCTAAGACAAACCTCTTGAATAAAATATCAGAAGGGAATCTGACAATGATTAATAAGTTGGTGAGTGTATCTGGAGATAATTATTTGGGTAATAATGTCCTTTTATAATGTCATGTAAACTTACACCATCCAAGCATGGATAAATATCTATTAACTCTTTCCTTGCCATTGCACTGTAAAAAGTGATAAGTTGATTTAACTTAAAAAAAAATTGAGGGAACCTGTTGCCTTAAAATTATTAAGTAAATAATAATTAAAAAAAAAAAAAAGTTAAGCGAACTTGACAATTCACTTAACTTATTTTTTTTAAATTATCACTTACTTAATAATTTTAAGTCAATGGGTTTCCTCAATTTTTTTAAGTTAAGTCAACTTATCACTTTTTACAGTGTGACGGAATTTTCTGACTTCCTGTGTTTTCACTGTTATACAGTAGGAGGCGCTATTACACGTCTTCTGAAAGAGTACTGAATCTCTGGATCAATACACACCAAAGAAGAAACAGAAAAAAAGCAATCTGGTATGTAAGCAGATGCATATGTAAATTAACGTGACCTTTGGAGCTTTGGAGGTGTTGATGAACTCAATCGACTCTATCTGTGTTTTGACCATCAAGTAGACTTGATTTTCTCAGCTTTTTGTTCAAAATGTTGTTTTTTTATGAAACGTAGCCACATTTAAGTGTTAATAAAAAAGAATGCATGAAGCCAGAATAATTTTTTTTTTGACATATTGCATGTTCAGATATCCATACAACAAAATACGAATTATGAATAATAATTTTGTGAAGATGATCAAAAATGCTTGCGGCTTTTGACAGTTAATAAGCAGGGCTGTTCTGAAGCACAACATTTGTTATTACATTTCATTCCTGTTTTCTGTTTTCCATCTTTCTTTAATAAAAGTCTTTCTCACTAACAGACAGCAAACATAAAGGTTGTTTTTTTACAGTCTGCTGAACGTGGACTCTTCTCTGTGGGATCTTGAAGAAATTCTATATGCTTCTGAATAATTTGCAAGGGTTGAGGAAATCAGGCTAGGGAAAGTCTGTTTAATAATGGATGGCTTTCGTGAGTAAATCATGCTTCATTACCTCAGAGCTACGAAGCAGAATTTAAGCCACGTTAGTTTATAAGACCTATGCTCCAAACAAAGGAAAAAATATATATACAAATCACATTTGATAAAGATTTTTAGATGTTGGGATCAAATTCAGGTCACATTTACATATCAAAGCTTTTTTTTATTATTATTTTGGATATATTAAAAGTGCCACATGACACATTTCTTTCATATTTCATATTATGTTTCACAATTCATAGTCTCATTCCGACGTCTCAGCCTCATCCATGCGGAACAGCAAAGGAAGTGTGTAAAATACGACGTGAGGTGAAAAACCAATCTGTGTTTCTTTAAGACACTGTGCGCAGAAGGTCATTGTCTGGTCACAATTGCAATCTGCTACATCTAGCCCACTCAAGGGAATTGACAGAGGAGAAATACATTTCAGTTTATTGCCCATAGTCACTCAGCTGATAAAACCAAATCATGAAATTGATTTAGGGGCTCAGTGACCTTTAGACAAGCTTATGTTTATAGGATGGGGCAAATCTATAACATATACAAACGGCATGTCAAATAAAGTAAAACTACACACAGATCAATAAGCACTTTTCCTTGTTATTGTTAAAAATATATGAATTTCAAAAACATATTGCTGACTTACTGTCTTGCACCAAATTACAATGTGGTACCATTTAAATTAACTGGTATAATTACTACTAAATGCTTTTAAAATAATTGCAATGTCTTAATTATTTAATTACCAAAAAATATTGTTGTTTTTATTTAATCAACTATTTTAACCGCACAGTATCACATTTTAGTACAGTAAAATCTCTATTAAAATCAATTCCTGGTTACATGCTATTATACAAGAGAAAATTCTTATTAAAACACACACACATCCATATATATATAAAGTAGATGATATATTAATATAAAATACAAAAAATAGACCTAGATATTATTTCAATTTTTTTATATATCTGGTAACATCAAAATTTACTTTTAATAATTAATTAGTATTAGTATTATTATACTACTGCTTTATTTAAATTTTACATTGAAGAAAAAACTCATCAATTTCTGCCACGTCAAACAGTTAACAAATAAAACTAAAACCATAAAAAACATGTTACTTGAAATAAAAATAAATGTTAACTGAACCAAAATAAAATATAGAAAATATAGAATAGTGTAACTTGATGTACTAAAATGACTCAAATTGAAATAAACGTTTAAAACTACACAGACATATTTAAATAATAATAATGATAAAAATGGCAAAAACACACAACTAAATCACAACTAAAAGTGAAAATGGAAAACATTCAAAGAAATTTAATTTTCTTAATGATAATAAAATAAATACTACATACAGAATCAATACAATCTAAATTGGTCTTGACCAAACTGACATTAGAGACTAATTCATACGCAGTACATCTTTGTAGAAATATGTGTTATGCAAAATGCTTTTCAATGGTTGATAACATGACACTTACCGCCCAGCGCTTGCTTCATCACAAAATCCATGATGCACTCAGATATGTGGTCCTCTTCCAGCTAAAGAGAATGTTGCATTTAGTCCAGCTGTGATCCTGATTCTGCCGGTCCACCACAGTGTGTCAGTCTTCTGTGTCCTGATGAATCCTTCACACCTACTGGGAAAAGAGGGATGTAAATCAGAATTATCGTCAGTTCAGTTAGATAATACTGATCTCTACAGGGTCAATACAACCTCATCCATCACATCTGTGAGCATCTGAGCTGAAATTTAAACAGTAATATCTGTACACAAATGCACATTAGTGTTATTCTGAGCTTCGAGATGAATCCCACACAGCGGATGCTCAAAAAACAAATTCACAGTCAGTTCTGAAAACTCAAGAAAGCCCAAGTAATTATTGCTTACAGGAACACGTTGAACATTTCCAGCTACACCGTGACATTAAGTGGAACATTTATTGCGGATTTCATCTCAAGAAGTCCTCTGAACCTCTATTTCATAGCTTGATTTCATTTCAAATACTTTCTGTAGACACACAAGAGATGGTTTGTCTGGTTCGGCCATGACATGTTTGAGACATAATACATGCACAAAATCTGTCAGCTTTACAAAGCTGCCAAGAGCTTCATTAAGACTTTGGATACTGAAAACTCCCTATCCACAAAAAAAACAAACCAGAACCCTACATGGCAGCCAAACACCTTTAAAGAGATGAGACACAAGACTAAAGAACAGCAGGTACATTAATAAAATCAAAAACTGGAATTAAGATTTTTTTTTTTTTTTTTTTTTTTACTAGTTCCTATTATGTATTTACTTAAGTCTGCTTCCACTTACCAGCTAAGTGACTTGCAATTTGTTCTTCTTGAAGGATTCCTAACTGAACATTAAAGAAAACTACATGCTCGAATAGCTGGAACATGACAAACACACACTGCGCCCTGATAATCCACCTCTCTCTCTCTCTCTCTCTCTCTCTGTCTGTCGCTCCAGTAGCTTCATTCATACTCGCCCACACTCCTCCCCCTCATCTTTCCATCTCCCTTCAGTAAAATTAAGTTTCTTCTGCTAAATTTAAAGGACGGATTACCCCAATTACTGCATGTTTCGGTTTGCATGAAGTATACAATAGCTTTTCAACCAATTCTTTAATTTTATTTTTTCATGTATTCTCTCTATAGTAATATTACTGTATATACACCTACACTTCTGTTTCAATATATATATATATATATATATATGTATATATATATATTGTGGTGCCGTATGTTTGCTCTTAATCGTGGTCTATAGCGTAGAATAGATAAAGAGAAAACAGCATGTCACAATAAAAATCTCAGTAAATTCATCCCCTTTAAAGCACCACCATGAAAAACATTTATTATTACTTAAACGTTGCTTTACCAATGTAGTTTGTAATAACAGAAAATACTGAATTTAAAATAACTTTTTTGCACAAATGCACAAAAAAAATAAAATAAATAATAATAATAATAATTATATATAGAGAAAAAATAATCTCTTCAAATTGTCATCTATTCCTGGTTGTTATGCATGTGTTATATATTTTAATATATACATAATTTAAAAATAAATAATAATATGTTTATTTAATATATAAAAACTGAAGAAAAAAAAAACAGACCTAGATGTTATATATACAGGCACATCCTGTGCGCACAGCAGATGATTTGAAATGCAATACAATGTATTGTTTGAAATTTTGAAATGTATTCTACTAATTCTACTACTTTATTTGATCTACTACCTACAGTTTTTTATATCAAATTTCTCTTCATCATCAATTTGTCACGTCAAAAGAAAGTCAAATAAACTAACCAAATAAAAACTGATCATAGTCCTTAGAAAAAAACTAAACCTAAGTATTAAAAACAGGAATATTTGTGCTCATTGCAGACCAACAGTTATGACATGTATTGTTGTAGGCACTGAATTTATGCTGCTCTAAAGCAGATGATTGCGAGCAAAACAACATGGAATGCTAAAATTCCATATAAGCTCCGCAATACTAAACCTATATAGTGCCAAGATTAAAATCACTTTTTAGGCACAAAAAAATTAGTAGATTGTAAGAAAAATGTTAAGAAATGTATTAAAGCTAAAACTAAAATTCTAAATCTATAATTCTAAATCAAGAATTTTTAGAATTAGAGTTCTAATTTTAAATCAAACTAGTCATCCTGACCCATCCCTACATGCAGTGGCTGACCATCTTTTCTCAAGTCAAAATGGGGCTGTGCTAACACCCGCCAGGTCTGATTAGCATAACACAAAGGTTGAGTTTGTGATCCATTTACCAGTTCAATTCAACCTGCCTCCAGTACAAAAACCTCTACCACGTCAACACACACAGCACTGATGTACTCTAGCTGATCTTGCCAGTGTTTCGTACATAAATGCTTCCATTAAACTGTCTTCAGAGTGTTTTCACTTGAGTAATGACTTGAGAGTCTGAAAAAGATGTGGTGCAATAACCATTTGCTTTGAATGATTTGCATTATCAAACATTGCTTTGCATCTAATTATAAATCTTTTTCTGTCATCTCCGATAAAACCACATTTGAGCCAGCTCAAGCATCCATCCTGGTGAAATGTAAATGTAAATTAAATGATAATCTGACATCCGGATGTGGAGATTTGTAAAAATAAGACAGCAAAAGGATATATGTCATCTGAAATCTCACAATGCACTACAATGGTGGGAAGATGTCAAGGAGAAGCAACGTTCTGATTGATTGGTGCATCTAATCCATCTTTGAGCTTCTACAATGATATGATGGGATTAGAATGACAGCCTCAATGTTACAGTTTTTGCCAAATGAAAGCATAAACTGAAACTCAAAAGTCAGGGTTGCCAAGTCTGCCGTAACAAAACCAGCCCATTCATGGCGGAAACTAGACCAATCATGCTCCAGGGGGAAATGGCTATCAAAATTGCTTCAAAATCGCATTCCAGGGGGACAGAGAACTAAAAAAAAAAAAAAAAAAAAACACCACGGCAGCAGTATAGAATTAGCCTAAATCTGTGGAAAAAAACATGGACTTGGCAACACTGTCTTTTATTACGAAACTCCTTTAGATCTTAAAGCACACAAGATTGCACAGGATAGTTGTATAGCTTAACTCTAAAGATAAAGAAGAAGAGCAGACACCATATACTTTCTGAGCTATTACTGGATTCTTACGCAAGCGCTACTTTAGTAGCAAACTACAAGATCACCGCAAGGCGTTTGATTTCCTAAACAGAAAACCACTGATGTATGGCACAAAGTGATGTTGTGATAATGTGACAATTAATTTGAGATGCTTGCCGCACTAAATACTGCGATAGATTTTTGAAATCAGAGGTCTCAGGAAAACAACATAGCTGCTTAAAGCATGGATGGAGCTGACTGAGACTTTGCCCAACCATGCATGAAATTATTACTCTTCCTATTAAAGGCTTTAACATTTACACAATTATGCAACATGATAAGGCATGAATAGAAACATGGTTTTTCCACAGGCACAGGAAAGCACTCTGAAGTCTTTGGTAAAAAACAACAGATACTTTTTATGGGTTTTAATGTGTACTTTCGTGCACAAACCAGCAATAATATGCCTATAAATCAAAAAAGCAATTATAAGAGACCGATCTCACATGCCTCGTGAGAAAACACTTCAGCCAGATCACAGCAAAGCGGTTACGTGAGATATTTTTTCCTACATTTCTTATCTGAGCACCATAAAATCAATTGATTTGCATGGACAGCTTGTTGCATAAAGTAAACAACTGTGAATGTATCTGGTGGTAGATTGTTTACTTCAGGCATGCATCTCATGGCAGTGGACTAATGACTTCAGTGAAGATTAGTTCTCCATGATTCTCTCCACATCCTCTCTTATCTTCTTACAGATCCTTTCAAGGACAACCATTTAGGAGTGATACACATGGTCCCTGGTTGCATCCATTAAGTTTATTGGAAGCTACCTTCAGCCACAGCTTAATGAGTCAGGTAAAAGATGCCTGGGGCCAGTTCAAATCAATAGATATGGACAAGGAAAGAGTCCTGACTTTCCCCACAACCCTAGAGCTTTCAGCTTCAAGGCAACTACACGACTTTAAAACACATTAAAACTCGAAAACCTTTCTGACCAACAGTTTCTTATACACAAAGAAGCCTTGAAAGCAAAAGGGAGAGAAAATAGCATCAAAACCTTGAGGAAATAACAGCATGTTCAGTCATTTTCAGCATCCTTTCTTGTTCCTTGACAGATTGTGACACTCCGCTTTTCTGTGTTTGCTCATTCCAGAAAGCCCAAAGTAGAGCTACTTTTTGTGTGCATGCCATCATTTTCCTAACTCAACACACCATTTGCAGGTTTATTTGCAATCTGTAAAACATCGACTTGCACAAAGGCTGCTAGTAAATCAAGTAACCTCTCTATACCGAGTGGTGGGGTTTTTCACTGACTCTTTCAGCAGGTTACATTGTTATGGCGGCAGGTGGCGACTTAATCAGTGATTCATTGAAATCATTCATCCAACTAATTCCTTCAAACACACTGATTCATTCAAGAACGAAACATATAAGTGAGCCATTGAATCATTTGTCAAACACTGAATCAAACACTTGACTGATTCAGGAAGGAAACGCCACCGGAACTATTTTCGTTGGTGGATGAAATACAAACAATATTATATAAAATATTGTGAGTTACTGGATATTAACTGTTTGTTTATTCAACAATATAAATGCAGTATCAGACTCACAATATTGCAGTTTTGTCAAATAGCCTATATATTGCATTACATACAGCCTGAGTGCACATTATAGACCAGTATTATTTATGCATATATAAAATAAAATAACACAAATTAAGGGAAATTGCTTTTATTCTAACCAGCTGGCCATTTTGGAAAATATTGTTTAGGACAGGGGTTCCACTAGACCACATTACAGAGAAAATAAAGGGTGAGTAGATCGTTTGTGTGCTCTAGAATGAGGATGTTTTCCTGTTTTTAATTAAAAAAGCTGCAAGAACAACATTTACCTGAGGGTAATAAACATGCCTGACATTTACTAAATGTTTTTAGGCATTCAAGAAATGTTTACACCATTACAAATAACCAATAACCACTGTTTCAAAGTGAAAAAAAATCATTGAAAATGCATTTTTAATATGAGGATAAAACATGAGGGCAAAAAAACGTCTGGCTGAGTAAAACTGTTAAAAATGAAAAATATATGAATTCTTGATCGTTTCTGACATTTGCAGCCTAAAAGACAAGCCTGAAATGAAGATGAACAATATTTTTCGGTTGAGTTGCATGTCCATGATGCCTGTGGCTGCAGAGCAGTTACATTTATTCTGTGACATTTCTGCTGAGTTTGCCAAACCACTTTGTGCTTCAATTATTACTTGATTAAAAGAGCTAAAAATTGCAATGAATATGCCAAATTATCACATAGAAGTATGAAACCATGCGTGCAATCTGGAGCCTGGAAGTCTGCCAGTGCAAAATCTTTAAACCATACGCCGATTGCCATAATTTTGCTTAATAGTCATAACATAAAAGATAAAAAGCACTGATTATGCAACTGTTACAGCAAACCGATTGGTTTCAACCCACACTGTAGATACGTCTGGACAGTAAATAAGGAACTGATACACTTCCCGCACAAGAGAAGACGTGGGAGGTTGTGGGAGGGAAACAGGAAGGCAGGGCATGAAGGGTAATTAGGTTAAACTCAGAGCAGCTCTGCTTAGTTTACAAAGCCATTCTGACAGAAAAGCACCATTCACGATGAGATTCAATTTGTGGCATGGGGTCTGGCTACAATACTATACAGATCCATCCCAACACACAGGAGCAGGGAAGCAATCTGTTCATTCTCAGCATGTATATTAATGCATCGTGCTTGGGATCGGCATTTATTAGCACAACGAAACACAGATCTAGTGCAGAGCACTGTACCCTGCATGTGTACTGAGCTGCAGGTGCGGTGCTATATTACACAAACACTGTCAAATACATGCAATGCCACAGAGCTGGATGAAAAGGCATACTCAAAGGTTCATCATGATCTATCAAGGAAGCATTATTTCTTTCACAGACTCAGAAAACCAGTTTTCATGTGAAAACTGTCTATGTTTCTATATTGTACAGACAGTCAGTTTTTATTAAAACCCCATCTTGCCAGCATAGTGGAATTTGTTTTCAACATTTCATAGTGGAATTTGTAATTCAGCAATTCATAAAACAGCAGAAATGTTATAGGAAACATGCAAAAATAAAAAAAAATAAAAAATTTGCACTACCATATGCAGGTGCATCTCAATAAATTAGAATGTCGTGGAAAAGTTCATTTATTTCAGTAATTCAACTCAAATTGTGAAACTCGTGTATTAAATAAATTTAATGCACACAGACTGAAGTAGTTTAAGTCTTTGGTTCTTTTAATTGTGATGATTTTGGCTCACATTTAACAAAAACCCACCAATTCACTATCTCAACAAATTAGAATACTTCATAAGTACTTCCAATAAAAAAAATATTAGGGGCTCCTTTTGCTTTAATTACTGCCTCAGTTCGGCGTGGCATGGAGGTGATCAGTTTGTGGCACTGCTGAGGTGGTATGGAAGCCCAGGTTTCTTTGACAGTGGCCTTCAGCTCATCTGCATTGTTGGGTCTGGTGTCTCTCATCTTCCTCTTGACAATACCTCATAGATTCTCTCTGGGGTTCAGGTCTGGTGAGTTTGCTGTCCAATCAAGCACACCAACACCATGGTCACTGAACCAGCTTTTGGTACCTTTGGCAGTGTGGGCAGGTGCCAAGTCCTGCTGGAAAATGAAATCAGCATCTCCGGTTCAGAAGTGACTTGGTAGCCCTTTTCCTGAAGAAGTCTGAGCGTGGTGACTCTTGATGCACTGACTCCAGCTTCAGTCCACTCCTTGTGAAGCTCTTCCAAGTGTTTGAATCAGCTTTGCTTGACAGTATTCTCAAGCTTGCAGTCATCCCTGTTGCTTGTGCACCTTGTCCTACTCAAATTCTTCCTTCCAGTCAACTTTGCATTTAATATGCTTTGATACAGCACTCTGTAAACAGCCACACCTTTCAGTAATGACCCTCTGTGACTTACCCTCTTTGTGGAGGGCGTCAATGTTTGTCTTCGGGATCATTGCCAAGTCAGCAGTCTTCTCCATTATTGTGGTTTCAAAGAACAAGAGATACCCAGAATTTATACTGTAGGGATGGTCATTAATTGAAACTCAAATGTAAATATTCTAATATTTTGAGATACTGATTTTTGACTTTCATGAGCTGTAAGCTCTAATCATCAAAATTAAAACAAAAAAGCTTTTGAAATGTTTTACTTTACATGCAATGAATCTAAAATATATGAAAGTTTCACTTTTTGAAATAACTTACAAGAAAAAATTAACTTTTTCATCACATTCTAATTCATTGAGATGCACCTGTACAGTGAAAAAAAATCACTTTTCATTACATGTAATTTTATTGTAAAATACTTATTTTTGAAGGTTTGCATTTTAATTTTACTTTTGTTATGCGTTTTTGTCAATTTTTATTAGCTGCTGTTTTTAATATGTTATAGTTTTTATTCATTTTTATTTCAGTTTTAGATATTTTCCTGTTTTTTATGGTTTTTGTTTTAGTTTTAGATAACTATAATGACAATGTCAAGTAGATATTAACATAATATCGCTTAATTAAACCCAACTAAAAGTGGTAAAATATAAACAGTAGGCATTCATAATAACAGAAACATTGTCACGTTATTTTTACAACCACAGCTGCTAGTTGTGAATTTAGCAGGATTTTTGTATGTGCATTATTTACTTTTTATACTTATACATTTGACAGTGTCACAGAGTCTACTATAAGTCACTATGGGATCATAAAAATCGGATTATTTCTAATCGAACAGAAATGTTTCTCTATAGACTTTGCCAACAAGCCAACAAAACAGGTAAATCATCATGTTATTTGTTAGAAATGCTAAATGTTGTATGTAACATGATATATAAAGGAAGTTAATGTTTACTCAATGAAGAAGCAAAATAAACCATGAGAAAGAGGGTCTTATCAGTGTGAATAGAAACCATGTTCATAAACTTCAATCTCTGCTCTTGATGCACCTGAGCAGAAGTTTCCTGTGCGTCTCATAAACGTATAGCAGTACAGAAACAGATGTGTGGAGTTGTTACCAGGGCATATGAAACATCAACCGAAAGCAGTGCAGAAAAATCCAGGTACAGATCTGGCTGTAAGGAATCCAGCACATGAGCTCTTCATTACTCTGACTCTTCCGGCTCGGCCAAAAAGAAAGCTTTGCTTTTGACTTTAGAGAGATTGCCTCCAAGTGAAGCAAAAGCCACTGGGGTTTTGACAGGCATCTTATTCTTGAAGAGCACTTCTGAGGTTTCTCTTAACTCTTTTTCTTAGTCCTGCTTAGGCAATTTGTCTGCAAGTCTTTAAATATGCACAGTGTCATGCACATAAACTGCCAAATATACACTGTAAAATTAGCGTTTATTTATTTTTGACCAGTGTTACTTTAATATTATTTTTAGTAATATTTTCAATTAGTTTTTAATTTGACTTATATAGTTTTAGTCATTTTTTTGTTGTGCATTTTCAATTTGATTAGGTTTTTTATGTCCATAGTTTTATTATTTTTATTTCAGTTGTGGTTTCAGTTATTTTAGTACATCAAGTTAAACTAAATGTAAATGAGAAATGTTGCCAACTTTATAAGTTATATATTTTATTTTATTTGATTGTATAAGTTTATTTTATTTCAAGTGACGTTTTTTTTTTAATGGTTTTAGTTTTTAATTATAATAATTAGTTAGTAACAATAGTTATATAAGTATATAATAAAAGCAGAAAATTAAGGTAAATAATTGTATTGTGTAACTGTAATTTTATTTATAATTAATTATAAAAAAGCGTGATAATATTATTTAATTTCATAGTGTTAGCTGTAAAATTCGCTTTAGGAAGACAAAAGAGTCATTTTAGTACAACAACGTGTTAAAAATGACATTTCTATCGCAGAATGCTAAACAAATGACACCATGGTGGGAATTTTCATGTATTTCACGTACAAATATTATTTAATTTTTGTTTTCCTTACAAAAGCAGTTTATCACAACTTGTTTTATTTTAGTCTTTTAACAGCCTGCATGTTTTAAAATTTCTTCTTATTAGTTTAACAAAGCAAAGCACTTTAAAAAAAAAAAAGAAAAAGAAAAGTACAACCCCTTGTTGGGAATTGTTGGCACAGAAGAAAAATCTGATACTTTACAGCAATGTAGCCCGAGTCAGTACTGACCCACTTGAGCCAGCATATGAATATGTATATTACACCCTCTGCTGAGTGAGAGCAGTTGAGGACACTTGATTTCAGGAAGGGGGTCTGCAGCTACTTCCACTGCCCTCCTGCTATGTAATTGTCAGAGCCTATCATTGCGTGCTGGGTCGGGCTCACACAAGAGGTCACGGGAACCCCCCTCTCCAAAGGGGGCCAATTAACTCTTGTCACATTAAAGTTGGCATGTCATCTACACATTACTATATTGCTGCTGACTGCACTGTTAACACCTGATTCACACATTGCATTGTGTTCAAACAGGGGCTTTGCATAACAAACAGATGGGCCTGACTGTGAAAAATTAACAGTTGCGCTGAACGCACACAATATTTTTGTGTGCAATCTTGAGAAAACGGCAGAATAAATCTGTATGCATATTGTGAAACACTGGACCACCTGTGCAAAGAGATGAGGATTTATGCGTAATACAATATGCCTGGTATCGCTTTACATGTCAGACAGATGGTATTTTCCTGTCTAAGTGGGATGTTCTTGGCCTGAATAAGTGTCATTGGGGACTGAGAAAAGTTTGTAAAAGTCTTCTGCATTTTCAAACTCATTTAATTAATTATTATATTATTCTACAGCCACAATCTCTCATACATCCGGATCACACATATTGGTTTTGCACTAAAAAAATGCATATCTGCTGACCCCGTAGGTTGTCCATTTCAGCTAACTCAGACCTCTTTCTTGAGTCTGAAGTGTTTTCGGTGTTTGTATGTGTCTGCCAAACGGCTAACCGCACAGAGGCAGTAAAAATCTGGAGAAGAGAGATAAGCTTTCAGCTGAAATACTTGCTGCAAGCATTTCATCCAAAAAGCATTATCTTCAGACCATTTAGCCAGATTAAAGGTCTTTTCAATTATAATCAACCCCTCTAACATCTTTCCACAGCTTGACTCGGTAGCACATACATCTGGTTCACAAAATCATCCATTCTGACCATGTGCAGTTAAAGCTTTATTCTTTTAGGCATTATATATCAAATAAGTCTATTTGTGTCGAGGTGCGACAATATGAAGTGGTGAATCAAATGAAGTAAGAATCTTTCAAATTTCATAAAACAGTTATTATCGTGGATGAAAAAAAAAATCGCAATAATCACCTGCGGTAATCTGTCACTCTGCACCTATTGGCTGTTTTACTCAGCAGCTGTTTTATTTCACAGCATTTCAATGGCGACAACAGAAGCATAGCCTGCAAAAAGGAATATGATCATAAAGCCTCACAATGCAATTTGATGGAGGTTTGGACACAGCTATAAATAATTCAGCGCTTGATTTCTCCCCTGCAGCTAGACCTCTCATGACGACTCTCAGCACCAAACACACAGCGGAGGCTTCAAAACCACCTCTCCACACCTGTCACCAACAACACCTCACTGAGACGCTCCTTCCACTCGCGCTGGAGGACAGATGTGTCCATATGACTGACTTAATAAAGAGTCATGAATCATAACTTCATGCCTGTATGAATTTCTCCTGGTTATTTTAAATGGCTAATGGTAGGCAGACCAATTCTCCAGCTCTATTCGATGATGCTATAATGACACAAAAAATACACCAAGTTAAAAAATCTAACAAGTGAAAGCTAAATCTTATGGGAAAAAATAGTGAAAAGAATAGTTCACCCCAAAATGAAACCTCAACCTCAGGCCATCCAAGATGCAAGTGTGTTTGTTTCTTCATCGGAACTGATTTGGAGAAATGTAGCATTGCATCACTTGCTCACCAACGAATCCTCTGCAGTGAATGGGTGCCGTCATAATGAGAGTCCAAACAGCTGATAAAAACATCACAATAATCCACAAGTAATCTACACCACTCCAGTCCATCAATTAGTGCAGTGACGTGGAAAACTGCATGTTTTTTGTAAGAAACAAATTCATCATTAAGGCATTTTAGCTTTAACTTTCTGGCCATGATCTAGAATAATATTTCCTCCATAAAGTTAATCTCCTGTACATCAAAATAACCTACATATTTGTTTAGAATAGTTTTTGGACTGTAATCACTTGTAAATGGTGTTTGACTTGTGCATATTTCTCACCTGTTTGCAACTTTTTCACTGGAGAAGGCAATATTATGGATAGAGGACTCAAACATTAGCCAGAAGCAATGGTTTGAAGGTTTAAAAAAGTCGTAATAATGGATTTGTTTCTTACAAACATACAGCTTTTCGCTTCACAAGATGTTATTTGATGGATTGGAGTGGTGTGGATTATTGTTATGTTTTTGTCAGCTGTTTGGACTCTCATTCTGACGGCACCCATTCACTGCAGAGGATCCACTGGTGAGCAAGTGATGTAATGCTACATTTCTCCAAATCTGTTCTGATGAAGAAACAAACTCACCTACATCTTGAATGGCCTGAGGGTGAATACTTTTTTTGGCAAATTTTAATGTCTGGGTGAACTATTCCTTTAAATATTCTCCACAATAATCACACATACACATGATTCATGAATATGCACTTATGACACTTGTAGTAAAACCAATCAAGAAAAATGGTGCATATACTGTACTTTTCTTTTGCAAAGTTGCATGACAGTAAACATAAAGCAGCATACACAATCTAAATCAAGTTTTTACACATTTTTTGAAGCAGAAAAAATGTGATCTTATCTGCTCCAGTACTATACATCCATTCTCTCTCTCACTCCTTTTAACTCTTCTTCCACTCTCAGTCTCTCAGAGACAGCACATGAATAATGGTCAAGGGTTAGGCCTAATTCCCATTCTTGCCTGGGGCGGAAAGTAAGAAGCAGTAATGTGCATTTTCTGCGTCCAATCATGGGGAATTTTTTTGAAAGCGCGAGTTACTGTCTCATGCGTATAAGAATAACAGCGCTGCATGCAAAAGCCATTTCAACAGCTCCAAGCATAATTACTGTAAAATTGAAGTATCAGGTTTTCAGACTTTAACCTCATGAGAACTGATTATAAACTAAATTTCATATTGATGACATTCTTAAACCATCCTACATTAAAATATTACATTACTTAAGTTTAGGGTGTTAGCAATCCCAGATAAGAACATGAATAAATGAACAAATGTGTATGTGATCAAATAAACTTCCGCCAGCATTAATAAGATTTTTATTTTAGTGGATTTTAGTGTTTCACTCAAAAATTGCTAGTAAATTTCACAAATAATTACAAAGGCAAATAACATTGAATTAAACATGAAGGCTGAATTAGTATTTTCTTACAAAATATACTCAAGAAATCTGTTTTGTTTATAAATTTGAGAAGATATTACAGTGTATTTCACTGCACAAATTAACCTCCAAAATGACTACTATATCAGTTAACATTCACAGTAATGAAAAATGCATGTTAATATCTGTCTCCTTGTTTAAGTAACACATTAAAGAACTGGAAGATAAAATTAAGAGGTTAATTTCTAGTGTTATTTTGACATTTGCATGGAGTCCATTTCAACAGAATATGATTACAGAATTATTTGGTACTATACTATATATGCTGTCTGTTTGCTCATGCTACTTAATCAAAATATTAGATATTTCCTACATTGTTATTCTGTTTAATTTAGAACTGTACATTTAGACGTTTTAAGGAATAACATTTGAAGAATTACATAAGCCAATACAATGTACAGTAAGAGCATATAGAGGGAATGAGCTGTATTTACCAGGCAACGCTACATACTGTACTGGAGCTCAAGGCAACTGTAGGATCAGATACTGGTTTCTCACACAATGCATCAGAGAAGACCTCTGAAGCTCAACCCCACTATCAGAAAAGCTCAACAGTAGGATCATGCACCCCATTCAGCTGTTTTCGGCCTTGCCCTCCACCGGTACACAATGCAATCATGCAGTCCATCAGCTGACAGATTCATCAATTGCTGCACCTGCGCATACTGTCGTCTCTCTCTCTCTCTCTCTCTTTCCCTCATCATGCACGTCGCGCGCGCTTCTGTCTCTACGGCTAACCCGAAAACGCACAAGGCATCTCAAAGCACCTGGCAGCTGCAGGCAGCTCACATTTCACTCGCCCTTTTCTCACAAACATGGAGCTGAAACTGGCAGATCACGCCTTACCCTGCGTGCCCAACCCTCTCCATCGCCGAGTTTGCACCATGGCAGCGTTCAGCAACATGCAGCATTCAACGGCAACAGCGCGCCGACTCTGAACAAACGGATGGAGAAAAGAGAGCATGCGAGGAGCGAACATTTACAAACCTCCGCGATATGAGAGAGCAAGGTGGTGGCTCTGTGGTCCTGACTGCTTTGAATTCAGCGTCTGATGTGTGCTGCTCCGTATCGAATCGCCCCCTCCCTCACTCCCTCCCTGCTCTCTTGTCAGATTCTCCCGCGCCCGCCCCTCTTCCACCCTCTGCCATCAAGAACCGCTGCTACAGCGTTATGAGGAGGTTTGAAAGCCCCCAAAGGAAGTCCAAAAATGTGCGGACTGTTATTTTTAAATACAAGCATGCGTACGCTTTTCAAATGTTTCCGTAAACACCAAAGTTCCATTTAGAAGTTAGTCAGAGCGCGTCGCCGAGCATACGCCAGCGAACCGGAGGAGGTAGTCATAGCAACAGAACGCCGCTACCGCACTTCTGGATGCGGTAAGTCGCCGGAACGCAAGTACTGTCATTTTAATTATACACGCTGACATCCCAAGTATATACTGATGAATCTAACATTCACTTCAATGGTATGGATCCTTTCAACTGATTTCCTATTGAACTGTCACCAACTGAACTGCAGGGGTAAAACTTTAAAATATAGCGAAACGCGATCATAATGCAACAATGTTTCCATCTAACATATAGGCTAATAAAATATGCCATTTTATTTGTTCACTGTAAATATTTTATTTGCAAACATCATACTTTTTTTGCTTATTTCAGTTAGGCCCAGTTTCATAGACAGGGTTTAGCCTAAGCCAGGATTAGGCTATAGTTCAACTATGACATTTAAAGGAACACTCCACTTTTTTTGGAAATAGGCTCATTCTCCAACTCCCCCAGAGTTAATAAGTTGAGTTTTACCGTTTTTGAATCCATTCAGCCGATCTCCGGATCTGGCGATAGCACTTTTAGCATAGCTTAGCATAGATCATTGAATCCTATTAGACCAATAGCATTGCGTTCAAAAACGATCAAAGAGTTTTGATAGTTTTCCTATTTAAAACTTGACTCTTCTGTAGTTATATCGTGTACTAAGACCGGAAGAAAATGAAAAGTTGCGATTTTCTAGGCCGATATGATTAGGAACTATACTCTGATTCCGGCGTAATAATCAAGGAACTTTGCTGCCGTAACATGGCGGCAGCAGGTGCAGTGATATTACGCAGCGCCTGAAAGTAGTCCCCAGCTAGGTAACTAGTTATAATATAGCTGGGGACTACTTTCAGGCGCTACATAATATCACTGCGGCTGCTGCGGCCATGTTACGGCAGCAAAATTCCTTGATTATTACGCAGGACTGGGAGCATAGTTCCTAATCATATCGACCTAGAAAATCGCAACTTTTCATTTTCTGCCGGTCTTAGTACACGATAGAACTACAGAAGAGTCAAGTTTTAAATAGGAAAACTATCGAAACTCTTTGATCATTTTTGAACGCGATGCTACTGGTCTAATTGGATTCAATGATCTATGCTAAGCTATGCTAAAAGTGCTATCGCCAGACCCGGAGATCGGCTGAATGGATTCAAAAACGGTAAAACTCAACTTATTAACTCTGGGGGAGTTGGAGATTGAGCCTATTTCCAAAAAAAGTGGAGTGTTCCTTTAAGAATTTTTTATAAACATGCCTTAGAAAAAAAGCATAACTTGTGTACATCTTAAGACAAAACAAAGGCACTGACCTGTTTTAAGAATAGTCAGTGCAAGTTGAAACAGCTCAATTTAACAGCTCAATTTAACAGTTAGTTGAAACAGCTCAATTTAACATTTTAGTCTAGGACTAGGGTTAAGCCTTGTCTGTGAAATCGTGGGTTAATGTCATAAAACTAGGGAGTTAAGCCAGTAGAAGTACTGGCAGTGTCGCGTAAACATGACACTGACTGAAGGCTCGCAAAACGCGGAGGAACAGACAAAAGACTCGACTGTGTGAGTCATTTATGTTGGAACCGCTCTGATTGATTTAAACTCAAAATCAATTCACTAGTAAAAACAGATCAAACAGCCATTCATTTTCGAATTTCGACAACGCTTGTAAACATTATAAAAAGCATGTAGCTGAAACACTTTTTCGAAGCGCTCCACTCGGATTGTGTATCGGGAATCATTTGATTCAGATTGGGACTTCAAAGCGCTTATCGCAAATCATTTGATTTAGATTGGAACTTTGGAGCATGTTTGTGAATCTTTTGATTTGTATGTCGGAAGTTTGGATCGAGCAGGTTTGCGAATTATTTCACAAATTGAAAGATTCATGATACACTCTATGAAGTCCCAATTCGGTGCGGATTCGCAAATCTTTTAATTCAGACCGGAACTTCGGAGCACGAATCATTTGATTTAGGCTAGATCAGAACTTTTAGCTGATTTGTGAATCATTATACATTTCAGGACTTCGGAGCGCATATCGCAAATCATTTGATTCAGATCGGGATTTCGGAGCGCGGAGCGTGAATCATTTGATCCAGATCGGGACTTCGGAGTACGGAGCGTGAATCATTTGATTTAGATCGGGACTTCGGAGCGTGGAGCGTGAATCATTTGATTCAGATCGGGACTTCGGAGCGCAGAGCGTGAATTATTTGATTTAGATCGGGACTTCGGAGCGGGTTTGCAAATCATTTGATTTAGATCAGGACTTTGGAGCGCGGAGCGTGAATCGTTTGATTTAGATCAGGACTTCGGAGCGCAGAGCGTGAATCATTTGATTCAGATCGGGACTTCGGAGCGCAGAGCGTGAATCATTTGATTTAGATCGGGACTTCGGTGCGGGTTTGCAAATCATTTGATTTAGATCGGGACTTTGGAGCATGGAGCGTGAATCATTTGATTTAGATCGGGACTTCGGAGCGCAGAGCGTGAATCATTTGATTTAGATCGGGACTTCGGAGCACAGAGCGTGAATAATTTGATTCAGATCGGGACTTCTGAGCGGGTTTGCAAATCATTTGATTTAGATCGGGACTTTGGAGCGCGGAGCGTGAATCATTTGATTTAGATCAGGACTTCGGAGCGCAGAGCGTGAATCATTTGATTTAGATCAGGACTTCGGAGCGCGGAGCGTGAATCATTTGATTTAGATCGGGACTTCGGAGCGCAGAGCGTGAATCATTTGATTTAGATCGGGACTTCGGAGCGCGGAGTGTGAATCATTTGATTTAGATCGGGACTTTGGAGCAAAGAGCGTGAATCATTTGATTTAGATCGGGACTTTGGAGCACAGAGCGTGAATCATTTGATTCAGATTGGGACTTCGGAGCGCAGAGCGTGAATCATTTGATTTAGATCGGGACTTCGGAGCACAGAGCGTGAATCATTTGATTCAGATCGGGACTTCGGAGCGCAGAGCGTGAATCATTTGATTTAGATCGGGACTTCGGAGCGGGTTTGCAAATCATTTGATTTAGATCGGGACTTCGGAGCGGGTTTGCAAATCATTTGATTTAGATTGGGACTTTGTAGCGCAGAGCGTGAATCATTTGATTCAGATCGGGACTTCGGAGCACAGAGCGTGAATCATTTGATTTAGATCGGGACTTCGGAGCACAGAGCGTGAATCATTTGATTTAGATCGGGACTTCGGAGCACAGAGCGTGAATCATTTGATTTAGATCGGGACTTCGGAGCACAGAGCGTGAATCATTTGATTCATATCGGGACTTCGGAGCGCAGAGCGTGAATCATTTGATTTAGATCGGGACTTCGGAGCGGGTTTGCAAATCATTTGATTTAGATCGGGACTTCGGAGCGGGTTTGCAAATCATTTGATTTAGATTGGGACTTTGTAGCGCAGAGCGTGAATCATTTGATTCAGATCGGGACTTCGGAGCACAGAGCGTGAATCATTTGATTTAGATCGGGACTTCGGAGCACAGAGCGTGAATCATTTGATTTAGATCGGGACTTCGGAGCACAGAGCGTGAATCATTTGATTTAGATCGGGACTTCGGAGCACAGAGCGTGAATCATTTGATTCAGATCGGGACTTCGGAGCGCAGAGCGTGAATCATTTGATTTAGATCGGGACTTCGGAGCACAGAGCGTGAATCATTTGATTTAGATCGGGACTTCGGAGCACAGAGCGTGAATCATTTGATTCAGATCGGGACTTCGGAGCGCAGAGCGTGAATCATTTGATTTAGATCGGGACTTCGGAGCGCAGAGCGTGAATCATTTATGGACTTCAAGCGATATAGGGAAAAAAAATTCTGATTTCTTTCTTTTTTTATTAAACAGTACAAAACATCAAACCATTAAGGATTTTGCAAAACCAAAAGAAAGAAGGTGTCAATGGTGTCAATCACTGCAATTTCGAGAGCGAGTTCTGTTTCATACACACAAGAAACGATCATTGAGGATTCACTCTCATATTTAAATGCTGTTGTCACTCCTGAAACCTTACAGTGTTGACATGGTGATAGTTCCTCTGGGTAACACTTTGCTGTTGTTTTATTAACTTGTCTTTAGGCACATGCCCACTCTCACTGTACAACACACAAACAAAAGTGCTGAAAGTGTGTTGAACACAAACAATACACAATCACAAATGATAATGTTCTGTGACACTATCTATCAGCAACGTGGCATTATGTGCATTCGGCTATTTTAGACTTTACATGGCAGTGTTTTTCCGTTCTGAAGGTCGGCAGGATCTTGCTGTAAGTGCTGTGTACAGTGATTACTGATCGCTCATTACCTCCTGTACATAGAGCTGAACAAATATTACTGACAGGTGCTCAGGCTACACTGAACAGCACAATCAGTCCAAACAAAGCAGAACATCATGCAGCCATATGGGGTCTGATTAGAGATCTGCACCATTTATGACATCACGTCTGCAACAAGAGAACAATGAAGTTTAGGGAGCCGCAATGAAATCATCGTCCTAATATGTCACAGAGTGAGCCGTGTGGGAGCCTTTAGAGATAAAATCCATACTGAAGGATGCTCTGCTATTATGTGACCAAAACAGATTCATATCATGGTCAAACTGCAGGACACGACCTTTCTGGAAATGTGTCAGAGTGCATGAGGGAGACGGGAGAAGAAGAAAAATAAACTGCTGTTATAGAAAAAAACAGGTATTACTTTATGTATGGAAATATCTAATAGTCAGTAAGGGTATGAAAGAATAATTACAATTTTATTTAGTAATTTTTTATTTCTTAGTATTGTTACAATTTTATACAGCTTACTGTGTATATAAATATATAAATAGCTGGAAAATGATGTAGAGCTCGTTTCAGCTTATAGAGTTTTCTTTTACGCCATAATAAAATAACAAATAAAATTTAAAAATGAAATGAACAATACATGCAAATTTGCAAGTGTCCTGGGATAGCAAGGGTGTAGAGCTCATTTCAAGTTTTCTTACAACACCACCACCACCACCTCCACCATCACCAACAACAACAATAATAATAATAATAAAATAAAATATAGCAATGTAACAAATAAAATAAATGTAATCTTAAAGAAAGAAAAGATACCAAAATAATCATTAAATAATCAATATAGTTACATACATAATGTGTTCATTTACAATGTACAAATGCAATTAGCAATGTATGATTTTTTTTAATGGAATTCCAAAATATAAACCAAGGGACATATGTGTAGGAGGCAGTACTGAGTTGATAAAACGTAATATGACTGCATTCTCTAAAACAAATTTATTATTGCCAATTTAACATCATTATCAAGGACAACACTAATAATGAGCATTGTAGTTTGAGACTGTGTACAGATGTGTATTCACTGTTCAATAAACAACTAAATGGAATTGAATTAAGCAAGCTACCGTATGACGCTTTTGAATGTCTGTAGAGAAATTAGATTAAGAGAAAGTTCCATGTCTTATTTGGACAGATTAATGTCACCTGTGCATTCGGCCAACACCAACACCAATTTGTCCAGAGCTCCAGGTTAACAGCTTGTGGCTCAGTGGACAAATGTTCAGAGACCTGTCTAAAAGCTGTTTCCATCCAGCAAGCAAACAAGCAAACAAGCAAACAAATAAATATATAGGAGGGTGAAAGGATGTAAGTTTAGTACAGGTATGTATGAAAATCTTTTTCATTCTGCATTTTATTTGCATACTTCAGATACTTAAATGTGTTATGAATGATGATAATAATAATGCCTAAATAGATACATTTTTATTGGTTGGCAGTTGCTAAGGATTTGTTTGTTGCCAGTTGCTGGGCTGTTCCAATAATTAGTTTAATTAAATATTTATAAAACAATATATAAAATATATCTAAAACAGTTCAAAGTAGTTATATGCAATAATTAGTTTTATTTAATATTTAAATAATAATAACAAATATAAATTATATCTAAGTAAAATTTGATCATTTAATTAAAATAATTTTCAAATTTATATAAATAAAATAAAGTAATTATCTTTTGTAATTACAGTTTTAAGTTTTCACTGAATGTTTATGAAGGTTTACACTTTTTATTACCAATGAATTTATATGAATTGTCTAGAAATTTGTGATTACAAGAGTTTGTTATTATTTGTCTCACAAATGACAATTTGATATAACATCTTATTATAATTTCACATAACTAGAAATAAAAAAATATGCATTATTCTAAAAATGTTATAGCCTATGTGTTATTATTGTCACTACTAGTACACCAATAAAGACAAATGCAAATGAGGATAGCAGTTAAATATGTTGTGCTACAGGCTTTTTAAATTGCTATCAAAGAACAGCATATGGCATGCACATTTCTTTTCACCCAACAACAAACGTGCAATAAAACATAATTCATGATGCACATGAACAGCCCACATGTATCTCATCACCAATCAAACCTGTCAAAAACATGCAACGTATTGCTTTAAAGCTGGACTTTGTGTGCTCACCATCTAGAAATCAGTCACGACAGAAAATGATATTTACATGATGGTCTGATATCTCACACCTCTTTCGTACAAAAGCCTGGGGGGAAAAAAAAACAGCCATTATTCAGCTGATAGTGATGAGCAGGGCATCCATCTTCATTAGCCTGTTTCTCATCAGATTTAGTGACATGTGAAGTATTCAACATTCATTCACACAAATAAATGAACAAGATAAACAACAAAACAGATCAAATCTCCACTGCATATGGAGAACCCACATCTGACTCATCATTTAATCCAAAGATATGAATATTTCAAAGCAAGGGCCGCAGTCTGTCAAGAGCTGTTTTTAATTGCCATTTTTGTCATTATTCTATCTATGGGTTTCACTTTTGATACATTAAACTTTACTTTCTCTTTTAGTGTGCACACAGCTAAATCTAAACAATGAACAGATGAACATGGATAGATTGATGGATCCCTTTTTAATATAGGGACACAATATACAAAACAGTATATAATAGCGTATAATTACTGAGGCACCACTAAAAGGGTTTTTGGCATCATCCTTCTGTTTTGCTTGTGGCTTGTAGAGGAAAGCAGCGCTGGTTTTCAGTGGAGGCCGCTCAGCTGCAGCGAGGGAGACACAATCACACTGGTGCTTTAGATGCTGCCCGTGTCCTCAGCTGTTTTCACTTAAACCTCATCTATCACTCCACTGGCTGTATATAAAAGCAGGAGACCTTTTGCTGCATCTGTGAGAAATCTGGCACTGTGTTCGAAAGGGCAGGTCATGTTTAAAGCAAGCTGTTTAAATGCGACTGAAACGTGATTTTAGGATGTGCTGGGTAGTAACAGATTACATGTAATTTGGATTAAGTAATCACATTCCTAGAGTATATTACATTTTAAAATAGTCATAATTAGATTACAGTTACTTTTTATGGATTATGGATAGCTATGACTATATTCAGAAATGTTATGTAAATAAATTTGCAAACCATACTTGGGAGAAAAAAAGCCCCTTAAAATAAAATATTTACTTGAAATATCTCTGAGGAAGTTAATATTTCAAATAATTTAACAACACATTCACTTTCACAGTTCTCTGATGTCAGTTAATGGTCACTTTGACATGCAGGTAGACAACATGCAATGCTGTTTAGGTTTATATCAATTCAAACCCCCCCTGCAGTTCTCACATTAAGCCCAGTTTGGGAAACCCTGGTGTAATTTTGTTTAATGAATTTTATATGTTGACATAAAAAATGGAATGTGTTATCTTTCTCTTTGCTTTTTTATATCAATACAATGTAAAAAAAAAAAAAAAAAAAAAAAAAAAAAGATAAAGTTGAGCCAACCTTTAAGGCAACCATCTTCAGCAGATTTTTGAGATTACTCAGTTTATTTTTGTGGATAATTCTCAAATTTTTGTTGTATAAACTTAAAACAACAAGTTGAGAAAACTCAAAAATCTGCTGAAGCTGGTCGCCTTAAAAAAAAAATTATTTTCTTTTTTTTTTTTCTTTTTTTTTTTTTACAGTGTATGGTATGTTTAATGGTAAGTTTAAAACATGTTTGATAAAAAGTAATGTAAAAGTAATCTAAAAAGTTGTCAGAATATATTACCTAAAATGAGTAACCTAGATTGCAGCTCTAAAGTTTTCATCATGTAATCAGTGACAGACAACAAATTATAAGTAATCTACCCAGCACTGATGTTAGGTCAATATCCTTTAAAATCATCGTGATCAGTGATTTTAATTGATATTTCATGTAGCTATATAAGTATTTTTTATTTATTTCCCTGCAGTGCCAAATTCTTTAAGGTAAAAAACATTGTTTCTGAACAAGGGCTGTCATTTTTTCAGCCATATACTGAAGACCCCTCAACAATGCAATGTAGAAAAGGCTGGTCTCAAATGTTTGTTTTAGATACAGTGTCACCATCTAGTGGAAAAACAATTTCTTAACATTTCCATAATGTCACTACTGATTTTCCTGACTTAATGATACAGCGCCATCTAGTGTATCAGAAGCATCTTTGTATCTTTCATTTTTATATACAGGGGACAGAAAAATAATATGAACACCCATTATTATAAGGGTTAATATCATTTGTGGAAGTAAAAAACAGAAAAAAACAAACAAATTTTGCAATTATATATATATATATATATATATATATATATATATATATATATATATATATATATATATATATATCAATTTCATATGTGTGTATTATACATATATTCTATATTCTATATATATATATATATATATATATATATATATATATATATAATTTTGCAATTATATATATATATATATATATATATATATATATATATATATCAATTTCATATGTGTGTATTATACATATATTCTACATACGTATATATTCTCTAGGCTCAGATTGTATATCAGTGTAGTATGAGTTATGTTAAGCAGTCTTTAGTAAAAGCCATGAGTGAAATGTTAGACTTTCAAAAAGGACAAATCATTGGAGGCCATTTAGTATGGGCATCTGTAACTTTAACAGTCCAATTGTTTGGTGTTTTTTTTAAAAAAAAAGCACTCTTTATGATTAATACTGTATATACACCAAGCATAGAAAAATGAATCAACGAAGTGGGCGAAAATCAAAAGTGAATGATAGGGACCATTGAACACTAAAGAACAACAAACAACAGAACTACAGCAGCAAACCTCAGTATTCACCTTAATGACCCTGTCTCCACAAAACCACACAAAACCAACACCAGAATTGCTAAAACTAATCACAGATCGCAATGATAAAATACTAAAAATATGGTGTCATGATCATAAAACCTGGACCGTTTTGAGCACCAAGATGAACATTCAAATGGAGACTATTTAAAAGTTGTATGAATCTATTCTGAGAAGGTTGGAGGTTGTATTAACAGCAAATGGTGGCAAAACACCTTCATAATGAAATGCTGCCTATTTCCCAGGTGTTCACATTATTTGTCCAACCCATGTACTTTTTACATCTTTTCTTGAGCTGATATTCCAATTTCCATAATAAGCAGATAATAAGGATCTGAAATATTAAGGACGTGAACTGTTTTCAAAGGCAGTGTTTTCAAAACTTCTATCTTGAAAGATACTTCTACAAAAATAAAAGCTCATTAAAATTCATCAAGTAAAACACATCAGTATTAGTTTGAAATTGATTTATACAAACGAGCAGACACTTCAGTATATCATTTGATTTATTCACATATTTGAAAAATATTGCATAAGCAGATAATCATTTTAAAGGCACATTGCACTGACAGCCTACTGAACTTATTTAAAAAGTAGATAAAAACTCATTCAAGCACAGGCTAATGGTTTGTTAGCCAATAATGCATAAATGTGACCAATCGCACATGCTGAATACATATACACGTGTATGTGCACAATAGAATTTAGTGTATCATTCTCATGCAGGTGATGCATAATCATATATTAAAATACTGTATCTGAGTAAAATATTTTCAAAATAAGTACCTATTTTCTTAATATAAGAAAAACCTAAAAGCTTCACTGATACCCTTCATTGTATCAACAATGAACTCACATGTAAGTCTCTACATGCCATAAAAATCATGAACCCTCTAAAATTGTTTCCGGGAGCAGAATGAGTCTGTGTTAGAAACTGCGGAAAAACTGGAGGGAAAGCTCGTAACCAAGAAACATGGTTGCACACATTGGAAATCCTCTGATAGCATTGACAGTCGCTCCACGAAAGAAAACCTGTATTAGACATGGATAGTAAAGTAGGGAAAAAAGAACAAAAGCATCAGTATTACACTCATATTTCACAAAACTCTGAATCAGCATATTAGAGTTGTTTTTAACTTATAGAAGGCCTTTATAAACTGTGTAGTGATATATATATATATATATATATACACAGTATCTCACTGAAGTGAGTACACCTCTCACATTTTTGTAAATATTTTATAATATCTTTTCATGTGACAACACTGAAGAAATTACACATTGCTACAATGTAAAGTAGTGAGTGCACAGCTTGTATAACGGTGCAATTTTGCTTTAACATTAACGTCTAAACCGCTGACCAGAAAAGTGAGTACACCCCTAAGTGAAAATATCCAAATTGGGCCCAAAGTGTCAATATTTTGTGTGGCCACCATTATTTTCCAGCACTGCCTTAACCCTCTTGGGCCTGGAGTCCACCAGAGCTTCACAGGTTGCCACTGGAGTCCTCTTCCACTCCACGGAGCTGGTGGATGTTAGAGACCTTGCGCTCCTCCACCTTCCGTTTAAGGATGCCCCACAGATGCTCAATAGGGTTTAGGTCTGGAGACATGCTTGGCCAGTCCATCACCTTTACCCTCAGCTTCTTTAGCAAGGCAGTGGTCATCTTGGAGGTGTGTTTGGGGTCGTTATCATGTTGGAATAGAAGGGAGGGGATCATGCTCTGCTTCAGTATGTCACAGTACATGTTGGCATTCATGGTTCCCTCAATGAAGTGTAGCTCCCCAGTGCTGGCAGCACTCATGCAGCCCCAGACCATGACACTCCCACCACCATGCTTGACTTCAGGCAAGACACACTTCAACTCCTCACCTGGTTACCGCCACACACGCTTGACACCATCTGAACCAAATAAGTTTATCTTGGTCTCATCAGACCACAGGACATGGTTCCAGTAATGCATGTTCTTAGTCTGCTTGTCTTCAGCAAGCTGTTTGCGGGCTTTCTTGTGCACCATCTTTAAAAGAGGCTTCCTTCTGGGAAGACAGCCATGCAGACCAATTTGATGCAGTGTGCGGAGTATGGTCTGAGCACTGACAGGCTGACCCCTCACCCCTTCAACCTCTGCAACACTGCTGGCAGCACTTATACGTCTATTTCCCAAACACAACCTCTGGATATGACGCTGAGCACGTGTACTCAACTTCTTTGGTCGACCATGGCGAGGCCTGTTCTGAGTGGAACCTGTCCTGTTAAACCGCTGTATGGTCTTGGCCACCGTGCTGCAGCTCAGTTTCAGGGTCTTGGCAATCTTCTTATAGCCTACGCCATCTTTATGCAGAGAATTCAATACATTTTTTCAGATCCTCAGAGAGTTCTTTGCCATGAGGTGCCATGTTGAACTTCCAGTGACCAGTATGAGAGAGTGAGAGCGATAACACCAAATTTAACACATCTGCTCCCCATTCACACCTGAGACCTTGTAACACTAACGAGTCACATGACACCGGGGAGAGAAAATGGCTAATTGGGCCCAATTTGGACATTTTCACTTAGGGGTGTACTCACTTTTGTAGCCAATGGTTTAGACATTAATGGCTGTGTGTTGAGTTATTTTGAGGGGACAGCAAATTTACACTGTTATACAAGCTGTACACTCACTACTTTACATTGTAGCAAAGTGTCATTTGTTTGAAACCTTCCAGTTTTGAAACTGCATCCATCAGCAACTTACATGTATTCCCTCTGTCTTATAACTTTGCATGATGCAGTGCAGAATGCCCTTGTATTTCCTGTGCTGCATGGCATCCGCCTGCAACCGGCTTTTCACCACGTCTGTCGGTGTGGCGGTGACCCACGAGATGGATCCTGTGAAACAACAGCATAGAAACAAGTGAAATCTCATGTGAAGTATTCTGTGATCTTAAAATACCTGACTCCCAGTAGGGTCATATTTTGGTTAAACCAGGCCTTTCACGTCACACAACAACAGGAGGGAAATTTTTAATAGGAAGTACAGTGAGAAATTTCAAAACAATGCAGCCTCCCACTATCCTTCCCCAAACGTACACTTATTCATCAGTGCATGACTGCTGAGAAGTGGTTTGGTGTCATACAGAGGGTCTGACATAGCTTTTAAACAATTCAACACGTGTGCAAACAGACTGAAAAACACTACAAGTGCATCTGGTGTTTCTTTTGGTAAGCATCACATTCAGGCTGGAAAAGAATAGCTCTGTTAAACCTAGTAAACTGAATTTTATGCAAGGTTTATACTGCATTCTGAGATAAAATATGACCACATTTTACGACAGTATTAAATGTATCTTTTGTGAAGCCAATACTATAATGCATTATGACAAGCATAGAAAAAATGAAGGAGTAGTTCACCCAAAAATTAAAATGGGCTGAAAATACTCTATGTCAGACCATGCATGAGCAGTTTAGCATTCCATCACTTGCTCACCAATGTATCCTCTGCAGTGAATGGGTGCCGTCAGAATGAAAGTCCAAACAGCTGATAAAAACATCACAATAATCTGCAAGTAATCCACACCACTCCAGTCCATCAATTAGAGGCAATCAGAGGCAACAGTTTAAAGTTACAATGTCTTAATGATGGATTTGTTTCTTACAGACACACAGCTGATCACTTCAAGATGTTAATTGATGGACTGGAGTGGTGTAGATTATTGTGATGTTTTTATCAGCTGCTTGGACTCTCATTCTGACGGCACCCATTCACTGCAGAGGATCCATTGGCAGAGGTGGAAATTACAAATTACTAATTACAAACACTTTCGTAACAGTACTTGAGTACATTTTTACATTTTGTCTACTTTCTTGAGTATAATTAAATTGTGGTACTTTTACTTTTACTTGAGTAAAATAAAACTGAAGTATTCAACTTCGCAACATTTATTTTTCACCAAAAGTACAAAGTACAAAAAAAACCAAAAACAAAGACAAAGGAGCACCGATGGAGAAACAGAGCCAGCCGGTGTTTGATTGACACTTATGGAACTTCTGGGGTGGAGCCCTGCACTTCAGGCAAGGTCTGACTCAGGTAAAGATTTATCAAAACTTCCAGATCAGCTGGGGGGCTGGGCGTTCAAACCCCGCTTTGCTTTGACTGTAAATCACCGGCTTTGTCGTGAATCAGCATAGCGTTTCAGTCTTTTAGTGAATGTGAGCTATGCCAAGCCTCTGATTTTAAATCGTAATTTTGTCAGCTCCTGAAATGGGTCATACCGTTGATATTACCAGAGCACACAGCAGTATAAGTAAATAGAAATCGGTTGATAGAATTATTGCATGGATGGATCAAGAACAACGTAAGTGTCTACAATACATGCACACAGTTCAGTTGAATGGTAAAAATCGCCCTCTTTAACAGTGCAGTTAAACTAAATGTACGAAGCTAAAATAACCTCAAACTTAACAACAACATTGAAATAAGAGCGCATGCATTTTTTTGTGCATCTGGTCGATAGGTCAACCATGATTTATCTGTCAATCAGATGTATTTTGACCGGACGATTATTCATATCCAAAACGAGACAATGTGTACATGCAGTGCATGTCTCATTCATCCTCGAAGCCAGAGGGAGCTCTCACGCCTAAAGGCCAAAACGGCCTAGTAGAAGTAATAAATAATAACTTATGAAGTGTAGGAAATCCCTAATATGGACAAAGGCATCCTGCTATGGCTGTAGCTAAAAAAAAGGTCATTTCAGGTCATTTCCAAGTAATAAATATAATATATAAATAATGCAGTGCTAATTGACATACCATTTATTACAGTAAAGAAACTATTCTGTCTGTGTTTGTATAAGCAATCCTAAAATTGTCATTAGGAAAATACAGGGAAAAAATATTATAGAATACAAATGATTTGTTATGTCCAGCAGTGTATTTGATTTCTTAGCCAATTAAAAGACATAAGAAAAAATAAAGCTTGTCAATTTTTTTTACATTTCTGTCCCCCTCATTTCTGAAATGATGGCTACACCCCTGTGTGCAGTATAGAAAACAGAGCACAAGTCTGCTTGTGCTTGAATGGTTTAAAGTGTGCACAAAGGAATCAAAATTTTAATTTTATAATAAGTACACGATTCCTGACCTTAAGCATCCTATTCCAAAATTGGAATAGATTTTGGATTCCCAAGCCTAGTTATGGGTTAACATGTTAAATAAAATGCTCTTGTTTTGTCCTACCAAAAATGTGCCTGGAGTCCACCTTTGTTATTATAAAAACTACACTTTCAATGTGATTTTAAACCATTCAAGTCAAGAAGACTCACGGCTGTTTTCTGTGCTGCACACACATCCTTGTATTAGTGTTCTTTAGCCTGTTGATTTTCATTCATAGTATTTGGCTAACTATGAAATATTTTGCAATAAGATGATATCTAAGATATATTTATGAGACTAATATCATGTTTTGCACCAAAATCACTATATAACATCGGTTGTGTTTGAAACAGTTAGCTTCTGTGGTTCCATGTTGCTTCTTATAACAGTGAGACAGAAAATATATATTTTTTAATAAAATTCTATACTGTGATACAAGCTATGTCAATTAGCATTGCATTGCAATTGTGTGTTTATTGTCTTCCACGTTTCAACAGTCAAAGCATCTCTATCTGCATGTTATTCAGTTGTAGTGTTATCTGATGCATTTGTCCATATAAGGGATTTCCTAGGTCTCACTTGTGAAACAGACATTACAGTACATGGGTGTTAGGATTAGGGTTAACCCTGCTCCATAATGCTCAAATTGTCTCATTTTGGGTAAAAATAGAAAAATAATACTAAAGTACTTTGTAATGCAGTAATTTGAGTAGTTTTTCAGCAAAGTACTTTTTTAGTCTTACTTGAGTCGTAAGATTTTTTCAGTACTTTTACTTGTACTCAAGTAAATTATTCCTTAAGTAGCAATGCTACATTTCTCCAAAATGAAGAAGAAACAAATTTATCTACATCTCGGATTGCCTGAGAGTCAGTACATTTTCACCAAATTTTAATTTTTGGCTGAAATGTTCCTTTAAGGTGGCAGACCAAGTGAGAAAATGTTGATTACACATATAATCCATTAAATACCAAATGCAATCTATTTCAAATGGACTACTGTTGGACTCATGTTGTTAGCTTAGCAACGAGCTAACATAAAACTAATGAAAACAATTACAAGTTGAGTCTGTGCATTTGAAAGTGTATTAAATCAGTCACTTATTAGGTTCAAGTTTTGGAATAGGGCCCATGTCTCATTTACCTGCTAAACCTCCAGCTAGCCATATGCAGCAGGGATGGGGCGTGGCATTGCCATCAGGATTCAGCCAGTTACAGAATAACGTGTAGGGTATGAAGTACAGGGTGTAACCAGGTACATCTCGTAATATCATGGCTCCCGCGCCTCTGTAGAGCCCTTGAATTCCCTCATTCTGCAGGACGGTACTAATGCAGTGCAGTGGCCCTCTGTACAATGACTGGGACTGAATTCCCATCGACCGCAGAGGGACACTCCCATTCCCAGCAAGGTTAAAGTTCTCTGGAAATGCACAAAACAGTAAATGAGAAACACTCATTTATTATTTCCCTGGAAATGTTTGTCTTTGAGAAGCTTTCAGTAACCATTCTTCTAACATGAATATGTGCTGTCTGACTCCATGCATAACTACAGGGGGCTAAAATGTATTTATAGCCACGACTTACCTGCAAGAACAGGTTGGGTTTGCATCTGCAGTCTAATTTTGACAAGGTCAACAGGGGCGCCCATCCCCACTGAAACCAGACCAGTCAGCATGCTCGCTACAGTCAAGTCAAGCATGCTGCATGGGTGTCTGCCGTCACCATAACGATATCTGCTAATGAGACGCTGCGTGTTGCTGAAGAAGCCGAACACCATAGAGTTATAGAGGGTGATGCTGGCCAATGGAAAGGACAGTCCTTTGAAAAAGCCTGTAACCTGAGACAACACAAAAGAGAGATCGATTGTGTGCTTTTGCTTCCAATGAAAGGAAATACCTGTTTACACCAAAAAATTGGGTCATTCCCGATATGCAGTCTTGGGAGTATCGTCCCAAACCCTGTGATGAGGATATAGCCTGCTCATTATGTCTGAGAATAAGGGGGCTGGCTCCCTTATACAAATTTTGTCCCATGCCCTTTTTTATTGGTGGCTTTCATCAATTCTTCATATCTTGATATAACCTAATCTTGATATCTGTTGCAACCTAGAATTAAACTGCAGGTCTCGTCTGGCCAGAGGAGAACGGCACACTACTTCCCTTTTTTAATACTGTAACGCTGCTTTCACACAACCTGTATTGTAAAAAGTGCTATATAAATAACGGTGATATACAATGATATACAATATGATATACAATTCCTAAAAATAAAACCACATTATTATTTTCTAAGTAAAAATATAGGTGCTTTTTGATCATTTTCCTCCTTTTTGAGTGGATGTTGCCATTTTTGTTATTTCCCAGAGTTCTGAATTATTTTTTTACATGAAAAACTGGCAATTTATGAGGAAATATTCCATGTTTACTTGCAGTATTTTTAATTTTATCCAGCTAAAATGTTTTCTTTTGGAATATTTGTTATTTTATAATTGCTTTGGTCACACTTCAGTTTGGGGACCAATTCTTACTATTAACTACTATTTTGCCTCAGTAAACTCCTAATTTGCTGCTTATTAGTATGGTAGATGTTAAGTATGATAAAGGGATCTAAAATATGATCATGCAGAAAAGGGCATTAATATATGTTTTATAAGTACTAATAAACAGCCAATATGCTAGTAATATGTATGCTAATAAGCAACTAGTTAATAGTGAGAACTTGTCCCTGAACTAAAGTGTTATCATTGCTTTTCTGTCTTTAATATTGTTTCCATCTTATTGGTCTTGTGAAATATTCTTTTTAGGCAGCGGCTATTTGCACTAAGTGCAAATAGCATATTTTATTCGGAGTATCTATTTACATTTAGTTCAAATAGCCCGCCTTGTTGGCAGAAGCTATTTACACTAACTCCAACGTGTGATTGGGATAGTCAACATTATAAAAAACGTCATGAATCGTCAGCTCCAGTGGCGCAGATGTTAAAGCACGTCCAGTGGTCTTTTTGATGCTATTGACCTGGGAAATTACGGAAATAAACAAAAAGTTGAAAATAAAATATCGGGTAGGGTTAAGGTAGGTGTAGGGAGGGCTTTATTGTACCAATAAGGTGGCCTTCATTTAATCATTTGAATTAAAATTATAATTTACACTCAATATGTTATTATTGCATACTGTTTTATAATGTAAGACAATACTGAAGTGCAGATAATTGCCACTATTTGCAACAAGTAGTATAAATAGCAGAAATCCTGCTATTTTAACAGTGTAAATAGAATCTATAGCTATTTGCACTTAGTGTAAATAGCATATTGCTAAAAATACTGCTGTTTTCACTTAGTGTAAATAGAATCCATTGCTATTTGCACTTAGTGTAAATTGCCTATTTTCTTAGGGAGAGATGCTATTTACACTAAGTGCAAATAGCAATAGATTCTATTTACACTATGATAAAATAGCAATATTTTCTGCTATTTATACTACTTATTACAAATAGTGGCAATTATCTGCACCTCGGTATTGTAATATATTATAAAACAGTATGCAATAATTACATATTGAGTGTAAATTATGATTTTAATTCAAATTATTAAATGGATGCCACCTTATTGGGTCAATAAATCCCTCCTTACACCTACCCTAACCCTAACCGATACTTTATTTTCAACTTTTTGATTATTTCCTTCATTTTTATTGAAAATAAATGCATTTCCGATGCAATATGATATTTGAAAAGGGAGGAAAAAAAGTTCAGCAAAAGGTGGGTTCGAACTCGAGTCAATCACGTCAAGAAGCACACGCCTTCTACGCCACTGAAACGGATGACCAACGAGTCTTTTTTTTCAACCCGATCTCATGAAAGTGCGTATAAATAGTATGCCAAATAAAAATGAAAACTCATGGTATTGATACACAAAAATGGACTTATGCTATATATGCTACGCGATGGGTAGGATTAGGGTTGTGGGGTAGATGCGTATCATATGTACACGAAAACTGCATATCATATTCACGCCAACAAATTTCGTGTCATATGCACGCGAAAACTGCATATTATATGCACGCCAAACACGTTCGAATCATATGTACACCAAAGTTAATTTTTGTGTATCAATACCACGAGTTCTCGTTTTTATTTGACGTATTATTTATACGCATTTTCATGAGGTCAGGCTCCTTTTTTTTAGTGTTGACTGTCCCAGTCACACGTTGGTGGGCAGAGTTAGTGTAAATAGCCTCAGCCAACAATGAGGGCTATTTGCACTTAGTGTAAATAGACACTCCGTTCTTTTTATCTATCAAAAGACAGGTCCTTAATGACATCATCTTTGGTAGAAATTTATATGATATTAACAACATTTCAAATGATGAAAAATACTCCAAATGACTAACCAAAAACTAAGTGTCAATCTCTGAGTAAAGGAAGTAACTTCAGTCTTTATTAGGGGCCAAGCACTGAAGGTGCGATGGCATCTATTGTATCCGTTGGTGTTCTTTTTCTTCTTCTTCTTCTTCTTCTGCTCTTGAGTCTATGGCAGCCCATAGAACCGCTTGCGGGAAAGTTATGAACTTTGGCACACATATAGAGGACAGTCTCAACATTAACCAGAGCAAATTTGGACTCTCCAAGTCAAACTCTCTAGCGCCACCACTTGTCCAAAGTTTCACTCATGTTTATGCTAATAGCTTTTAAACCATAAGGCACAGAAGGAAAATTATTTTTTCCTCTGAATCCTTGGCTCATGCCGAGTCACATTTTTGCTATTTTTAATAGTTCTAAAAAACTACTTTTTGCCAAAATTGGCTCAGATCATCTTCAGACCATGCTGGCAAAAAGTAATGGAATTCAAGTTGCTTCATCAAACCATTCTCGAATAACACGCAAACGAATTTGATGAAAAGCACGCTAAAATGGATGTGAGGCTATACCTCTGCAACAGTTTGGCGTATTGAGATCAAACTTGGTGTGTGTTATAACAAGCATAACCTGAGGCTACCTGCAGTGTTTCAGCGCTGTGCCACCTAGTGGTCAGGAGATATGAAAAATGGCTATTTTTGCCTATAACTTCTAAATGGTTTGGCCAAAAATCACAAAACTGGTCTCTTTAGATTCGGTGGAGCAAAAAAAATAAATAAATAAAAAAAAGATTCGGTGGAGCATGTCGAGTCAAACCATATCCAATTTTCCCAATTGTCCCATGTCAGCCATTTTGGGCATCGGCCATTTTGAATAAAATGCAATATTTTATGAACGCATTGACGTATTGTTACAAAACTCGATATGCATCTTTGACACCATGTGTAACTGTCATAGAGCTGTTGCGTGTGAACCACACTCCCTGATCTCAAGAGGCACTCTCACAATTGAAGCTAGTGGTCTTTAGCCTCCTTGTTAGAGCACCCGCCTCCCACGCCGGAGACCACGGTTCAAATCCTGCTCGGAGTGAGGCAAAGTAGAACTGGTTACACATTCCCTGATGGTACTCAAAAAGTTTTGGGGCAGAGCTACCTTGTGGTCAAAAGTTCTAATGAAATTTCCAAGAATGCTAACAACTTTTGCATACATTAGCCTACTGTAATGAGACTGATGTTGATAAGATTTCTTGGATCATGCCGAGAACATCGATACTAATTTTGCCATAATTGTCTGAACTTCCTGTCCGCCATTTTGATTCATGTTGAAAATCTACCTTTTCGAACTCCTCCTAGACCATTAGTCCGATTTTCACCAAGTTTGACTTGGATCATCTTCAGACCAAGCTGGTAAGAAGTTATGGATTTTGTGTCAATATACAAAAGATTTTCGTTTAACGCATCAACGAATTTGCTGGAAAGATGCCAAACTGTATCTGAGGCTGTATCTCTGCAAAGCTTTGACATATTTACACCAAACTTTGTATGTGCCATTGTCACCTCACACTGGGCCACATCATTTTGGTAACAGCGCCACCCACTAGCGTAGCCAGAAATGTTTAAGTGGGTGGGCCTACATGAAACTGGGTGGGCCAGGTGTGTAGCATATGAAAACTGCATGTCAAATTGCCAACAAAAAATACAGCACCAAGGTTCATTACACAGTACTTCTAAAGCATGCATTAACATTAGTAATTTGTTATGTTAATGTTCATTTAAAAATTTTGGAAAAGTTGTATCTGTAAACATTTGCCTGAACTGGTTAACAAAGATGAATAAACATGGTAACAAATGTATTGGTTATGTTAGTTAATGCATTAACTAACGTTAACTAAAGGAAGTTTAATAAAAAGCATTACCTCAGTGTGAAACAACAGGGCTTCGCTGATGATTTCAAGTGTCTCTGTCAGTTCACGCACATCGAGGACCACAGAAATGCACACTGCAAATTATGCAGTTTGTTGTGGCGACCAGGATCTAGCACAATGTTTATGTGTTTCTTTCCACAAAGGAAGCATCTGTTTAGCAGATCAAACACTGTACCTATGCTAATATGATGTTTCAAACACGCTTGGTTCAGAAGTTTCCGATCGATAAATCCAGCACCCTCAGGTGTTCTGTTGGGTTTCATTTGTAGACGGTCCTGATTTTTTGCTAAGATTTTTACTTTTTAAAGAATTAATCTGTTTTATGTTTGCTTTACTATGCTATTTTCAAATTTTACTTCAGAAACGCACGCATTTTACTATTATATCCTTACGTCATAAACATAACATTGTGAGTGGGACTAACAGAAACGGGCGAATCATCATTTTGACAAGCTTATGATGATATGCACCTATAGGAAGAGGGAAAACTAAGAAACGACCTGTAATTGACCATGAAAACAAGCGTTTAATATGGTTAATAAATAAAGTTACAATGAAATAAGACGTTTATTAGTATAGTTTAATAAATTACGTCCATTTGGAAAATTACAAACTTCTCATTGGGTGGGCCACAGATGAAACGCGACTGGCGCCACCTATTGGTCAAGAGTAGTAAACCATTCATTGACCATTAATTATGAAATTTCCAAAAATGCTAATAACTTTTGATTGCATTAGACTATTGTAATGAAACTGGTCTCAAAATATTCCTTGGGACATGCCCACAACAAACATACCAATTATGCCATAGTAAGCCGAACTTCCTGGCAGCCATCTTAATTTACGTTTTAAAACTACTTTTTCGAACTCCTCCTCAACCGTTTGTCCAATTTTCACCAAAATCGGGTTAAATCATCTTCAGACTGTGCTGACAAAAATTTAGGGATTTCGTGTCGATAGACGAAACCATTTTCGCACAGCGCCGCTACAAATTTGAGGCATGGTTCCAAATTTACTCTGAGGCTGTATCTCTGCAAAGCTTTACCATAAAGACAACAAACTTTGTGTGTGCCATTGTCACCTCACACAGAACCATCATTGGGCAGTAACGCATTACTTAGTAACACGTTACAGTAATTTGATTCAGTGTTAATTTTGACAGCAAATTTTGATTTAGTTTTAGTCATATTTTAGTCATCTGAATTGTTTTTAGTTTTAGTCTAGTTTTAGTCGACTAAATATCATAAGATTTTAGTCGACTAAATCTACAGTAAATTTAGTCAGCTAAAATCTAACGGGTTTAGTTACAGTGCATTTATTAAGCATTTCTCTAAAATTTCCAAACTCATTATATAGGTTTGATATATAAGCAGACATATTTATTTCTATAAATAAATTTAGATAATTAGATAATAATGTTTAGGTCTAAGTGATTCAGTCAAGTGCAGTGAGTGATTTTCTGTCTTTCTTTTGTTACTTGATTAACATCAATGACTCGGACAATAGTGACTAAATTAGGCTGCTATCCCTTTAAAACCAAATGCACAGATGCAGTGGATGCAATGTACTGATACACGTTCTCCCTACTGTTTACGTTCACTTAAGACATAATCAACTGTGTTTACGTGAATACTCTCAAAACGGACATTTGGACATCATTTTGTGTGTAGTTCTCAGTTCATGCGACGTGAAAGAGTACTCACTCGCTGTGAGACACGCTTTCTGTGTGTGTATGCTTCAGTGTCTGCGCTCAGAAAACCTGACCGAATTGAGTTCTCTCTTGCGTCGGCAGATTCTCTTGCTCTTCTCTTACTCCAACATACTAACAATTTTAGCTTATGTCCCGCCGGTTCATATGTTCGCATCTAACCTCCTTTGCAGCAGATTCCTTCTAAAAGAATCTCTTCCCACTTCGTCCCTCACTAACATTTTCGTCTCGTTTTTATGCGTTGACGTAAATGTCAATATATTTACGTCATAATTTTTGTCATTCAAAAAGAGTTTTCGTTCGTTATCATCTCTTTGTCGTCAATGAAAAAAATATCGTTGACGAAAATTATGACAAATTATTCGTCAACAAAATTAACACTGATCTGATTACTTTTTTAGTAACGGAGTAATTTAACGCGTTATAATTTTCAAAATAATAATTAGAGTATAGTTACAAGCTGAGGCCTCTATACGTTACTGCCGCGTTACATTGCTGACAGAATGCAGTGTTTTATCATCTAGATTGTAAAAAGGGTGTTGCACACGCACTGTGGAGTCCAGTGCCAGTGGATTACAGACCTGCACTCCCGCGAGCTCCGACGCGTGCGGCGCGGGACAAGATGGGCGAGTGCTGGTGCGAGCGGGTAGACACTCGTGTGTGTGCGGGATGCGGAAGAATAAAATGATTCACAGGACTCCCGCAAAATAGAAATATCTAAAACAAATAAACTGTTATTCATATATTGCACAAAAGCAACAAGAACTAATATAAAATAAATAAAAAAAACGATTAACAGGCGCAGAGTTTTTAGACTATAACACGTGCTTGCAGCGTTGAGCAATGTTGATTTCTGGAACGCAATGGCCAGTCAGGAGTGCAGTGCTGAAATGTGCATGCTCACGAATCCTCTCATTATAACACACGAATTGTAGACATTATGAAAGATTCACTATGCATATATTCATTGTGTTATAAAAGAGCTCTGTGAGATTGCGATGAACTTTTCAGAGATTATAAAAACAGCGCTATTTGCTGGCATTCTGCCATGCCAAACCATGCACGCAGCAGCCTATGCTTGCTTTAGTTAAAAATAACAGTGTTCTGTTAATATTGATGCTTTAATAACAAATATTTATCGGGACCGTTTATGCTGGGATTTCACGTAAATTTCGTGGATGTAGCCACAGAAAAAAATGTAACTAGTAATGTAACTAATTACTTTTGAAATAAAGTAATCAGAATAGTAACGCGATTACTTTTAAAAGGAGTAATCTAAGGAGTAATTTAATTACATTTTCAGAGTAACTTGCCCAACACTGCAAAGAACAAACCAAAATGATTTGATTACAGCGCCACCTGTTGGTCAAAATTGATAAGCCATATAATTACTAGAGGTTGTATTTATGATTTTTCAGCCAATTTGATATGATTTTTCAATTGCTCCTCATTTTTCCTCTGTAGTACTTGGCCCCGTAATTGCTGCTTGCAGCTATATTTTCCATTTGGATCAACCCTCTAATAGCTGCATTGTGTAAATAAGTTTTCATATACTTTTCATTAAGTTTAAGTACCAGGGAAAAAAATGCAGATCTCTAAATGTACAGCAAAACAAGAATGGCTCAACGAATACAAGGATCGGTGGCCATTTGAAGTGGTTGTGACACAATAATTGAGAAAAAATACTTGCCAGTACATTTTTAATTCATTTATAAAGATAGTCAGTGTAATAAAGCCTTACATTTTCCTTTTTGTAGATTGTTACAACACAGTGGAAAGTATTCTTGTATGCTTTGCCAGCTTGTAAACGAGTCTGTAAAAAGAGCACAAAGGAATTTTTTTCATTATTCCCTCGACTGACACTTCATTCCTAACCAATACCTTTTATACCAGTGGGAACTTAGAAAGTAAAACTGACTACCTTTAGAAATATAAATACATAAGAACTACAGCATTTTACTGTATATGAATAAATAATAAATACGTAATGTAGGATTTATACAAAATTAATCCCAAAACAAAGATCTGTCTTACCTTGACTGTGTCAAGCGGGTGTCCCACAATCACACTGGATGCTCCTGTAACAAAAGCAGTTGCATATGTTCAATATGTTGCAACTGAAGACAAGCACAATAATGATAGATTATGCCTGTTGCATAGCTTTGTAGGAGGCTCTTCTTGCAGAACAGAGTGTCCATTTTATGAATAAGTTACATTGTTATGCACATTTCATGGTGGGTGCACAGGCACATTAGGGCTTTACAAAATAAATGTTTCCTTTCAATGGAGAACACTAGGTTTCCACCCCGTTTATGGCCAAGAAATGTCGACCAGTAAGTCCCTCAGTGCCAAAACGTGTAAACTCAGCGTTGTTTGGACACAAAGCATTTTAACGTTTTTACTGACTTGGTTTTGACGAACACGTGACAGAAATTTCGTAAAAATAGAAACTTATGGATATTCTCTTGAAACTTGGAGAGAGAAAAAAAAACTTTTTTTTATTTTTATTTTTTACTCTTTTCAGGAGAACATTACTACTTAGCTGATAGACATAAACAAAGACGCAAAGACTTTCCATCTCTCAATCAAGCTTGTTTTCGACTATCCTGACAATGTTCCCTTTTTCTCTGTAGTTTCAAGAAAAAAAAATGCAGTTTAAACAGTTTAAAGTAGTAGATTCATTGAAACTAACAAAGCTGAGGGGTTTTACATATAGACGCGACGATAAGTAGTTCGCAAAACAAGATAAACTTCCTTTAAGTCGCGTAAATATAGGCTTCCGATAAATTACGCGATATTGCTCTGCGAAAATGTGCGTTTTGGGGGTTTGTTTGCAATTTTAAACACATATGAACCTTTTTACAAAGTATGCAAAACAAGTAAAACTCACCTCCAACCCATCCAGCTAAAAAATCGTCCAAATGAAAGACTGTCATTGTACAACAGAGTGATTTTATACTGGAGATTTCCACAAAAGCTTCGGCATTGATGCGGTTTCAGTTGTTCACGCTAAACATCCGTAAGCTTCATTTAACAGTTGGCCAGATCAATAAAACAGAGGTAGTAACCTCAGCCTCATCCACATATTTACATCGCTGAAGGGGGAGTAAACGGGGGCGTTGCCGAGATACGAAAATAGATTTGTCCTCCAAACAAACATTCGGAATTAGCTGATTAAAACAATATGCTGCATGCATATTTCACACTATTGTGTAATATGACTGGCAAAATGTAGGCTTCTTTATCATGTGACTCTTAACGTGGCTGCTGAGCTTCTCTATATATTGAGGAATGCCTGGAATGTGGTGGTGTCCATGACATAAAACCATAAAACCAATATGTGTGGGTTTTTTTTTTACAATCATTCTCTTGTAAATAATATTTAAATTATTGCTGAATGATAATGTTGACTTCCCATTATTTATGCCCCCATAGCCCAAGTCCTTGACATGTAAGGTGTAGGTTGGGATGTAAACAAACCCTCAGTTAATAATATGCTTCAAGTCCATGTGGAAAGTTACTAGCTGTTGCACTGGAGTAATGTAAAGTAATTGATGTTTTGCAAACTTTTGTACATGAACTATAAGCAAAAGAGTTATGGGGACTGCCAATGAACACTAAAAAAATAAAGAAAAATAAAGAAAAACAACCCACTATAAAACTTAAAACATAATTGCTGCCTTAAATCAAAATGGTGCCAAAGGTACAACTTGCAGTGACTTTGCACTTTTTCAACCCACTTTCAAATTAATTTCTGATTTTGATTGAAACTCTTAAGCTGATAGAATCAAGTAGTCAATAAATGACAGAAATTATTGTGACTGTGATTATTGTGGACTGATATCATATAGATAATATTTTAACCTGCACGTATAGATGGTATTGACTAAACTGAAGCAATCATACTGAAAACATGTTCCCTTCATTGAAAAATATACTGTTGGTTCACATGCCCTCAAAAACATTTTGGCATGGTTATGAGACTCGGGCAGCCAATGAACCCTATGACATATGAGCCTGCTGCGAACTCTATATACACCGAAAAAAAAATGGTAACATCTAAATGAACTCATTTTATGCAAGTGACAAATTTTATTTTATACCACTGAATCAACCTATACATACATTTGTACCAGCGCTCTCAACTGGGGCAGTACCTTTTCAAAAGTTAGAATTTTGCACTTTATTTACCCCTAAACGATGCAAATATATACCTTAAAGGTGCATATTAGTACCTAAAATGTAAATATTTGTCCCTAAATAGTACATATTTGTACGTTCTGAAAAGGTACCGCCCCAGTGACACCTTTTTCTTTAATAAAGTTCTCAAAACGTTAGCACAAAAAATGTGTTTATACATCATTCTTGGAATCTATTTCTCAAATGTTTTATTTGCACATTTGTCTAACATTTTTTATTTTTTTTAAATGTTACTACTTGTTGCAGAACAATAGAGAGCATTCAAAAATAAAAGAGAGAATCTACTCTCTGAAAATATATTGGTAGCTGTGTAACTGCAGGATAAATAAGTACTGTGGAATTTTAAAGAGGAAATTAACACATGAAATAAATAAATAGAGCTTTAACGTAACAATGGCAGGTTACCACATTTTACAATGTGAATACGAAAAATCACAAATGTTTGAATCTTTAATAAGTGTATACAGCAAACATAATGAAGAGGTTGCCTGAGGGTTTGGGTGGAAAATAATTACTTGCGCAAGACTAATGTAACCACAGTTTACTGTGGAATTCAAAGAAGAAATTAGTTTCACAGGAAGCAAACACATGCAAAATTAATGAATAAATAAAAAAGCTTAATGCTAACAATGGCAGTTACACTTTTTACTACGTAAATATGAAAAATAGCACATCACGTGTACATAATAAAGAGTTTGCCTTAGGGTTTGGGTAGAATAATTACTTGTGAAATTTATGTTATACTGTGGAATTTAAAGAAGAAAGTTCACTTTACACGTCTATATATAATTTTTGCCTCATTCATTTTGCTCACTAATGGTGCAGTCAAAATGGCAGAAAATCTGGTTTAATGTTTTGTTTGACTATTTGGCCCATTGTGACTTATCATTAACTCACTCTTAGTAATAAAGTCATATTGTACAGGCCATTTCTCCTTTATCATCTGACCTGAGATGGGTGAGGCTGTGAGGCAATCCACTCATGTATTGCAGCAATCCATGTTCTGAGTGCTTTGAAATGCAAGTTTGCTGAATAAAAGGTTTTTTTTAAGGATTTTAGCAATAGTGATTCAGGTCTCTGATTAGTGTCTCACAAGCACAACTATTGTTGTGATAAGTGATCAATATTTAACCACACAACACAGCCGTCTTATCACCGCATGCCGGCTAGAATGCGAGGTACAGAACGCTCCATCTGTCTGTGCAAATAACTGACTAGGCAGCTCAAATGTACTTGTACTTATTTTCATGCACTACAAGAGATCTCCTGTGCGTCTGCTGTAGACCTGACTACTAATGAGCATTTGTTTGGGTGTTAGAAAGAGGCTTGGCTGCAAATTCTGTCAAACGTCAGCAGAATAAATTAAAAGCCAACACTGCATGGACAAAACAAAGTCTTTGTTACTGACACAGAATGAGTAATGCGTGCCTGGGAGAGCCGGAGAGATTGCAGCCTTCAGATGGGTTTTCTTAAGCCTTCTATTATGGCTAGAAAAGAAAAAAAAAGCTGCAAAAAGTTGTTGTTCTGATAAGAGAGATGAGGAACAAACAAACAAATAAAATAGACTAGCACATGCATATCCTTTGAAATTAAAAAAAAGAAAAGAAAAGTAAATCATTTGCAAATTTGCAGGCCAGGATCACTTCTTTTAAACGATATACAGTAAGACATGACCAAAGAAAAAAATGTGCATGATACTTCTGGTTGTAATTAATTTAAGAAAGCTGAAACACATTCTTGTTAGTCGGGTTTCTTTGAGTCTGCTAGAATTACAAGTTGGTCAGGTCAAGGTCTTTGGTTTCAGTGCAGATGAAAGACGGAGAATTCTTAACCAACTTGTACACCATCTTGACCCACTGACATACGTCATGCCAGAATTAGAGAAAGAACGTGACAAAATTGTATTTTCCATTCTGTTAAATACAGTTCATAAAATACAGTTCAGCTGGGGCAGTGACCTGACTAAACATGTTTTCAACCTGTTTTGAGGTCTGTGTTGACACAGATCACAGTCAAACACCACCAGACGTCAGTAAACTTTGTTTTTGTTACTTTTGAAATTGACAGTACAAACCCTATCCAGACTGAAAAAATGAATTCCATTTCCAATATTCCTAATATTTAAATAGAATATATATTATATTATATTATATTATATTATATTATGTTATTTTATTTTACAATATATTATATTATTCTTACTACTAGTACTAATAAATGAAGTATATAGCAACTAATAATCATAATTAATAATAGCAACTAATTTATCATGATTAATAATAATCATGATAAAAATAATAATGACAGTTTGGTCCAAACAATCCACACACATTGCTCTATAATTATTCCTTTGTAGAATTCCCCTCCAGTTCTTATAAGAACCCTTTGACCCCTGAAGTTGCATAAATGTTCAATTCACAGAGTGCAGATCAAATTAAACGAGTTGAGTAATTTAGATTACTTTATACGTCATTGTAGAACCTTGAATAAAGAGGGTGTGTGCCGCTTGTGAATTCCCATTGGCTCTGGATGCACGAACAGCTGTAATGTGTGAGGAGATGACGTGTGAAGACCTAGATAGGGACGAGAGTCTGAGTCACAGAGATAAAAGCCAGTGATGTCACAAACTTTCAGGTTTAGTCCTGTCAAGTGACAAATGATAAGCAGTCATTTTTGTAGTAGCAGAAGAGTGACTTTTTTATTGTGCCTTGATCACCTGCTGTACATATGAACATCCCAACAGCTGCTTTATGACCATGAACTTTAAATGGACACATCACTGACTATAAATAATAACTAGCAAAAACAGGTCATATAATGCATGATCATCATGATGAGGTGCAAAAGACACTGAACAGAAAAACAAAAGATCATTTTTCCTCTCTTGCTATGTTCTATATATTCACATTACACGCTTCATGCTTTTATGTCTTCTTGTCAGAAAGAGATAATAAATAAGAATTCCAATGAAAGCATCCAGGGCTGAGCAAGTATCAGTAAAAACGTTGACTGAACATATTCTGGAAATTAATGTATGACATGATAATGTCAGGGATGACTACAATGGTACATACAGCTTCATCTCGATATACGACAGCATCAGCATTGACTATGAATGCAACTCAGACAGTCAATCAGACCAGCAATTCTGTTGATAGAGCCAATTTCAGGCTTTGTTGTATAATAGTGCCACCAAGTGACTTTTTTCATGCAAATGTTTTGTGGCCCCACAGCACCTCCTTACAGCTGCGGCCCACAAGGGGGCCTCAGCAAACCTTCAAGAGACAGCAGCACAACTTAATAATAAATGAAATTAGCTTATATTAAAATCAATTCTAATTAAAATGCAAAAACAAACAAATAAATAAACGGAATGTGAAATATTTATTATTATTATTATTATTATTATTATTATTATTATTTCACCTTAATTATTGTTCCTATGCTTAGTTCTTTAAACTCCTGGAATCACAAATGAATTGTTATTAATGAATATTTAATTTAATATATCAACACATCTGGTTTCTGTTAGCAAAAAGTTTGAAATCAAGTTACAGCAGAAAACACACACACACACACACACACACACCCACACCCACCCACACACACACACACACACACACCTTAAACTTTCAGTAACAGCACTAATGTCATGATCAGTTTATAAAAAGTTTCAGTTTAGGTTTGATTTAAATCAAGGCAAAACCCCAAAAATCATTCAGCATTTATTATTTCTTTAAAAATGCTGTATAAACTGTTTTACTATGGCATAATTTTAAGTTTATAAAAAGATTCAGTGTAGGTATTATTTAAATCATGGCAACAACACGGGGATCATTTAGCTTCAGTTCTTTTAGTTTATTATTTCTTTGAATACTAGTGTGGTGTTTTACACTGACATACAGTAATTACAGAAATGCATGCTCTTCATTATTTTGTATATGTTTGCTTTTTAACAAACAGATCGTCTGGTAACACTTTATTTTAGGGTCTCTTAACTAGTTGCTTATTAGCATGCATATTACTAGAATATTAGCCATTTATTAGTAGTAATTAAGCACATATGAATGCCTTATTCTACATCCCCAATCCTATCCAATACCCAAATTTAACAACCACCTTACTAACTATTAATAAGAAACAAATTAGGAATTTATTGAGGGAAATGTCGTAGTTAATAGTGAATAAGTGTTCCCTATTCTAAAGTGTTACCGATCGTCTATATTATTTGTTGTAAATAAGGTTTATAGCAGGTGTTAACAGTGATTAACAACACTCAATCTGAAGGGCGGGGTTGAAAGTGAAAGTGAAAGTGAAGTGACATACGGCCAAGTATGGGGACCCATACTCGGAATTTGTGCTCTGCATTTAACCCATCCAAAGTGCACACACACAGCAGTGAACACACACACACTGTGAACACACACCCGGAGCAGTGGGCAGCCATTTATGCTGCGGTGCCCGGGGAGCAGTTGGGGGTCGGGGCCTTGCTCAAGGGCACCTCAGTCGTGGTATTGAGGTGGAGAGAGCGCTGGACAGTCACTCCCCCCACCTACAATCCCTGCCGGCCCGAGACTCGAACTCGCAACCTTTAGATTACGAGTCCCACTCTCTAACCATTAGGCCATGACTTCCCCCTATGAACTAAACTCTCATTCCGGTGTAATAATCAAGGAACTTTGCTGCCGTAACATGGCCGCAGCAGGCGTAGTGATATTAAGCAACGCCTGAAAGTAGTCCCCAGCTAGGTAACTAGTTATAATGTAGCTGGGGACTACTTTCAGGCGCTGCGTAATATCACTGCGCCTGCTGCTGCAGCAAAGTTCCTTGATTATTACGTCGGAATGAGAGTATAGTTCCTAGCCAAATAGGACTAGAAAATCGCAACTATTCATTTCGCGCCGGTCTTAGTACACGATATAACTACAGAAGAGTCGAGTTTTAAATAGGAAAACTATCGAAACTCTTTGATCGTTTTTGAACGTGATGCTACTGGTCTAATAGGATTCAATTATCTATGCTAAGCTATGCTAAAAGTGCTATCGCCAGATCCGGAGATCAGCTGAATGGATTCAAAAACGGTAAAACTCAACTTATTAACTCTGGGGGAGATGGAGAATGAGCCTATTTCCAAAAAAAGTGGAGTGTTCCTTTAAAACTGCAGATCAAAGATTCTGAACATTCTATTTATGTTAATAACTATCATTGTTACATCATACTGCTCATTAAAATCTGGCTGTGTGTTCTTCATGAGTGAAGCCAGATGCATTTCACAGTATTTGCCTCATATGCTAAAAACTGAATGTGAGGCTGAAATTAATGAATAAATGTCCCCCTGCAGGGTGTGGTGGGCGGGTGCAGGGGGCACTATAGAGCCGTAGATGGTGCAGTGGTGTAGTGTGTTGTGTGTGGTGGGGGTGTGACACAGTGATTAAAAAAAGAGGTGTGGGTTGTATTTTCTTTCCAATCAAATGAGCATTGATGGTTTATAGCGACCCCACCCTTCAGATTAATTGTTGTTAATCTCTGTTAACACTTGCCATAAACCTTATTTACTATATATGAGTAGATCCATACATACAAAATAATGAAGAACTCAAAATAACTAAACAGTTCAAAAGTTTACAAAGCACATCCATATTCATTGACATAATAAGCGGAAATATCTGATACTGTATGATTCTTGTGTTTGTGTCTTGATTTAAACATTCAGTGTGATGAAATAAGTCATACCTGAAGTTTATTTTAAACTGGTCACTGAGTTTGGTGCAGTTATTAAATTTTAGAGAGGTGTGTAGGTGTGTGTGTGTGTTCATTCAAGAACAAACAAACATTAAGATGATTAATGTTTTCAACCATATAAATGTGTGTATATATATATATATATATATATATATATATATATATATATATATATATATATATATATATATATATATATATATATATATATATATATATATACAATTAATCTAAACTGCAAGTATTTTTATTTAAATAAAAACAACTGATAAAACATAATTGTGATTATGTATAAAATATGAAAATATATATATATATTTGTAGTTTAATTTTTTAAAAATGTATTAAAATCAATCCCTTATACAGCTGAACTGAAATATTTTCTGTAATATACATGATATAAAACTGACCACAGCTAAAAAAGTACATATGCTGTAAGGACATATTTTTATCACAAGTTGTCACCATTTGGACATTAAAATACATACCATTCCAGCTCTAAGGTCAAAGTGCATGCACAATACTTACAATACTTTTAAGAGTACTGTAGAATAATTATGACGATTGTAGTGCAAATAAATAAATGAACAAACAAATAAAAAGTGAGGTGTATTGTGTTGTGCAATAGACATTATTTTCAGGATTCACAGAAATAGATCTAATGCATACACATCAGTAAATAAATTAAACATCCATACATAATGAAAATAATTTTGAGATTCACCGAATTCGCTGGACCTGGACAGAATCAGATATCAGGAGTTTATTTAGTTCAATATTTTCATTCACAAATCTACAACAGTCGTCTGTTCTTATCTGGAGAGCAGGGGGAACTATGCTAAATGCAAACATTTAAATACAACTAAGTAACCATATAATTGTTTAGCTGGATAAACAATAAATAGGACAAAAAGTTTCCCACATCTTTTGTTGTCAAAGGTTGTGTGTTCAATCTAACTCTACTGTATTTTGCTGCTAATTAATCTTTCAAACCCTCATGCATAAAAGACAGATTATCCCAGTAAAATAGCTAATGCTAATACATTATTATGCTTAATGTTTGTGTAAAGCTGGTCATGTACATTTCTGCCCTTTTCTTTAATGCAATATAAAACTGACCACCTTATTATTTAGCCTGTAGATAACATGTTAATGTTCATGTTAATCATATAATATTGCATTCATATTGTTAGGAACTGAATCTCATGTTTAATTTTAGGACAATTTTTGGACTTGTACTTTTGTTTCGATAAACACTTAGTACTGTGTTGGGTCTGCACTGGAGGAAAAAAAAAATTATATATATATATTTGTGCAAACTGCCATTATTTGATCATTCAAGCTTGTTTCTTTTCTTGTGAACACAAGGGGGCAGAACAGTATAATCTATATTTTCGCCAAATGCCAACCTTACGAAATTTGTGGTTTCTCCATGGTTTTGTACTTTAATTACCATTGACCTTTTCTCTCTTACTATAGATTCTAATCACGAAGCACAAGGCTCCGGACCGATCCCTCCAGTTCAGATGAAATGTGGAGAGGTGAAATTTCCTATAAATCTTTCCAGCGCTGCTCTCTTCTGCCCTTAAGTGCACACGGATGGAACTGAATACACATAGGCTCCTCAATAATTATATCCTTTTTCCGCCATTCACTTGTCTTTCTCTTTCTTTCTTTCATTCTTCTTTCTATAGATTATAAATATATGCAGGCGTACATTAACAATTGAAACTTTCTGAATATTTTAGCATTTTATGGTTATTGCCACTGGAACTGATTATATCTGCAAGATACTGGATTAAAAAGTGATTTTTAAAATCACCGATATGTATGTAATTACATTTCTATGTAATTATATTCAAAAGTTCAGAGTCGATAAGATTTTATAAATGTTTTTGAAGGAAGTAGTCTCTTCTGCTCACCAAGGCTGTACTTATTTGATCAAAAATACAGTAAAACCCTAAAATATTATTACGGTTTAAAATAACTGATTTCTATATATTTGAAAATGCAATTTATTCCTGTGATCAAAGCTGAATTTTCATCATCATTACTCCAGTCTTTAGTGTCACATGATCCTTCAGAAATCCTTCTAATATACTGATTTAATGCTTAAGAAACATTTTATTATAATTATTAGCAATATTTTTGTGGAAACAGTGATATATCTATATCTATCTATATATATATATACATATATATATTTATTTATTTTTATTTTTTATTTTTTTCTTTGATAAAGTTTATAAAAACAGCATTTATTTGAAATAGAAATCTTCTGTAACAGTGAAAAAGTCAATTTAATGCATCCTTGCTGATAAAAGTATTTCTTTCAAAGAAAAAAAAAAATCTTACTGACCCCCATATTTTTTAACAGTAGCGTATGCAAATGGGATGATCTAACTGATAATATATTCACAAAACTATAAATTTTCCTTTTATTAAAACAGTTGTGTGCAGATAAACTAAACTTAAGATTGAAGCCTTATACTGACAGTTGAAGGGTAAACAATCTTACAATGTAACCGTTAAAAGTAAAACATAAGAATAAGGACAGTGTGTGCTCATAGCATTATAGCTTAAATAGATTTTGTTTACACTAGTTATAAGCTGTAAATTATTTACCCTTGCTCTCTAACCTGATTTGCAATCCAGGAATAGTCCAATTATACACAGAAATGACCACTGTATTGGCTAGGGAGTCTAAAGGTCATTTGCATTCAGTGAGACTCACAATGAAGGACAACGTAAAACAGCAGACACAAAAATGCGCAGGCGTCTACTGTTCGTGACATGCTGGGATAGTAGTAGTAGCAAATACAAATATTAAACCAATGCATAATTCATAAATCAAGAGCCCAACTCTTGGAGCAACACGATTGCATGCTGAAACAAAACAAGATCGACCGCTCTGGTAAATTTCGAGAGTGTGGAAGGACACAGTTCTTGAAGGGAAAGGTTAGCGCCGTCCTTGAGTCACATGAACAGACTGTGTGAATCACACAAGGGTGGATGAAGCGGTCAAAGTTCTACAAGAACAAATTTCTTATGTAAAAGCATGAGTGCGTTTCACCCTACAGCAGCAGATTAAAGAAGAAGCGACTTAATGTGGAGTGACAGTCCTAACGGAACTGGCTGAGAGTGGCGTGGTGCGGCCACGCGACGCTGACTGTCCTGGCCACAGATTTACAAGGATTTCTGCAAGATCTACAGCGACACTCAAGGAGGAGCTGAACAAGCCAGGAAAGGTTCTCACGAATATTTCCAGACCTGCACTGTGAATAGAGCCATCTTGCCTCTTCCTGTCTCATCACCTGCCGCACACAAAGATTCCTGACACCGAGTGTTGACGGTGCACTCTGGAGACCTGCCTTCAGTCCTGCCTCTTCCCTCCACCATCTGTGCAGAGATAAACAAACAAAAAAAAGATGCACCTTAAAGAGCTAGTTCACCCAAAAATACAAATTTGCTGTTAATTCACTCACCCTCAGGTCATCCGAGATGTAGGTGACTTTTTTCCTTGAGTAGATCGGTAAAGAAGATTTTTAGCTGAAACCGTGATCCTTGGTGATTCATGAAATCAAGTCAGTGGCTGCATATTTTTGAGAATAAAAGAAAAGCATATCAAGAGACACAAATGAATACCTGTGGCTCCTGGCGATATATTGAGGTCTTATGAAGCGAAACGATTGGTCTGTGCAAGAAACTGAACATTATTTACAACATTATTACCTGTAATCCAGAGCCTCAGACAACTGGGAAATACGATTCTTTTCCGCAAACTGGTTCTTCCGGACAGTTAATTTCAATTAACTGGTTCAATTCACTAGTTATTTTATGTAATCATGCCTTGACGTAACAAATAAGCAATTCAAGCACCCAAGAATGATGTGAAATGTGGATGTGTTTCATGTCCAAAGCATATAAAGTGACTAAACTTAATAACACTGTGAATACAGTAACATTCGGTTTCTTCCACAGACTGATTGTTTCGCTTCACAAGACCTCAATATATCATCAGGAGCCACGCGGTTATTAATTTCGTGTTCCTTGATATGCTGTTTTTTTACTCTCAAAAACATCCAGCCGCCGACTTGCATTTTATGACCACGGTTTCAACTAAAAATCTTCTTTGCTGTTTTATGTAAGAAATGCTCGAATGGCCTGAGGGTGAGTAAATAAACAGCCAATTTTCATTTTATGGTGAACTACCCCTTTAAGAGGGTGTTGTTGTACTGGCTGTCTCTACATGTGTGTGACCTCTGTATAAACAATGAAATGTTCAGCGGCGAGGACGGATCTGAGATGACTGAGGTAGGAGAGCAACAAACAGTTACGGATCAGTGGAAACTGTGCATGTTATTTACATACAACGTGTTACATGACCAAATCTGAGGTGACAGAGGTCCAGCATGGCAGAGCGGGATGTATAGTCCTCCAGCAGCAGTTCAAAGCTGGCAGGCTGTTGTGCTTAGTCATCTCTGGATTCTCCTCTCTGTGCTGCCAGGCCTGGCTGCTGCTCAGTCTAGACACTGGATGCCATTGGTCATGTGCAGCTGGGAGCTGTCAAGCTTTTCAATCATCTTAATATGTCTACAGGGTACCGCGGTCCCCGATCTCATCTGATAATCCACACTTGCAGCAAAGATTAAAAAGAGAAAAACAGATTCCAGTTGTACTCTTCTAGTACTGTATAGAGAACATAAAAAGGGAGTTCATCTTGGCATAAGTCTGTGCCCAGCTAACTGTAATATGTTACAGTTACATAGCTGCAATGTAATCTGATGACAAAGCTTTCAATGTGGCAATGCAATTAGTTATATCATAAAAACAGAAGAGTCAAATTCCTTGATTTGTTGCCACAACATTATTATTACTAACTGAACAGATCAGAGTTGCTAATTGCAGAATTGTGGCAACATTGTGGAACAATAGTTGTGTGTTGGTAATCTTAGTGTTTGTCATTTTTATGTTTCTATTAAGTAGTATAACCTAATTCATGTCCTCATTTGCCCAAACTGAAACCAAAGGCTACCAGTTTATTTATTTAGAAAAATACAAAAATGTAACAAAAATTGTTGATTTATATTCTATAATAACCAATATCACACAAGAGAGCAATTAATAAAAAATAGATTTTTTTTTTTTTAAATAAAAAAACCAAATCAGGGAAGCAACTAAATGATTCTGTAAATAAGTCAGTTTTATATTGTGCATTTATTTTGAAAGAAGCATCAAGTGTATCCTTGATGTCCTCCAATCGCTGCTCCTTAGCATACAAAAATCACACAAAAAATAAATAAATAAATAAATAAAAAGATTTGGCAGGAAATCTGCACTGAGCTCATCCAATTTCATTATCAAATGCAAGACAAAAAAATGTTTTTGGCAATGAAGGCATTAAGTTTTCTTTTATTTTATTGTAGATTAATCACATAATACTAACCTGCCCATTATGCAAACCGCTGGGAGACCATGAACGCTTATTAATTGTACTGAGTTAAAATTCATTTTTAATAGTAGTTTTGTGCCGGGGGGTGGACTTTTCTGACTTGGGCCACCTAGCATCCATCCAATAACACCTTAGCAACCACACTGCACTGAAAATGTAGATATCTAGTTTATTATTTTTATATATTTTTTTCTTTTTATTAAAGAAGCAAAATACAGAAAAATAATATGCTGCATTGGGACTAAACAGCATTGAAAATAGAATTTTAAGCATCATAGCACTTGAAATCAAATTTTCCTTGATATTTTTAAACGTAGGTATAATATAATGTCTTTTTTTTTTTCAAAAATAATATCCAAACTTCCTTTTGGCACAAAAAATACATTATAAGTGGACTTAAAAAAAAATAAAAAAAGTATGATTAACCCCTTTAAAATGAGATAATTAATTGAAGCTGGTCTGAGTGACTGAGAGGCAGTTTTCTCATTCGGAATATAGCAAGCCATAGAGCGCATTTGCCTGAATTGTCAGTTTCTTTGGTGCATTGTCACATGTGCGTCCCCTCTTGTGGAAAGGATTGCATGTGCACCAGTTTGGAACATGACACATTCTCATGGGATGCTGGAAGCCTCATGCATCACAACCTTCATTCCTGTCCGTGGAAACTTGGAAAGTTGTATTATGCTGTGCTGGACTGAACATACTTTTGCATTCTGTGGCAGCTGGACTTCTCGAGGGATCTCTGTGCTTTGTGAAGACTGAATTGTGATAAATCTAGTTCTTTGTAGGCTCCTTTCACAGTTTGGTTCCGATTTCTGATACACATTTGGATAGTCTGAGATTAAGTGATGAAACAAAGGAGAACAAAAGATTGTTCATAAACAGCTCATCCTTTTAGAGTTCCTCATCCTGTGCCAAGGCTATTGTTTGCTAAATCAACCATGAAAGGGCTTGTTGTTCCATCTCATACTCTCCTCTCTGGCCTTGAGGCTTTATTGTGTTCTGTCATTGCCTTAAGTAGGACTGAATGCTCATATTGGCTTTCGGCCATAGTTCCTGCATTCTCCCCTCTTGGCCTCAGTAGTTGACAGGGTCTTCACCGTGGCTCTCTCTCTAAATAGCACAAAACTCCTACATTAAGATCTTTCTTGCCTGCAGTGGGCTGCGGCACATCCTCATTATGGCATATTGGAGTCATTTAGGGTCTGCAGTACCTTTTAGTACTTGGGATTGTTTTATGGCCTTGGTTTAATTAAGTTAGTCAGCTTGAATGTAGGAAACGGTTCATTTCAGAGGAAAAATTCTTGCCTCTTTTGTGTCCCATTTCCAGATTTCCCTTGAAAGCATTGTTTGTTTGATGTGATTCATGTTTATTTGACACTGAAAATTTCACATCTGATTTTTCTGATCTGGAAACCTAATTAGGAGAGGTTTTAAAAATAACTTTTATAGTTTTATGGTTCTGCAAATCTGTCTATGGAGCCACTAAACATTTCTGATGGAAATAATATGAGGTGGAGTGAAATATTGTATATCAGCGATTCTGCAAGCAAACGTAAAGATTCTTGGGGGAATGCACGGGTTTTGCGAGAGAATGCAAATGTTTTGAAAGTGAACAGAAAATTTCTCTGGGGACTGCAAGACTTTTGAAACGGTATGCAAATGTTTGGAAAGCAAACACAATTTTTGTAGCAATGCAAAATGCAGAGAAACATTTCTTTTGCGAGTGAAGCAAAATGTTTTAAAAGCAAATGCTACATTTCTCAGGGGAACGCAACACTTTTGCGAGAAAACTCAAATTTGCTCTGGGGGTATGAAATACATTAGAAAGGAAACAAATATTTTGTAAGCAAACACAATTTCTCTGTTGAATACAATATTTTTTTGAGAGAATCCAAATATTTGGAAAGCAAACAAAACTTCTAGAAGGAATGCAATACTAAAACAAACTTTCCTGGCGAAATACAATACTTCAGCGAGAGAACAAACTTTACGGGGGGCACAATACATTTGAGAGAGAACACAAACCTTTTGCAAGAGAATGCAAAGTATCTCAGGGGAACGTAATACTTTTGTAAAAGAACACATCATTTTTGGTGAGCGAATGCAAAAGCATCAAAATACATTTATTTCCTCCCATCTTATATTTTTTTCCACCACCATGTCCCCTTAGGGGCTCTGTATCTGACGTTAGGGTCTACAGTTACTCATATCTGATAGCATTATTATAACATTACACTAATGTCTTCTAGCATGATTTTTTAGAATGGTAAATTAGCGGTAAATTATTGTTTATTATTATTATTGCTACATACTTTTTTCCCCTTAAAGGTAACATTTAAAGGTGATTGTGTATTCCAAATATCTAAAAATAGCTCCCACACATCATTCTTATTTCAATACAGATGTTCAAACACGCTTTACATTTTCAAGCCATTTGATTCAGCATGACATATTAAGGTCTATTAGAAAATAATTCATTTTTCGAGTAGTTGGCTTAAAACCCCCAAAAAGCTCTTTTCAGACAGCTTAATCTCTTGATCCCCAGTCACACTCTCCTTTTTGTATTTAGGAGGTATAGAAAAGGCAGGTGGTGTGTACAGATTTGCTGAGTGAAAGACGTTTATGTTGCAGGCAGACATCCACACGTTTTATTGGGAACAGATGGCAAATACATGATAAGAGCATATTGGGTGCTGTCTTTATGGAATTGGTTGCTTGTTGTTCTCGATGCAGTGCAAGGCCGCTACAGAGGAAAGTGAAACACTTCTGTAATCAGATCTCTAAAAGCCATATGTTAGCTCCTTTATTCTTTAATTTATCAAACGTTTGAACTTGTCTAACAAAGGATATGATACAGTTCTGGAAGAAGTAACTTTGATTACTTTACTATACATCTACAGTACATCTTAAAAGAGGTATCAACAGTATGTGTTTAGTTTTTTACTTTTCGACAAGAGCCTTTCTTTAGATGACTTTTTTCAGTGATTCATTTATTTTTGGCATGACTTCTATTGGCCCAGTGTAGCTTTTTGTCTGTAACGAAAGTCAAAATTTGTTAGCAGCATATAAACTACAATGTTCTACAGGGATTAAAATATATATGACAAAAAAATAAAAAATCTATGGAATTCCCTATTGTGCAGATAAATATTTTGAAGTACTAAGTTCACACAAACAAACAGAGAGTTATAATTGTTGTTCATTTTCATTGTACTATAATAATTTATATTTTATGTGGTCATTATATTAAAGCATGTTGTAAAAAAATATTTTGCTTTTTATTAATTATTAACAAAACTATATGCATTTTCCCCTTAATGTTGTTTTTTCAAGGTCACACACACAAAACCTCAATTAATTACTAGTTTATTAGTCTTCAGAAAGCCGACTGAAATTATAGTGCTATTGAATTTGCTGAATGAGTTCAGGGGTGTAAAGGAATTGTCTGAAGTTAAAAAGCCTTAATGATGGATTTGTTTATTACAAAGACGCAACTTTTCACTTTACAACACATTAATTGATGGACTGGAGTGGTGTGGATTACTTATGGATTATTGTGATGCTTTTATCAACTGTTTGGACTCTTATTCTGACGGCACCCATTCACTCCTTTGGTGAGCAAGCGATGTAATGTTAGATTTCTCCAAATATGTTCAAACAAAGAAAAAAACTACATCTTTGATGACCTGAGGATGAGTACATTTCCAGCATTTTTTGTATGTGTGTGTGTGTGTGTGTGTGTGTGTGTGTGTGTGTGTGTGTGTGTGTGTGTGTGTATGTGTGTGTGAGTGTGTGTGAACTATTCCTCTAAGTACACACATTAACCTTGACAGCCCTAAAATACATTTTGTAAAATCTGTTTTCTTTTTTTGTTGTTTTCTTTTTTTTCTGACCCCATAAAACCTTAGGGGGTCGCCATTACCTTTATGACCCCCGGGGGTCGACTTTTGCCATCAAAGGTCTATAGAAATACAAGACTATTTACTGAGGGTCCAGCGATGGGACCCTCTCAGTGGTGTGTAAAGAAGCATGAAGGTTGAGTCCCTCAGGAAGGTTGAATAAACCAGCACTGGACCGCCAGCACTGTCAATGCTAATCTAAGACAATTGAAAGAAATAGTCTCTCTGCTCTTCCATGACTACAGTCGGAGCAAGAGCACGTTTGTTTTTGTCAAAAATGACTATAACGTTTATGATTCCCGATGATGTAGTGAAAGAGTCTCGTCTTAGCAGGTCAATGCCATTACACCCCTCACCTTCAGAACTCCTCTGTCTTTGCTTGAGCAAAAAAACCTATTATATCAGGTACAATTCCTCAAACACACACCTGGTCTCAGCCATAAATCTCTGTCTCCATTATAGTTCTGCCAATAGCGTGGCCATGCTGGCTGCACACACTCTTTATAGTGGAGTTTGATGCATATTTCACCGTGCTGGGGTGTGACAGAATGGGGTTGGAAAATGAGGGAGCAGCTTCATTACGGTACTAGTGGATTGTTCGCGGGAGCTGCCAAAAGTGGCATGAAATGAGGGGAACAGAGCTGGAGAAATGGAGGGAAGGAAGAGAAAGAAGAAACAGGAACGAGGCAAACTGTACCAAACATCAGCATCTAAATTTTCTGCCCGGTTCTGAAGTAGATAACCAGTTGCCGCCTCTATCGTCATCCGAATACTGACAGAATGATAGCCATTAAAACTTACAGAGAATAGCAGCGAGTTTGTTTTCACTTCACAAGCTCTAAATCTGAAATCACTTGGCTTTAACGTGACACATCAATGCATAAATGTCCAGTGCTTTTTGTGACACATGCAAAACATAGAAGTAGGTGCCAAGATTACAATATTTATATACAAGTTTGGTGCATAGTGCTGGAAAGAGCCTGAGGTGTCTCTCACCTTCACACAGCAGTAATCTCACTAGTGTACTTACATCATACCACATGCTGGGGAGCTCGGGCGTGTTTTAAATGAAGCTTTAAAGAAAATGATTTATCACTCGCGCTGACTATACAGCGGATTACACCGACTCTAAAAAAGTTTTTATACAGACTGGTAGCTTTGGGTAAATGACAAGAAATATTTCTTATCCTCTAAAGCTCTTAAAGCATTTCACTTTACAGTTGGCTTTGATTCAGTCTTTGAACATCATTTGGGAAATTCATATTCACCTCATATTAATTTTCAGTTAATGGGATCATTTTATGTAGGGCTGGACGATAAAATGATATCACATTGAGTCGTGATATAAATTATAACGATAACGACGATAAGGTCTGGACATTTTTACTTGACAAGGATTAACAGCAGAAATAAATGCGACAACAGCCAGTCAGTGCTTGATGCTAATAAGCTAACTATGCATGTTCTGCATGTATCTGTGTTAATGATTCATGTGATTTTTTCATGTGATGCTGGCGGTGTTTTCAGCCTCTTCTTCTCAATACATGAGGACACAAACATACGAACTTCATCTCCAGAACTGCTCTGAGAGTCACTTCACCATCTCATTCTGAAACTGAAAGCAAAACTTAAAGACTTTTAAAATAAAAGTCCAGCTTAACTTGAACAAATTATGACTGTACTACATTATTATAGTATACTAAAATGTACACCTCAAGTAATAATAATAATAATTTTAAGGAATATCATACAACTAAGGTATAATTTCATTAATTTATAGTTAGGATATACAGTATATATACTGTTATCCTAGGATATACTGTTTTTTGACACAGTGTTCTGTTTGCTGTTGCTCATTTTGCATGTAAAGGGCTTCTTTCTAAGAGGCAGCAGCAAATAAATAAGTAAATAAATACAAAGTAATGGTTTCTACACACACACAAAAAAAAAAAAACTAACATTGTAGGATGATCTCAGGGAGATAATAAAATAAAGTATAATTAATTTGCTGTTTTTCTTTATTTTTTTTTATTCACTTGAGGTAATACTAAAGGCACTTTTCCAAAACATATTGACGCTGTTTTTTCAAACAGTTTTTCTTAGCTGCAGGGATTTGTGTCTTGATACTTATTGGCAGCTCCAGGCTTATGTAGCAGCAAAACAATACTTTATGATTCCGGCTGTTATCTGAATCATTTATCTTTTCTCCTTCTTATTGCCTGGTGCGATGTGATCAGAAGCTGATGATTATATCTTTTCAAGTATGGCACTAAAGTTCAGATTAATCTTGATTTTCAATAACAGTGCAGTGCGCTGTGTGTTTTTAGAATGCAAAAAAGTCAAGTATTCCTCAAACAAATATTAAACCAACAAACTTAAGCAAAAACAGCTCTAGTAGAATTTAATGACATGCACTCAAATATAAAATAAAATAACAGTCTCAGCTTTGGTTATTATTTTATCTTATGTTTGTCAGTAGGGGGCAATCTTATAATGTCAACCCTGTTGAAATGATTTTGTTTATTGAATCGATAAGTTAAAAGTGGACATTTCTAGAAATAACCACTACTAATCACTATTTGTCTTTCTAAGACACATCTTATAGTTTCAACTATGAGTACAAAATAATTCTTCATCCTGTTGCTCCATCAACACTGTTGTCTTCCCGAAGACACAATTATATTCCAACACGACTCATTTAGCTTGAGATGGCACTATTCCATCAATTAACACTGAAAAACATTATTTGTCTGATAAAATGTTAAAAATATTGCATAAAATGTACTTCTTTTTGGAAAAGGCACCAGTTTTATAGAATGACTCTGTTATATTGCCTTTCAATGGGCGAAAAAACGATTTCCTCTTTGCCATCAAATCTCACTCCGAGTCATAAAGATAAAATGTTGGACGGAGAAGGGTCATCTGAATCAATGGGATCTTAACTTTGATGCTATATGGCATACCTAATGAGAAAAATATATTTTACTACCCCTTGGCATGAAATGCTGGACTAAGCTTTTTTCCAAGGGCAGCATTCAGTCTGACCTATCAACATTCAGTCCAGCATCTGCTATAAATTGCAAGGCTGTGCGTTAGAAAGGACTTATATTGATTACTAAGAGTGAGTAGGACACTAGAGCTTCGCTCTATTTAGAGTCTTATTAACCAGAACACACACACAGGCTTGACCTACACAACACTGCTACAACAAATACATTCAAGATGCTTTAAAACGCCAAGATTTCAGGAGGATTTAGGGATTCTCTCATTAGATCTTCATTCAAAAATGCTATTAAAAGGAGCAAAACTGATGTAATTGTTAGTACTTTTAATATTATCTGCAAAATTAGGATTCTGTGAACTTCTGTGAGAAGCAATAAAGCATTTTTTTTTCCTTTGATCATTGCAAACAATAAAATGTTTGATTTAATGAAGCATTTATAGGAAACATAATCGTCTAATTGAATGAGAACAAACAAGAAATACTGTTTGATGTGATTATTATTTCCCTTGGAAAACTGTAAAGGTTTTATAAATCTGTCTCATGGCCTTCAGAAAAACAATAATAAAAACAGAAAAATCGGTGTGCTGAGTTTAGTTGTGACATTGGATATGATATATTCTATAATAACTTGTCATTTAGAGACAGCTGATTTAACACAAGAGGCTTTATATTGGTCAAGTCTGGTGTGTTTGGCAAAATAAATGTTAAAGATTTTTCACATGATACATTTATTGAACCGCAGACCCGCTTTGGTCCACACTTGGAATCAAGATGGATGCATTAAAACCTCACAGATAAAAATCACTGCCTTAGAGAAACAAGATTCTTCGAGAGGTATCAGGATGAGGGATTTTCTGAATGAACTTTTAACCTCCTCTGTCTCTATTATATCTTATTTTCCTGAAGGTAAGAATGATGTTTGGTGGGTGATTATAGGTAAGCATGCCATCTGCATCTTAATAACTCTCCATATGGTGCTGATCCAAGTGTAGTCAACATTTATTATGCTGTGATTTAGAGCCTAGATTGAAACTTTTTATGTAAAAGGTGGTCGAAACAGTATCTCAATTCTTCATTAAAGGTAAATTAAAATTAAAAGGTAAGTTAATTAATGGCTTGATTTAAGGTATAGTTTACCCGGGAGTGAAAGCTCTATCCAAACCTGTATGATGAGAAATTATCATTAGTGGAGGTAGTGACAGTCTTACTTTTCAATATATACACTGTGTCTGTCTGTCTGTCTGTGTGTGTGTGTGTGTGTGTGTGTGTGTGTGTGTGTGTGTGTGTGTGTGTGTGTGTGTGTGTGTGTGTGTGTGTGTGTGTGTGTGTGCGTGTGCATGAATTAAAATACTTTAATTCAGCACATTAAATTAATTAAAAGTGACAGTAAAATAATCAAAGTATGCTGGAAAAAATGTACCATGGTTTCCATAAAAATATTAAACAGCACAACTGTTTGCAACATTGATAATAAGAAATGAACGCGATTATTTTTAATAATAATTTAAATATTTATTAAAAGAGAGATTGTTATTATTATTTATTAACGTCATTATTTTGAAACATTTTAAATTGCAATAATATTTCACAATATTACTATGTTTACTGTATTTTTGATCAATTAAATGCAGCCTTGCAGCCTAAAATATCTTTTGAACAGCAGTGTGCAATAAATTATATTTTTAAATACATATGCAGACTCACTCATGAGTTTGTCCTTCTGAGAGTGAGAACACAATGATCTAAAAGTGCTGCAAACATCAGAGAAGGTCATTGCGCTATAAAACACCAAATAAAAGGATTTATTGCCAACACTAAAGATGCTGTCATCTCACGATTAGCAAGAGACAGAAAGTGCAAGCTTATGATTGCCATAAAGCTGAAACAAAGGAGTTTGATAATAAGCGGTGACACATGCACAAAAGTAAATCACATAAATTACATTTCCGGGTATTTGTAAAAGCATATTTTTTGCATTTGATTCAGAGCTGTCACGGTTATTGTAATAGATTCTCCTTTCCTTGTGTTGTTGACCAGTTGGTGAGGACCTGCTCTTGCATCAGACTACAGGGAAGTGCTTTTGTAGTGCAAGCTTTGTGCCTGCATTGCAGAGGCTGTCTGAACACAGATTGATTTGTAGCTATTGAGACAACAGTGATACGTTGCAAAGACCACTCACGTCAGCACTCAAATCAGACTTTTGAGCTAAAGCAGGGAGGGAGGCGGCGGGCAATCTGCATGTTTCTGTTACTTGATGCTTTGCTGCTCTTAAAATGCAAAAATGAGCACGCTGTCATTATTTGAAATGATGTTGCATTAATTACCCTTAATATGGAAAATAAATAATTCAAACAAAATGGCCATTTTAACGATGAGGCTACTTTTGTGTTTGATGTCAAGAGACAACCATAAAATGCATTGATTACAGAAGAAACAGGGCAGGGTTTGATTAATCATTCATATTATTAATATCATCATTATAGCTTGGTTATGATCCTACATGAATTTTTTATTTAGTTTTTGTTTTATATCATCGGATAATCAAAAATAATTATGCAACGGTAACACAGTCTCAATAATTTAACAGTTTTAATAACAATAGCTCAATAAATCACAATGATATTGTTACTATAACAGATATGTAATAATTCGGCTATGCTTATAGCTATACAGATATGGTTTATCGATGTACTGAATGATGAACCGAAACATTTTTTAATGTAGTTTGCAATAAATGCATATGAAAAGTTAAAGCGGTAATAACCAATATTTTAACTATCACCACCCATGATATAAATTCTTATAACACCACATTATTTTTAACTTATGCTTACCTCAAATAAAATAAAAACAACCTTATATGGTTCTTTTGACACAAACAAACATGACTTTAAGTAATAAACAATATTTACACGGTGAACGTTTATTCCAGTGCAGGCTGACAGAATGTCACTAAAGTTCATTGTAAAACAGCTTTAACTGTGCAAAACAACCTGCTTTAGACTGCTGGTGAAATGGCACTTGGTTGTTGTCTGTTTATACTGTGACTTCTGATGAATTCTAAATGATGGCGGTGTCCGTCTGACGTGACAGGCTGTAATCTGTGTTTTCGTTATAGTCTGATGCTGGATCTCTTAGAACCAATTTTCGCAGAGCAGTATTTATGTTTTTGTGTTCAATTTCAAATAAGCTTAAAAGCAGCCTACAAAACACTACATTTTAATCCACTGCAGTTTTTGAATGTGAATTTTGCTTGAGTATTTTACAATGGCCTCATTTTTCACCTTTGCCAGAATAGTTCTTCACAGCTAGATTTTCTCTCAAGTAACTCTGCTGAGTACACTGTGCACCTCTAGTTAAAAGTGTATTTTAGAACACACTGTAAAATCAAGTAAATAATGCTTAAAAAACATCCACCCAAAACATGCACTGGGACGAAAAATTTTTTAAGCAGTGTTAGAAAAATCTGAAGGCCCACTTTGGCAGATTACACTGAGGGTGATCTATTGTAATTTACAGTTGTAATTCCCACCCTGTCCAGTTGGTGTGCTCCAGTGTGGCAGCAGAGCGCGGGATCATCAGCTCCAGAACATATATAGAACTGTCACAAGTATTTTGCTATGCGTTTTATTACACACAGGCAAGTACCCACTAGTAAAGCGAAAGAGATGATCAGTTCAGTGCGCTGCCGCTTCGCTTGATCTGAGGTGTCTACAGCAATCTATCACACCACATCAAAGAATGCCTAAATGGTATTTATTGCTTGATTTTCTTAATAAAATGGACAGAATTTGAAATCTGAGACTTTGTTTCATATCAAAAGTAACAACGCACAAAGTTTAGCCTATTGCGATTTATTGGATAGGAGGCGCACTATATGTATTGTTCATTCATCAACTGAAAACAGAATCGATATTGGTTCATAAAAATGAGAATCTATTAAAATCGAGAAATCGTTTTTTTGTTTTACCTAGCCCTAGCATATTTCGTTTTTTTTTTTTTTCCCTGCAGGAAGCAATATTATGGATAGAAGACTGGGCCCGTATTCATGAAGAATCTTAGTGCTAAGAGTTGCTCCTAGTAACAAAATTCTAAGAAAATCCTTAGAAATGTGGGTGTTTCCTCTTAAATCTAAAGAAAAGATCCTAGTAAAGAAACAAGTAATTCAGAAAGCATCTTAACCCTTGAAAGAGGTCTTAAGGTACAGACGAGGACTTTTAAGAGGCTTAAGAGTTTCTTTAGCAGTGGAGAAAATGGACGAAACATGAAGAGGGAGAAGAAATGTGTTGCACACAATGTATGACAGTGTATGAGTTAATAAGACGCTACACATTAGATCGTGCAGGGATCGTGTTTGTGACCGATCTTATTAGAGATACGCTAACAACTCCGACACTGTGCAGAAATGCCATAGCACCAGAAATGGAAGTAAATTACATATTTGGCAACTGTAAAAATGCGTGTGTGTGTGTGTTTGTGTGTGTGTGTGTGTGTGTGTGTGTGTGTGTGTGTGTGTGTGGTAATTTCAAAGTGAAGGCTTATAATAGACCTTACTTTTAAAAGCACTCTTTTATCATCTTCAGAACACAAATTAAGATATTTCTGATGGAATCCGAGAGCTGTCTGACCCTCCCATAGACAGCAAGGAGCCTTACATGATCAAGGCTCAGAAACATAGCAGGGACATCGATAAAATAATCCATGTGACATCAGGGGTTCAACCGTAATTAAATGAAGCTACAAGAATACTTTTTGTGTGCAAAAGAAGACAAAAATAACAACTTTATTCAACAATTCGTCCCCTCCGCGTCACCCTGGTGCCATTTGGAGAGTATCCACTAAACGCATCCACTAAATGCAATTCTGTGTCAGCTGCATCACGCGACACCCTTGCTGTCTGTAAAAAATATCTTAATTTGTGTTCCAAAGATGAACAAAGGTCTTACAGGTTTGGAACGACTTGAGGGTGAGTAATTAATGACAGAATTTTCACTTTTGGGAGAACTAACCCTTTAATACAATAAACACTTTTCTTCTTTAACATGTAGGCTGTATTTCTCTTTTAAAAAAAATAAATAAATAAATTAAAAAAAAAAAACATGAGATTTCATACAATTACTTAATTGGTAACTTTTACAATGATGGCAGATTTGATGACAAACGTTTACAGTTTTAAGTTTAGTAAAGAAATTGTACTGTTCGCTCCATTTTTATCTTGACAAAAATAAACTTTTGACAGTAGTTTGAGAAAAGACCATAAAGTTTGGCATCTGGTTTCATTCCACTTTTTCCAAAATGTATGAATCCAGCAGTTACATCGAATGAGTCATTCCTGTGCTATTAATCATGTGCCGGGCTCAGTTTAGACAGCTCTGTCTGTAGAGCACAGCACGCCATGTTAAGAGCAGTGCTTGTTTCTTTCTGCCTCTTTAGAAAACAGTTGCCTCTCCTTCTGTTTACAGCGGCGGGGGTAACTCCAGAAAAATCATCAGCTTATCTGTTATTGCCCACGCTGAAGCTTGCGCCGTAAGGGAGGCATTACATGAGTTTAAGTCTCTTTGGGGAAGCTCGGTGAAGAGATATGCGTATGTTGAAATCTGGAGAGGGCAGTACATTTGGATGACTTCTCATAAGTCTGAGACCAACAATTTGAGCCCACTCCTTCCGCCAAGAGTTTTAGTCTGTGAGAAAATGAACTGAGTGGTGAGTCACTCATCGAAGGCTTGGGTTTAGCTAAAAATAATATATATAACGTGAAGTTTTCTCAATGGCTTGTGAGTAATCGGTGCAGACTGTGTAAACCTTTAGCAATTAATATTAGGGTAGTGATTAGACCTAAATGTTAAAAGATATTATCTGAATTCATATTGTATTTTCAATCTAATTAATAAGATTTTTCTCAAGAATACTGAATTTATTTCCATTCAGTGTTTAAAGCAAAATCCCATATTGTGATGTAATGGAAGTACTAAGTAGCAATGCATCTTTTTAAGATCAATAACATGCATTTAGAAAATAGATATTTGTGTTGACTAAGTTATACCAATGGTACAATTCCATTAACAAGAAATTATCATTAAGTAACTTACACAATTTTGCCATTTGCTAATGTACTTTTTGCTTCCACAAAATTTAGAGCAATTCATAAAACCTTTGAATGAATCAGCTGAACAAACGATTTAGTGACTCACTCATAAATTCCTAAATGAATTAGCACTTTTTAATGATTCAGTTGAGTGACAGATTCAATCACTCACTAATAATGACAGTAATTTTCCTGAATAAAGTAGTACTTTTAAGGGAATCTGTTGAGTGAAAGATTCAGTGACTCACTCACATTTTTTATTCCCGAATTAATGTGTTTGAATGAATCAGCTGAGTGAATGACTCACTCATTTCCTCTCAGTCACTTGTCACCACCTACTGGTGTAACTATGTAACCTGTAGAAAGATTCACTGAAAAAAAATTCCCTCCATTGACAGCCAGAGAACCAAAAAAATATGCTCAACCACTTAGCTCACAATCACGAAAATCCATAACTCACTGTGTTAATTAGAAGATAAGATAATTAATGAGCACTACATGGTGAACCACTGTGAAAGAAATGTGTGATATTCTGATATCAGCTGAGGTTTGTCTGAAATCATATCCTTTGTGCAGTGCGCAAACACATTACAGCGGTTTATCCATTTGTGTCTATGACATCTCACATTAGAGTATCAGACCTGTGTTGTCATCTCCACTCTGTCTTTTACTGAATTCTTGAAAAAAGGGGGGAAAAAAAGGAATATGAGGTTAAACTGCTTTGAAATGCACGCATTTCACAATGCATTCATAATCACTGTTAATTACTGATGATCTCAGCATCCCGATGCTTTTAAAGTGTGCATAAGGGAGATTAAAGCTAGTTGTCACCCTGGGGTGTCAAAAGTTTGATATCTCAATAAATTTAAGAGTCAAATATCCAATTACACAAATATGCATTTTTTTTGTGTGTGTGCTCAAAAGCACAAAATGCTTAACTCATTGGGGTATGACTATCAGGACCCTTATTTGCACCAGGTGTTGCATGAAACAGCTTGCCCTCCCTTTGAAAGTCAAATGTTCTACACAGTGGCATTCCACATTAAGATTCTAAGGCTGCGACTGAAAACAAGACGCTCTTAATTACACTGCAGTCAACAGTCAAGGGTAATTAACCAATAGGTAGGGTGAAACATTTGTGTCAATTATGCATTGGATTTTAAGTTAAAATCTCCAGCTGGTCATGCATATTCCCTAATGCATGTGGAGGTGGCTGATATTTACAGAAATACAAGAATTAAGCAGGGTTTCTCTAAATATTCTTATCGAATCACAGTGGCAAAAGGTCGCAAAGGATGAATCGACCTCCCTGAGTAACAACAAAGTCAACAACTTGCCATTATTAGAATGAATAATGAATCCAATTAAGATATTAATCTCATACGTGCTGTACTACGAATTCATAAAGTGAGTATTGCTGCATTATTCATCCTGAGTGGAACATCATCTCTCACACCAGCGAGGGGTGATTCCTTCATGCAGAGAGATAATCGTCTTGGTGTTTCCTGAAGAGAACAACAACACAGTTCTATCACATTCTATCTAGATCAGGATTAGGTATAACATTTTTTTGCTTATTTGACTTGCACCGCAGGCAAACAGTCAGGTCCATCGTTGAGCTATTTTGCAGATAAATTGCTGTGTACACTATGGAAATGAGAAAGTGTCAGGTAAACATGATTAATATGCATAAATAAATTGAAATTGATATTCAAAGCTTTGTCAGTTTTTACAAAATGAGATCCAAAATCATGTCTCTCATCTTATTAGTCAAGCAGGGTAACGTGCAGGCATTGCATTTCTTTCTTTCTTTCTTTTTTTCGTTTGGTAAATAAGAAAACTTCATTTGGCACTGTTTGCTATAGTGCATGGTTTCAGACAGGGCTTGATTTAAAAGCGTTGCAGGAAGATGCAACCCCTCTAATAAAGAAATTAAACAGAAAAAAGGCTAAAAGCATCGCACCTTGTAGATATCAGTCCTGACTCATTCCCTTTGGATTATTGGATTAATAATGCATATGTTATTCAGCTAAAAAAAATCTAATAGATATATTGTAATTGCATTGCTATATTTTGAATGCTGTCTCAGCTGTATTGGGAGTTCTAACTGCAATGCATGCAAATACTCAACTCTTTAAGTGAGAAAAGTCAGCAGTTGCTATCTGCAATGGTAGCAACTTACCTAGGAACATGAGCTAGTAATTAGCTACAGGGGTGAATATGGCAAAAAATATTTAGGAGCAGAAAAGTCATGTTGTCATTTTGATAGAGCTCACTGGGTTGACTGCTCCTACAGGGCAAATTGCAGTAACAAAGACTACCAAAATACACCAAGTAATTGCAATAGCCTAAACAAGACACAAAGAAAAAACAGGAACAATCTGACATGGGATTTAATAGCTGAAGATATGACGTTATTACAAGAGAAGATAATGTCAAGAAGACGTTTACATGCGCACTCCGTGTAGTTCATCTTTTCTTTTCTGTGTTAACAGACTGACAGCGATATCAACAACAACATTGAGTCGTTACAACCATTATTAACTGCAGTTCAGATTGCTTAGCTGACCCTATATACTTTACAACTGCGTGTTTCTCATTATATTGTAAATGACTGTGTGCATTTTTTTTTTTTTTTGCTTATCTTGTTGAATATACTATTTAAAAGAATAGTTTATCCAAAAATGAAAATTAGAAAATTAATAGAGGTTTGTTTTAGGAATAGATTTGGAGAAATTTAGCATTACATCACTTGCTTACCAATGGTAAATGTGAATGGGTGCCGTCAGAATGAGAGTCCAAAAAGCTGATAAAAATATTACATTAATCCACAAGTAATCCACACAACTCCAGTCCATCAATTATAGACTGTCTGTGTTTGTAAGAAACAAATCCATCATTAAGATTTTTTTTTTTTTTTTTTTTTAAATTTAAACCATCTTTCAGCTAAAATTCCTCTAATTATAATACTGTTAACTCCAGTGAAAAAATTTTGTTATGGACTCATATTTTGGCCAGAAGTGACAGTTTAAAGTGAAAGTTTTTTTTTTAATCTTTTTTTTATTCCAGACACAGCTTTTTACGTCACGAGATGTTAATTGATGGAGTGGAGTGGTGTGGATTGCTTTTGGATTATTGCGATGTTTTTATCAGCTGTTTGGACTCACATTCTGACGGCACCCATTCACTGCAGAGGATACATTGATGAGCAAATGATGTAATGCAAAACCCTACAAATCTGTTATGATGAAGAAACAAACTCATCAAACATCTTGAGTGGCCTGAGTGCATGCAAATTTTGAGAAAATGTTTAATTCCATTACAGAAGCAAAATGGGTTGCGAAAGTTTTACTTTTTTAATCTGTCTAAACTACTTTCTAACTGGCCACTTCTCAACAAGCATTGTCTTTTGCCATAGGAAAAAGAAGCTTATGAAATGAAATTGTATTACATACAAAAGTTAATCAAAACAGTTTCTCCTTCTAAAAGTTCCCAGTGGACCATCATTAAGCATATTCCTCCGTTCTGCCCATAGATGAAGCCCTAAGGAGGCATATTATAGCATAAACTGCAGACTCAGTCCTGGGAGCCCCATCACAGATAAATTACTCCACCCACACAGATCAGCATCAGTCCACCAAACAGTCGGTCTCTAATCATATGAGATGAGAAATAAAACAAGCAGCATCTTTAACTCCATCACCACTATGCAGCAAGTCTGTTATTTGTAATGATGCACTAATCCCATATTATAGGTATATGCAATTCACAATAATATTGTTACGGAAGGACTCGGACACAAGGTGATCTAGTGAATAAAGGTGAGACTTTTATTAAAATGCAGGTGAAGCACACTGAAGTGAAGAGGTACGTAGGAGATTGAGATAGTATCGGGTGACTTGTACAGATGATGGAGTACTGGAGTATTCTTCTATTTCCACAGAACTGTAAGGAGGGCAAGACTTGGGGAATCCACTCACTTCACTGACGAACACAGACGACACTAGGAGGAAGGAACACAGCAGGTAAGGTCAACAGGTAAGGTAATACTTTTCTCTGAAGGATATGGTCTTTGTTTTCTCGGAGTAGAGTAGTCAGAGTCCATGTAGGTATGAACGAGATCGGACAGTGAAGTGAGTGTGCGTGGAGTACTTATAGTGAGGGTAGTTGATGACATGATTGGGTGCAGGTGTGAGTGCTCAATACTCTGGTGATGCGGATCTCTGTGATTGGTGGAGTGAAGGGCCTGACTGAGCTGTGACAGTACCCCCCTCTCCACGGACCGCTCCTGAGGGCCGACCTCGGCGTCGTGGTGGTCTGCCCCTGCCTCGGGGTGCTGGACGCTCTGGGTGTGTGGTATGGAATTCCTCCAAGAGTTGTGGGTCTAGTATATCGTCTCTGGATACCCAGGATCGTTCTTCAGGGCCGTAACCTTCCCAATCGACAAGGTATTCCAACTTGCCACCACGACGCCGGGAATCCAGGATTTCTCTTACGTGGTAGACCGCGCCTTCATCTACTAGCTGTGGGAGAGGGGTTTCTTCTTCGGAGTCAGGCCCTGTGGTGAGAGGTGGAGAGAAGGGTTTTAGTAGTGATACATGGAACGTAGGGTGAATTTTGTAGTGAGGTGGTAGTTGGAGTTTATAAGTGACAGGGTTGATACGCTCCATGATCGTGAAGGGACCAACGAATCTGGGACTTAATTTCTTACAGGGCAGGCGCAGCCTTATGTCCCTGGTAGACAGCCAGACCTTCTCCCCAGGACGGAAGTTGGGGGGATTAGATCTTCGGGCGTCTGCTGTTATCCTCTGTCTGCGCACTGCCTGTTGTAGCTGATGGTGAGCTGAGTCCCAGACTCTCTCGCTCTCCCGGAACCAGTGATCGATGGCGGGGACGTCTGAGGGTTCACCTGACCAGGGAAACAGGGGAGGCTGGTAGCCGAGTACGCATTGAAAAGGTGTGAGACCTGTGGATTGTTGGCGCAGAGAGTTCTGGGCGTACTCGGCCCAGCCTAGGAACTGGTTCCAGGAGTTCTGGCGACTATGGCAGAAGGTTCTCAGGAAGCGCCCAATTTCCTGGATCTTGCGCTCGGTCTGCCCATTTGACTGCGGGTGATAACCTGATGAGAGGCTGACGGTCACACCTAGGAGGGAGAAGAAGGCTTTCCACACCCGTGAGATAAATTGGGGTCCTCGATCTGATACAATATCCTCAGGGATTCCATAGTACCTGAATATCTGATTAAAGAGGTGTTCGGCAGTCTGTAGGGCAGTGGGAAGGCCCTTGAGTGGGATGAGGCGACAGGATTTGGAGAATCGGTCAACGATGACGAGTATACAAGTCTTTCCATCTGATGAAGGTAAGTCTGTGATAAAATCCACTCCTAGGTGCGACCACGGACGTTGAGGTATGGGTAGTGGCTGGAGTTTTCCTGCAGGAAGATGACGGGTACTTTTAGAGATGGCGCAGTCAGGGCAGCCTTGCACAAACCTTCTAACGTCCCTGGCCATATTTGGCCACCAGAAGCGATTTCTTAGCAGCGAGAGAGTTGCGTTGGCCCCTGGGTGGCCAGTACCAAGTGATGAGTGGGTTGAGTGGATAAGAGGGGTGCGTTGTGTCCTGGGTACATATTGTAAGTGTGGTGGACAGCCCGGCGGATTGGTGGGTGGTGTCGTGGAGGCAACTGACGGAGACGACCACTGGATTGGGCTGGAGATGATAGTCGGAGGGAGAATGGGTTCTGGTTCTTGAGTGCAGTTTTCAGGGGCATGAATTCTGGATAGGGCGTCTGCCTTGATGTTCTTTGTACCGGGTCTGTATGAGATTGTGAAGTGGAAACGGGTGAAGAAGAGTGCCCATCTGGCTTGTCTGGGGTTTAGTCGTTTTGCATCGCGAAGGTATTGAAGGTTTTTGTGATCGGTGAGAACCAGGAATGGATGTTTTGCTCCTTCCAGCCAGTGCCTCCACTCTTCCAAAGCCAGCTTGACTGCCAACAGTTCTCGATTTCCGATATCATAATTGCGTTCCGCCGGGCTGAGTTTCTTTGAGAAGTAGGCGCATGGATGGAGTCTGGGAGGCTTCCCCTGCTGCTGAGAAAGGACGGCACCTACGCCTGTGGTGGATGCATCGACTTCCACAATAAAGGGGAGTTCTGGGTCTGGATGAGCGAGGAGCGGGGCTTGGGTAAAGGCGGTTTTCAAATCGTCGAAGGCTTTCTGAGCTTGAGGGTTCCAGGCGAGAGTCTTGCTCTTCCCCTTGAGGAGATCGGTGAGTGGACTGGTAGTGGAACTGTAATGAGGGATGAAGCGGCGATAAAAGTTTGAGAACCCTAAGAACCGTTGAAGTTCTTTGATCGTGGCTGGGACAGGCCAGGTGGTTACTGCTTCCACCTTCCCCTTGTCCATGCGAACGCCACGGTGGTCGATAATGTATCCGAGGAAAGTAACTGAGGATTGATGGAATGAGCATTTTTCAGCCTTGAGGTATAACTGGAACTGCCGGAGTTTCTGGAGGACCTCCGCAACGTGGTGGCGATGGTCGGCCAGGCTCCGGGAGTAGACGAGGATGTCATCTATATACACTATTACAAACCGGTGAAGGAACTCCCGGAGCACCTCATGCATGAACCCCTGGAAAACGGAGGGGGCGTTTACAAGCCCATACGGCATCACCCGGTACTCGTAGTGACCGGTGGGGGTTATGAAAGCAGTCTTCCACTCATCTCCCTTTCGAATGCGGATGAGATTATACGCGCTGCGGAGGTCCAGTTTGGTGAAGACCGTGGCGCCGCGGAGTTGTTCCAAGGCCGCTGGGACAAGAGGAAGGGGATATCTGTATTTTACTGTGATCTCATTTAACTTTCGGTAATCAATACAGGGGCGTAGGCCACCGTCCTTCTTGGCCACGAAGAAGAAGCTGGATGCAGCAGGGGAGGTAGATGGTACAATATATCCTTGTTGTAAAGCCTCCGCGACATACTCCTCCATGGCCTTGTGTTCAGGTGGTGAGAGTGGATAGATTTTTCCCCGTGGTACTGGCTCACCCGGAACAAGGTCAATTGCGCAGTCCCATGGCCGATGTGGTGGTAGCTGGGCAGCTCTCTTCGGACAGAAGACGTCGCTAAAGGGGGAGTAGCATGGAGGAATCTTGATGGATAGGTTTTCTTGAGGGCTTTCAATGGATGTTGTACCTACGGGAAGTGATGGTTGAGGTTTGTCTGGGAAGCAATGATGGAAACATCCTTCTCCCCACTTTAGGATTTCTCCTGTCCTCCAAGACAGGTGTGGATCATGCTGCACCAGCCACGGACGGCCCAGAATAATGTCCACAGTGGAACCCTCCAGAACCAGTAGTTGAATGTTTTCTCGATGTAAGGAACCAATCTGTAGACATATTTCTTTCGTGCGGAGACCAATGGTTTTTCCGGTGAGTGATTGTCCCGTTATGGATTTGGCTTCGTACTTCGTCGACGTGTCGACGGTGGGGATGCGGAGTAGGTGGACGAGGTGGCTCGAGATGAAATTTCCCGCGGAGCCAGAGTCGAGGAGGGCGGTGACTGGAATGACATGGGAGAAGGCAGTAAGCTGAGCTCGGATAGAGAGAGGCTTGAGTTTAGGCAAGGTAGATAAAACCGAACTCACCAAGATACGAGAAGGTTTCAATGGACATTCCAATACCCGATGTCCATCATCTCCGCAGTACATACATAATTGTTGCATAATTCGTCTTCGTCGTTCCGAGATGGGAAGACGCGTAGCATTGGTTTGCATAGGTTCTGGAGGGTCAACTGGCTCTGGTCGGCGAGGAGGTAGAGGAGGAGTGGCGATGGTTGAGGACTGATCCGGAGGGCAGGATTGAATGCGGTTTGCACAGCGGATGGCGAGTTGTATAAACTTTTCCAATCCATAGTTGTCATCGTAGGCACTCAAATGAAGCCGCAGACGGGGGTTCAGCCCTTGCCGGAACGCCGTAATGAGGGAGGGCTCATTCCATCCGCTGGCCGCTGCTAGAGTACGGAACTGTAATGCGTATTGATGTATTGATGTTGTACCCTGACGAAGCTGGTAGAGTTGTTCGCCCACCGTGGAATCTCCAGGGGAGACACTGAACACTTCCTTGAAATGATGTACGAAATTTGCGAAGGTGTGAGTTGCAGGACCCGCTTGATTGAGAATTGTTTCCGCCCATTTGAGTGCGGGTCCGGTAAGAGATGTGACGATATAAGCAATCTTAGCTTGATCGGTGGTGAACACATGAGGATGTAGATTTATCGTCAGGGTACACTGAAGGAGAAAACCATCGCACTCCTCCGCCGAGCCAGAGAAGGGCGCTGGTCGGGCCATGGGACTGGCGAGAACAATCGATGGTGAAGTGTTAGCTGAAGATTGTGGTGGTGGTGGAGGAGCTGGTGGTGCCGTTGGTGTGGGCGATTGTAGCAGTAGTTTCTTTAAAGAATCCACCAGCTCCTGGAAGGGATCCGCGGTGCTCATCCTGCAATGTCGGTGCGGTCCGATCTTCTGTTACGGAAGGACTCGGACACAAGGTGATCTAGTGAATAAAGGTGAGACTTTTATTAAAATGCAGGTGAAGCACACTGAAGTGAAGAGGTACGTAGGAGATTGAGATAGTATCGGGTGACTTGTACAGATGATGGAGTACTGGAGTATTCTTCTATTTCCACAGAACTGTAAGGAGGGCAAGACTTGGGGAATCCACTCACTTCACTGACGAACACAGACGACACTAGGAGGAAGGAACACAGCAGGTAAGGTCAACAGGTAAGGTAATACTTTTCTCTGAAGGATATGGTCTTTGTTTTCTCGGAGTAGAGTAGTCAGAGTCCATGTAGGTATGAACGAGATCGGACAGTGAAGTGAGTGTGCGTGGAGTACTTATAGTGAGGGTAGTTGATGACATGATTGGGTGCAGGTGTGAGTGCTCAATACTCTGGTGATGCGGATCTCTGTGATTGGTGGAGTGAAGGGCCTGACTGAGCTGTGACAAATATTATCAGCATAGAATTTTAGAAAAATATAGCATGCCCTTCCTGTGGCCAAATACTCGTTCATCAGTGCGCAAGTCTGGACTGACTGTAGTGTACAGGCAAAGAATCGCCCAATCAGTGAAGAGCTGTAGACGACAAGATCACCCGCCCCATCTGGATGACGTTCAGAGCTCTGTGTGCCAGACTCTTATACAGATACACAATGACATTAAAAGGATTAAAGGAAATTCCAGAGAGATGCTAAATGACAAGGGCAATAATCCCAAATGCCAGTTTAGGATGATCCCCCTAACCGTAAAATACCCACGGTCGTTGTGGCTCTGCTGTTTCTCCAGTGAAGGCAGGGCTGTTCATAAATAACAGTTTGATAGGTTCATGTTCAGAGGTCACTGAGAAGGTTCTCACAAAGAATTGAGTGCAAGGATACTTTATGACTTCACTGATTTCATCTCGAGCGTGCCAGTTATGTCTCAAATGAGATTGTTTGATTTACTGACAGTCAATAAAGACTATACACTCTTATAAGTGTATGTATTATAACTGCATAGACTTAAATGCAATATTAAAGGAATGGTTCACCCAAAAATGAAAATTTGCTGAACATTTACTCATCCTTAAGATGTAGATGAGTTTGTTCCTTCATCAGAACAGATTTGGAGAAATGTAGCATTACATCACTTGCTCACCAATGTATCCTCTGCAGGGAATGGGTGCCGTCAGAATGAGAGTCCAAACAGCTGATAAAAACATCACAATAATCCACAAGTAATCCACACCACTCCAGTCCATCAATGAATGTGTTGTCATGCAAAAAGCTGTGTGTTCGCAATAAATATATCCATCATATTGCATCCGAATCTAAATCAGTAGGAAAAATATGCACAGATAAAGCACTGTTTACAAGTCAAAACAGTCCAAAACTATACAAATATGTTGGTGGTTTGATGTGAGAGAACAACAATTTCACTGGAGGAAGCATTTTTATGGATTATGGGCTCATATTTTGGCCATAAATGATAGCTTAAAGTTAAAATGTCTTGGATGGATTTGTATCTTACAGACATGTTAATATTTTTGGGTGAGCTATTCTTTTAATAATACATTTTTAGAGATTTTATTGTTTAAAAATGAGTTAGAGGAAGAGCGTTCGACTTATAAATAACTGATTTCTGTTCAATGACTCATGCAGTAGTAAAATCTGTGAATTGTGTTTTTGATTGATTTATGAATCTGTTCCTTTCTTTTTATTCTTATCAGCGACATTAAAACTTAGGGGCCAATTCTGATGGAAAATCTGGAAAGGGTTATGGGGCAATTTATTGACTGTGGGGGTAAATTCTGCCAGAGCATCATTTATTTACACATAATGTGTTGTTTTAGCAGTAGAAGAATTCAGCAATATAGTTAAGGGTGTAAACATTCCCAAAAAATGTGCTCAATGCGGTTCACCGTCCTGCAGGCTGGTTCTGCTGTGCACTGCTTCACCACAGCAACACAGGCTCCTTAATCAGCTTTTTGAAATGCCGAAAGTGCTCGACTGCACTGCACATCTGGATATATGCCCGATCTTCTCCATGATCATGATTTGATAAATCACTGCTGCCATGATCATTAGAAAAATACACATAAACATCTCTTTTAAATAAGATTACAATTAGATTGAAATTGTATTGAATAAATCTCAACGCAAGTATTGTACAAGACAAATATCACAGAGTTTTGTGAAAATAGTGCATTCTAAAATAAGCATAGAAAAGGCAGAATTATGCAGAGAAATGAGAATGACAATTTAAGTATTCACACGTTTCAGCTTCCATTTACCATATTTGATGTGCACCATGTATGTGCGTTAAACAATGTTTATTTATAAATAAAGCCGGTAACACTTTACAATAAGGTTCCATTTGATACCATTAGTTAATTTCATTAGTTAACATGAACTACGATGAAAACTACTGTCACACTTTAATTTGGGGACTGATTCTTACTATTAACCATGACTTTTGCCTCAATAAACTCCTAATTTGCTGCTTATTAGGTAGTTTAGGATTAAAGAAGCTAAAATATGGACATGCAGAATAAGGCATTAATATGTGCTTTATACGTAAGTACTAATAAACAGCCAATTTGCTAGTAATACTCATGCTAATCAACAACTTAGTTAATAGTGAGAATGGGTCCCTAAACTAAAGTCTTACACAAAGGGCTTCTAAAGCATTTATTAATCTTAGTTAATGTTATTTTCATCATTTACTAATGCATTACTTGTTCTGTACCTGTTAATCTTAACGAATTTGAGCTAACATTAACAATGAACTCTTGTACTTTTACTAATTTTAAAAATGATTAAATACTGCAACAAATGCATCGCTTATGTAAGTTAATGTTAGTTAATGCATTAATTAATGATAACTAATATGACCTTATTGTAAAGGGCTACCTAAAAGCCTAAATTAAATCTGTTCATCATATTAAGCGATAGTCTCTCTTCAGAAAACTTGGTTTAAAAATGCAGTAAGTGATTTCTGAGGAATGCTGTTGAAAGTCAATCAGACCGAGCACCAAAACACACCTGTTGCATAGCATGTTTGTGAATTTGGGGATGGAGCTATCAAGATAGGGGTGTGTTTGGTCTAGTGACTTCAAATATCAACATATAGATTATTTTAACATTATCTTTTGATTAACTTTTTGAAACATGGAAGTTCTGGTGGAATGCACATTCAGTTGGGAGACAGAAATCTCTCAGGTTTCATTAAAAATATCTTCATGCGTTTCGAAGATAAAAAAAGGGGGTTGTGTTTGAAACAACATGAGGCTGAGTAAATTGATTTTTGAGTGAACTATCCTTTAAAAACGAAGCATTTTTCTCTATAGTATTTAATACTTCAGAGCTGCATATTATGAGCGCAGAAACCTTATTTCATAGCACTTGTCCCATTTTCTTTTATGATACATTCTTAGCAAACTTCTAAGCAATTGTAAACGGCAACTAACTTAGAAAGTCTCGCACTAAAACTGCAGCAATATTAGCAAACAATGTGCCGACAGCACTGCAGTGCGAATTAAGCACTAATGTAATTCAAATCTATGAGCGTACCATTAGGTCTGAAATTACATAGCATTGATAAACAGTGCACTACAGACTATTATTGCAGCTGGGGAAAAAATAACGTTAGTTACGGATGCAGGACTGGTCAGGGGAACGAGATGTTGTTTTCCACGCCGTTTAATGATCTGCTTTGATTAAGCTCATCTAATATAATAAAACCGGCCACAGTCTGAGAGGCTTGATTTGAGAGCATGGCCTATTTAATAGCTTATCTGTGCTCCCCGACAAAAATCCTCTCCCCAAACTGTAATCTGCTCACATGCCCTGAGCACCGTCTGGGGAAAGAAAAAGATATTGAGGTAGCTAGCGGAGGATGCCCGCAGAAAGCCACGTAATTGCTTGTGAGCGATGCCTATGTCTCCTTGCACGCATTTTCCCCTTGAAACAAACCTCACTAAGGCAGGCACGGTGGCAGATTTCCCCCTCCACGGTTTAAAAAACGCTTGTGTGGCAACTTTGTCATATTACATCAAGTCATAACACTCATCTTCAAATCGCAGGACCTGTAAACGGCTTGGAATAGAAGAGAATCCAGCACGTTAGACAGATGGACGTAATGCATTTTCATGTAAAGCGCAATCAAATGTAAAGTGCTGTACTTGTGATAAGGACAGGATGTAATGACTCTCGCAGCTGCAAACCCATCCGGCAAGGCCGCAGTTTGGGAGGAGATGATTAGGCAGTTGTGTGACTCCTCAGCATGTTCTGGGAGCAGAGGATCCGGCTGAGTGAGGTGTAGCTTAATGTTCCGTGCGCCTCATTTTCACCCGCAGCTGAATGGAAATTTCAAACAGCACAACTGTGAGAGTGAACCTGTTAGCGCTGACAGTAAATTCAATCGGAGAAGCTCGACTATGCTTTTTCATTATTTCCAAACACTTGCTGTAACATTTTCATAACTGAGAATTAAGGAAAAAGATTTGCTTCTTGCAGACTTCCGAAGACACGCGTGTTTATTGGTGTGTGTTGCTGCAATTTGTTTTCGAGTTGTGGCAACAAAACAAGGATAACATTTTCAGTAATTTGAAGGTCACATATCTCATGTGTCTTGTAAAGGTTTTTAGATCTGTCTTTATGAAGGATGCAGCTCGGATCAATATTAGCTTTTATTACTATCTAAGGTCTTATTGTGTGGCTTCGCTCTCTCAGTGGGTTTTACTGTGTCTCACCCAGAAACACGAGGTGAATGACAAATGACCTTAACGTACAAAAGCTTTACCATTGAACAATACCTGAGACTGCCACAAACTCTCAAAGAAAAAAAAAAATATTTATATTGGGTTCAGTAAAATTTTTCATGGTTTTTAAAGAAGTCTTATGCTCATCAAGGCTGCATTTATTTGATCAAAAATATAGGAAAACAGTAATATTCTGAAATATTATTGCAATTTAAAATAAACATTTTTCATATACTCCAGTGTCACATGTCACATTCTAATATGCTGAATACCAGAAAATATAATGTGATTATATGTCTTGTTGAAACCATGGCAAAATGGGTGGAAAATAAGATTTATTTTCCAATATATATTTTGCTGATATACATATTGTATATTGCATATATCTACCTAGTACATATAGTACATATATGTGCAAATATACACACATACACACACACACACACACACACACACACACACACAGTACAATATTTTATCATGAGTATCTACTTATAATGCATTGCATTATTATTGATTATGAAATTATACACAAGTAAATATATTGTCACATTTTTGAATACATGGAAAGCAGCAATTAAGCATATTGTAATATAGTAATACATTAAGTATATTTTTACATTAAATAATTGAATACACTGATCGTTAACATATAAGAAGAAAATATATCTTCTTTGCATATGGGTGTACTGTGCATTATGCTTTATATATATAATTTAATGTTTACTTGTTAATACAGTTATTAATCTGCTTATGTTTGAGTGTGCAAAATTAATCATAAATAATGCAATCTCTTTTAATAAAACCTTTGCAATGATTCCAAAGCCAAATGATATATAAAATGAGTTATTTCACTGAGCATAGGAGACATTAATGGGAAAAAAGCAACTGTAATTTGTCATGTCCTTTGATCAAAGCTTTATGTGAGAACTACAGTAATGACTTAAGAAGGTCATTGCTTTTCATTTGGTCTGCCACATGCCATTTCTCCCTCAAGGTAGCAGATTATATAAAGATGACTGATGGCTCCACCACAATATTACATAATGACGAATAAGCAGTCTTGTCACTAATCGCTCATCTTTAGATGTCACAACAACGCTGCTGAATATCAAGAAGGGTTTGAGCGCATACATTTGCATAGCTAATTTGCATGATAATCTAAATATTACATGTCACGTCAAGTCAGGGCGAAAGTGTTTGGACCGGTTGGACTTCAGAACTGATTGGCATATGCAGAGGAATCTTCTTCTAGTAGACGTCGCAAGATTGTGCTTTTGAGAAAGGAAATTAATCATTGTGTGAGTCCTGGAGCACCAGCAGGGGAAATAAAAGAAGAAGAGAAAAAAGCCAGCGCTCCAGGGTGTTGGTGAAGAGAGGAAAGTGCCACCACTGTCACCTTTAAACAGCTCCTGGAAGCTATTTCCCAGATTTGATTTGCCTCACTTTCAGGGAAGTCTTGGCCCCGCATTCACAAAGACATCACTTTACATCCTGTCAGCGCTGCGATTCATGGCAGCTCTCACTTCCCCCGCTGCTGCTGTTATGGATCTTATTACCTCCATCCCACCAGAAAGAGACGCAGGGAACTTAAGAACAATGATTTAATGATGCTACTGTATGCTTGCGTGCATTTGACCTGATTAAAGCTGAAGTGTGTCATTTCTGCACCACTATAGCGGCATCAAATCCGAACTGCGAAAATAATGACTGGGTTCAAACAGGTCCTGAACACTGATCCCATCGGCCATGAAGTGCAACAGTCAGGTTCCAGAAGTAAAAACTCTATTCATTTTCTCCATAGGGAAACTGACTTTTAACAATAACTTATAAAGCTTTAAAGACAGACCCGTTGGGAACTCAGAGGTTGTTAATCAATGGTATAGGCCATCTGTTCATGTTATGTCACCTTACTATTAAAATAATTGTGGAATTCATGGTGAAAAACTACATTACCCATGATTCTGTACAGAAGATTCCACCAATCAGAGAGTTGGAGCTAGCAAAGCTCTTCAGCTCCGCCAACTTCCATGAAGCGTCGTGACGTAATCGAATCCCTGTGCTCTCAAAATAATTAAATGTGTTTATATATGTGCATACTTTGCAATAAACTTGAAACATATTGTTTCAACAGATAATCAACAACTTTAAACAAATAGTTCTATTATATTTATGCATTGTTTTTAACTTAATGCTTCATGGGACTGTAGTTCTTTCCCTCATTAAAGCCATTAAGAACACAGTCTTGTACTTGTGTTTTTGTCCAATTTTCGAAGTTTGTAATGTTGTGGTTCACCATGTAGCTGGTTGGTTTGGTTCAAGGCTTATAAATCTTAAACAAAGACTTTTTTTAAATCCCTGAGGAAATAAAGGATGGGAAAAATACTTCTGGAATCAAAGCTTTTGAAAACAATTATCCTTTATCGATAGTGTGGCGGTGCGTGAGACGCCACTTACTCAGAGGTCATTTCCAAACAGCTTTATAATGGTCAACGCAGTGAATTCGCATGTTCAATGTTTAACAAACTTCAATCACATGCAAAATCTGCTTAGAGAAATGGTAGATTGATATGGTAGTTGTCTTATATATTGACACCTAGTGGTGTGGATGCACCATCATGCAAAAATGCCATCACTGATATTCACAGTCAGCCATTATTCATTAATTTATAGATATGCTACAAGTTAATGTTTAATTTCTTCTTAAACTTATCCTCGGCAACTCTAAAAATAAATCTGTTGGCTTATCATAGTGAATCAACACGAATGTGGTTTTGAACTGGTTTAATCAGCATTAAATTTCTGTAAAAGTGCAATTTGTTGGCAGACAAGTTGTTTTCAAGGGTTCAGACTGCTTTAATCTGTGGCAGAAATCAGGCATAGATAAGACGCTACAGCTGTAGATCTGTAGGAAACTCCTAGTCGTGAGTTGTGAGCTAAGCCCAACTTTACTGACTTAAAGGCCAAGAAAGAGGAACAGAATAATAGAAGCATATATCACTGTCACCACTTCACGGTCTCGTGATTGATGACTCCAAGCACCGGAGATCCTAACTTACAGCTCACTAATGTCCTGATTATGCCCGCTACCCTATGTGACTGAACTCTGCTTCGCTTTAGATTATTCAAATATCAACAAGCCTGCTCTCAACCTCCAATAACCAATGAGTAATCCTTAAAATGGTGCTAATGAAAGAACAGATGAAATTTTACCATGCATTCGGAGCCAGCTTTCGTGCAATCCATATGCTGTCACCGACTCACCACTAGCAGGAAATAAGAGCTGTCAAGTCCATTCACGTATGTGTCAAAACTCTATCATTGCATATGGCTGCCATGCATTAATTCTGCGAGATTTAGCTCTCTCCAGCCTCAGTGTGGGAGACAAATGATTCAAGCAGAGCCTAACATCATCTGATGTCTTTGTAGGTCACTGAAAGGCAAGGACGGAAGCCAATGAATGTTATTTAACAGTGTTTAGACTCGAGCTCAATGTGAATATCAGATAAGAGCTTCCTGTGCCTTCCTAAGCAATGTCTTCTAGTGGTCAATTAATTACGTGGAATGTTTCCAAAAACAAAAAAAGAAAGGCACAAGAGCAGCATAAATCATGTGGTAACTTATACATGCAACAGCAAACACTAAGGTGTGACAAGGTAATTTTGCAAAAATGATCGGCTGGCTAATAATAAATAAATACATGAAATATTGATTTGAGTTGAAATTATTTTAATGTTTTACTTGTAGATGATCTTATAACTTGTTTTACTAGGGTTGCATGTATTTCGTCAGCAAAATAGAGTTATATTGTGAAATATTTTTACGATTTAAAATAACTGTTTTCTATTTTAATATATTTCAAAATGTAATTTAATCTTTGATTGCAAAGCTGAATTTTCAGCATCATTACTCCAGTCTTCAATGTCACATGATCCTTCAGAAATCATACTAATATGATGATTTGTGCTCATGCAGTTGTACTGCTTCATATTTTTGCTGAAACTGATACATTTTTTTCCCCCAGGAAACAGCATTTATTTGAAATAGAAATATTTTTATATTCTCAATTGTCATTTTTGATCAATTTAATGCATCCTTGCTGAAAAGTATTAATTTCTTTCATAAACAAATCTTACAAACACCTTCTATTTTTAAGTTCTCTCCCAGCATTTTTTTTTTTTTTTTGTATATGTTTTTGCATACATATAGTTTAAAGGTCAATTTACCAAAAATATTTGACTATACACCACATATAATCACCAACATACATTTATTGCAGTATGAAAAGTTTCTGGTGCCATTTCAATCCTAATGACATTACATTTTATTAGTATTCTGTATAACGACATTCATCTCTTTATGTGTGGGAGGACTTACAATTATGATTAATGAGTGCACACTGATATTACTGTGTAAATTATAGAGCCAGGAAGATATTGAGTGGGAGAGAGAGAAGGAAGACAGTGCATAAAAATGACTCCTAACTCATAAGTCACAAAATCTGACCTCAAGATGAAAGAGACGTCGGCCCGGTGCTACAGACAGCTGGTTAAAATGCAGTCTGTGCTCCTCCTCTTGTTGTGTATCGCTGAATGGAGTATTATTAATATTCAGACAAATAGTCTCAAACGCTTGGTAATATTCATGAAACATGTTAAACCCAGATACTGGGATTCATTCTAGTTCTGTTCAAAAGCAGTGTGTGAAATTAAAAAGCCTCCTCAGAGTAATCTTCAACGCTTGGGTAAAAAAAAAAAAAGGTTAAAATGATAAGGCAAATGAAGGGATATTGAAGCATTTTCAGTCCAAACGAGTTAGTCCTGGAGGTAAAACTCATAGTTCATTTAACTGTACCCCACAGATAATGCATTTGCCTAATATAAGCTAATGGCATATTAATGATAATAGAAATGAAGCTGATTATAGATAAGACACACAGAAATCCAGTTTAGAGAGGATTTGAAGCTATACAGCATTCAGTTCTGGAGCTCAACTTAAAGTCTCATTGTCCAGGGTTAGATGCAGATGTTTTTTTTTGTTTATTTACTAAAACGCTCTGTATTCAATTCACACTCTCTGTTCCATTAGATGGTATAAACACTCATTAAATTCACTGAGCTGTAACTACAGTCAACTCACTTTTAAATTAATTCTCCCTCTGCATAAACATGTTTGCCCTTGACTTATCAGTTGCTCTTGAAATGAATGAGAATGGGCAGCTATCTGATGTATGGGGATGGAAGGACTAGATTTTAATTTAGGCATGGCCAATGGAGGAAAGTGTCCCTAGAGGACTTTCACTGAATGCTATCAAAGAAATTGTGTTCGGAGCGTGCCCGTGTTTCTCTCTCTTTCTGTGTGTGTGTGTGTGTGTGTGTGTGTGTGTGTGTGTGTGTGTGTGTGTGTGGACTGGTGGATGATGGTCAATGTGTAAATGGGAATATGTGAAAGGAGATGGAGTCTATTTGGATAAACTGGAACATGCTCATTTGTTTTTATTTTCTTAATTGAAAAACTCAAGTCACATGTACATTTGGCCTCATGTAAGCTAATAGAAGTAACTGAGGCAGCTGAATATCATGGTATTCATTGGTCCTGCTGGTAGATTGCTTTAACTACATTTTTGTCCTTTGACGAAATATGTGAGCATTCAAAATAAGTTTTTTTATTATTATTATTTTGATTTTTTTTAACACTACATTTGTGGCTCAGGTGATGGGCTCAAAAACAACTGTTTCCAGAATTAAGCATCAATGAGTTTGAAGAAGCCAAATTTCAAATTGCCTCTAGGAGTACCATATGGACATTTTTTGTGTCCAAAATGCATTTCAAATATAGCCTAAATATAAGTCATAAATAGTGTGGCTTGAGATGTGTGTGTGTGTGTGTGTGTGTGTGTGTGTGTGTGTGTGTGTGTGTGTGTGTGTGTGTGTGTGTGTGTGTGTGTGTGTGTGTGTGTGTGTGTGTGTGTGTGTGTGTGTGTGTGTGTGTATGTGTATGAGTTTATTTGCAAAAACAGATAACTCTGTTTTTAACAAATCATGTTTTTTTTCATTGTGCATTCCAATTAATCACAATCAAAGGGCAGTTGGGTTATTTTGACAATAGGTTAAAAATTAACTAAAGAAAAAAAAAACAGCTAACTAACACAATAAAACGCAAACATAATAAAAAACTTTTTTTTTTTAAAAAAAAGAAAAAAAAACAGGGTTATCTGTTTTTGCAAATAAACTCTTCATATATATATATTTCTTTAAAACTTAAAATGGCAAAATAGTTTACAAAGTGTACATCAAAGGGCTAGAAGATACATTTCCCATATTAAAATACATTTTAGGTAAATGCATTTAAAAATATTTTGGATAAAATAAATATATTTACATTGATGATATAAGTAAAAGAAAATTATAAATATATTGCTAATATATATTTAAAAGTCTATATTAGCAATATATTTTTATAATGTATATTTTTAAATATATTTGAAAAAAATATATATGAAAAAAAACATCTATTTTTTCCATATGGGGTCATGCACCATCTGAGTAAGTGCCAATGAGAATAAATACGTGAACGGAAAACATTTTTTTCTGTTTGAAAATATAAATTAAAAATAGAAACCTGATATTAAGGTGAGTTTGCTTAAACAAACATGTCTTCTCATCCATGTAAAAACATGATTTGATAAAACATATACCAAAAATAAAATAGGTTTAGAAACTATTTTCACTCAGAAATCGCTAGTAAATTTCACAATTACAAAGAAATGTCACACTGAATTTCAATTTTACTTCAAATGTTGAAGAAAAACTGAAACGGTATATTTATTTTTATTTTTTGGAAAATCATACTCCAATAATAATTTTTTACAGTGTTGAATGAAGGTTGCATTGGATAACTGCACAAATGCAAATGCAAAATCTAGCTGTAGCATATATTATCTGACATGAATTGTTATCACTTCGACATTCATGTTTGGATCAAGCGTTTAATGATTGTAAAACTTTGTCCTGCTCGTCTCTGATCATTAGTGGCTCAAAGCCAGAACCTCACAGATGGCTCACGGTCATCTCCTCTCACATCTTACCTTTTTCATGGATGGAGAGAGCACTTACAGTTGGAAGCGAAGATGAATGCGATTTAATTTTAATGTCTCTTAACCCAAATCATCTGTTTGAAAGCGGATATTCCGAATTAGTTGCTAAAATCCTACTATAAGTGTAACATAACTATAACAGATCCATTTTTGTGCTTCACAAAAACACCTTCCAGTCCGTTTTCCTCTCCATCCATAATTCAAAAGAAACTGTAGTGAAACTTCAGCGGTTCTGGCATGGAGCGGAGCGGTCAGACTGACAGCGTCATGAGAAGATATGATGTGCGGCGTGGTGATCAGTGATGTGGTGAGTTCACCAGGGCAAACAGCAGGGGAGGCAGAGAGACAGAGCTGTGCGTTAGCCTGTCACATGAATGAAAAATACTCTACTTTAAAGAATGGATGGAGTTGTACTGGGACCTCGACTCATCCTTTTCAAACAGCTCCCACTATGAAAGCATATACGTTATGTGGGAGTGAGATGGTGGGAGAAAAACAAAACAGATATAAATAATTTCACCTTGTGGTGCTGCAGACAAGAAAAATGAGGAAGGAAGCACTACATCGGCATATATGTCTTATCAGACAGCATCTTATTGCATATTTTCCACCTGTAAATGACTACATTTATAAATGGTTGCTTTGTGTTGTTTATCTTGTGGATGCTTGAACTGATAGAAGAGAGCCGTATTGGCTCTGTACCAAAACCTCGTGAGCTGCCTTGCTGTCTGCTGCCTACACGAGCAGCTGGGTCTTCACGACAGCAATGTGACCAGAAGTCATTCGTTTTCAATGACATTTAGTGTTTTCTGGAAACATCAGCAGCAGCTTTTGTTAAAGTAGACGAGAACTTCATGCAAATGAGAAGTGATGCAGACACTGAGGTCACGCGATCGACCACCTGATATACGGCAGTTGAGTCTTAGTGCTGGATTCACAGGATTTGTAGCTACTGTAATTACTAGAAGGCAACCTAGACTTTCTACTTGTAGGCGTTTATGTCCTCAGATTCAGAATTGTACATTTCTGTGGCAAATCTATTAACGCTAAAATGAATGTGTGTACTCTGAGTAATCAATAAGCAAAGACACAATGCAAGAAGTAACAGTTGCATCATTAAATACGTCTAAATTATCAAAATAATATGTTACTGAAAAAACTTGTTGTACACCACACGCCTTCTCATCTGTTTGATAGTTTATGCTCTTTAAGAAAGGCTTTTTGGTATAATTGCAAAAATATCCACCTTCAGGACATGGTACACATGTCTTTTTGCTGTAAAATCTTTACTGATTTTTATATAAATAACCTCTGATGAACACTCACTGAAGCAAGTTTGCTTTACTTGATTATTCATACATCAAATTTAAAAAATTGTTAAGAAATGAGTATCAAATATGCAGGGTTTCAAAGGAACATTTATTTGTTCATCGCTTAATCATCATCATCATAAAAAACTACAGAGATTTGGTAATAAAACTGAGCATTTAAATATCATCTTACTAAGACATTACATTGGGAAATACAGAGTGACACCTGATTTATATGCATCTTATGTAAGTAGGATGCTACACTGTAATAAAAATCTCATTAATATACATGACCAGAATCTCACTTTTTGGCCATATAAATATCAGCAACTGCACTAAATTGCATATTTTTTGCACAGTTTGAGCCTCTGAATAAAACTGAGGCAGTTTTCCTCCTCATTTATGGGCACCATATTCTCCTAAATCATACTATATGAGCCATAGAGAGAGAGAAAGACTAAAGTTATTAGGTATGCATAATATGGTCATGCAGAATATGTGCTTTATAAGCACTAATAAACAGCCAATATGTTAATACTAGGCATGTTAATAAGCAACTAATAGTGAAAATTGGTCCTTGTACTAAAGTGTTACCATATATATGTGACCCTGGACCACAAAACCAGTCGCTGGGGTGTATTTGTAGCAATAGCCAAAAATACACTGTATGGGTCAAAATTATTATTATTTTTTTTATGCCAAAAATCATTAGTATATTAAGTAAAGATCATATTCCATGAAGATATTTTGTAAATTTACTACTGTAAATATATCAAAACGTCGTTTTTGATTAGTAATATGCATTGCTAAGAATTCATTTGGAGAACTTTAAAGGCGATTTTCTCAATATTTCGATTTTTTTTGCAACCTCAGATTCCAGATTTTCAAATAGTTGTATCTCGGCCAAATATTGTCGAAAAATTGACACTTAAGACTGGTTTTGTGGTCCAGGGTCACATATATGATATATATGGTACGATAATTCTGACAAGACCCGAACACTCCTTAATAACACGGCAGCACAGGCCTCTGAGTTTTATGCTAGTATATTGCTAAGCTAACAATGTGATACACTTAAGCTACTTCACACTGCACTGCCAGAAACTGACCAACGACAACAGACACGATGTGGGATGATTGTTATTATCGCCGTTGGTCGACTTCTGTTGCAGTGTGAATTAGCACAATAAAGTAAGTTAAATAATCAACATCTAAACATCTCTCACTACAGCTGTGTCCACTGTCTTGAACAGAGTTTGCTGCGGTGCATTCTGGGATTTGTTTCTGCATGCTACATTTGAATTTGACCCAAAAGAGCATAATTGTAAAGTTTTTTTTTTATTATTATTATTTGTTAAATGCAGTTTAAGCAGTGTGTAAGCAACTATCTTGTACTGCCTAAGTAAGCAGTACAATAGGAACAGAGTGATTATGTCCAAAAGTGGAGGTGTGCATTAAAATGAAATAGTATAAAGATAATTACGTGTTCTTTTACTGCACACTGAACAAGTCTAAAGACCGGATATCTCAAATAATGAAGGACACCCTGTCCAAGTTCACTCTGATAGGAAATATTATGAACTTCTTTCATAACTCTTTTAAGTTCTAGGCCTCTATAATTGGCATTTACCTTTTTATCTTTCAATTTCCGCTCTGCTGCCTCTTGGACGCGTTCCATACGCACCAAAGGTAGTGTGCATTCAGCGTGAAACAGTGAGAGAGATTCACACTCGAGTGAAGTGTTATCAGTGAATACAGTGAGACAGAGCTGGCTCTCATTAGTCTCTCGGACAGCCAGACACTCGCTACTGTATGTGAGCTCTTTAAATCATATTAGGGTTATTACAGTATTGAAAAGTTCACTAGTTTTTATCTTTATCTCGTTTAATATTTTCATTTTTAATTACAGTTTTGTTTTAGGGATGAATGTGGTTTTATAGCTATTTATATAACTGGTTTATTTTTGACAGATGGTTACTGATAGGCTTTGGAGGTCATTTACTAACTCATCATCCATTGATTATATTTTAAATAGTTTCTGAGTTCATACTTAAGCAGTTAATACTTGTGTTATAGTCATTATTAATGTTTTGAATTAGTTTTTATTTTTAGATTTCCATTTTAATTTCAGTTTTAGTTATTTGTAATGTGCCCTTTAAAAAAAAAAAAAAAAAAAAGCTTTTATTTAAATTTAATTTTTTACTTTATTTTTATTCAGTGTTAGTAATTTTAGTAATTAAACTTTGTTAATTACTAAACTTAATTTTAGTGCTTCAGCTTCAGTTTCAGTTAAGTTTTTGATCTAATATTTATACCTTTCTTACAATTTATGAAATTAAAACAATGTATAATAGCTTTAGATTTGTTAACAATAACAACACTGTACAATATATAGTAAAAACTCAACAGCTGTGGTTGCCAGAACTTTCCCGTAAAATTACAATAGCAATGTTTTAGGTTTTACATATTGAACTTCAATTTACAACAAATTTTATTTTTAAATTAACTGAATGTTAATATACCAACCTCTTACAGTACAAAAGTCTAATTTGTACCTCTATAATCCATTGCCAAGATGAGAAATTGATACGTTTATTCAGCAAGGAAACATTAAATTGATCAAAAATTGCAGTTTAAAACATTATAATGTAAACAAAATGTGTCTATTACAAATAAACACTGTTTTTTTTTCTTTTTCTCTCTTCATCAAAGAATTCCGAAAAATTAAATGTAACACCGTTTCCACAAAAATATTAAGCTGCACAACTTTTTTCAACATTGATAAGAAGAAATGTTTCTTGAGCAGCAAATCAACATTTTCTGAAGGATCAGGTGACACTGAAGACTGGAGTAATGCAGCTTTGATCACAGAAATAAATTACATTTTAACATATATTAAAAATGTACTGATTTTACACTCTCAGAAATAAAGGTACAAAAGCTGTCACTGGGGCTGTACCTTTTCAAAAGGTACACTTTTCTACCTATTAGGTTCAAATATGTACACTTTCAGTACTAATATGTACCTTTACGGTACCAAAATGGACCCTTTAGGTACAAACATGTACCTTTTGAAAAGGTACCGCCCCAGTGACAGCTTTTGTACCTTTATTTCTGAGAGTGTATTATATTATTGCCTTTCTGTGCCTAAGAGACTTCTTTGGTCTTACAGACTCTGCTACATATGGTGAACTTTATCACAACTGCATAATTTATATGTGTGTACAGTGAGACCCATCCAGGAAAAAAAAAGCATTGAAATAGACTGTTTTGACAAAAACTATTTCTCTGTCTGTATGCTTGAATGACTCTCATGCCCTCTTTCACAGCTACACGATTCGCTGTGTTCAACAAGCTGTACATCATGCTGCACGACTCAAATCACTGGTGATCACAATGTCAAAACATTACAGGCGTACACAGATATAGCGCAGCACATGGCTTATGTTCCGGTGGCTGGTTCAGGGCTGTTTTTCAGCCATGTGCCGCCTGCGGCAGTACTATTGTGTCAAAGAGACTGCAATCTGCTCTCCACGCAGGAGCTGAAGCGCTGATACAGACTGCAAATGCACCTGTATCACATCGCTCTCTCTGAACGGGCAGAGGCCGGTCAGGATTCATGGATTTAACACAGCCGTGTGGATCCAGCAAAGCCATCGGAGCCCTTCAGAGAACCGCAGGTCTGCTGTAGAGATGAAACCCTGGGTGGCTGTGCCACAGAGAACATTCATCTACAAGGGTATTGAAGGTCAGGTTCTCCCACACTTCCTCATGAATGAGTGCACAATCATTCAGCACTTTTGCACGGCTCAACGCTTAGCATATTACACTTGTTGACTGCTACAGCATCTGCTATGACACGAATATGACATATTCAAATGATGCACAAACAAATTATGCACTAATTTGGCATTTAACTTCACAACTGTGACACGAAAAGGAGCAAACAGTCCATTTAACACCTTCGAGAGTTCTCCAAAATAATTGATCACTGCCACTAACATAATGAAATATTTACAATGTGGCTTGGAAGAAAATTATATTTCATTAGATCAGACCAGTGTTATTTTAATGTTATTTGTATACTATTACAGTCTTTATTAATATTTGAATTGGCTTTTTTATATTTTCAGTTTTCATGCCTTTGCCATTTTTATTCGTTTTTATTTAGATTTCATTTATTTTCGTAACATTTAGTCGTTTTTAGTAGTTTTAAAATTTCTTAAAGTCACATTTCATTAAAAAAAAATCATCTAATATGCATAACTTTATTGCAATTAATGAAAACAATTTTTGTTAATAATAACACTGCACTGTCAAAAAATAAAAAAAATGCAGCTGTGGTTGCGAAAAATTTACTGAAATAAGCTACAATTTAGCATTTACATGCTAAATTTAAATGCAAAGTAAAATAAATAAATAAATTGATTAATTAATAAAGTAAGTAAGTAGGTAGGTAAGTACATAGGATGTCAGATCAATTTTTCAATGTAAATGATAAGAGAAGTTCACTGTAAATGATAAGATGACTTGTTATTACGGTTTTTCACTGAATATAAGGGAACCTAGCATTAACCAATTAACAGGTTTTAACTGTAGCTGTGTTTTTAAAATAGTTTTTTATAGTACAAATTTCTTACATACGTTTGAATTACTATCTACCAGCAGAGGCTAACATGGCCATGCTAATCTGCTAAACATTGACGTCTTGTGCTGTGTTGGATGGTATGGCATCTTGCACTTTCACTGAATACAGACATCTAGTGGTGTGGATGTAGAATCATCCAAAGACAATCGTTTATGTTTACTGATGCTATTGACAATCAAACACACTATTAGTAATCAGCCTTAATTAATGTTTTCCATGAACCAAATTTTATTACATAAAATGAGAAATATTCAGTTAAGGCACCCTGCTTCATGTAAAATACAGCAGCTTTTATTAGGTTACTGAGTGTACGTGACTTCAAAAATGTATCAAAAGTACTTCTTATTTCTTTAGGTGTAAAGCAGTACAAAAAAAATGCACCTTTAAAGACGAACTCACAATGCGGCAACAGATGCCAACCAACAGCAATAGACACTTTTGACAGGTTTTCTTTTCTCAGATCATTGTATTACCTCGAAGGATGGCAGGTCTTTGACAACTGAACATGTTCAGTCGGCATTTGTCGAATCATATAATGTCAAATAAGTGATGCATTATAACCTACTGATTGGTTGGTGAGACGTGAATTAGCCTTAACAGAATAAGACCGTGATCTCCAGCCTGGTGATCAAGATCAGTGCAGACAGGGACGAATCATTTATTCAACACTTGTTTCTTAAAAGATCCCCAAATGATATCATGTCGTTGAGAGTCTCAGAATCTTTCCATCCTACTTTTGGGTTCTATTTTAGGCTCTCTTTCCGACAGCGGGCATATTTTCAACAAAACAATGTAATTTCCCAACACAAAGAGCTGCAATCCATCAAAAGCCCGAGAGAAGCGAGTATGTTCTGTGCTCTCACTGGAGCTCTTTTCCTTCTAGAGTTTCCTCCTCATTCTGACAATGAAATATAAGCTTAAAGGAATAGTTCACCCAAAAATGAGAATTCTGTCATCATTTACGCACACTCAAGTTGTTCCAAAACCGTATGAGTTTCTTCTGTTGTGCACAAAAGAAGATATTTTGAAGAATGTTGGTAACCGATGAGTTGACGGTAGCCATTGCCTTTCATAGTATGGAACAATAAAAAGTACTATGGAAGTCAATGGCTACCGTTAACTGTTTGGTTACCAACATTCTTCAAAATATCTTCTTTTTTGTTCAACAGCTGAAAGAAAGTCATACAGGTTTGGAACAATTTGAGGGTTTAGTAACTGATGACAGAATTTTCATTTTTGGGTGAACTATCCCTTTAACCTGTGCAATGGCCTCTTGTAAATACTTACATTTCACTGTAAAAAGTGATAAGTTGACTTAACTTAAAAAAATTGAGGAAACCCGTTGCCTTAAAATTTTTAAGTAAGTGATAATTAAAAAAAGTGAATTGTCAAGATCGCTTAACTTCTTTTTATTATTATTATTATTATGTACTTAATCATTTTAAGGCAACGGGTTTCCTCAATTTTTTTAAGTTAAGTCAACTTATCACTTTTTACAGTGTAGAATGACAAAATTGACCATTCGCAACCACGGAAACATGCCAATACACCATTTTTCAAGTTCAAGTCCACCAACATTAATCCACTCTTCTGTCTGGTTTGATCACCTGTCAATCCAACTCCCGGCGAAGGTCAATTGATGACTATTCATCAAGAAGAAGAAAAACGTCTTAAGAACAAAAAAGGATGTCCCTACAGCGTCTCCGCAAACATACGTTTTGCATGCACAGGGCAAATTCATTAAACAGTAGAAATAAATTTAATCATTTAAAGGTTTTTCCTGAAGACAAATATTAGACGATTCCCTTCACATACTATCTGGTCATATTATGTTATCGAGTGCACAGCGCATGAACAGAAAATGGAGGACATCTTGCAGAATCCCTCTGTATTCCGCCCAGAGATGGCGAGATAGAGAGAGAAAGAAAGGAATATCGGGACCGCAGCCAAGTGTGACAGTGGCGTTCACATTTCTCCAGAAGCCTCTGCGGGCTGAAACTCTGAGCTGAATGCTGAACACCTCTGTGCCGCACTGGCGCTCCACCCCGCCAAGATAATAAAAAGCAACCTCCAAGCTGAGGACAACGCAATGGCCTCCGCCATGCAGAATTAACGGCAGCCCTTAAAAACTGGGTGGAAGATGCTGGTGGATCCACAGCCACCAGTTCTTCAGCGCTTCTTCACTGTAATTGCTGTCTTTACCCTCAGAGCCTATGAAAAATGATTTGTAAACAATATGACCTTTTTGGAAATCCCATCCTTCACTCTGAGCGTGGGCTCAGTCTAATAACAGTCATGTAAAGGGAAGTTTATGAACCGTAATGATAAATACATTGAATTATAAATGACCAAAAGTCAATTTTTTACGTACATGATAAAGTAGAGTAGGATCAGTCACATGACTGCATCTACTAAATGGTTCAAAAATGCAATTTATACATATAGTAACTTGAACACGCATCGTGAAGATGTTTTTGATTTCACAGTAAACATAAATTTTGATAGTCGATGACCATAAATTTTGAAGTAAAAAAAAATAAGGGCCATACAACTGTCCTGATATTATAATGAAGAAAAATATATATTTTTAAAGAAAACCTTAAATTGTTTGAAATAAATAAAATTGTTTTATAATAATATTAAGAAAACATCTTCACTTTTTTAATATTTAAAATAAATAAATAAATAGAAAAAAAGAAAAAAAAATCATAAAACAGGAAATAATGTCATGACTAGAGGACACCTGCAGTCCCTCATGACAGTCAATAAGTCTCAAATATAATATGACAAATTTAATTTATTTAAATAAGGCTTGATCTATTTAAACATTATTATGTAAGGTTTTAAAATGCACAAATATGGTTTTTATTCTTATATATATATATATGTAAAAGTTGTATACATTTTATTTTATTTACTTGAATAATTACATATATATATATATATATATATATATATATATATATATATATATATATATATATATATATATATATATGTATGTCATTATTTAATAATTCATTTTAATTAATTTTACCCTGGATACTCATTGCTTCTTTGATGGTTACATCATAAATTGTCAAGTCATGAAATTAAACTTTTTTTGAAAACAGTAATCGTCATTGACTCAGTATATCCTCTGATGTCGTCATGTTAGGTTATTCTGGACTCTCTCGAATATTTTCCCCTGTATTTTGCCAATTATGTACTGAAATATTTTCTCCTCATCTTTCTAGAATTTCTGTCTTCATTTATGGTGCATTGTGATACTGCACCTCTGTGTAGCATTAAAGCAATATCATTTTTCACTTTGATGCAGCTTCTATGCAGAGTAAAATCATTCTGGATAGGCTAATTTAACCATAACATAATTGGCTCATAACGCTGTGAGGGGCCCTTGCTTATTTGAGGCGGGGGTGTCCCGTGTGTCTGTGCACAGCCTCATAAATACGCTGTACATAATGCATGTATTATATTGTATGGCGCATGCGTTTGGATATTAGTTCAGGACTCAGAGATGTAGCTCACAGGGAGAAGTGTTATCTAATACAGAGAGAAAGATTCGATTTTCCCCGAGCCTCAGGTGTCAGATTATAGCTTCAGTCAAATCTCACATGGTTTTCCCAGATCAGCAATGACTGAATAATTATCTTAACAATGGAACAGAGACACTGTACTGATGAATAACTGAAGACTATTTTCACCTCACAAAATACACAGAAATCTATGGAAGCCCATTTCTGCCACTGAATAAAATTCTTTAAAAAAGGCAATTGTGAGTTTTTATCTCTGACTTGAGATATAAAAACCTATAAAGTTAAATAAACTTGCAATTCTCATTTTTTTCAGAATTGTGAGTTATAAAGTCAGAACTGCAAAAAAAAAAAAAAAAAAAGTCAGAATATAGAGTTGTAATTGCGAGAAATAAAGTCAGAATTGTAAGATATAATTTTGCAATTCGGACTTTATTCGCAATTCTTTTTTTCCCTTACAATTCTGACTTTTTTCCTTGCAATTGCGAGTTTATATCTCAAAACTGTAAACTCACAATTGTGAAAAATACCGTAAAGTTAAATAAACTCGCAATTCTGCAAACTTTTTTCCTCGCAATTCTAACATCTTGAATTCCCTCCTCAGAATATAAACTCGCAATTGCGAGAAATAAAGTAGAATTGTGAGATATAAATTTGCAATTCTGACTTTTTTTGCAATTCTTTTTTTCTGCGACTGAGAGTTTAAATCACGCAATTCAGACTTTATAACTCGCAATTATGAATTTAGACTTTATATCATGCAATTCTGAGAAAGAAAAAAAAAGTAAGAATTGTGACATAAAAAGACTCACTTACCTTTTTGGAAACGGCTTCCATAGAAACCTTTTCTTTGTTCAGCTTAAAACTCTGAATAAAATTAATTCTCCTTTTCCGCTTTTGTAAATATTCAATGCAAGTAATGATGTACGAGCAAATAGCGTTCGGTCCGGTTGTGATGTGCGCCGTGTTTTATGATGTGTACCATTTTGCATATTTCATTAGATTCTTAGGCCATAACGGAATAGCTGGAGGCCAACTGCAGTCCTGACACAGACCATTAAAATGCAAATCAAGCCCCTTAATATAAAACTGAGATCTATATTGCCATAGACCCTTGGAGGTGAACATTCAACAAATCACCTCTAGGCTCATTTAGCCTTATGTTATTCAGTAATGTTATCCTATTCATTGCTTCACCCAGAAAACCTGTAGGGCCGTGGGTTCAGCTTTATCTACTTAAGACTGCATGGACTGAGGTGTTTCACAACATCAGTGTGTGCTAACTGTGCTTAGTGCTGAGCTAATAAGATGTAGCATATTTTGCTAAGGCCTGATACTGTTCTTTTGGGATGTCTGTCAGTTTATAAACAGATTGCCAGTCTGAAGCAGGTGGAAGAGATTGTAGTGTGCGGTGCACAGAGGCTCTTAATAGGTGACAATTTAACAGAGGAGCAAAGTGACAGGCAGTGTTCATAGTGGGAATTTTGGCTAATGGGTTATCAGCTCTTGGTTCTCCTCCCAATATGATACATGACTTGGTTCCACAAACACCCAGCCATGTAAGTTCAGTTTTTACACAGACCATATGGATAGTCACTATTTCACCCTAATGTTATTCCACAGGTGAACTTTTTAAAGAATATATTCAATATAAAAAAGTAAATGAGGTCTGGGCTTATAAGATAAAACACATATATTCCAGGATTTCGGAAACCACACAAGCTTTCTCCAAAAAAAAGAAAAAAAAAGAAAAATAGTCATTATCCACTGAACATCTTGTCATCCACCCGTTGCATGTTCATCAGAGTTCAAGAGACAATATTTATTTATAGAGGCATTTATTAATATTTTGAATATATTTTCAGTTACACATTTTTTTTAGTCATCTTATGTCATTATGATTTTAATTAGTTTTAGTTTTTTTATATTTCTATTTAGCTTAATTTTTTCTTTTCTTTTTCTTTTCAGTTTTAGGAATTTTAGTACTTATTTCAGTAACTTCCCATACCAACATTTATTTTCTCTTTTTTTCAGTACAGTTCAGTTTTTCATTAATATTTTTTATTTTGTTTCATTTGTGCTTTAGGCTATATAGTTCAATTAACAAAAACTCTATTTTTATTTTTTATTTTTTTCTATATAACTATGTATTAAATAGTTTGGTAACACTTTAGATAGGAAACATTATTAGCTTGTTAGTATACATTTTTTCTAGCATATTGGTTGTTTATTAGTACTTACAAAACACATACTCTTTATTCTACATCACCATATTTTAGATATTTTAAACCTAAAAATAACTACTACAACAAGTATAACTTACTTACTTTTAATAAGTGGATAATATGAGTTTATTAAAAGAATACTCGTTAGAATATGTGTTCCCTAAAGTGTTACTAATAATATTAGTTAACAATATGATTTGTTCATGAATTTAACTGATCCAATCGTTGAGTTCAACTCACTGATTAATTTATCTGGTCACTCCACAAGAACATCAGTGAATACTGACATCACATGACATCAGACTTGTAATATAGTGAAGAAATATGATACTTTTATGATCCTTTTGTGTCCCGTTCAAACTTCTTCATGGAAATTGCATGGAAAAGTGCAACCAGTACATTATTCAAAAAGTCTTATTTTAGATCAAAACACACAAAGACATGAGAGTAAGTAAAAGATAACAGCATTGCCATTTTGTATAATCAATTCCTTTAAGATTTGCTTGTGTATGGTTTTGTACTTCATACTTCGTACTTCAACTGTCAGCTACAGTAAAACTGCAGACAACAGATCTTAAAATCCTGATATAAAGTTTTCAATTAAGAGTAATACTGAGTGGCGTGTGTTGGCCGGTCCAGACAGCTGGTCAGGCTGTGAATGGGTTTGTGAGGGGATATATATGGTGTGTCTGCGACCAATGAGACACTTCATAAATTAGTGAGGAATTAACTGGACATCATGAGCAGGTTTTGGTCGAGCCTCCCGACCTCTGTCTGTGGTTTATGAGGCCTGGGGTCATTACAGGCGCTAGAATGGCCCACTCTCTCTGTGCAAATAAATAGAGGGCAGGACTGTGGAACTGCTGTTTGAGGCAAGATGTGCTCCATACATCATTGTGTGTCTTTTTATGAGCATGCATAAATCTGTACAACTTTGTGGGCTGAATTAACTAAATACCACTTCTGCACACAGTACTGTAATTCAGTGCAAAGAAAAAAAAACAAAAAAAGCACTGTGCAGTGCAAATTACAAAAAGCATTCATTTTGGGGGGTATTTTTGCTATATGTGACCCTGGACCACAAAACCAGTCTTAAGTGTCAATTTTCAAAATTGAGATTTATACATAATCTGAAAGATGAATAAATATGTTTTCCATCGATGTGAGGTTTGTTAGGATCTGACACTATTTGGCCGAGATACAACTATTTGAAAATCTGGAATCTGAGGGTGCAAAAAAGCCTTTAAAGTTGTCCAAATGAAGTTCTTAGCAATGCATATAACTAATCAAAAATGAAGTTTTGATATATTTATGGTAAGAAATTGATAAAATATCTTCATGGAACATGATCTTTATTTAATATCCTAATGATTTTTGGCATAAAAAAAAAAATGGATAATTTTGACCCACACAATGTATTTTTGGCTATTGCTACAATTATACCCCAGCGACTTAAGACTGGAACATCTTTCAATTTGATATTTAATCATTTAAAAATCCTGCTAACTTGGTAAAAACATATTAACTCTTATGATCATGGTCATTTTGACCTATAAAGGGGTTTTACTTTATTTTGATGGTCCCTTTAACACATTCTATTGACTATAAGTAATGTTGCACCTACATTTCTACTGACTCTCATTAGAGTGTTAGTAGTGTATTAGTTGACTGGTAGGGTTAGGGTTAGATTAAGTTGACACATTCTTGCAAAGTTACTTATAGTCAGTAGAATATCTGTTGGGAGACCAACACAATAAGGAGTTAGTAGATATGAAGCAGACAGTCTACTAATACTCTTATGAGAGTTTGTTGACATGTAGTTGCAACATTACTTAGTGTCAACAGAATGTTCAAAAGGGACCATCAAAATAAAGTGTTACCGAAAAATGTTATAAAAAGTTCTCATTATGCTATATTACCACAAATACTGGGTTCAATCTTTTTATCGACTTCTCTTCTTTTAATCAGCACAGGTTTTGTATTTATTTTTGGAACTGACTGATCGTAGGCATCATTTTTCTGCATTTATGCACATCAGTGTTTGAGTGAACATTGCCAAAATTACCCACAAATAATGCTTTTTTCACTTAAAAACTGAGATGCATAAGCTCAGATCAATCAGTTCCAAAAATAAATACGAAACCTGTGCTAATTGAAAGAAAACAAGTCGATAAAAAGATTGAATCCAAGATTTGATGCTAATATAGCATAATAAGAGATTTACAAGCAATTTTTAGACCAGTCATTTCTGGCCGGGAACACCAAATTAGGTACTTTCAGCACAGCACAATGTAGTTGACATTAGGCTTGCACGGTTGCAGTGTTTCTTCATTTAATACACAAGAAAAGTGAATATCATTTGAAAAGTCTTGTTAATAAAACAGTTTTTTTATTAGGTTTCAGGCAGTCAGATGTAATTATGTCATGAAAGATCATTAAAATTTAATTCAGGACGCATTGGGGAAATTCTTATTATTTTATGACTTTCTTCTGTCTATTAGCTTACCGCTGAAATATCAGAGACAGTTCCATTTTTACCCCAAAGCATCACAAGAGAGCTCTATTCATGCTGTGCAACGGACTTTGGACATAAATGTATTATGAAGACCCTCGAACTGAGCTGGAGTTGGAGTAAACAGACTTTGGGCAACTCTCAACTCTTAAACATGTTCATGTCTTTAAAATTCTGTCCGATTTAATAGCACAGATGGGTCATCGATGGGGTGTTTTATTATTGGCTTCATTTAAACAGGACTCTAGTCTGTCCCATCATGTAAAATAAGCCATGCTTTTGTGTGAAAGGTGCAAACACAGCTACAGGTGTAGTTGTAGTAATTTGGCTGTGTGAAGCTGTTTTCATTAACTCATTTGCTTGTTCTGCAGTAATCTGTCATCTGGGTTAACACTGAAGTATTTCTGTTATTTCTTGCTTTTACAGATGATGCACTTCATCCAGCATATAGTGGATTATTTCTGAGCACTGTCTGCATTGCTTTATTGCCTATGGAAGCCTGTTTCCACCACTAAATAAAAAAAATAAAAAGTTTTCCTTGCGAAACTTTTTTCTTGCGAACTGTGAGTTATAAAGTCAGAATTCTGACTTTTTCTTGCAATTTGACTTTTTTCTACACTTGTGAGTTAATATCTCACAATTCTGAGAATTTTTTTTTTTTTTTTTTTTTTTTATTCAGTGGTGGAAACAAACTTCCATAATTACCTGATTCATCAAAATATATATATATTTTTTTAACTACCTGGTGTTTTAACCACCAAACAAGCTAGAATCTGATTAACTGAAAACTGTCTTTCTCAAATTTTCACAAACAAATTCACTGACAGATCAGAGTAAAAGACAAACAAGCAGGTTGTTTGATCTACCATAGTGGGGAAACCACATATACACGGTACAGATGTAAAATTCATGACATTATAGCTAGCATCAGTCGCTGCACAAATAATGTAGAGCAAACTGTGAGATTTATTGAAATGAGCAGGGGACATACGCTGTCCTTTCAACAGGCATACATTATGCATGCATGCACACATCCATTATAGATAAAAAATTAAGCCTGCTTAAAGGGATTCAAAATGTAGTGTCAAAACTGATTTGATCAGAAAAATTTAGCAAAATCCACCACCCATGGGCCAAATCAGGCAAAATTTACTGTGGCAGGGAGTGTGGTTTAGATGTGACCATAAATAATAAGGCATTGTTCTGCCCTCCTGGTCATGGCAACTAAACTGGCTGATGGCAAAGAGATGGGTTTTAGGGTGGGCTGCAGGATGTTCCTGAGTGAGTCAATGCCTAAACACTCCCAACGTCACGCATTAACTCTGACACACAGTTGCATATGCCAATGGCAGCAGTGGCCTTGTAATACATTTCATAAATGATTCATGGATTCTGTGGTTTTGTCATTTATTATAAAAGTGACATATTGTTTTTTTTTTTTTTTTTTTTTTTTTTTTGTGTGTGTGGAAAGCAATGGTCACTGAATTGGTCACTGAGTGTCTGTGTATGGACTGTATAACAGGTCTGTGTGTTCTGCATCACATGAAAAATAAACTCTGACTGACTGTGAGCGGAGCACCTGTCAGTGGCTGTGTCCCAAACTGAAGACAGCTGCCTCGCTGTCCACTTATTCAGCGACTTAGACAGGGTTTGTGTATGAAGATTCCTCTGAGAGAAGTTTCAGACAGGCTTTCAAGGCACCAAAACATCATGTCAACAAATTCAAGTAAGCGTTAGACATAACAAGGACAATCCAGTTAACACTGTTACTGTTAACAGGAACCAAAACTACTAAAAATCTTTTTGGCAATATATCATATACTCAAAATAAAAATAATATCAGCATTAGATGAAAAATATAAATGAACTCATGTTAAGGTAAAGTACTAAAATCAGTATAATATACACAGTGCATGCATAATTATTGGGCATGTTGATATTCTGATCATAGTTTTTTTTCCATATTTTTTTTTTACCAATTCCAAACCACATCAATTTTAATAACTACTATTAATTTTGTATTTAATCATTTATAACTGATGTATAATTGTCCATGAAGGCTGGAAGTTAAAAACTCCTTATTTTCAGGTGTGTAGAATTATTAGGCATGTTTTCTTTTACAGATTAAAAAAAAAAAAGAAATTTAATTCAGACTGAAAAGTAAAATATTATTAAATCCCCATCAGAAATATTCAAAACTAATGCAATACAGAAATTGCGAAGGTAGTTTAATATTGATAATATCAATATCTAATACTGACATATCTAATATTGATTAACAATATAAATATTAGATGAACATTTTAAAAGAATCATAAGTTTAACTCGTTTAAATAAATTATCTTAAGGTGAAGTACTAAAATTACTCAAATTATAAGCTTTAAAGAAATATAAAAGCCAAAAAACTAAATGAAATAAATAAAAATGACAAAAGCACACAAAAATTGCTAAAACTTAAATTAAAATGAAAACTGAATTGTAAACTCATTAAAAATATTAATAAATTCTATAACACCACATAATAATAGCAAAAGTACTATTAAAAAGTTCTAAACAATTTAGTAAACAATACTAAAATAACACTGGCATGCTTGTTTTTCAATAGAAAATTAAATGAAAAAAAAAAAAAAAAAACACCTTCTATTCAATGTTATCTCTATTCTTCCTAGCAACTAGATTAGGATGATATAATGTTGAATAGCATGTGCTTCGATCCGCCGGCAGTCGTGTGAGTAACTGAGAGAGATGTCTACATCTGATGTACAACAAGGACAAAAGGTACATCGCATGTCAGTCTGGTGAGACCTGCCATTCCTCAAGGTTTTGTTCGAGAGACATCCCTGAGCTTTCTTTCTCTGGGGTCACAAGAGCCTCAGGAGAGAAAGAACATCCCACTTTGCTCAGTAGCTGAGCATATATTTCACCCCACTGACTTCATCTGGATTCTCACTCGAGCAGTTTCTGACATCTTTTGGGCCAATACAGTGTGTCACTTACAGAAAGTGACCAAGTTACCAGGTCAGCTGAACACCGCCAGTCAAGATTACGACAATAATCTCATCAAAAAGAGCGCTGAATGCACTGGGGAGATTCACAGCAAAGGCTTCTCTTGTAATCGAGTTCCTCCCTTTCAGTTTTACCCTACAGGAATGCTATCAAATAAGGGACTCCAGCAACTGGCCAGTCTTGGAGATGCAATTTTGTGCTTGTATAACCATGGACCAGTGGATAGTGAAAGATTACGACAGCAACCCAGGGGGAAAATGCTGGTTCCTTGCCTTCCAGGATACTCACTTCATCGTGAGAGATTAGACAGCCGAGGGAAAAGCTGATAGGTTGTGTCAAACGCATCTCCACTGCTCTCTGCTGAATGTTTTCCCACCTAACTTTATACGCGTTTCCTCTGCACAAACAAAACCGCTTTGCATTTGAGGCGCATTACATGTTATGCACTCACAAGACCTTTCATTTACATAATGTTCTTTTCCGATATAACTTGACCACGGGTTAAACAAAAGGATTCCTTTGTGCATAGAATACCATTACTTACTCGAGCAGGTGCAAATCCTAAATTCAAAGCACATTCAGGACGGTGAACACTAGCCGGAGTCTAGGATACAGAGGTCAGCAAATGTCCCAGCTGGTTACACACTTCACATTTAATTACTGGACATTTAAACCATTCCTGCTCAATTACTGTACATCTGTTTTGGCTCAGGAACTGAGCACAAGTGACCACTGCTCCCACAATGTTAAAAGAGTCAAAAGAATCTGTGCTTTACAGCATACCAAAGGACTCTTTTATTCTGTTTGTCAGCCTGACGGTGCTGCTTTACAGACGCAGTACAGTTGGGTAAAACTTGAGACCATAGCCACAGTCCTTACTCAAGTAAATGTTTTCAACACCAGTGAACAGCAAGGCCTTGGTTGGTGTCATCTGTCATGCAGAATAGTGCAAAATACAATCAAAGTCAGCATTCTCATCTGCTAAAAAAGGAGGCAATATTGCTTCCAATCAGATTGGCAAAGCTTAACAACTGTGAATTGAATCACACACTGGATCCTACAGGAAAGAAAAACCACAAATGAGATTCTTTGATGTTTTTTCCTAGACTGGAATAATTTTATAGAGAGAGTAAGTGGAGGCTTTTGCGCTGAATTATGTGAGCTTTGCTATCTACATTAGTAGTTCTCAACCAAGGGGCTTCAGAGTGACTTAAAATAATAAATTTATTATTATTAAAATAACCAAACTGTAATATTATATATATATATATATATATATATATATATATATATATATATATATATATATATATATATATATATATATATATATATATATATATATATATAACTTGTGTATTAAATAAATTCAGTGCACACAGACTGAAGTAGTTTAAGTCTTTGGTTCTTTTAATTGTGATGATTTTGGCTCACATTTAACAAAAACCCACCAATCTCAACAAATTAGAATACTTCATAAGACCATTTTAAAAAATAAAAAACATTTTTAGTGAATTGTTGGCCTTCTGGAAAGTATGTTCATTTACTGTATATGTACTCAATACTTGGTAAGGGCTCCTTTTGCTTTAATTACTGCCTCAGTTCGGCGTGGCATGGAGGTGATCAGTTTGTGGCACTGCTGAGGTGGTATGGAAGCCCAGGTTTCTTTGACAGTGGCCTTCAGCTCATCTGCATTTTTTGGTCTCTTGTTTCTCATTTTCCTCTTGACAATACCTCATATATTCTCTATGGGGTTCAGGTCTGGTGAGTTTGCTGGCCAGTCAAGCACACCAACACCATGGTCATTTAACCAACGTTTGGTGCTTTTGGCAGTGTGGGCAGGTGCCAAATCCTGCTGGAAAATGAAATCAGCATCTTTAAATGTCAGCAGAAGGAAGCATGAAGTGCTCCAGAATTTCTTGGTAAACGGGTGCAGTGACTTTGGTTTTCAAAAAACACAATGGACCAACACCAGCAGATGACATTGCACCCCAAATCATCACAGACTGTGGAAACTTAACACTGGACTTCAAGCAACTTGGGCTTTGAGCTTCTCCACCCTTCCTCCAGACTCTAGGACTTTGGTTTCCAAATGAAATACAAAACTTGCTCTCATCTGAAAAGAGGACTTTGGTCCACTGGGCAGCAGTCCAGTTCTTCTTCTCCTTAGCCCAGGTAAGACGCCTCTGACGTTGTCTGTGGTTCAGGAGCGGCTTAACAAGAGGAATACGACAACTGTAGCCAAATTCCTCGACACGTCTGTGTGTGGTGGCTCTTGATACCTTGACCCCAGCCTCAGTCCATTCCTTGTGAAGTTCACCAATTCTTGAATGGATTTTGCTTGGCAATCCTCATAAGGCTGCGGTTCTCTCGGTTGGTTGTGCATCTTTTTCTTCCACACTTTTTCCTTTCACTCAACTTTCTGTTAACATGCTTGGATACAGCACTCTGTGAACAGCCAGCTTCTTTGGCAATGAATGTCCGTGTGAAGGGTGTCAATGATTGTCTTCTGGACAACTGTCAGATCAGCAGTCTTCCCCATGATTGTGTAGCCAAGTGAACCAAACTGAGAGACCATTTTGAAGGCTCACGAAACCTTTGCAGGTGTTTTGAGTTGATTAGCTGATTGGCATGTCACCATATTCTAATTTGTTGAGAGTGAATTGGTGGGTTTTTGTTAAATGTGAGCCAAAATCATCACAATTAAAAGAACCAAAGACTTAAACTACTTCAGTCTGTGTGCATTATATTTATTTATTACACGAGTTTCACAATTTGAGTTCAATTACTGAAATAAATGAACTTTTCCACGACATTCTAATTTATTGAGATGCACCTGTATGTGTGTGTGTGTGTGTGTGTGTGTGTGTGTGTGTGTGTGTGTTTCTATGTGCAGAATTTACTAATTCTGAATGAATATATCAAAGTCCATATCTTATCATTGAAAGAGACTTTACTTATAATGACGGATAGTTTATTGATCAGAATCAGCATTTTCGAAGCACGGATGTCATGCAAAGACCGAAATATGCTTTGATGTAGGTTTGCATATGACCCTATAATGCGCTTTGGCCTAATGGAGGAGATGTACATTGCATTTAAATGTATGTCTGTATGCCTGATTGTGTTTGTGTTTAGTGGGAGTGTGGGGAGGGACACATCTCAGCTTTAAATAAATCTAATTAGATTTCTCTCTGGCATTTGTCTATTGAGTGTCGAGGCTTTTTTAAGCCACTGCCTCCCTCTCCTGATCTAATGAGGAGTTAGTTCCTGAGTATACTGCAAAACATTGGATGGATTGAATCATCCATACGATTAGCTGATAATTTCAAGTGAAATTCTGTAAATTAGTGTCCGTCATAGTTACTGCTTAGTCAAAGAGTGTTCACAGTTTCAGGCTTCAGTCTTTTTCCAAAGACAAATGGATAATAATAGTGATGGATAATTATGAAAAAAAATGGTACAAGTTAAAAAAAATAAATAAATCAAGCATATGACAAAACCTTTTATTTATGGCATTTATACTAATGATGACCATTTATAATAATAAATAGGCCTATAATCCTAAGCAAATACTAATTTTCAGAGTATGGTTGTTGTTTTATTTAGAGAGAATAAGTCTGTTTTTATTTATTGTGTATTATTCTGAAAACACTAACAAAAGTTTTTCTTGTTTAAAGTGTAAATTGAACAAAACTCAACATTCTATTTTTTTTTTTTTTTTTTTGGTGGGGGGGGGGGTAAACCTTTACATATTGTGACATTTTGCTTATCAAGTAAACCTATCTTCTTGTACATATTTTGCTGTATATTTTTTTGTTTTGGAAATTTTTACTGGAAAAAAAGACAAAAATACAATTTTTATGCCAGACTCTATGCCATATAATTTCAATTGAGTAGTGGCTCTTCATGTAATATGATGATCCACTCTGTGTGGCACTTATATCGATCCTGAGAAATGTCAAGTCTGTGAGAATGCAGTGAGAGAAGTAAAGAGTATTAGAAGATCAGCTGACATTTTGCTAATGGAGCATACAAGCCACTTTGCACAAAGTGCACTTCTTTGAGAACAAAACAAGCAGATCCTTGTCAGCTTTAGACACTTCACTCAAGACTACTCACTCATTATGCATTATGAAGAGTAGTAAGTTATTAGTATTCATGCCAGTCACCTTACAGCCATCTGTGTGGAGCCTAGAGCGGATAAGAACATTCACAGGCACAATACAGATAAAGAAGTGTCTCCTGTCCCCATCCCCGCTTATCAATGAAATTACAATGTACGTCCTGAGACTGTGTGAGCAAATTAGATTTTAAGAAAGTGTCATTTTTCAATGCTGCTGAGATACTGTTTTATTACGGGACAGTCACCCTTAAAATTAATAATAAACTGGCATTTCAGGTTCTTTACTTGTGATCTTAAAGTCAACATGAAATTTACTTTAAACTTTCTTGCTGCATGTTAAGAGTCTAACAATTCATTAGTTCATGTTATTCCAAAGCAAAAATAAGTTTTTATATTCAAGAAAAAATCTAACAAAATTTAACATCAAAATATAATGAGGTGTATTTCATTTTAGAAATACAAAAACATTGCTAATGGGGTAAAAAAAAAAAAAAAAGCTTAGTTTAAAATATATATTTTCTTAAAGCAAGAAATTTACGAAATTTTGACATTTCCTTGGTTCTACACTGTAAAAAAAAAAAAAAAAAGTTAAGCCAACTTAAAATTTTAAGGCAACCAGCTTCAGCAGATTTTTGAGTTTGCTCAACTTATTTTTGTGAGAAATTCTCAAATTTTTGTTGTATAAACTTAAAATAACAAGTTAAGAAAACTCAAAAATCTGCTGAAGCTGGTTGCCTTAAAATTTTAAGTTGGCTTAACTTTTTTTTTTTTTTTTACAGTGTATGTGCATTTAGACACTTTTAACTGGAAAACAAGACAAAAATAAGAAAATGTCCCATTCATTTTTCATTCAATATTCTCCTTCATTCAATATTCTGCTCCACTCAGAAATATGTCAGATTAGTAAAGCAACAATGCTGTTTTATGTTGAATTTTAATGTGCACATGCAAGACCATGCCAAGAAAACCACTGGAGATGACAGCAAATGTTTATCTTGGGCAACTATTTAAATAGTTGGCGACATCAGGCATCAAAACAAGAATCCATTTTGACTAATATTCATAAGTACTGACTCAAGAAAAACTTCAAATGATGCCAACAAGGGCATGTTATAAGAAAGCATGCCTCCAAATAATGTTGCAAACACTGCATCTTACTGACTTGAGATCAGCCCAAATGCTCTCTTGTGGTTCAATAAAGGTCTTAGGACATTAAACTAAATCAATGGCTAAGAACAACCTCAATTTCAGCACACAGTAGCATGCCATGAACCCATGTGTGGCTGCTGCAACAGTTTTATGCCTTCACCTGACCTGGGAGTGGGACCTTTGTTATATTACAAAGAGATTGATTTTATTAATGCATTCTGCTTGTGCATCTCATTAACGTGCCATTAAAGTTAATGATTGTGACAGTAAAAACCTTTGCAATCTAATTTTTTTTTGCAGGGTTCTGTCTTCGTCTGTATTTTTGTTCTACCCGATTGCATTTTTATTATTTTTAAGCTTGCATATTAAAGGTGAAGTGTGTAATTTTTAAGTATTAAAACACCTCCCATCCAAGCTTAATGAGCAGAGAAAACTATAAGCACAATTTGTAGGCTAATTTCACAGTAGTCTGTAAACACTGGGGCTCTAACATTGATATCATTGGGTGGTCCACAGAAACATATTCTCGTGCTGTACAACCAGGAATTGTTATTAATCATGTCATGTCTCAATAGCGCATTTGTAGCAATATAGCATTTGCGTAAGTGTTATTAGAGTTACACAACATGGTGTCCAAGAAGAGTGCAACATGAGGAACATAAACAAATCCATATATATTTCTGAAAATGTCACCATATCGCTAATATGTTTACTGTACGTGCTGCATTCGTCTTCCAACTTACTTCTCGATCCATCAGTCAAATCTTCTGCACAGTCGAGCTCTGATGGTTTAATGATAAACGACAAAACCTCACAAGTTACTCAGGAACAGCTGCTACAAGACCAGTCCGACTCGCCAATAAATCATTCAATCTTTGCGAGCCGGTTCACTGAAAAGAATCACTCAAAAGAGTTATTCATATTTTTAAATTCGGAAACTATATTTTAAATTACTACTGCATTTTCTGTCATAATTGCAACAATCAACCATTAAAATTTTCAATTTTAACCCAACTGGTTGCCTTGTTATAGAAATAACCCAATAAATGTTAAGCATCACCTAACAAAGAGTACAATTAACCACCCGTTTTAGAGAGTAAGAATATCCATATTTCCATTCTGAAGATTGTTTTCCACGTCGAAGACATCCAACACAAATCTACTAAGGTGAGCTAACAAGTGAAAACACTCATTAATCTCTTAACAGTATTCATGCAATTTGTAAGTGCAGAGTAATGCATGTAGAAGTGCTAAAGAGCCCTGCCTGTCGACCCATTGGGGTAAATATATTTACACTTTAGTATTTTTCCCAAAATAATGGTCTTAAAAACATAATTTCTACCTGTTGTTTAAGCCGCTACTTCACATGAAAGGCATCACTTTTTGTTTGCTTGGTATGAATGAATACCTATTTGAATTCGTATTTAGTGAAATCAGTTTTTTTCATCTGAATGCATTACAAAGCTGGCTTTCGTTGTGTAAGGTAAGGGTGTTTGTACAGTTTTCAAGCCTTTGAATTTTGTTGCATTTTCAAGTCAACAGCATTAGATTGCTGTAGTTATTAGAACAATGTTTGTGAAGTTGTAAAGTTCTGCAGGCCAAATGTTTCAAAATAAAGCAAATGTAGTTGAATGCAGTTCTATTAATAAAAAGCCATTTATTTTTTTGTCTATTTGCAGGGTCAATGATTTGGTGAAAGTTAGCTTGTAGGCTACAAATGTGTTGATTATATTTATAAAGATAATAAATTGAAGGCCAAATCATCTGTATTCCATACTGTATTTACATTCATTCTTTACAATAGAATTCAAGCTATTGCACCCAAAGTCACTAGACTTGAACTTTGGTGTGGTTTGGTCTTTGGCTTTTGTACTTGAAGGGGTCAAGGGGAATGCCTAATGTAGGGCCTAATTTGCACATCTGAAGTGAGCTTTTTTTTTTTCATTTTGAGGTGAGGTATTTCTCTGCAGAAATATTGAGGGGAGGCACAGTCATTTTTACTGACAGTAAAATGCCACCACATGGGCAATGCACCTGAGAACGGGTGATTTATTGCTCCATTCTGCTAAAGCCTGCACTGCCTTTAATTAGAAAATACTGAGGAGGCAGCCGAGTGCTTAAGCATCACTTAGATCTCCATCGCCGTTGATGTGCACTGCAGCATCTTCTCTAATATGTGAAAATAAAGATGTAACGTCAGCCTCCAGCATAAATTTCCATGTGTTAATCAGTCAGGCTCCTGGTGAGTGAACAGCGCCTCTCATTCATGGAGGAGAAATCACGTGACAGTGTCATAATCAATGAGCCATGCTGTTTGCAGGTTTATCTTCTGCCACCTCATCAGCAGTTTGTGCCTCTGAAATATCATCAAAGCAATATAGAAACCATTTTAGAATGAAAGCGGAATGGGTTACAAACAATGTTGTGTGACATATATGCGTGGCCTCAGGCCTCAGAGAGAGTTTCATTGTAAATAAAGTCAACATAAAATATCGAAAAGGGAGCAATAAAAATGTCCATGTGGAATAATGCAAGAATTGAAAGTTAGAGCTAAAAATAAATAAATAAAAAAAATTTGTATGGGAAACAAACTAAAGCAAAAAAAAAAAAAAAACAAGTTCATGATGTCATCAAGTTCTTTCTAACGCAGTTAATTTAATGAAAGTTAATTTAACGTGTTTCTCTGCTGTTTGTTCTGCTGCATATAATAATATTAAGGTCTAATTTGTAATAATATAATGAAACAACGAAACAGCATTGCTAGTAATTGTTCAATAAGTCTATATAGTATTACATTTGCCCTGATAAATTAATTATTGCTGAGCCATTGTAATGCATCACTATTAGGTTTAATTTCCCCAGTGTATATATATATATATATATATATATATATATATATATATATATATATATGATAGGGAATTATACAAAAAAAATTCTGTACTATTTAGCAACTGTATTTTATTTATTTGAGTGTGTATTATGCAAATGCTTGCGGAACATTTCATGAAAAAGTGCAAAATAAATGAATCCATGAATAAAAATTTCAGAGGCCTCACATGAAACGACTGTGGCACAGAGACATGGCTTGGGCATAATCAAAACATGTAATTTACATGATGTGCAGACATTCAGAATCATCTTACATACAGTCATGGCCAGAAATATCAGCACCCTTGGTAAATATGATCAAAGAAGGCTGTGACAATTAATCTGCATTGTTAATCATTTTGATCTTTTATTTAAAAAATGCACAAAAATCTAACCTTTCATTGGATAATAAGAATTTAAAATGTGTGTGTGTGGGGGGGGGGGGGTTATATCAGAAATTCTTATGAGTAAAATATCTCTGAAGTATATTCCCATTCATATGCACAATTTTGAGCACTCCAGGGTGATTATGAACATGAGATTATCCAGCCATGGCTTCCTGTTTCACAGAAATTTAAATAAGAGGGAAGACAAAACTCAAATTCCCTTAATCATCCATCACAATGACAAAAACCAAAGAATATATGTCTGATGTGCAGCAAAAGATAATTGAGCTTCACAAATTAGTGAAGTGGCTTTAAGAAAAGAGCTAGAGCAGTGAAAATTCCCATTTCCACCATCAGGGCAATAATTAAGAATTTCCAATCAACATAAAATGTTAGGAAACTGCCTGGAAGAGGATGAGTGTCTATATCGTCCTAATGCATGGTGAGAAGGAGAGTTTGAGCGGCTAAAGACTCTCCAAGGACCACAACTGGAGAATTGCAGAAAACAGTTGAGTCTCGGGGTCAGAAAACCTTAAAAAAAAATTGTCAAACAGCACCTACATCACCACATGTTGTTTGGGAGGGTTTCAAGAAAAATTATCCTCGCTCATCCAAAAACAAACTCCAGCATATTCAGTATCAGACACGACTGGAACTTCAAATGGAACTGGCTTCTATGGTCAGATGAAACTAAAATATGAGCTTTTTAGCAGCAAACACTCAAGATGGGTTTGGTGAACACAGGGATAAAAAGTACCCCATGTGTACAATGAAATATAGTGCTGTATTTTTGATGTTGTGGGCCTATATTTCTGCTGGAGGTCCTGGACGTCTTGTTTAGACACATGGCATCATGGATTCTATCAAATACCAACAGATAAAAAATCAATAAGCGACTGACTCTGTTAGAAATCTTATAATGGGCCAACAACACAAAAATGGGTAACACTTTATTTTGATGGTCCCTTTTGAACATTCTGTTGACACTAAGTAATGTTGCAACTACATGTCAACAAACTCTCATAAGAGTATTAGTAGACTGTCTGCTTCATATCTACTAACTCCTTATTGTGTTGGTCTCCCAACAGATATTCTACTGACTATAAGTAACTTTGCAAGAATGTGTCAACTTAATCTAACCCTAACCCTACCAGTTAACTAATACACTACTAACACTCTAATGAGAGTCAGTAGAAATGTAGGTGCAACATTACTTATAGTTAATAGAATGTGTTAAAGGGACCATCAAAATAAAGTGAAACCCAAAAATGTGTCACTGAGCACAAAACCAAGCTTCTGCTGGTCATTCCAGTCCTCTGACCTGAACCCTATAGAAAATGAGTGAACTGAAGGGAAGAAGCACCAACCTGGAGTTGTGAATCTAAAGGGTCTGGAGTGATTCTGGATGAAGGAATGTCTCTGATCTCTTGTCAGGTGTTTTCTAACCTCATCAGGCATTATAGGAGAAAACTCAGAGCTGTTATCTTGGCAAAAGGAGGTTGCAAAAAGTATTGAATAAAAGGGTATGATTAATTGTGGCCAATGTGTATTAGAGAAAATCATTTATTTCACAATGATATTTCCCCCATTTTAAATTCTTATTATCCAATAAAAGGTTAGATTTTTGTGAATTTTTCAAATAAAAGATCAAAAGGATTAACAATGCACATTAATTTTCACAGCCTTTTTGATCATATTTACCAAGGGTGCCAATATTTTTGGCCATGACTGTATGATGTTTTATTTATGCCAACAGCCATAAGATTGCATAACTTTTGTTTACTGTCTGTCAGATTAAGTAAATAAACATATTTTGCAATGAATCTGGACCTGCATTGATGCATTTGTGTATACAGGACAGTGTGTGAGGTAAAAGTGAGCTTTGTATCTTTATAAAAGTCTATGCTGGCTAAAGGGCAAATGTTTAAATTCTCTAATAAATCTAGATGGCTTTAGTGGGAATATTTTATTTTGTCTTGCAATTCTACTGCTATATTTAACTTCCTCAGGAAAGAAATGCTTTGAGGTCACACGTATTTGCACATCCTCATAAAACTGACTTACTTTACCCAATAAAAGTGAGGCATTTTTGTGATTCAAGTTAATACACCAAGAAGAAGAAAAACTTTCAGCACAGACCACTTTAAAAGACTTGTTTCTTTTCGTGATTGAATGGGGAATTGAGTTAGGGAATTGAACACAGGGCTGAAATTGTTCTTTGATCAAAGAGGAATCTTATCCACTGGACTGGCTGTACTACAAATATTTGATTGATATAAACATAATTATTAAACCATCGACCTCTGCTGGATGAAGACTAAAGCTGTGCAAATAACTAATTGTTATTCTCTGACCCAAATGCTTTAAAAATGTTCCTGCACAATTAGATTTAGCAGCTTTGCTTATTCATTAATGTTTTAAATGCATGTCCTGTCCAGTATGGTTAGTATTTTTTTACATGCTTCAACCGAAGGGCATTGGTTTTATTTTTTTTACATTGGACATTTTAAAGTCAAAGTATACAGACGCACCATGTTTTTGCATGCACAGTGAAACTGTCTGTTCCAGATGATGTTGAAATCTATAAATAATACACCAGACTGGAGTTTAATGGTTTTATTTAAAAACCCAGGTTCCCGTACGGCACTTCCTTATTTTTATATACAGTAATGTTAGAAAATGTTACAAATACAGTTTGATTAAAAATGATTTTAAATGAAGCTCTAAAATATAAACTGTTGAAAACATAAGTGCAGTTTAGTAGTTTTCAGTAGCCTCTTAAAGGAATAGTTCACAGAAAAATGAAAATCTGTTGAAAATGTACTAACCCTCAAGCCATCCAAGATGTAGATGAGTTTGTTTCTTCATCTGACCAGATTTGGAGAAATGTAGCATTACATCACTTGCTCATCAATGGATGCTCTGCAGTGAATGGGTGCCGTCAGAATGAGAGTCCAAACAGCTGATAAAAACATCACAATAATCCACAAGTAATCCACACCACTCCAGTCCATCAGGTAATGTCTTGTGATGTGAAAATGTTTAGCTTCAAGCAGTTACTAATCCTGTATCGATAATATTGCTTTCTCTAGTGAAATAAAAGTATTTTAGTCCGAATCATGAGAGAAATATGAACAGATTAAGCACCATTTGTAAGCTAAAACAGTTTTAAATGAATATATTGGTGGATTTTGATGTGAGAGGACAACAGGGGATGCACTTTTTCACTGGAGGTAGTGTTATTATGGACAGAGTACTTTTCAGGCCTGAAGCAACGCTTTAAAGTTAAAATGTCTTAATGATGGATTTGTTTCTTACAAACAAGCAGATTTTCACTTTACAGGATGTTAGCTGACGAGTCACATGAATCTCTCTTGCGATTATTGCGATGTTTTTATCAGCTTTTTGGACTCTCATTCTGGCGGCACCCATTCACTGCTGATGATCCATTAGTGAGCAAGTGATAGAGTGCTACATTTCTCCAAATCTGTTCAGATGACGAAACAAGCCTCTCTACATTTTAAATGGTCTGAAGGTGAGTAACTTCTCTGCCATTTTTGGGTGAACTATTTGGTAGGTACAGTACATTCAAAAACACTGAAATTTTCATCCCAATCCACTACTCTCTCAATTATAGTATTTATTTCCATGCAACTCTTTTCACCCACTGAAGTGAATTAAAGTAGCCTGCTAAAGCACGTAAAAGCTTTTAATTTAATTACAGTCCACAGTAAATGTTAATGTCACAGGCCGCCATTTGAGAATATTTGTGGTAGTACAGGTCAGTTTTTTTGCGTTTGTGCACAAGAGTTTGGCATCAAACGATCATTTGCAGCAAATTACAGAGCAGATGGAATAAGGTGGCAAAAGTCTAAGGTAGCTGGTTGCTATGGCTCCAGTAGTTTGAGTTGTTTAGTACATCTGAAGCAGAATGCAAAACAACTCTGACGACTCTTTAGCGAACCACATGAGACTTAGACATCGTTTAGCATACACAAGGCATCCCAGCCACCTTCACAAGTGGCTCGGCAGCCTTAAGAACAGAGTTTTCCTCCAAAATAAACACCCATTAAATGTCAGTTGGGTTTATTCCTATTAGCTGCCTCAGTGGTAGGCCAACACTGGCACTGTAGATGTTTGTGCCCGTGGCGGTTTATATTTGAGGTCTGCAGTGGAGATTTCTCTTTTAGATCTCCGTTTCGATTCATCTCTATTAAAACTGTGCTTTGATGTTCTCTAAGAAATCTTACAGTCTCAATGATCTTAGCCGAGCTACTAAACGACCATTTGTCATATTCAGAGAATCAATTTGAATTACAGCTCTGTGGCATTCGCACAAATGTGTGATGCCACGTTGAAAGAGAGGCCTAGAGACCAGGAATTTGATTGAGTGGCGTGACACTGAAGGCACCATTAGCTCTGAGTGAACCAAATGAGCAAGCGTGTGTTGAGCAAATGCAGCTCTAGACTAATGATGATGAGCTTTTTTCAAGGGCACAATGTGACTTGGAATTAAATGTTGAGAAACAACAGACTGGGCAGCCGTGGAGACATTAGGTTTAGTGCAAAGAAAGCACAAGATGTGACTCCATTTCTATTGAAACGTGCAATTGTTAACTTATGGAGAACGGTTTTTATTTTAGCATTCAAATGAATCTTTCATGCCCTCTTTCTGTTGCGAAGGTTATTATCTAGATTCATTATATTAGACAGAATAACGGTTAGGAACGAGCTAAGTGAGAGTTGGCCTCGTAGGAGAAAGGGAAGAGAGAAAAATGGGAAACGGAGAGACAAAATAGCAGGGGAGCAGGTTTTGCACGAGTTCTTTTTACAATCGTGATTTTTATCATTGCGGGCAGAAGATGATTTCTCAGCCAATGGGATATCTGCGGCTGGTTCAGACACCCCTTGGTGCTGTATACAAAGATTAAAAATAACAACAGGCCCTCTGTATTTCACAAATGACATGCACACAGTGGCAGACTTGTGTAATGTGGGACTTCACAGTGGTCACAGCTGTTTTGATGGATGGTCTCCTTATCCTGTTGAAAAGAGGCGACCAGCTCTACCCCATCCCCACCACTTATACTGTATAATTGTATATCTGAGGTATAAACATTATTACTTGATCTGTAAAGCTGTATAAATCATCCATATTTGAATTGGACAAATGTTTTGAAGTTTGGTTCAAGTACTTTGCATGTATTGAATTTTCTGTATGTCATATCCCTTCATGGGAATGTTGAATGTACTGTATCATGGATATAAAGGAACCACATTTACACAGATAAAGTTAGTAGACAATGAATGCTGTATCAAAAAGTAGATGCCTTAAACAACTTTATTTTGATCAAAAAATTAGGAAACAATGTACAGTACATTGCAGAGAATGCACTGTATAATGTACTGCATCAAGTTTGAAAAAATACACTACTGTTTGAAACTTTGGGATAAATAAGAAAGATATTTATTTAAAAATATATTCAGCAAGGAAGCATTAAATCTTCTGAACCTTCTATTCATCAAAGAATCCTGAAAAAATGTATGCACGGTTATCACAGAATAAATAAATAAATAAAATGTAACCATTATATATTTATGATAATAGGAAGTGACTGGCAAATACAGCAGTATTGACACTGAAGACTGTAATGATGCTGAAAATTCAGCTTTGATCACAGGAATAAATTGCATTTTCAAATAGAAAGTGTTTTTTTTTTTATGTTTAATAATATTTCACAATATTACCCTTTTTAATGTATTTTTTATCAAATAAATGCATGTATATGAGTTTATGAGCTTTTGAGCGGCAATCCAGGAGCATGGGGAAAGAGAAATGTTAATTTCTAAATAATTTTTTTTTTTTAATAAATATAGTGTAATACATAGAAAAATATAATAAAATTATAATAAAAAACAGAGTAATCTAATTAAAAACCTAATATTTCACCCAGCATTTGTGTGTGCCATGTACTGTATATTTATGCTCATTGAAGTATTGTATCATTCCTCTTGTAGCCTGACTCAGGCCTCCTGTGTGTTTCATATGCAGAGTGCTGTTTATTTTGACACATGGAGCACTTGCATACTGTATGTAGTGTGTCACATCAGTCTCTTACTGTATGTGGCTCACTTCAGTCCGGATGCTGCCATTATAGACAGGTGTCTATGGAGACAGCAGGGCAGCTTTCTAGGCTCAAGGTTTAGAGATATGTAGAGGGGACTGTTTTTTTTTTTTTTTTTAAATCAAGACGATTCATTTAGAGGTTTCATCTTTGCATATCATGTCAGCTGCAACATAACACTCATCTGTAATACTGTACGTCCTACTATAAAAATGATAAAAAGCGACATCTAAGCCTTCTAGCCTTCCAATCCATTTCCCCTTCTCAATCCTCCTCACAGTCTGTGGCTGTTGAAGCATCCAAAGAGCACAATGGCATGGTAAATATCTACAGGCGACATTGTGCAAACAGCTGAATCATGCAAAATGCCGTGCTTTGAATGTACAGTGTGCCGAGGGCTTCCAGTGGCTTTGCCGTGAGCTGCAAAGCTAATAATTTACTGGAGTCGTCTCCACTGTAAGACCTTTCCCACTGCCATGATGACACTGTGCTGACTCTGTTTTACCGTAGGACAGTGCTCGTTCTCCACGGGGCAGTTTTGGTTGTGCAGGACTGCAGCTGGTCACATGAGTGGTCAACTGACAGATGCAGTGCATGACTGGAAGAGATGGCCAGCCCTTAGCACAAATTAGCCAGTCTAGTCTCATGGCAGGCGACATATAAGACGATCTGTCGCTTGTTCATTAATGGAGTAATTAACTGGGGCTCCTCCCTGGCACATGCACAGCAGCAGCTGTATGGACAGCCCCCCTCCACTCTCATTTGTTTAGCATTAGATGGGTCGTGAAATCAACACGAAATGGTACTGGTGAGGGAGCAAATGCCAGTGTAGTGCAAGATTCGATCTTCTTGCAGAATGCGATGGCGTTTGGACCTGAAAGGGTAGCTGTCTGTAATGCCTAATCAGAAATGTCATCAGCACTTTCTGTCTGCTTATGTAAATACTGTCATAATTAGTCAGTACCAAACAATATTAAAGGGTGTAAAAAAAAAAACTGTTAAAGGTGCCATAGAATGGAAAACTGTATTTTCCTTGGCATAGTTGAATAATAAGAGTTCTGTACATGGAAATGACATACCATGAGTCTCAAACACCATTGTTTCCTCCTCCTTATGTAAACCTTGTGAATAAAAAAGACCACTGAAAAACAGGTGAATCAGAACATAACACCGACTGTGACGTCACAGTCGGGATCACTAATAGTTACGCTCCTGACATTTGCATATACCCGCTCATGTTCGAGGCCAGCCGCCAGCCGAACCATCAGAAGTTCTGCAGGTATTGTGAAGAAACAAGCGAGGACAACAGCAAAAATGGCAGATCATGGAAATAAATGTTATGTTCCAGGCTGTGCAGGGGATGTGAAGTGCAGGGATGGGTTGGTGTCTGTAATCAGAAAGGCATGGAAAGCAAATAACGTGTTCTAATAAAATAACGCAAGCTACTAAAGGGACATGGTTGGCTCCTTGCTAGCGGTAGCCTGTTACATTGCAGTAAATAAGATTTCACTTACCACATAAACAGAGTAAGGAGAGATGACTGAGGATGATGGTGAATGATTTACAGATCCTGAGCACCACTGACAAGCATCTGATCTTGTAAAATATGTGGTAAGTACTGCCGCTCCATAGTCTAAACAGAGTTTGTGCGAACGTGAATCTTGAAAGCGAAAGTAAAAAGCGATCGTGCATTTGAATAGCGGCTCCCTTAATGCCCGCATTTTATTTACAGTATAATTACCCGACAATATAACTGCGAGAGAAAGTATTGAAATATATATATTTTCCTTCCTGTGTTTCCTTCCTGCTGTGTGAGGTACTGAAATCAGCCGCACTGTGAAACAGCCAATCAGAGCAGAGCTCAACATTGAGCCGCACTGTGAAACAGCCAATCAGAGCAGAGCTCAACATTGAGCCGCACTGTGAAACAGCCAATCAGAGCAGAGCTCAACATTATTATTCATGACCCTTCCAAATAAGCCAATAACAGACCATTTCATTCTAGCAAGAAATCCTAGGGTTGTAAATGCACATGTAAAACCGTTTCTGGAGATTTTTTGCCATTACTTAAGCCACATACCTTCTATGTAGATATCAGAGAACAATTTAAAATATTGTACCAATGCATTCTATGGCACATTTAAGCAGGATATAATGGCAGCTAGTGATTAGCTGTTCTCTCAAGTTCCCCAAACCCTTTTAAAACCAGAAAGCCAGACCAGCCTAGGAGACCAGCATACCAGTCTGGGCTGGTTTATTGACTATCGTTGTGCTAATAATAATAATAATAATAATAACAACAATAAAAATAAAAATAATAATAATACTCTTTTTATGTTTAGCATATATAATATCATTGCTCTTTTGTTGATTTTGATTGCTTTCATTGTCCTCATTTGCTAAATGACTAAATGTAAATAATTTAATATAATATAATAATATAATATAATATTCAATGAAAACATTAAAGCAACAGTACTTGTGCAAACTGTGTGTGCGTCTATAAGGGAGAGAGAGCGGGAGAAATAGAATATGTGCTTTATGTACATAATGAAATACAATTTTGTGGCAAAACATGGAAATGATCTATTGTTTTTATCCTATTGTTTACTATATTTATTTGTTTGGCCAGTGTCATTGTGGGTTTTGGTTATTTTATTGTTGTAAGACATTTGAAATAACTAAAATCATTTGGCGAACTGATATGGACATGTAATGCGGTCAAGAGCTGCCTGGAACTATGTTCGCTGTGCATCTCCCTGAAAATAATTGCACACCATACAACATTTGTCAGCCTAACAGATTTAAGCATTCAACGGCCCCGTAGTATAAGAAGCAGTATACACTGGATATGTTAGCTTAGTATGCTAAATGATAACATGCTTACTGTAGGAAATGAATGATAGAATGCGATTAGCAATAGCATGCTAACTGAAAAATAAGAATGATAAATATTTGACCATGTGTTGCTTCAGGAATATGTCTCATATATGATCTTGGTGTATTTTCACTGTTAAGACTATGCTTATCATCAAGTGAGGTTGTCAGCTTTTCGATCAGGCATGAATAGAATACCCAAAAACCTCAACCAATGGTATCGCTTTGGGGTCCTGCCGGGGTCCTGAATCTCGCACGGCAGCGACGGAAGGGTGAATTTTTCTGTGTTCAGCTCTGGCGCGGAAAAAGTAGAGCAGCACTAGAGGCGATAAATCATTCCCCATCTCTGAGTTTGTGCTTTGTTGTGCTTTTCCCTCTCAGCAGGGCCCATGATAAATAACTGTCCTCAGAGAGAGAAGCATATAAAAACAGGAAAATGAAAGTGATAAAATAAAACAATCCTGGCGTCCCGGCACAACAAGAGCTTTGGCCGAATGCTGGCAGGACGAGATATCGCTCTTCAGCATCATAGAACAAAGCCAATGGGAAATTCAGCCGGCCTGCAAGTTTATGAGCCATTAAGTGTTTTCATGCAGCTAAAGTAGTGCTGACTCAACCCGTATTGGGGAGACCTGAGCCATCTCATTCATTCATCACTCACCCTCAGGGCTTTCCAGGGCACATTCCAATTAAAAGCCCTCGGCTTAATGCTGGGAATAGCCGTATCGCTCCCCTCCCTATGTACTCTCTCTATCTGTATCATGTGTCTGAGCGTGCTGTCACACTGTACCGAACTCGCCTCCAGGAGCTTTCCAGCAAGAGTAATGTATTCCTGTGCTGTTGCCGACAGATTCAGAGTAAAAATCGCCAGTGTTAACGACTGGCTTGTTGCATCTAAATGTATGCCCAGTCACTCTGAAACAAATGAATCAGAGATATCACCACCCTGGCCAGATGGTGCATCGTATTTGCGTCCGTATTTGTATTTGTGCTCTTTGCTTGAAGCTTTTTTTTCCCATGGCCTAGCACTAGAGGCTGAGACTGCACACATGACACGCTGGATAAACATTTGGATATGTAAACACTCGGATATGTAAAGCCTGTGAACGGGACCCTGACTAAATAGAGTTATGACTAATAGCACACGGTCTTTCTCGCTTTAAGGACTGCAATGACGGTCAGAGTTATAATGCACGGGGTAAAGTCACATCCATTGGGTCGTATACATGGCAGTCATGAAAAATGACTTTTCCTGGTTTTACCTGGCCTTTACGATTAGCATAACGACACGCGGTGTGAGTTATCGCCGGTTTGTTTTATGGCGAGTGGAGCGGCCCCGCCGACGGAGCTTCTGCAGCTGAAACATTCCCATCCTATAATGAAGCCATTAAAAATGCTCGGCTGCTGCCAGATGGTTTGTCATTGAGCAGGACGGAGAGGGAAGCCTGCCGCAGCTGAGACCTCGGCGCCGTGGTGGTTTAGAGGCTTCTATGAAAGCAATGCTAGGGAGATTAGAAACATTGGATCGGGGGAAACCTGATGTATCTGGAAGCTCCATTTTCTTCATTAGTTCATTCAAATGGGAGAGCACAGCAAGCTGCTTCTGGGCCAGCGGCAAGACTTCACAAAATGCACATGGGAAACCCTCGCACGCTCCTAAATGCATATAGACAGGCTTTTGTCTTTCCATTTTTTAATATTATTGTGATATGTGTGAGAAAACAAGGTTTTTATTGGTCATTTGGAAAAAATGTACTAGGACTAAGTATTTCAGTCACTTCCAGGCATGCTCATACAAATGCTGCAAATGGGACACAGAAACTCATCTTGCACTTCGCTGCATTGCAAAGTGCAAGTTTGGTGAACTCTGAGCTTCAGATTCGTATCAGATTGATACATCTCAACATTACCCTTTATAGCTGAATTAAATGAACACAAGCTTTAAAGTTGCAGGTTTGCAACATTGGAAGATTGTTTACATGAATATTTGTATATGTTAAATTGTTAAATAAATGAATGTATAGGTGTAACGTATTACCAAAAATATGTAAAAAAAAAACAAACAAACAAACAAAAAACATTCTGTGATTAACCAATCAAAAGAGAGGTCATTTACATATAGCCTTATAGGTACAATATTAAAATAACTTGATTAAAGTGATAATGTGTATGGATAGAGATTCATAATGTGTATCACAATATGTGGCACTTTATAAAGTTATTAACACATCAGAGCAATAGAATTAATTAATAAGAAAGCGTGGGTGCGTGTGATATTAAAAATTTATTAAGATCAATGAGTAATAAACACGTATCGATGAAGATTTTGCTGTATCATCACAATATAAATATATTCATGGGACAAGTTATTAACACATAAGAGCAATAAAGAGATTTTGCTACATCGTGTATATCACAATATATAAATATATTTGAGGGACTGCTTAAAGTTATCAGCACGTTAGAGCAATAAAAGAACATGCATGAATGAAAAACTAAAGTGCAGTATGTGCATGATATTGAAATGAATTTTTGAGTGCAATAAGTTGTGAAAATAACTCATTGTGATGCTTGCACCCAAACAAATTTCTCATGTGATTATGAATTCAGTTTTCTTCATGGCTTATTGTGATTGAATGGTCAGACACACAAAATTATGTCAGAAATGTCATTTAAGTACTTGTAAACAGCTGGGAACAATTGCAAATGTATATCAATATATTGGATCCATGCATTATGTCTGAAAGTGACAGGAGCCTACATATCGTTATCATGAAATAAAATTACTCCAGTTGTGTAAACCCTACAGCTATTGTCATCATTTACTCTCACTCATGTCGTTCCAAACATGCATGACGTGTTTTCTTCATGTCTTCTGTGGAACACAAAAGAATATATCTTGAAAACTGTCTCGGTGTTTGAAACAATTAAAGTCAATGGGGTTCACAGACATTTTTGGGTGAACTATGCCTTTAATTCTGAGGATCAGAGAGAGTGTGAAAAGCTGTCGTGTAAAACTAAATGACTGTTTCTTGTTTAAAATGGCTACAAAAATGCTACAAAACTGTAGAAATCATTCCTTTGAGATATGAAAACCTACATTCCTGCATTAAGCCAAGAAGACAAGCAGAACAGTTGGTTAGGACATATGTGGTGTATCTCCTGAGATGCTGGGAAACTCACCTTAATAAATGTCAGTTAAATGTCAACCGTTTGACCAGACTTCACCAGCTATTATCAAGCGAGCTCTACTTTGTACCAAATCACTGCGCAGCCATTAGTGGCGCCATTAGTCACGCTTGAATGGCCCACTGTAAAATGAAAATAATGGAGTGCTGTAACCTGTTAGTAAAAAAAACCTATTTTATATTTAATTTGTGATCTCAAATCAAGGCTGGTTAGTGAAGTCAAATGAGGAATGGAAAGATTTAAGGGGTCCATATCAAAAATGTCTCAACAGATCCCCAGTTTCAGATTTTAATGCACAGATGAATGGAAGCAAACTGTAATCCTTTCTCCAAACATTTCTCACAAAATGTGTCTGTGATGGTTCTCTTCTTTATCTAGTCTGCTGAGTTTACTACACTGACTCTTTTCTGACTGAATGCCTGTCGAGACTTTGACTTTCCTTTATTTATCTCCATTTGAGGCCTAAATCTCCCATTCAGCATTGTATTCCCACATATTTATACATGTAAAGCAAGGTGTAAATCCCACAAATCCAAAGGTCTGTGAACTTCAAATCTCAAGCAATTCCCATCCTGGCGCAGAGCAGAAGAATCAGCACTTTTGTACAACTCTGACAAAGGGATTCTGCCACTATCACATTCTGGTACATTATCCTGGCCTGAGTTTGAGGGAGAAACAGTAATTTCATCTGGATTAGAGGGACTACATTTATTTAGCACCTTGTACTGAGCTTGTTTGATTGTAGCACTCGGAGACTAAAGCTAAGCTCTGTTCCTGTTGTTTCTCACCCGATGGCTGGTATGCAAGGTTAAACAAGGCCGCTTAGTCCCAGTAAATGGAGCTGCACTAAGGTGTCTACAGCAGAGATCTTCTCTTTATGTCAGATCTGCTCTGACCTTTTGACTCGTGAACGTTCCAGTGAAGCGTGCTGATTGGACGATGACTGCGGGAAAGCAAGTGAGCCCAGGATAAGCCGAGCTCTGCTACAGTGAAAGGAAAAATAAAGCAATGGAAACTAGAGCAAACGGTTCAGGTCTTCTGGGAGGGACAACCAGTACTTAACCTTCACTTAATTTGACCCCATCTGTGCAAAAGCAGGGGTTTGTCTACTTTCCCAAATACCTGTTTTTTACTGTGGACTCATGAGGTCATCGCATGCAGTGATGTGTGATTTTTATAATGTTGCATCATCTAAAACTGTTTAAAATGGGTTATTTTTAATGTTCTTTTTTATATTAATATTTTTTTATTGTTTTGTTTTGTTTTGGTCAAATAAATGTAATACAGTACAAACGGTAATACTGTGAAATATTGTTAAAATTTAAAATAACTGTTCTATTTGAATATATTTTAAAATGCAGTTTATTTCTGTAAAGGCAAAGCTGAATTTTCAGCAGCCATATTTAATAGGCTGATTTGCTACTCAGAAAGCATTTGTTAATTATCATCAATGTTGAAAACAGTTGTGCTACTATTTACTATTTACATTGTTTTATTTCTCTGATAATTGGATTTTGAAATTTCTTAGAAAGAAATTTCCAAAAAGCAGCATATATCTTGCCTTTTATATATTTTATATGATTTTTATGATCTTTACTCTTCTTTCTTTTCACACAATTTGTGTTGCTCAATCCATATTCCATAAAAACAAAGTATAGTTTTTGATCTTCATTCACTCTGGGACTAGAAATAGGCACATGTTACATAAAGGGTGCCATTAGGTCCCCATCAAATTGTGTAATTTGTTTTATATATGTGACCCTGGACCACAAAACCAATCATTTTTCAAAATTGAGATTTCTACATCATCTGAAAGCTGAAAATCTGGAATCTGAGGGTGCAAAAAAATCTAAATACTGAGAAAATCACCTTTAAAGTTGTCCAAATGAAGTTCTTAGCTATGCACATTACTGATCAAAAATTAAGTTTTGGTATATTTGCGGTAGGAAATTCACTAAATATCTTCATGGAACATGATCTTTACTTAATAATGGTTTTTGGCATGAAATAAAAATGGATACTTTTGACCCAAACAATGTATTTTTGGCTATTGTTAAAAATATACCCCAGCAACTTAAGACTGGTTTTGTGGTCCAGGGTCACATATATACAGTTCATTTATTAACATTGCAGTGCAAAATCACTCTATTTTGCGAACAAATCAAATAAGTTTCCATATATTATTCTCCATTATTTCTGGATAGAAAAATGTTTTTGAAATGCTGTATAAGTGTGTGTGTGTGTGTGTGTGTGTGTGTGTGTGTGTGTGTGTGTGTGTGTGTGTGTGTGTGTGTGTGTGTGTGTGTGTGTGTGTGTGTGTGTGTGTGTGTGTGTGTGTGTGTGTGTGTGTGTGTGTGTGTGTGTGTGTGTGTGTGACAAATGCTCTCAAAACATGGATTAAAATGGAATTCCTTTCAATTCCAAAGGTTTCCAGGTCTATTCACCCTGAATAACACCTCAGTAGTCCAGAGTCATAATGAGAGACATTCTTCAAGTCAAACCCTGGTCTAGATGTCCTATACACTGGAATGACAGCTACCGAATGAAGCTGTCACCGAAACCTCACACTTATGCCAGGACAAATTAAAAATGTGTGCCGGCTTCGCTCTCTTCCTGGAGCCCGTACAGGAGCGTTACTCAGAAGCATTGTGCAGCCGAAGGTTTCATAACCTAAAGTGCGTGTATATATGTGAGTTAGAAAGAAAATGAAAAAAAGAGAGGGGAAGAAAAGAGATGGGACAGCGAGAGTGGGAGGGAGGGATAGAGATGGGCCAGCAGAGCGACTGAATTAGCAACTTACTCCAGGCGCATTGTCAAAACTGCTGCATGAGGACATGACCTCCATCGCCACCAGAATCTGTGGCTGCCATGCTGGGCGGAGAGGGTAATTCCTCATGCACTGCCAGAGTACGGAGGCCTCCGAGCGCACATGCCACGCGAAATTCAGTACCGTTCCCCTTGAGATGGCTCTGAATGTATATAATTACACCCAGTGCTGAGCTTTGGCCAGTATCTATTGTGCACGGCCAGTGTGATGCTGCGTCTGAGCCAGCAAGCCCTGCTGTAGATATGCCTTTTAAAATGCACATGCAGTGAATAACAAGCCTGGCTTTTGACAGCATGATTAATTACCTGCAAAGGTGCAGCAAAATCGTGCCATCGATGGAATGATTAATAAGCCGGGGCGTTCTGAATCCGACGGAAATGTACGAATTTGGCTCAATCTCGAAGCCAATTGTGCATCTTTCTGTTTTGAGTGTGGTATTTGGGGTTTATGAATGTGTGTGGGGTGTTTCTGTGAGTGACGGACGGAGAAAGAGAGAGAGAGAGAGCGAGCAGGGGTGCATGTGTGTAAAGGGAGAAGAGAGTGGTTGTGTTGTGGAGGATTGTGGTGGGAAGAGTGAAAGAGCGCTAAATGAGACCACAGAGAGTCCAGAAAAAGCCCTTGTATGAAAGCTCTTCTTACAAGGAACACCACCATGCAGAGCTTAAAGACCCCCTGTGGAGAAAATCAGGTTTTTATTGTTGTTTACATGTCTGTCTGGTGTTTTAATACGCTTTCAGACAAGGCATGTGCAGATTTATCAGTCATTTTCTCTTTAAAACTGCAGTGAACCAAATATAGTCTCAATAATGTGGTTAATGTTGAAACAACCCGTTTACATTGTCACAAACAGCCAATCCTGGCAGTTTAAGAGGCAGGGCTTTTCATATCATTAGCAAAACGTTTCTACCTAAGAATGTCGGTTTTTAGACGGTTGCCACGTCTACGTTAATCCAGGTACATTTGAAAATTTGAAAAATTGAAGCATTTTAGCATTAACACAGTATTGCCATTGTGTAGCATTCACTACTTCAGTTAATCAGGTGAAAGAGGAGCATGTAGTCCAAGCTGGTGCATTTGAGTGGAGGTGGGGCTCATTTGCATATTCATAATTTTGTATAGCAAATGAGGTAAGGGTGTAGAGTTCCATTCAAGTCGTTTTAAGGCATGAAGAATTAATGAAGCGAGCCCATCTAATCTTTCAATCAACAGCCATAGTATCTAAGCACCAGCATCCCTCCACCTCCCCAATCTCCATCTTGACCTTTGTAATCATCGTATATTAAGTCTCTGTGGGGGTATATTAGAGCTCGAGCTGAAGCTGCTTCATCGAGCCCCTCATCAGTAGACACTGGACAGCAAGCCAAATAATTTTAAACATAATTTCCTAAAGATTATATGGGCAAACGAACTCGTTAATTCAAGGAAATGAACTCATAAGTAGATCATTTTGATCATTATTAAAGATGAGTTTTAAGGGATAAAATGAGTGACTGCAGGGATACTCGGATGAACATGCGGGATTATTTATGATTTTTGCTTGACCTGTGAGTTTTTATGGACAAATTCCAAATGATTTTTTTCCTCGTCCTTGAAGGTCACCTCCAGAAAGGGATGCTATTCTTTGGCTCGATCCAAACATAAATGAAAGAAATTGCTTCATGAAGAGCCCTGAGGTAATTTAAGCCTAAAGATTTGTCTTTTACAAAAACTCAGTTGTTCTCATGCATTTATGGATTATCATTGGATCATATTCTTTAAACCAAAAGTATATATCACCTTTGACGCAAACGCTTATAATATAGTAGTGTAACCTTTTACAGGTCCTCGATGTATGTGCACTAGAAAGTTTCTTCCTTAACTGCCGTATTCAGAACTTGTGTATGATAAAAATGTCTTTGTACTCATTTGAACTAGAACTGCAGTTTGGGCTTTAGATATTTACATCATTATATGTTTATTTGTTTTTACTAAATGCTGCATGGAGAGAAATTGAGCAGGTTGAACATTTTTAATTAAATGCACAAATATATTTTCTCTCATCAAAATAAAAAATTCACTTTAATTTAATTTAAAAGTCTTATCTCTTGCTGTTTTTACACATCTAAGCTTTAATGCCTGATATATGAATATTTGATTACCTTTCCATGCCTTATAAATGTGTTTTCCACCTTTCATTACACAGACTCTCGTTCAATTTAGATATTACCAAGATCTAATGGCAGCCCAGTCCCAATTTACTTTATTGATTTAAAAGGGTTTTAGCCACCCAACTGAAGTCAGCACTAAAGCAAGTTCATTTGCATACTAATTAAAGTCCTTAATCAGGCATTTTGGAAAAGATGGGGAATTCTCAATGCTGATCATTTCTGCTTCCTCAGATTTCTAACTCCCACTAAATTGCTGTGCATTTTACTCACTATTTATTTACACATTGTAGAGAGCTGTTAGCTTGAGAGCGGTCCACTCTTATGACAAATACACATGATGAATTTGATTATGCCACATCTAACTGAAAAATAAAGTGAGTTACACAGTCCCGGGTGGCGGTCTAATTAAGTTATCAGGCACCTTTAGGGCATGTGGTCTGGTTGTGAGCCAACAGATGCATCTAGTCCAAATGACGACTGTTTGTCGCTTTCCTGGACATCAACAGGTTGCCAGTCTTGTGATGAAAACTGAATGGCATTATGGCTTATATCTGCTCTATATTGTGCATTTAAAGATCTTATATTGTAGTGATACTTGTAACAATGCTTTAACCTTAATTAAATAGCTCTGCATGTACCATAAAGGCATTGTTACTTTGTTGTTTAATGTTTAATGTTAAAGTAGTGCATTGTGACAATCATTTATGACTTTGTTTTTCATATATTCAATATATATATATATATATATATATATTTTTTTTTTTTTTCATGTATTCAGCGTTGTATATAGGGCTGGGTAAAATGATCCCTTTTCCAATTAATCTCAATCTTCATTTAATCCCAGAAGAGATTCTTAAAATCCCTGGATCGATCTTTCACTTTCACTTTTTTAATGATGCTGTGATGACATATAGGACTTTCCGTCCTGCAGATGTCACTGCGTTCTGATTTAACTCATCAGCTACATAGTTTGGAGCATAATAATGTACCAAGTTAAAACTTAAGCAGTGGTGCTTCTTTATTGGGTTACAATTATAGAACGGGACAGCAGTACAATGATTCATGAACAAATGACTTATTTGAGACAGGTTTTTTTTTTGTTATTTCTAAGTATACAGCATTACCAGTATAGCTGGATTCTGGAATTGCAATAAATCAAATGTTGAAACAAGAGCATGTGAATCAGAAATTAGAGCATGTGAATCTTTTTATTAAATTGCAGTCATACAATGGGAATGAGTTGTATGATTCATGAGCAAATGACACTTATAATCTGATGTGAATCAGAAACGAGTGCGTGTGAAATGTTATATTGACTTGCAATTATGCAACAAGACTGGAGTAATTAATTTCACAAATTATGCTTATGAGCCAATTTTCTAGTGAATCATATTTTAGTGATTTCGCAATCAAATCAGCAACATTCAGTGTGACCAGTGTATCCCGGTTCAGGAATCAAATTAAATTAAATTAAATCGAATCAAATCAAAACAAGAACATTTGAATCAGAAATTAGAGCATATGAATCTTTTTATTAAATTGCAGTCATACAAAGGGAATGAGTTGTATGATTTATGAGCAAATGACTCTTATAAGCCGACTCTATTTAGTTTAAAAAAAAAAAAAATCAAAACAAAAGCATATGAATCATAAAGGAGTCCGAGTGCATGTGAAATTTTGTATTGATTTGCAATTATACAACAAGATTGGAGTAGTTCAGTTGACAAGTGACTCTTATGAACCTTCTGTAAGTGAATCAGGTTTCAGTGAATTTCAAAACAATGGAGTAAAAACAAGAGCATGTCAGTCAGAAACAAGTGCATGTGAAACTTTTTATTGACTTGCAGTAATACAGTGGGTGCCGGAGTGGTTTGATTCACAAATAAGAGACTCTTATAAGCCATTTCTTTTTTTAGTGAATTAGTTTTTAATGCATTTTGCTGAGATGAAAGCATGTGGATCAAATTCAGTTAAACAGAAGCTTGTCTGTGTTCATCCAGGTATTTGTATAATGTCAGATTCATCTGAAACTGGAGATATTGTTGCAGATATTTGGCCGATCGTACTAGTTGCTTCATCTGAATGAGTTTTATTTTTATTTTTTTTGCAGAATGTGAAAGTTGCCTTCAAATTCGAATTTACAATAGCCAGGTAAACAAGACGAACTTGCTCACACAAATTATTAACGAAAGTGACTTGGTAACACATGGTTTTATTAACACCCATTGGTTTTCATGTAAACATTGAACAATATTGATTGTTGGTTAACCTAACTAGTGTCCATGACACTGAATTAGCCTATATAGGGCTGCACTACATGAATGCATTTGCCTCAGTGCTCAGTGTCAGTCCTGCTCTATTATTTTGGAAATCACAGCTTCAGCCGTAGAGACTGTGAGATGCCAGTGTGAGTCTGAAAAACAAGAAGCGAGCCGAGAGGAAAGGCCAGGCAGTACCTGCAAAACCCCTGACAGACATCCATGGAATCTGTCTCTGAAGCAAATAATTCAAAATGCTGTTTTGTCTGTTTGTCTCTCGGCTTCATATGTTTTCATGCTCACAGTATGTCCTCTGACAGGCACTCCCTCACTTCAGCAAACAGACCGTCCACGAACATCTGCCATATTATGTTCAGACAGCCTTAAACTGGCAATGTAATGTTCAAAGCGTGACCAAAGACTACTGAGGCTGCTACACGCTCATAATGTGTAAAACAAATGTGTGAAACACTCCTGAAATGAGCAAACAATCTTCACATGTCTGAGTGTACTTATCAGAACTGCAGGTGGGAAGATTAAAGTATGTTTTACCTGTTTCTGCGAGGCTTGCTTGATCAGTATTCAAGAAGTATATTCATCGGTAACTACAGGTTTCAAAGCCTTAGAAACAAAAGAGCAGCTTTTAGAAAAGTTGACTTTTCCAGAGGCTGTTCTTTGTTCCCAAACAAGATCCAAATAGAAAAAGTGAAAGCAATTTTTTATTCTCTTTCTTTAAAACTAAAAAAAAAATACCTTTGTAAGCTTGTTCTGTTCTAAGAAACCTACATTTGGAAAAGAAGGGCACTAAAGTGCTTGCTTGCTTTGCCTTAAAAAATTAAATATCACTCCTGTTTGGGCAAAATCAACTAGCCTCACGGTATTTTCTATAATTAACAAGATGAATCACAGCGTCCACCAAAAATGAGTTGTCACTTATTTGCACGCACTGTCTGTGTTGTTTAAGCACCCGATTCACTAAAGGAATTATGCAAATAATCTAACTGTGCAAATATTCTCCCACAAAAAAACCTGTGTTGAATACAATTTACGTGCCGCAATTCCCCCAGCTTACAAACTGGTTCTGAGTGCTCGGTTGTGGAGGATGAAGCAGACTAAAATGCATGCAATCTCTTCTAAATAGAATACTGTTAAATATTTTTTTTCCAACATTACATTTTGGTTGCAGTGCATTAAAAATGTTCAGGACACCAGTTTTGTGATTTAAAAAAAAAAAAAAAGTGTGATGATACGCGATTTACATATGAGAATTACCACAGTACTACACTTCAATTTTGTAGCATTTTAGCCAAAAAATATGAAATTTAGCATTACTACACATGCTCACGAATGGACCTCTGGAGTGCCGTCAGAATGAGAGTAATCGAGAGAAACATTACAGTAATCCATCATTAAGGCATTTTAACTTTAAATCATTGCTTCTAAGTCTATAATCATAATGCTTCCTGCATTGAAAAGTTCCTCTCCTGTTGTCCTCTCACATCAAAATTTTTGTTTGGAACTGTTTTCAGTGCTTGATCTGTGCATATTTCTCTCCAGATTCAGACCAGATGACTAGAGAAACCAATTTTATGAACAGAGAACTTATTTTTTAGTTGAAAACAATGGTTAAAGTTTAAAACTGGTTGATTGGATTTATTACAAACACTCACGAGATATTAATTGATGTGGATTACTTTTAGATTATTGTGATGTTTTTATCAGCTGTTTGGACTCTCATTCTGACGGCACCCATTCACTGCAGAGGATCTATCGGTGAGCAAGTGATGTAATGGCCTGGCTGAGGGTGAGTAAATGTTCTGCAAATTGTATTTTTTGGGATGATCTATTCCTTTAAGTAGACTCAAAACGTCAGTATAAAAAACATTTTATTACAGCAATAAAACTAGACCAAGCTGCACTATTTGTGTGAAGTTTTAAAATGATTTAACGAAGACATTTCAAATATGTAGTGAAAAAACTTTTACATTATTAAAGAAAAATGCATGTTGTGAAAAGGTTGAGGTAATACAACAAATATCTGGGCTGTTATAACATGATAAATATGTATTTTCACTATGTTGCAGAAACATTGTTATGAGGTATGCATGTCCCCCTAGTCTTATTAGTCCTGGGCAAAAGTAGCACAAATAGTGAATTCGCCCCAAGTCTTGTAGGAAGAATGGGTGAGCTGAATGTGGCCGACTCAGGCAATATTTCCAGAATGTGCATTTGGGGAATAGGGAACACGCTGACAGATTGACATCAAGTAAAAAAGTTTCCAAATGAAGTATATTCGTGCAGCAGCATGTTCAGCAGAGAATCTGATGGCAATAAACCTGAATGGAGGCAGGAGCCTGTGACAGTCACAGCACATAGAATGTAAATTTAGCTGCAGTACAGACCTACATAGATTGAATGCAGCAGTGCAGCGATCGGGACGGGCGGGGGAATGGGGGCGGGGGGCAGCTCGCTCTCCAATATGTCCTCAGACCTTTATTTACAACATATCTGTAGTTAGCGCTCAGAATTTGCAGTCTCTCACTCCGACAGCCTTGGCCACCAAACTAATGCGAGCGAAGATGTTGAATAATTTGGAGTGAGTCCTTGGTATCGATAACAGGGTCACCAGAAAAGCTGTTCGGTGAATTGCATTCATCTTGGCCTGCTGTATACCACAATTCATCATGATGCGAGGCAGGATATGGCTTGCAACTGAAGCCTGTCCCAGACCAAATGAAGTCATAAAATACACACCTCGGTGTTGAGGAAGCGCCCTCCCTTTTTTTCTTCTTCCTGGAAGCACTGTCTTGTGAGGAAATGCGTTCTTTCCTCCCCCATTCTGTCTCCTTCCGTTCTTAATAGAGCACAGCAAGACCTAGCAGCATGGTTTTTATGAGTTCACAATGTGGTCATACATCCAGAAATGTAACTTCATAAAAGATACATGGGAGAATTTACTCAAAATGACTAGTGAGTTTTTTTGTTTTGGTGTGTGTGTGTGTGTGTTGTGTTAACCCCCAATTCACTAAAGGAATTATGCAAATCAGGCAAACATGCACGCAGAATTAGTGCTGAATGTAATTTGAAAGGCGTAGTTCTCCATCTTTTGGGTATGTTCTGAGTGCTGGAGTAGGAGATGAAGAATGCAGTAGACTTGCATGATCTACCTTGCTTTTCTAGGACTGTACAGCATTGCTCCGCTGCAATCCAGATACCTGAATCAGCTGTTTGAAATGCCAAAAGTGCATGTGAATGCACAGTGCATCTATTTATATGCCTGTTACAGTGCTTTTCTCCATCATTTGATTTCTTTAAATGCAATACTTTGTATACAACAGTTATAGTTACATGTTAATTCCAGTCCTCAAATTTGATTGGCTGATCTGATATTGGGACTTTTCAGTCTGCGAATTAGTAATGGGGATCTATTTTTTATTTTTTTTATTTTTTTTACAGAGTTACGCCAGTAGGTGGCGACAGCTGATTGTCTTTTATGAATGAATCATTGAATCAAATAATTAGTTCAAAAACACAGAAATGAAACATTGAGTTTTTGAAAGTCACTGAATTATTCACTCAATCCATTCAGAAACGCCTGTATATTTCTAAATTGGATTATATTTTAGTGTTCTAAGTACATTATTTGTTATAGCGTATTTATTTGTTTACTTATTTAGAAAGAAATTAATACTTTAACTGATCATGGACAAAATGTGACCGTAAAGACATTTATATTTACTGTACATTGTTACAAAATATTTCTATTTCAAATAAATGCCGTTCCTTCACATTTTCAATTCATCAGAATCCTGAAAAAAAAAATTAACACTGTTTACACAAAAAAAAAAAACATTAATTAGCACAACTGTTTTCAACAGTGATAATGTTTCTTAAGCAGCAAATGGGCATATTAGACTAATTTCTGAAGGATCATGTGACCCTGAAGACTGGAGTAATGATTATGAAAATTCAGATTTTGATCACAGGAATATAAATTACATTTAAAAATGGATTACAATAGAAAACAGTAACAATTTAGTTTTTCACAGTGTTACTGTTTCACTATATTTTTGATCAAATAAAGGCAGCATTGGTGAAAATAAATAAGAGAATTTCAAAAACATAAAAGATCTTACAGTACCAAACCGTACTGTATATGATTAATATAAACAGAATCTGTAGAGCTTTTGTTTGCCGCTAAAACACCACGCTTTTTGGCGAAATTCTCAGCAAACATTTTTATCTGTGTAAGTCATGGGAAATGTCTCAGAGGGAATCCTCCACTAAACTAACTAGGACATCATCGTACTAATGCGGGATTACTCATTATGACTACCCGCCTGTGAGTATTATAGCTCTGACATGTCGGAGAATACCACTGATTCCTTCTGAGCGAGTAACACCGAGTCACGAACGGACTTTGAATCCTAGATTCAACTGCATTACTCTTCCTACATCTGACCTTCCACATGCATCTCGTGACCACAAGACATGCAGAATTTCTAATCAAGAGGCAGCTTGTGTTGCAGGCAGTGAAAATCCATCATTCTCAAACTGCTATTGATGTGAACGTCAAGACCAGTGAGAGACCATCACAGAGAGCAGAACTGCAGATCGCACAACAAAGCACTCAGTGTAATTAGTAGCAGGGCCCTTGCCTCCATCCTATGAAATCACGCTGATGAAACCAGGAGTGACGGTGCAGTGAATCTGAAGCACGACTGAGCTGAGATTCGTTTTATGTAGTGATAATACCACAGTCTGAACACTGATCAAACACAAGCTGGGTTATAATCTCAACAAGGGAATTTGTTAGTAATGTTTACTGTTTTTCCATCTGGGAAGAGTTTTTTTTTCCACTGAAGTCCACTAATTTCATTATTCTTTTATATACGCAGAGCAATAGATCTTAGTCAGGGTAGATGCCATAATGTAATTTCATGTGAATGAAAACAAAGCTGCGGAGATTTACGATCTTTTCAGTAGTTTGTATTGTGTAGCAGCATGTTTGATTTTCACAGCCCATGTTTCCTTGAGGGTTTTTTTTTTTTTTTTTTTGCTTAAGACAGAATTATATGGAGAGAATGAAAATAAAAAGCTAATTGTATTTAATTAAGCTTAAGGCAAGATGCGACAGGAAAATAAAAAAAAAGTTTTTTCATGTACTTGTTTGGACTAATTTGGCTCTTCATAAGTTGCTTCAGACTAGAGGAAAGAAAACATCCAAAGTATACTTTTAAGTGTTCATTTTATTGCACTTTATCTGTTTGCATCTGTTCAAATATCATTTGGCTGATTTTATATGGCATTTTATTCCTAGAAACAAAAAACAAAATGGTAAAAATCATCTTAGACATTAGAAATCTTATATGTCAACAAAATGAAAAAAGGGTTTTGGACTAGGCTTTATACAATGTTCTGATTTCTGTTTTGAAAATGTATTAAAACAAAAAGTGCGTATCTAATGCATCATTTGCATATGCAGACATAATATTTATGAAAGCTTTTAATACAAAAAAAATGTGTGCAATTCATAAATGTAACCAATCAAACAGGGAAGGATGGTGATATAAGTTCCTTTTTTTCCGCTATTCACCTGTGGTGCATGTCTCACCTTAAAAAGAGAAACAAGTCACATTGTGGGCATTTGCAAAATACACTGCCCGTCCCAAAAAAAAAAGTCACCACCTGGATTTAACTAAGCAAATAGGTAAGATCTTCCCATTGGATAATTACTGCATGGATAATTATGTTATGTGCAAAAAGAATGAGGTCAGTTGACTACCTGAATATACTGAATGACCAGGTTATTCCATCAGTTTTTTCTTCCCTGATGGTACGGGCATATTCCAAGATGACAATGCCAGTAATTCATTGGGCTCAAATTGTGAAAGAGTGGTTCAGGGAGCATGAGACATCATTTTCACACATAGATTGGTCACCACAGAGTCCGGAGTCAGACCTTAACCCCACTGAGAATCTTTGGGACATGCTGGGGAAGACTTTGCGCAGCGGTCCGACTCTCCCATCATCAATACAAGATTTTGGCGAAAAATTAATGCAACTCTGGATGGGAATAAATGTTGTGACATTGCAGAAGCTTATCGAAATGATGCACGGTGAATGCGTGCCATAATCAAAGCTAAATGCGGTCCAACTAAATATTAGAGTGTGTGACTTTCTTTTTTTTGGGACGGGCAGTGTGTAGTGCCATAATTGTTAATTGTAAGATATAAAGTCTGCCACAGTTAAAAAAAAAAAAAACATTGCATATTGCAAGATATATTGTAACATTGTGAGAATTACTGGATCACTGTAAAAAAAAAAAAAAAAAAGTCATTGTAATTTTTCTGCAAGGAAATTATCCAGTAAGTTCATTTTAGTTATTATATAGTTTGTGTTCATGTAGTTAACTAATGTTAACAAATGAAACTGTAAAGTGTTACCAATAATCCATAACCTAGTTTGTGATGTATACTCTCAAGAGTGATGAAAACTTAACATTTCAAACTAGCTTCTATGAGTCTGAAGGAGTGGGATTCATTACTGTGAAGTGTTTGCTGCTTAATTTTTACTAGAGCACTGATATTGACCTCTGGTCTAGAAATTAAAAATAAACATAAAACCTTCTGAAAAGAGACTGCTAATTATTATGACATTGAAGTATGCTGTTACACCAAGGTGCAGAAATTATCTGAAAAGTGTGAAAGGCATATGAAGTTTGCTTCCTGTCAGCGGCTCCATTCCAGGTACAGCTTTGGTCATGAATATTATTTGACATTCACCTGAACTGATTTCCTGAAAGGCGAATGTTGGTACAAGTGCTAAACCATTTATCACCTGTGCTTTCACTCACTGCCAAAGCAACCGGTTGGCAAAGTCTGCTGCTTAGCTTTTAAACTTGTCGTTTTATGTGCCCTGCTACCATTTATTGTCCTTTACACTGCAGCCAAGCAAAATAAGCATTTTAAAATATAATGATTATCTGCTGAAAAGTGAGACGGACTAATTTAGTCATTTTTATAAGAGGAACATCATGCACTGTGTATGCATATGTGTGTGTGTGTGTGTGTGTGTGTGTGTGTGTGTGTGTGTGTGTGTGTGTGTGTGTAGGTTATATATTTATATGAAAACTTTTGATGCAATCCTGTTCACAAGCTGTACATGCGGTAAACAGCTGATTTGTCATTGATTAACAAGACAATTTGCTAGTTTTATTTCCTACAACGGATTGTAGGTAAATATCCACCTCATCCAGCACTCTTTTTGTTTCCATTCTTATAAAATATCTCGTTACTATTCCAGTTTGAGAAACCACTGCAAACGATTCAGTGCGTGAGTGAACTGCCCGAATGAATCAAACTGTATTGCAAACAATTTCTAACCTTTTTCAAACCCGTTTGAATCAAAAGAATGATTGATTTGCAAATCTGGTATTACTAGTTCTGATTCTAAACAGCTGATAGAAAATATGCATGACTTGATTGCTGAAATATTATCAGAGAAAATGATTTTCAGGTTGGTATATTGTACGTCAATCCCACTGACACACAAGGATTTATCAGTGATGTTACTGGGACTCGTGTCCCAAAAGGGTCTGGCAATGCCCATGCTTTTTATCTAGTCTATTTAAGCAGCTTCAAGTCAAACAAGAAATGTTTTACTTCAGCTCTCCGTCATACGAAGCTCGCCGCTAATCACTTGTTCATATATGCTTTTCATTAAAAGCTCAAGTATTCAGTCTTGGACTGCGTTTGCACAGAGAACTCTACATGTATCCTGCCATATGACTCATCAAGTGCTGTTTGATGCTTCCGACTTGATTTTGCGGCACGCGGCTTTTGCTCATTCCAACTTCCTGCGCGCTGCATCTGCTTGTAATGCCCTCTGGGAATACAGCTGGGCTGTGGCCTACATGAAACAATACTATGAAAAGCAGCAAGGAAATATTCTAAACGCCTGGCTAGTTGCATTCTTCTATTTATTTTGGGAGCCAGTTGCAATTTCATGTTTGCTTCCATTCTATTCAAACTAATTGCATAATCACCAATCATGCACAACATGTAATCGGTGTGCTTTCGTAAACAGCACTCGGTAGGTAAATGAGAGGCTCGTCGTCTAAGCAATCAGCGCCCTCAGAAATACTCATTTGTTCCTTATGTATGAGACACCTGGGATGTCGAATGCAGTTGCTGTACTGCAAATTCTTTCTCCACAGGAAGATGTGGACAAGACAGTCGATGATTCAGAGTTGTCTCGGCTCCCCGGATCCCTTGGCTGGCTGACTCTCCTCTCTCGGGCAACTAAGATCTGTTTGATAGCATTTAGCGGGACAAGCAGATGTCAACCGCTGCTGACCTTGCCAATTATTACCCCGACAGAAAGCTAATGACAGCATTTCTATTCACTCCTGCTGGGAAAGCTGAAAGCTGCCATTATGCTCCTTTAATCCATGCAGAAATTTGCATGTATTCTAATGTCTGACGACCTGTTAAAGAAGGCCGTATTCATTGCATGAATGACTCGGTTTTGGATGTATTCTTCAGACTGACAACTGGATTATGCAAACTGTCTTTCTTTGAAGCATCTAGGGAGACTGGTTTCAACAACCTCTTTGGCATTGGTCAGCACAGGGGCGTTTGCTGATCAATGATGTTAATGCCGAAGATGCACAATGCTTGATCTCAGCAGACGGTCAGGTTCATCGATCGGGAGATCGCTCACATGCTCGGTGTCCTGAATCACTGAATCTCTTCACGTAGGGAGAGAGCCCGTGAAATCAAAACCGGACTTTTCTGGCTTTTGCTTCATGTTGGCTTTGAGGTTATCTGTACACTATATGCTTTCGGCTAATGGGTCACGACCCAAAAATGACCTTGCAAAATGGTTTTGATAGAGTTGAAACAACAGGGGAAAAACAATATTAAATGCATATAATAAAACAATTGAAATGCATACTGTAGTTAGGATATAAATAAATAGCCTTATCAACTTTATTTTTAAGGAGAGTAGAAAACACTATCCATCAAAGGATGGGCTTTAAATCAAGCTATGTGGTGCAAATTTATCTGTCATTTGATAATAGCAGTCAAACAAGGTAGATGCCAACATGGACAGCCTTGATCCTCTAAGATGAAGAACAAAGCTAAAATGCAAAAGATAATACAAACCAAACTAGATTAAATATAGTTTCACTTGCAGTGAATGTAAACAAGATTTGTGCCAATCAAAATGTTTTGTGCTGCTGAGAGACAAAACCTTTTTATAATATTGAGTATATGCAATTCATGGTATGAACACATTTATTTTTCACTTGATTTCAGGTTGATAAAACCTTCGTAATATCTTTCAACTGGATATGCAACACCAAGGGGTCAGTGCGTGGCATGTTAAGCCTGAAGTATAATTTGGCTTTTAAACTCAAGCTAGAGTATTGGTATAGTGTGCTTGGTGTAAATGCACACAGTATTTCTGCATGCATACTGTATGCGTGCAGCGTGGTTTTTCTAAGCCCGCGTTCCGCTCCATCTCGCGCACAGTTGTGTCTGCACAGCTTTCAAAGTATACTCAACCGCAGATGAGTCCGGATGGATGAGTTCGACATGTGCAAAATAAATGCTTTTTTAATACTCTTTCAGACATCAGAAGGCTGTAGGGCTGGGCGACAATGTTTCAAGTTTTCATGTTAAATTTCACATAAATAAAAATCCGGTTCTAAATCTCGTTTTTTCTTTATTTAAAGTTGATTTATACAAGTACATGGAAATTATCCAATGCTTTGTTAATCCTAAAGAAATGAAAATTCATCCTATGTGTCCTCTTAAGGTGGGAAAGAAAAACATGGTTACTATAAACTATGGTTACTATGCTGCACAATTTCTTGTCCAGGCCCTTGTCATTTCTAGGATAGACTACTGCAATGCTCTTCTGGCTGGACGTCCATCATGCACAATCAAACCTCTACAAATGACTCAGAATGCAGCGGCATGACTGGAGCCCAAAAGAGCCCATGTTACACCTCTCCTTATCTCCTTGCACTGGCTACCAGTTGTGGCTTGCATCAAGTTCAAGACATTGACACTGGTTTACTGCTAACTAGTGAAACACTCCATTAATATGAGGAGTTGCACCTTAAAATGCATGTTAGACAGGAACATTGTGCATTATGATCGAGTTTGTATAGCTTAATACACTATATTTATAGTTTGACCACTGCAATTCAATTGATGACGGTCAAATAGGAAATAAGTTGAAAGCATCCAATCATCTCATACCACTGAACTGAATGTTCAATTTATCAGTATATATTGTAATAAATATTTGAGAAATTATTGTTATACAATTGTATCTAATTGTATTAGTCTATATAGAATGATAGTCAATGTAAAAAGAGCAAATGGGAGAAGCAGATGAACACAAAACAGCAAAACGACATAAAGTTAAAGAGGGTAAATCTTACATGTTATTACTCCACACATGCACTGTAAAAAAAAAAAAAAAAGTTGAGCCAACTTAAAATTTTAAGGCAACCAGCTTCAGCAGATTTTTGAGTTTGCTCAACTTATTTTTGTGGGAGATTCTCAATTTGTTGTTGTATAAACTTAAAATGACAAGTTGAGAAAACTCAAAAATCTGCTGAAGCTGGTTGCCTTAAAATTTTAAGCTGGCTCAACTTTTTTTTTTTTTTTTTTACAGTGCATGCATTAAATATCCGTCCGTGAAAGCGCACAGTTTTCTAGCGTATTAACTTAAACTTCTCAGGTAATGTCAGTGGTATGAGTGTGATCTATTTCAGATGTGCCCGAAATTACAATAACAATGGTTATATACGATTAATTGTTTGATCAAAATTATTGCTGGGGACAGTTTAGTCACTGGATATTGTATATACTGTACATAAACTAGTCAGTAAAGTCAGTGTTTTTCTGTGTTGTCATGATATATGTGCTTTATATATATATATATATATATATATATATATATATATATATATATATAGTCTTTTAAAACAACTATCTGATCTTATCTGAACAGTTACAGTGGGCTATGTCTCTTTTTCACTCAGGACACTTCACTCCTCACAGATGAATCCTCCCTTTACACTAACTTTAGTTGAGTTCCCGAGGGACGTGTAATTGCATTCGTCTCAGACCAACAGTACAAGCAGACAAGACTTATGCATTATTCATCTGCATTCCCTTTGCTGTAGTTCAAATTAGAGGTCAGCGTCTAGCAGTGGACGGGATGATATTACACTAGCCCACTGGAAATAAACTCCTACTGTGGTGGGAAGGAGAACCATAAAACTTTCATTGTATTTACAAGTACCACCATGTGGTTTAGGTACCTTACAAGGTGTTTTCTGTCCAGCTCACTCTCTTTCTCTCTCTCTCTGGCTTACCTGTCATAATCTCCCCACCTTGACACACTGCAGGAACTCTCCCTAATCATTGATTCTGCTGAAGAGGTAGAGTGCTCAATAACTCAGCAGGCTCACCCTAACACCTTAAAAGCACAATTAACGACAGAGACACTCTCATTTCTCTTCTGTAGAATAAAATTGATCATTGACATTCATGCGTTGGGTAGTGGAGGCTTGGATATTATCAGTACAAACAGATAGTGGTGTATTACAAATCTGTTGGACTCTCCGTAAACGCACCAAGAAGAAGTGTTGTTATTTGGCCTTTTCAGTGTTTTGCTGATCTGTTTATTTTTATTTATTTATTTCCAGATCCTTATCATTTAGAGAGGGAGGTTTCAAACTTTGGAGTCATAAAGGGATGCAAGCAATATTAATATATTAATATCCACACCAATGTTAAAAATTTTGGGGTCAGTAAATTCAGGATTGAATTTTATTTTTAATTTTTTTTTACATTTTTGAAAGAAGGCTTTTACGCTCACCATTTGATCAGAATCACAATAAAACAGTAATATTGTGAAATATTATTACAATTTACAATTAGTGTTTTCTGCTTGAATATGTTTTAAAATGTAATTTATTCCTTCAGCATTATTACTTCAGTGTCACATGATCCCATGAATTATGCTGACCTTAATATCAATGTTGAAAACAAGATGTGCTTAATGGTTTTGTGGAAACATGACACACTTTCCCCCCAGGTTTCTTTGATGAATAGAAAGTTCAAAAGAACATTTTATTTATAGAAATCTTTTCACATCATTAGAAATGCCTTTACTGTCAAATTTGATCAATTTAATCATCCTTGCTGGGTAAAAGTATTAAATTATAAAAAAAATAAAAAGACTGACCTGAATTAATCTCTGATGCGCTGTTAACATAACAAATATTTCCTGATAATATATTACTTTGGTGCAACAGTATGCCAAATACCAATTTTTTTGTCTATGTAATATCACACTGTCACACTTGCGATAATATTTTAGCTGCCTTTTTGATTTAAGAAAGGGATACCTTGCAAACGGATCATAATTTCTGGGGGTCCTTGGTCTCAAAACATCATTTATGACAATTAATTCATTCTAAAGCCTTTGCATCACAGGAAAACAGTTAATAAAGCAAATCTAACCGGAAATATCATTGGCTACTAATGACGTCAGATGGGCCCCCATGATAAAAGTGTCCCACGCGGCCCCTGCCTCAGATTTTCAGATTCCCAGTGATCACCCCAAGCGGTCATATTCAGAGGTCTTTGCAACCTCGAAACATGCATCACTTGTATTATTTTTGAAATAGGACAGTGCTCATTTCAAGGGCAGTCAATGCTGGGACGTAACACGCTGTGGCAGTAAAGCACCAGTCCTGCGATTTATCAGTCTGGCTAAATTAAGGAGATTGCAAAATGTGGTTCCCTGTGCGAATATGAACAAATGCGGCTTTTAATGTGATTGCCGGAGGCGGTTGTGCCATCAGTCAAGGTTAGGACTGGTTGCGGTCAGGGAGAGGTTTCATAGCCGTCTTAAGCATGCGACAACAGTACATGTGGATGCTTTGAAATAGCACCTGTTAAAATTAATGAGCCAGCTCTCCTCCCTTCATATGCATGAGATACTTCTGAAAACATGACGGCACCGCTGCGTCGGATTACAAGAAGCACGCTCTCACGTCCGATACAGAATGCGGTAATTTACTCTGGCAAGTTGGTAGAATCATTCATAAGCTACTCGGTTAACACATAAACGAATTTGTCAGAACAGACAAATAATCTTGCATCGGCTTCTGCCGATTTGTCACACGGCATCAGCGACACGCGCTCCCTCTGATCATTTTGAGCCTGGATGAGAACCAGAGGATGTGCTCTTTCACTCCAGAGACAGGTGGATTTATCATCCCCATAACAAATGCTAGACACATAATTCCCCTAAAACTGAAGCCAGATGGAGGAAGGATTCATAACTAGCAAATCGACTCGGCTCCGTTTCTGCAGCAGGGTGTTTCTTCTAAAGATGCAGCAGCGAGGGTTGAAAAATCGCTGACAGTTCCCAGAATTGGCATGTGTGACCTGCGTACATTGACTCTCCAGTGTGTCCTTGCTCCTGGACGCGCGATCCGAGCACAGGTGTGCCCATTCAGCATGAATGATCAACGTTATGTGCCATGCTGTTGTATACAGAGACGGAATGTGTTGCTAAAATGGCTCTGTTTTAATATGATCAGGATAGACAGAAAGCTGGGGAACCTCAGTCACGCTTGAGCAAAATGACATCTTCGTTTCCCTGATGGACAGATATTTCCTGCTCATTTTCAATGGATATAAATAAAGGTTGTTCTTGGAATTGATGGTTCCATGAAGAACATTTAACATCCATGGAACCGCGCCACTGAATAAATGGTTCTTTATAGTGGAAGGTTATTTTGGAATCTTTATTTTTATAGGTATAATTCACCCAGAAATGAACATTTGCTGAAAATGTACTCACTCTCAAGCCATTCGAGATGAAGATGAGTTTGTTTCTTCATCAGAAGAAGCATTGCATCACTTGCTGACCAGTGGATCCTCTGCGGTGAATGGGTGCCGTCAGAATGAGAGTCCAAACAGCTGATAAAAACTTCACAATAATCCACAAATAATCACAATAATACACAAAAAAAGTGAAAAGTTGTATGTTTGTGAAAAACAAATCCATTTTTACCATTCTCTATCCATAATATTACTCTCTCTCCACTAAAAAGACTGAATCAGGACAGAAATATGCACTGTTTACAAGAGTCCAAAACACTTCTAAACAAACATGTCTGTGGATTTTGATGTTAGAAGACAACAGGAAATGGGCTTTTTCAGTATTATGGAGTATGGACTGGCAACGGTTTACAGTTAAAACGCTTTCATGATAAAATTATTTCTCATAAACATTAGACATTAATTGATGTACTGAAGTTACAGTGAATCTTGTGGATTATTGTGATGTTTTTGTCAGCTGTTTGGACTCTCATTCTGATGGCACCCATTCACTGCAGAGGATCCATTGGTGAGCAAATGATGCAATGCTACATTTCTCCAAACCTGTTCTGATAAAGAAATAAACTCATCTACATCTTGGATTGCCTAAAAGAGTGTGTACATTTTCAACAAATATTTATTGGGTTAACTATTGCTTTAAGAGTGTAGGTCAGTCTGACACAAGCTGTAAAGAATAGCATACCACCAAAGGTCAGTAAGTCACATCACTCTCTTCACATTATTTACCAGTTTAATTTATCGGCTGTAAATGCAAGCAGAAGATGTTTTATTGTGCATTTCTATTGCTGCTGAACCACATGTATAGAGATGATTACCAGCAAGCTGTTTCATCAAGAGAGATAATATAAGCACGCTACATTGAACTTATGAGTTTGTGCAGCCTTTGTGTCTCCTACTAAAAAAGCTTCTCGTTTATGATGAAACATACAACACATTTTCATCTTTTCATTTCATGGCCTTTCCAGAGGAAACACATCCTTGATTACACTGAGAATATTCCCCATGTTTGCTACGTAAAACTCTATTGGGCCGTGTAAGGCTCAGGACCGTCGTAAGTCATTTTGATTAAGTCATAGTGATTTGCTGGCCGCTACAGAAGCCCACTTTTCAATTAGGTAGAGAGGTGGGCTTGGGCTTACGGAAATGCCTTAACAATATTCACAACACAGCAGCCTGACTAATTCATCAGTAATAGTAGGTACTAAATAGTACAATATCTGCATCGATACATGCATACAGGATTTATAGGTATTGTGTTTTCATTGACAAAAAAAAAAAAAATCAATAAGACCATCTGTCTGTTGACATGGCTGATAATGAAGATATATTTATATTGAGATGTAGAGAACATGTATTCAGATTTGCATTTGTATATTTAGGATTTAGGATATTTAGGATATATGAAGAATTATAACTTTATTTACTCAAGATTTATAAATACAGTATATATTTCGATTTTGTTTAATCAGAATTATAACTATATATTTACAATTGTGACCCAGGACCACAAAACCAGTCTTAAGTGTCAATTTTTTTAAATTGAGATTTATACATCATCTGAAAGCTGAATAAATCAGCTTCCCATTGATGTATGGTTTGTTAGGATATGACAATATTTGGCCGAGATACAACTATTTGAAAATCTGGAATCTGAGGGTGAAAAAAATCAAAATATTGAGAAAATCGCCTTTAAAGTTGTCCAAATGAATTCTTAGCAATGCATATTACTAATCAAAATTGAAGTTTTTATACATTTACCGTAAGAAATTTACAAAATATCTTCATGGAACATGATCTTTACTTAATATCTTAATGATTTTTGGCATAAAAGAAAAATTGATCATTTTGACCCATACAATGTATTTTTGGCTATTGCTACAAATATACCCCAGCAACTTATTTTTACCCCCAATGTACATTCACGTATTCAAAATTATAGCTATATTTTGGGATTTGCTTCTACATATTCAGACTTATAACTATATATTCAGATTTGAGATATATTCAGATTATACATGTGTATTAATATATTACATTTTGTATCTTTTACCTCTTTATTCCAAGTAATATTCCAAGAGTTATAACTACATACTCATGATTTACATTTACTGTATATATTCATAATTAGAACTACACACTCACTACACTACATATATATATATATATATATATATATATATATATATATATATATATATATATATATATATATATATATATATATATATATATATTCAGATTTGACTTATGAGTTCTAATGATATAGTCTGATATATTCAGACTTACATATTCAGATTTACTTCTAGATATTCAGGTTTTACGTTTATATTTTAAGTTTTTTTATGTATATATTCAGAAATGTAATATATACATTCAGATTTACATATATGCATAGATGTGTGGGTGTATTTAAAAATGATACAAGCTAATGATCTGACGTAGTTAGCGCTACTGAAAGTTAATGTAAAGTAATCTCATACTGTATGCCTACCCAGTTACATAAGAGACATTCAAAAGAAATACAGTATGTGTTGTTGGGGTACTCCATGGCCCGTGGATTGGGAAATACTGATCTAGATGATTCAGTCAGCTCATTCACCTCCCACTGATGGAGATGTGAGATGAAAGTAAGAGCTTTCTGTGCCTGAACAATAAGGGACGGTGTTTGCATAGCACCATTGAAAATTGACATTCGTCACACTGATCATAATGAAACCAACTGGATAAAATTAGGAGCAGTTTCTCATTAGATAACAATTAGATATGTTAATTCAGTGCTTAGATACAGTATATTTTAGACATTTAGTCACTTGTCTCCGACTAATGTGTTTTTATGATTTCTTTTACTGATAGATCAATGACACAATGGGAAAAAAGTGCAAGAATCTGTTATTTTATAATATATAAAGTGGTCTGGCTCTCCGGTGCTGCACAACACAGGCATGTGAATGGAAATAAACATTTAAAGCTGTGTATTTTTGAATTAATTCTGCCAATCTGTCAGCTTGTTCAGCATGTAATGCTTGCGTTAGCAGTTTTGCATGGTAAATAACTTTTTAATCTTAACCTCCTATTCAAAGGTTTTAATATAGTATATTCAAAGCAGCCTGAACTGGCATTATTGAATTCTGTCAGTGTTTTGGCCCACTTACAACAATGTCAGTGGGAACAATGCAGAACGGGCGAATCTACCTCGTCTCAGCCGCTGAGTTGTTGATGTCTTTAATCACTTCTTTCTGTTCTGTTTGTGTTGTCACGGATAACAAAATTGAACTGAATTTCTAGTCTCTTTATTCATCGTGAAATATTAGAGCTGTCAAGGTGTTATAGAGTTTGACAGAGATATACAGAGCATATATGAGTCACGCTTCTGTAAAAACAAAGTATTTGATCCAAACTGATCCAGTGAATTCCTCTGTGCTTAAACAACAATTTTAGATATAATATATAATTATATATATATATATATATATATATATATGTATATATATATATATATATATATATAATTTTATATATATATATATATATATATATATATATATATATATATATATAATTATATATATATATATATATATATATATATATATATATATATATATATAATTATATATATATATATATATATATATATATATATATATATATATATATATATATATATATATATATATATATAACGGATATATAACATTTAATAAACCAAGTCCAACTTGACTTTTTATCAAAATAAGAGGCTATGCCTTTCTCAGGTATCGCATGCATTAGTAGAAAGACAATGATGCTGACTGTGTCACACTGTGACGGTGTTTATTCGAAACACATGTTTATGATTACGTCATGTTTGTTTGTTTTTACAGCAGCTTTGTGCTGGCAAACATCATGATGGTTATTATGCCTGCAGTGAACTTCCCTCCTGATGTGTGTTCAGGGGAGGCTGGGGCTAGTTGTCACATGGCATATATCTCAGTAACTACAATTTTGACTCATAATTCCAATTACACAAATGCATGCTTTCTCTAGCGGAGGGTTTGTGATTTACCTATTTTGACTTTAGTTATTTTGAAATGAGATTTTTGTGAATTCTGTCTTCAGGATTAGAATTATGAAGCATGTTTTTGTATGTTTTGTTTGTCAAGCTATACTTCATTGCAGCCTAATCATAAATCTGAAATCTGTGTTCTCTCTCTCTCTCTTTTTTAAATGATATATGTCATTATTCACCATTTTAGCAGTGCATTGAAAATGTGCTGTTTTATACACTGCTTCCAGATAGCTAGCTGTTAGAAATGCACATGTAATTTTTAAACTTGTTGTGTTAATAAAAATTAAAGAACATTGTAAGAACATATGCTAACCTTAATGTGTTCTATTAGAAACTAAATCAATTTAGTTGAAGGTGCATTGCACTAATCTTTAATTCTGTTAAAATTAAAGAACCTTCTAGGAACACATGTGATGTGTTGTAACAGAATTAGGTGGAAAGAGCATTGCAGTGCATACGGATATCATTAAACTGATTTTTGGCTTTAGTTATGGAATTAACAGGTGAACTTAAGCAGCTAAAAACAAACACTAGCAGAGTTATTGCACGTGTTAATATTTCTTTTCTCAGTTTTATTACTTGTTTTTGCTTCGTAATTGTCATAACGTTTATATTTTGCTGAAAAGCATAAAAAGGCTATTTGTAGATGATTTCATTGCATCCTGTTGACATGCCATGCAAAAGGTGAAGGTTCAAAATTAGTTGTTGATTCTACTTCTGTTGCCAAGATTTTACTGTTGAGTAAAAATAAACAAACAAAAACTCGTTCCTTTCTGAGGTGCAGTCTATCTCTTCAGCAATCTAATAAACATTGTAATTGGTCGGTCAGAAATGCCCCAGTGGCGCGCGCAGAGTTACAGGCACTGCAGCTCTCTGTCTCATCCAATGTCTTTTTGTAGTATGTTTCTGAAAACTGCCATACGACGTAAACACATACACTGCCCCCAAACAGCGTCCAGCATATGGCAGTGCCCATCTCCAATCCGAGGAGGTGGCATTTGTCTGGAGTGCCATTCAGACCAATGACAGCAGCATGTGGGCGTGTGTTGAGAGTGTGTGAGGTGCTTTTTGAGTTTAGTAAATGACTGCAGCAAGAAATACTGTGCGGCTGAGGGGCTTATGAGCGATGGAACAGCCTCTGTGTGCCGATATATCAACATTTGGGCTTTTCTGACGAGGATTCAAGAAAAACGTTGAAACACAAAATGAGCAGCGTCTCCTAACTGGACCAGACAATGGAAGTAGCTTCATGCAGCACTAACAATTCACCCCTGGGAAACAAGTACGTACTAAATCAGACTACCTCAGCCAGAGGTAGCTAAAACTAACGCGGGGCTCGAAAGCTGCACATATCTTCATTGGGATGCGTGTAAAAAGGAGCGTGGAGGAAAAGAGCAGACGCGTATGTATATTTCCCCAATGACTTTGGAGACATTCCGGCGCTCTGAGGAGATATAGTGCATAGTTTCGGTTGTTTTGAATGTTTGCGATGGAGCTTCTTTGAATATTCGTGCATCTGATGCTGCTATGGATCGTCCGGAATGAACATCTGAATTTATCTCATCGAGTTTTTTTTCACAGCGCTGTTTCTTCCACCTGCAATTCCGCGCAAGCCGCGTGAAACAGGAGCTCCGCTTCACCTACACAGCCTCTGTCGGGAAAATGACCGGCTCGTCTGCATGCTCTTGAGATTTGTTTGGCCTTTTTGGGAATCTGAAACAAGCAAAGGACGAATTGTTCACCTCGGAAGTGAGAGAAGAAGGAATTGTAGGGTGCACTGAGCTGTAGCTAACTACATCCACTCATCTCCAACCTGACACAATGTTCGCACTCGGGATTTATTTGTGGGAAACTATTGTATTTTTCAGGTACGTAGCGCGGTGTTTGGATGCAAGAGTGTTTCTTTTTTTTTTTTTTTTTTTATCTAATATGCTATTTTGTTCTGTTGCTTCCTGTGGATATAACGTTAGGTGGTTTCTTTACTTTTGCTGAGAATGTTGCATTTAGGAAAATAGGTACGATCGTTTCAAGTCGTAGTAATGATTGACTCGTTGGTTTGCTAATTCATCTACTGTAATCTCGTGTCTGCTAATTACAAACAAAGTAAGTCATAATTCCGTGTCATTCAGCTATCTCTGAGTCAGAAATGGCAAGGATTCCCTTTAAAAAAGGCTAAACAGCGAGCACTAGCGGCGATTTGACGAATAGAAAGTTATCAACAGGCACATGAAGGCAACTCGCTGCATAATGAACGGGGCAGTGTTATTAAAAAGTTTGTTTCAGCAGATTTATTTTTAATAAGTAGTAATTTCTGTCAAAAATGTTCTGATCGTAATCGGTTGCTCAGGTGGTCTAACAAAATTTTGTCAACACTACATCGCAGTTAGCGATGTAGTATTTATAAATGATAATAGTCAGCCGTCACAACGACAAAACAAAACACTAACATTATTTTTGTGATGTGTAAATCTATAATAATGTGTAAATCGTGATAAATAATGGCAATGTTTATGTTTTGTTGGCGGTAGACAGCGATCGGGAAGCTGTTGCTATGGTTACGTCATAGCGCAACGGCGATTTTGAGCACGTTTAGCGCGCGTTGCGAACTTTTGTTGTTGATGAAGGTAAAATATGTAGCTATGTAAAAACAATTCCTACTTTTAATAACCATCCTTTTTCTTTAGGGGTCAAGCCTTAATTATCGGGTCAGAGCCTCTAACTCTTAATAATACCTACTCTAAATGAGGATATTTTGGCAAATGTGTTGTGATTTAAAAAATGTAATTAAATATTTATAATCATTTTATACACACACACACACACACACACACACACACACACACATATATATATATATATATATATATATATATATATATATATATATATAATATTTATTTATTTATAAATAATCATTCGTATTTCTTTATCTAGCGTGTTTATCCATCTGTCATCCATTCTATCTATCCATTCCGGATCTATTTCTATTCTATCTATCATTCTCCTTCATTCATTCATTCAAGGAACAATGCATTTGTACAGTTGTATGACAAGAAAGTGTAGGCCTCTAAAAATCTTACAGCATGTTTATGCAGATTTATTCATTATTACAGTTTAATTAAAAAGGAAGACTTGATTTGATAGATGCAATTTCAGGTTCTAGGTTAATGGTCCACATATGGATTATTCTATCATAACGCTGATTATCTCAAATGTAAGAATGCTTTAACAATGACTGTATCACAGAAGGATTCACCTTATCTAGCCGGTGGTTTGCAGTAATTATTTTGCATTCTATGGCCAGTGTTTAGTTAATGAACTAGAATCAGGATATTGCAGTCTCAGCTCTTGCTGCTGAACTTTGCAGAGCCTGTTAATTGATATCTTTTTCCCCGTCTCAGCCTACACCCCAACCTCATTTCACATGCAGACTTATTACTAGACATTGATCACTCTGTCAATGCTAATGCCACTGACGAATACAAATTGTACACAAACATAATTTGCTCCATGAAATGCATCTCTCTAATTGATTTCCATATTAGCCTGCACATTTTCCATGCAGCGGTTGTCACGTGAGAGGCTGCCGTGTGCATGCCATTGAGGCATAGCTATTAAAATACAGCAGATGAATAAAGCAGACAAGCTGTTATGTCATCACACTATCACGCTAAAATATGCAGGTAAACCATTAATAGCTAATGCAATTAACGGCAGAGGCAGCAGCGTGCATGTAGTTTATATGCACTGTGAAAAACGTGCTTCTTGTGGTAACATCAATATTAATTGGTTTAAGACAAAAACATTATTTAATACGATTAAATAATCCTCAATGTAGCCAAACGAAAGCTACATATTACAAAATAGCTACTTAAAGTATTACAAGATATCAGAAGATTTGAAAAAACATCCTAATAATGCAAAATACTCTAAAATTATTATATTTAATAATAAAAATATAATGCAATATTTAATATTATAAAATGTTTGAAGAAGCTGTAATTTCACTGCAAAATAAATAAAAGTACGAAATGTATGTTATCAAATCCCATTCAAATAAAATAAAACAGTGCTTAGTTTGTAGGTTGTTCAAGCTGAGTAAGAAAAAAATATAAAATGAACCCAAACAAGGACTTGTCTTTGTAGTGCTGTGCCAATGACGCTCTGTGTCATTGTTATTTTTGTATTTTTACAATGTCATCTCCTCTGGTTTGCATGAAGACCCAGATGTGCCCTGCACTCACTTTTAAAGTGTAGTTGCATTGTTTTGGGACGTTACTGCATATTCTTTTTCTGTTAAGTCGCTGCTAAGAGCCCAGTGATTTAAAAATTGCACTTGCCTCAAGGGTTACTAATAGAGATTAGTATCAGAGTTTAGTTTTGGTCTCTCTGGTAATTATACATGCACAGGTAGTGACAACATTGAAACAAGCAGATGCATGTATGCTCTCAATTTTGTGCTCTGCTTTACAGCTTTACTGATTTTCCCATTAAAAGTGGAAGTAAATTAGGGGAAGCTCAATATCTGAAGATAAAACCTATAAGTAGTCATCATTTTTGTAAACATTATGTTTACTCCTAATGCATCATTAATAATCTAAGACAAGATCGTGCCACAAATAGCACTGACACGTCACTAGCCACACTCATTTTGGTTTTGGATCCACCACCTTTAATTTTTTGTATTTATAGAGGGCTGTTGTATACGTGCAAATCAGTACTTTTGGGCTTATTGTGATATATGTTCTCTTCTGTCCTTCAGTTCTGTTCTGTAACCACACTGATAAATTAAGAGCGGCTTGAAGAAATGGCATTTTGGTGCCAGAGAAGCCTTTGATTTCTTGAGTGTTACAAGATCAATAAGGATTGTGTTCATCAGTGGTCCTAAGAACATAATGAGCTACACTTAGGGCTAATGATTGGATGCTCACATTAAAGTATGCAGGTCTCTGGGTTGTTTGCATATATTTTCTGGCAGGATGCTCTGCTTTGGTTCCTGCTGCATCAGCAGAAGGATCAGGCCCTCTCCACTGCCATGACCAGCATCGATCAAGGTTCATTTGTTCAGTGCTGCCTTGATTAGTGAAACCATTAATTACTAAAGACGCAGGCTAAAACCCACATTACATATCCAGCTTACTCTGTCCTTTGTCAGCTATGGTTGCGATGAGATGGATATGCAGGGAAGCAAAACTAATAGAGACTATATCCTCAGATTTCACACTGTCACAAAGATTTTTTTCAATGGCGCGTTCGTGTAAAGAGCCTATAGTGACAGAGAATGGCTCTGGAAGAAACTCGATAATCTGGCATGCTGTGACTAATCTTATTATGTTTGCATTGCAATATTTTACAGTAAACGCAAAGGAATGTGTTTCTCACAATGAGCGAATTCACTTGTTTTATGTAAACATTTGACTTCAGCTCAAAAAATAAATTGGGTCTGCTGTCTCCTTTTTTGTTTTCGGTAATAAAACAGGCTTTGGATTATTAAAACAGAAATACTGTGAAATATTATTTCAATTTAAAAAAACTTTTCTATTAGAATGTATTTTAAAATGTAATTTATTCCTGTGATACAAAGCCTTTACTCCAGTCTTCAGTGTCACATGATCCTTCAGAAATCATTCAAATATGCTGATTTGCTGCTCAAGAATTATTATTACAATTGAAAACAGTTGTGTTGCTTACTTTTTTATTTTCCTTTTTTTGTGGAAACCATGATATTTTTTTCCCCAGGATTTTTTTGATAAATGGAATGTTAAAAAAAAAAAAAATAGAATAGAATATTGAACTAAAAAATAGAATTATTTTGTTACAGTGTAAAATATTTTTACATATTTATTTCCTATACCTGTATCAACAGAGTTGAGCTGTTGGATTTTTATTGCAGGGTTATTATAGTTAACTCAAACTAAAACCATAAAAAAAAAATCGTTACTTGAAATAAAATTACATTTTAATACAAAAAAATTAAGCTTCATTGCAGCTAGTTGACAAGGCAGTATTTCTCGTTTTCTCAACTCGATGTACTAAAATAACTCAAAATAAATGGATAAATACTAAATGGACATTTTAAACACAAAAACTAAAAAAAATGACAAAAACACAAAACATTACTGAACATTTACCTCAAATTAACATGAAAGCAAAAAATATATGTAAAAAAATCTATTTCAAAATAAGAACTGTAATCTCAGTGATACTAAAATGGCACTGCTTTATTGCCAGCATGTGTTAAAATGAAAGAGTTTGATTAAAATTTTGATTAACGTGTTTATTGTTATGTGTTTTTAGGACAAATCACAGAATTTTACCTCTAAAAGAGAGATGTGGAGCAGCACTTCCGAGAGAAGTTTTTCCTGTGATGTATCCACATTTAAATGCCAAACATTTCTCCAATTTAGTAGTTACCCGACACCAGTAAATGTTAATGAGCAGAAAGAATAATGATGTGCAAGAACAGAAAAAGCCTGACTATTGGTTACTTCGAAAACAAAGGATAGCTGGTGACGCAGAAAGTCGATGGCTATGAAAGAATAATGGATATGCTGCCAAAACAGTTAGACGGGATTCAGTGGCTGGTTAAGAAAATAGAGCAATTCCCCACAAAGAAAGACCCATGAAATTGGCAAGAAGAGGACCATGTCTCAAGGACTTAGATGAAATCAATATACCACAGGCTATTTTATGATTATTATCCTCCATTTTTGTCAGACGCACTGATGCTGTAGATTACAAAAAATGTCCATTGTTCCTGTGAGTCTTCAGCCGTGTGTGGGAGGACCTGAACAAGTCGATACATATTAAAGTCCATCATGTAGGGCAGATAAAGAGCCCTATGGAAGCACTTAAAAATGCAACTAATCAGCACTAAAAGTGCTCCTAGGCTAAAAAGCCCCTGGGATACGTTATCATGTGATTCGCAGGCCGGTTAGTGACCTGACATTTAGTGTGAACTCAGGTTACACTGAGGTGTCAAAGCAACCAACGTGCTCCCTATTATCACTAATTAAGTTCTAACAGCTTCCAATGCTAATGAAGACACGGATACTCGTGTATGATGAGGTCTCGATTAATTTCCATGTTCACATAGCTCTTTCATGGCTGCTTCTTTGCACTAGAGTGAATGAACTTTAAATCCAAGGCTAATTTTTAGTATTGAAAATGACAGCATATATTTACATTACATTTACATTTAATCGTGTAGCAGACGCATTTATCCAAAGCGACTTACAAATGAGGACAATAGAAGCAATCAAAACAAGTGACAAGTCCCAGCTAGTCTAACGCAGTATACGTAGCAAGTTTTTTTTTTTTTTTAATTAAATAAAAAGAATGAAAAGTAGATAGAATAGAAATAGAATAGAGCTAGTGTTTGAGGGTCAAGTTATTATTATTTTATATAACATATAAAAAGAAAATAAGTAGATCAAATAGAAATTGAATAGAGAGTGCTAGTGTTAGAAGTTCAGTTTTTAACCTTCTGGGGCCCGAGGGGGTTTTGGGGCCCTGGAGAAGTTTTGACACAACCTGACGTTTGTGCTTTTTTTCAGTTCCTTAAAACATGGCGAAAGTCTGATTACACTGTAATCAGCACAAACTGGGCTACAATAATGTGTAAGCAACATGTATGTACAAATTGTATTTCTGAGAAAATCAAGTTTATGCATGGTTAGTGAAAATAAAAGAAAACGAATAGATAGATAGATAGATAGATAGATAGATAGATAGATAGATAGATAGATAGATAGATAGATAGATAGATAGATAGATAGATAGATAGATAGATAGATAGATAGATAGATAGATAGATAGATAGATAGATAGAACAGAAATAAAATACAGAGTGCCAGTGTTAGAGGATCAAGGTTTTTAAATATATAATAAATAAAAGAAAACAAAAAAGTAGATAGAATAGAAATAGAATAGAGTGCAAGTGTTAGAGGGTCATTTTTTATATAATAAAGAAAACAAGTAGATTGAATAGAAATAGAATTGAGAGTGCAAGTATTAGAAGGTCAAGTTGTTTAATAAATAAAAAGAAAACAAGTAGAACAGAAGTAGAATAGCGAGTGCAAGTGTTAGAGGGTCAATTTTTAATAAATAAAGAGAAATTTAGATAGAAAAGAAATAGAACAGAGAGTGCAAGTGTTAGAGGGTCAAGCTTTTTTAATAAACAAGTCGATAGAATAGAAATAGAGTAGAGAGTGCAAGTGTTAGAGGGTCAATTTTTAATAAATAAAATGAAATTTAGATAGAAAAGAAATAGAACAGAGAGTGCAAGTGTTAGAGGGTCAAGCTTTTTTAATAAACAAGTCGATAGAATAGAAATAGAGTAGAGAGTGCAAGTGTTAGAGGGTCAATTTTTAATAAATAAAATGAAATTTAGATAGAATAGAAATAGAACAGAGAGTGCAAGAGTTAGAGGGTCAAGCTTTTTTATATGCAATAAATAAAAGAAAACATATATCTATATATATAGATATAGATATAATAGAATAGAATGCTGGTGTTAGAGGGTCAAGTTTTTTTAATAAACAGAGAAGTTGATAGAATAGAAATAGGATAGAGTGCAAGTGGTAGAGGGTCAATCTTTAATAAATAAAAAGAAAAGTAGATTGAATAGAAATAGAATTGAGAGTGCAAGTATTAGAAGGTCAAGTTTTTTAATAAATAAAAAGAAAACAAGTAGAACAGAAGTAGAATAGAGAGTGCAAGTGTTAGAGGGTCAAGCTTTTTTAATAAACAGAAGTCGATGGAATAGAAATAGAGTAGAGAGTGCAAGTGTTAGAGGGTCAAGCTTTTTTATATGCAATAAATAAAAGAAAACATATATCTATATCTATCTATATATATAGATAGATATAGATATAGATATAGATATAGATATAGATATAATAGAATAGAATGCCGGTGTTAGAGGGTCAAGTTTTTTTAATAAACAGAGAAGTTGATAGAATAGAAATAGAATAGAGTGCAAGTGTTAGAGGGTCAATCTTTAATAAATAAAAAGAAAAGTAGATAGAATAGAACTAGAATAGAGAGTGCAAGCGTTAGAGGGTCAAGTTTTTATAATAAAAGAAAACAAGTAGATTGAATAGAAATAGAATAGTGCAATTGTTAGAGGTCCAAGCTTTTACATATAATAAATTAAAAAAAAAAACATGTGTAAATAATAGAAATAGAATAGAGTGCCTATGTTAGAGGGTCATGTTTTTTTAATAAATTAAAAGAAAAGTAGGTAGAATAGAAATAGAATAAAGAGCAAGTGTTAGAGGGTCAATTATTTTTAATAAATAAAAAGAAAAGTAGATAGAATGGAAATAGAATAGAGAGTGCAGGTGTTAGAGGGTCAAGTGTAGATGGAAGAGATGTCGCCACCTTAGAATTACCAGGTTCTGTCTGCATTCTGAGCAGTTTTGAGATATATAGAGGTTCAAAGTTTTGGATTCCATATACTTTGTGAATAGAATCTTTTTGTTTTCAAAATATAAAGTCCCAAAATGTACTTTTGTAATGTAATTTTGACAAAAATGTCAGATAGAACCTTATAATTCCAAGGTGATAATGTGTCTTTAGCTGTTTCTTGAAGATGGAAGAATGTAACGTCAGCTTGAAATGAAAAAGTGACTTGAGTCAGATAACCGTTTGCCTCAGGGCAGAGAATGTAATAATTAAAAAAAAAAAAAAAAAAAAAAAAAAACTCATAATGCATAACACTTGTCCTCCTCTGTTCTTTAACGCACCTGTCTTTGTCCCAATCCACAGCTTGGCAGCGTCCCAACAAGCAGCGGCTCGGAAAGCTGCCTCCCCAATGCCTCCATCAGAATTCCTGGACAAGCTTATGGGAAAAGTGTCCGGTTATGATGCAAGAATCAGACCTAATTTCAAAGGTAGGTGCACCCACCAAGACACTGCCGGATATCACAGGAATGTAGCCAAGCACTAAACGCAATTTCAGAGCAAAAATATATACGATAAGTACATATAGATGATGGATTATTTGCCAATAAATAGAAACAAGTGATATACTGTTATAATAATCCAACATGTTTTCACTAATAATATGCAATTCAAAACTGCTCCCAAAATTTAATTATTTCCTCCAAAGGTTATAGTTATCAAAGAACAGCAGCCTGCTGGATACCTCAGTGCATAACACATAATAATATATTTTTCCTGATTTACTTGTACAGTTGTTATATTAAGAAACCTGTTCCCAAGCTGGCTACATTCCTGTTTAAGGTCCATGATCGTGAATCATTATCCTGAGTGAATGTCTGTGGTGGTACTCGGTATCCTATATATTATAGTGTGTGACGTGTGCTGGCAATGTTAGAAATAGCCACTGCAAGATACATGTCAGAGGTTTCCTTATATTCAACAATATATTAATGTCAATCATTGCAAATTATAGTCTGCCTGTTCCTTAGCTATTCTTGGAAATACACTTTTTTTTTTTTCAAAGGCATATCAGTAAAAACAAATCGGTTTTAAATGCAACATTTTTTTTTTTTAAATACGTGTAGAAATTACAATGCAACTAAACAATAATACTAAAACATTTTTTTTTTAAACACTTATTTTGGACATTGTGTACATATAAATGCCTTGCAAGATTAAATGGTAGTTTTTTTTTTGTTTCTCTCTTTTTTCAGCTTTGTGTCAAAAAATGTTATACGTTCACTGATAATGTATTATGTCTGTGTATATTGTATATATTAATTTTAATTTGAATATTGACCCCCCCCCAAAAATAATGTTTGAATCTGTATTGTTTATTAGAGCCGAATGTATTAGATGTTTGATATTTTGCATGTGTGTTGACCAGTAACACTTTATAATAAATTTAACATAATAGTATATTATATAGTGCTTAACAAATCATTATTGTGCATTGAAATATGAACTACTGATTTGTTAAGCTTTATATAAAGGTTGAATTATTGATTCATGAAAATTATTATAAAGTGTTCCCTTTGACCAAGATATGTTTAATGTAATGCAGACACTTTTACTAAGTAAAAATTCAGAAAATGTGTACAGTTTATATGTGTACAGTCTCACTCTTCCTTTGAAACTATAGGTAGGTACAAGCATTATTGAATGTTAGAAATATTACAGTAATGTGTCCTGAGACTTTGTCCAGACTGTTAAACCTGCTTGAACGCTTAAATGGCAGAGGGCCTCTGTCTGATTTTGAGGCCTTGCATCTTAACCTTGCTCGTGGCAACGGATTTATTTCTTTTATTTCTTTATTTATTTCTGTTGACAGTCCGTGCTGTGATATGGTGAATGAATTCTGACATCTTAAATTTTGCTGTTTGCTGAGTTTTGCTGCAACCTTGTTTATGGTGAACGGCGTCATATTGCAGAGTTGGCTGATTGTTTTCTCACTTAAATTTACCCTGAAGTAGCAGATATTTCAACATCGCAAACTCCGCATTGCTTTTATGCTTTCGATGAAATCAAAATCATTCATTCTTATATTAACGTATATAAAAACCAAAACGAATCAATAGCTGCTATCTGAATAAACACTGGCCCTCTTTCGTGAACTCATTATGTAATTCATTCAGTTCATTTCATGAGGGCACATGGGCCCTGTGGTCACATGACCAGACCAGACATTATGAAATACAAAGGTTCGTCACGGCTGTCAGGTCAAGCGTGTAACTGCACTCTGAGCCGGAAGCTCACGCGTCCTCGGCCAGCTTTCTGTGCTCAGCTATAGACCGCATCCCTAAAAATCATGCAGCAAGCGGCCTGACAGCATCTCTTCATAAATTCCAGAGGAAAAAGCAGAGAGAGAACATTTAAAGGGTCCTACGCTCCTGCAAAAACAGCATGTGATGTGAGAAGACATTTTTTCCAGCTCATGGTGAGGAGGAGTTCACCTCCTCTGATTACTCTGCCTCTCCTGCAAATTTGGTCGTACAGTGAAAAAAGGGAGTGAAAAAGATAAGAATTGCCTGAAGCAACGAATGTGCTGGCATGAGAAGAAATTACACTGATCATGACTGGGGCTCACTGTGGGAAATCCTTCCAACTGATTTAGTTGGGACCATTTGAAATGGAAAGCTCATAGCGTGGCATATTTGGGGCACCCCGTGCAGCGAGAACCGAGAGAGAGATATTTTCAGATCATTCACGTGTATCTTTTCAGCCAATTAATTATGCAAGATTGTATTTTAAGGCTAAAGTGTAACACTTTACAATAAGGTTTAATTCATTAATATTAGTTAATGCATTAGTTATCATGAACTAACAATGAACAAAACAGGATTTATTAATCCATGTTTATGTTGATTTCTATATACACGTGTTTAAGAAGTTGTATAAATGAACATTATTGTGAATAAATATGAATCAATGATTGTTAGTACAATGTATTTACACATACGCAACATGAAAGGTTTTTTTTATGTTTTTGATAGCTTATGCTCACCAAAAGCTGCAGTAAAAACTGAAATATTATTATAATTAAAAAAATAAATAAATGTATTGTAAAATGTAATTTATTCCTGTGATGCAAAGCTGAATTTTCAGCATCATTACTCTAGTTTTCAGTGTCACATGATCCTTCAGAAATCATTTTAATATGCATATTTGCAGCTCAAGAAACATTTCTGATTATCAGTGTTGAAAACAGTTGTGCTTCTTAATACTGGATGGAAATATTTATTTTTTCACTTTTTAAACATTTAATATGCCCTTGCTAAATAGAAGTATTAATTTTATTGCGAGTATTAAAAAGCAAATAAATAAAATGTACATAATAATAAATCTTACTGAACCCATACTTTTAAAAGGTAGTGTATATTTAAAAAAATATATTTTTTAAAAAGTTTGCGATTTGCTATTTCATGATACCTGATGCATCAATTAAACCTTGCTATACCAGTTTCATACGCATTCCCCCCTAAAATATCCATATTGTGTGCATGTATATCATATGCATCCTGACCAGCTCAACCTAGGGCTGTGAATTGGTGGTTTGGACTATCTTTCTGTTTGACTAATAGCGAACTGGAGAGAAACGTGTTTGAAAACGGATTTATTTCTTCAAATTCCGTTTGGTACCACAGATATTACACATTTTAGCTTTAACCAGAAGTTTTTAAAATCATCTTCCCTCGGACAGACCATTTGGTAGCGCTCGCTGACAGATCAAAGTGCTGCGTTAAACAAATTGAGGACGTGTGAACCTGAGAGGAGCGGGACTGTTCGTCCGCAGACAGGCCGCTAGCATGAGCTGTAATCTGCGGCCGCCAGTGATGAATGGTTTGGAGCGCAGCTGCGCCTCCCGTACCCACGTTAACCTTGTCCCTTCTCATCAGTCACAGCGAGGCCGACAGCCACGAGGTGCTACAGATTCCGCCCAAATCGCACAATCATCGGCTGCTTGCGGTTTCCCATAGACCGACCGTCTCCCTCCCGCCCCGTTTCCAATGAGCTGCCACCACGCATTATAGTCATGATCAGTGTAATGCTTTCTGATTACTGTGTCATTTTGCTTCTGAATGGGTTCGATGAGACAAGTGTACATTTGTAAATATACAATCTGCTGCGGTATATTTACTGATTGCTTTTTTCTTTTCTTTTTGGATGTCCTGTATGTCTCTGTTACCTCTTTGCATCTCCTCCTCATTCATGTGAAGTGCAGAAGTGAAGCCTTATTAGCTGGTGGAGCTTGATGTTAATTTGGTGCTATCAGCACATGCTTAATGGGACTTTAATAGGATTAATGGGAATTCTCTAATGAGTCGGGGTGCAGCGTTCACATACAAACGGCAATGGTGAACCTACTGGTGCTTTTCACTCGGTTTAAATGATGACAGATGACTGAAATCCTGATCAAAAGTGTTTCTTATGCCATGTCTGGATAACTTATCTGCCGTCTTCAGAGAGCAGCAGAACGTATGTTCCTGCCACAATCTGCTTTAAGAGGCCGCTATAAACGATTTTGTAAGCTTTCAGAGATGCTATGAACTGTATTTCCACCATGGGGGTAACGAAGCGTCTCAGGATCGCGCTAGATAATTGCGTTTTTATCTCATGGGTAGAGAGAGAAGGCAGTGCGTCGATGTGAGCCTCGAGAAACATCACAACAGAACAATCGAATGACACAGAGACGGAGCAAGGTTAGATGTGATTTTAATTTTTCATACACGTTTTAGCTCATCGCCTACAAATTGTTCCAATTCTCACAGGGCCGCAGAGACGATCATCCATGGAAATTTAATTTTAAAACTTCTGTTATTCGCATTTGAACTTGAGGGTGCAGCTCCAGAGCGATTTATCACTGTCTGCACACTGGGAAAAAAAAGCATTTACTTTGAAACAATTTTCACTCAGAAATTGCTTATAAATCTTACAAATAATTACTAAGAAACAGCAAGCTGCACAGTGAATCAAATGTGGAGTTTTAAAGCCCCGAAATAGTACTTTTGTATAAAACATACTCAAATCAACAGTTTTGGGTTACACTTTATTTCGATAGTCCACTTTAGACATTCTACTAACTGTAAGTAACTTTGTAACTACATGTCAACTACATGTCAACTAATTCTCATTAATTTGCAACTACATGTCTACTAACTCTCAGTAGGGTAGGTTTAGGGTTAGAACTGTAGAGCATATACTTGCAAAGTTTCTAAGAGTCAGTATGTTGTGGACCCATCAAAATAAAGTGTTAGAAGATATTAAACAGACAGTCAGCTAATACTCTAATGACTGCTGGTTGACATGTAGTTGCAAAGTTACTTACTGTTAGTAGAATGCCTAAAGTGGACTATCGAAATAGTGTTACCCAGTTTTGTTTATGTACAATATTTACAGGATTCAGTCGAGATTGGCTTTATAAAATTGTTAACATTTAGTTATCAGTGCACTTAATTGATTTGTTTCATTTCCAGATGTGTTTTCAATTAAAAGTGTGAATAGAAGATTTATAAAACATACTCCAATAATGTTTATATATATATATATATATATATATATATATATATATATATATATATATATATATATATATATATAGATATATATATATATACAACGGTTTTTACAGTGCAAGACGGTTCAATTGAGATTGGCTTTAGATCATTGTTAATATTTAGTTATAAGTGCACTTAATCAATTTCTTTCATTTCCAGATTGGATTTCAATAAAGTATAAATTGTGTTTTTTTTTTTTTTTAAACCATTTAATATGCCTTTTTCTTCTCTCACCTCTTTCAATATTAGCTCTGTATGATTGGTGATGGAAATGCACCGACAGAAGTGTGCTCCTCTAAAATATTTGCCGCTAATGTCATTTATCTAAGAGCTTTAGATGGGATAATCAATGCCGGGTCATGGGGACTGGGAATTGAATGGTTAACGTAGCTCTTTTCACAAAGGATAAGTCTCTTGGGAAGTCCTGGATTATGCCGGCGTCTGCGTTATTGGTGAACATGCAGTTGAGCTGAAGAAGAACGGCCTGATTTTGAAGTCCTTAAATCACTCGTCTACTTTCATGTGTGTATGCTAATTAGGATCCATTGGATGAGTGATTTCTGTTTAGGGTAACACACAAATGACGACCACCCGCAGTGCTGTTGCCTCATCGGAATAGACTGAAATGCATTCGCTGTGGCGCATTACTGTACACGATATCTGTGGTCACACACGTGCATGGTAGTGCTTTATAAGGAGCATCTTTATCCTTGTGACTACCATACAGAACTGCACAAGAGATGCACTGTTGTTGTAACTTCTGTATGGTTCTGATGAACATCACAAGAGAAAACTGACTGGAATATAGTGCACTGTGACCTGCCGTATGTTTTCTAGGTTCAACATTTAGGGAAAATGCCCCAAATTGGTTCTCTTTTTAAAAGCGGGAGCTGTTTTGTGGTTCCCAAAGTAAGTTCCCATTCCTTTTGTATTGCACAATCCTGCAACCCAATGCCAGGCAAATCAATTCGATCTACAAAATTACAAAAAAATAATGTTTTTACAGTTTGTGCAAAACTCAAAGTGAAGCCAGTTTGACATGTAGTCTTTGCATTTTCCCTCTCTCTAGTGTATTGCATCTATTAGTGCATTTTGCCTCCCGTGACCAGATATGCATTGCAACCCCCATCCTTTCTTTCATTTCAGTGCTTTGCCTCTTGTCCTGCCCGCTCTGACGTTTTGGACGAATAAGTGCATCCCTCCTTACCTGCTCTTGCCCTTAGTATGCCCTTAGCACCCAATACTCCCTGCCACACACTTCAACGCTCAAAGTGTTGGCAATTGTAAAGTAGAATAAGTGAGCCATGCTGCTTATGTTTTTTTTTTCTGTTGTTGGTTCCGCAAAGAAAAAAAACAAAGCTAAACATCTTGCTGTTAGAATATCATGTTATTAATCCTGATCTTTTTTTCATTAGACCCACAAGGCTCCAAATCGGATGGTACTCACAAGAAAGGTACTTTCTTTTTATTTATCCAGGATTATACAAGCTTATTGATTCATGCAATCCGGGCGATTTCTCATCTGAGAAACGGCTAAATGATATAATGTGTGTTTTGTTAATAACTGAGAGTAACCCAACTAATGCAAATGACATTAGTCATGCATCTGGTCTTTTTATAAATGGCATGCTAACTGATAACGCCAAACATTTATATATGGGCATAGAGGTTTTAGTTTACTTTGTGGTGTAATTGGATATCATTGCTTGACCTTTATTTACCGGTGGGAGGATCAGAGTAATTGGGCTTCAGGCGGGACATTTGCAAAATAGCATGCATTTAATTATTAATTAGCTTCTTTTTGCTTTTGCTGTGGAAATGAGTATTTATTTAATTTCGTATGTAGCCTCCAGTTGTTGGTTTAGCTTTGGAGCTTGTTGACTGCCACTATTTAGTGCCAGTGTATCACTTTGTGTAGCCAGGCAGGCTTTTTATCTGTGCACCATTGATTTTTCATCTGATCTTGGCTTAAATTATAATTAAATTGGGAGAGCAAATGAATTTCTACACCTGACTGAACAAAAAAAACTGTTGACACATCTAATCTTATCAAAGTTTTTTGCTTTAGATAACAAGATAGGCTTTCCGATATTGCATTTAAATAATATCATATTTGATTCTGATGCACAGTTGTTCCCATACTGCATGTAATGTTGTTTTTGTGAGTATTGATGCTGCAGAGATGCAGTTTTAGTCCTGTGGGCCGCACGCTGCTGCCGGATTCTTATTACAGCCCTGTTGTTTAGCTTGATTAAAGGCATTATATACAGAGCTCCCTCCCTTTATGTAGACTAATGTGAAGTCTTCTGGATGTTTGTCACGGCTCCTGTGTTCTCAAATAAAGGATGATACTAGGAGTATCCACAAATCATATTATTACAGTATTATGTTGCATTTATCACACAATGTTTAATCATCGTTCATCGCAGCTGAGATTACTGTGCTGTAAAATATGTCTGCAGTGTGTTTAATGTGTGTTGCATGCATGTATTAACAGTGCGTTAAGAGCCATGTTCATAATGTTAGTTATTAGTCATGTTCTTTTCTGTGTACCTTAAACATAATTAGGCATGACCATGTAAAGGTTGATGCTTGTAGTAGCGGGTCGTAAACATCTTTGAATATGATTTTTAATTTGTTGGGATGCAATGGTTCTGTTTGGGTTCATTTTTATTGCACATTTTATTTCAAAGTCATTTGCACAGCCAGTATATAGCTCAGTGTGAAGTCACAAGGAAATATGACTTTGCGGCATTTAGTTTATTTTCCAGACAGTTTTTCCATTGCTCAGTTTTTTTTTCTTTCTCCATAATAACCATGCAGCACTCTGTTAGAGAAGCTATTTTTAGCTAATAACTTATTATTATTATTTTAACAAGATGGTCACAATTTAATGTTAAAATCAAACTATTCTTTTGGAAGAAGATGCAAACAAAAAGAGTTAAAAGAGCGGTATTAGTGACAGCATTAAACTGTATCAAACTATAAACATAATCATATAAACTGAATAGAAAATAGTTAAATATGTATTCAGTATTAAACTAGTATTTAGCCCTTTTTTTTCTTTTTCTTTTTTGCTACAAAGAGGTTATAAAATGCCTGGAAAATGAATGATTGAAATAATTGTTTTATTATTATTATTTTTTTTACCAGGTTTATTAAAATAAATATTCCAAACAGACTTGCTACACTGTAAAAATTGATAAGTTGACTTAACTTAAAAAAATTGAGGAAACTTGTTGCCTTAAAAGTAAATAATAATTTTTAAAAAAAGTTAAGTTTGAACTTGACAATTCACTTATTTTTTGTAATTATTATTTACTTAATTTAGATCTAACTTTATTTGAAAGTGAAAGATATTTCTAGCAGCGCATGTTTGATTATTACCTCTGTTTGTTCATAAAAACAGACATATGTAGCCTTTTGTCAACTACACAGTATAAATAAGTACTTGTTAATGGAAGAATGAATGTTAAATATTGAGAAACGTGCTCAAGTTAGTGTTGTCGCTACATCTAGGACTGTAGTGTGAGTACTAAATGATGATTTAGTTATGAATCTACACAGACAGATTACTAAATATCTGAAATATGTAAATAACCCCAACAGCATTTCAGCATAATGAGCAATGAAATCTGAATTGGATGGTGAAGAAGTTCAGTGCCATTGCTAGCCCAGCCGAGATTTTGGTCAGTTTAATAGAGACTCGTCGCATTAATCTAATTTTCTTCTTATCTCTAATCTTATTATTTCATCCGCATAGCTGCTCTGTATAATGAAACAATTGACACAGTCTCTCATATCGTTAAAACCATCAGTTAACCTCAGTGTGAATCAATTTTACTGCGATATTGACCATTTTATCTCATGACTTGTGCGGCCGCAGCTACCAGGTAATCCAGTGTAATCAAACTGTAGTCGACTCATTCTCCATTCTGGACTCGAAGCCTCAGCCCTCCTATTGATTTATGTCTCTCTCCAGCCTCCCTCCTCCAAGGCTGTCATGTTTCCCCTATCAGTGATGCTAGCCTCAGGGGCAGGAAGAGATCCTGGTAATTTAGCAGTGTGTCATTACTTATAGGCATGTGACAATGCTAACTCAGACACTCTCTCTGAAACTAGCTGTCACTGCACGGGCATCTCTTCCCGTCTGAGCCGCCGCTGTCCGGCTCTTATGAATTTTAATACAATCCCCTTAATGGTTAGGGTCGCCTCTAGCTGAACCGAACCTGCAGTGATGGATGGCAGTGACTCCTGCTCAATCTGGATTTGGTTTTGTTGGAATGGGTTGTTTTAAGTAGAAAACACATGGAATATAGAATGATGTTTCAGGCTGGGATCCATATAGCTGCTCTCTATATTCATTAGCCAGGCTATTAATTGTCGTTTTGTTCATTTGATGTTTTGTCGCAGTGCTTTGCTAACACATTTCAGGGCCTGTTGGGCTAAATTGTTTTTTTTTTGTTTGTTTGTTTTTTTTCTTCAATGCATGGAATATTTTGTATATAGTAATCTAGTTGAGTATTCTGATTTTGTTTTTTACTAACCTATATTAAATTTGTTTTGTTTTGTTATTGTAGAATTCTAAAATAGTATTTTCTTTTTTGTTTTTCTGTTTTATACTATATTCTCTTTTAGTAGTAGTCTACTATAGCATTCTGTTTTTTGTGTACTATTCTATACCATATTCTGTTTTTAGTATTATTTTTTTTTTTACTATTCTGTACTATAATTCTGCTTTTTAATTGTAGTGTATTATAATGTTCTGTTTTTCTGTAATATTATGTTTTAGTAGTATTCTACTGTAGCATTCTATTTTTGTATAATTCTTTACTATATTGTGTTTTATAGCTGCATTTGTAGTATTCTAGTGTTGTAATGTTTTTGTGCTATTTTCTGTTTTGTAGTATTTTAGTGTAGTAATGTTTTTTTTAACTGTTATGCTATATTCTGTTTTTTGTAGTATTCTAATTTAGCATTTTGTTTTTGTAATATCGTACACACCATATTGTTGTTTTAGTTTTAATAGTAGTCTTGTGTAGTATTCCGTTTTTACTGTTCTATATTATATTCTTTTTTTAGTATTCTAAAATAGTATTTTCTGTTTTGTAATATTTTATACCAGATTGTTGTTTTTGTTTAATAATAAGCAAATAAACTGTGTAATATAGTATTGTTTTTGTGCATTATTTCTATTACCATATTCTTTTGTAGTATTCTAATTTATTTGCCGTTCTTTGCTACATTCATTTTTATGTAGGGTTTTTTTTTTACTATTCTATTAATTTTTTTAGTAGCAGTCCAGTATATTATTCTATTGTATATTATTGTATATTGTTCTGTTGTTCTATTGTACAATACTTTTTGTAGTATTGTGGGGTTTTTTTGTTTTTTTTTTACTATTCTGTGCTCCATTCATTTTTGTAGGCGTAGTTTTTTTTATTATTATTATTTTTTTTTATTAACCTATAGTTTTTTTTTCAGTAGTAGTAGTCCTGTATATAACTCTGTTTTGTGCAATTTTGCTCTGTATTCTGTTTTTTTTTTTTTTTTTTTTTTTTTTTTGAAGTTGTACTGTTTTACACTATTTTCTGTAGTATTATAGTTTTTTTAGTAGTGGTATAATATTGTCCTATATAATATTATTTTTGTTTTGTAGTATTCTAGTAAAATATTGTTTATTTATTTTCCTTAATTGAAGTATACAGTACTGTATTTTTTATTTTTGTAGTAAACTTCATATTATTTTTGTATTCTATTAATTCTGTCAATTTGGTTGTAATATATTCTCTTTGTAATATGCTATACTTTAGTTATGCTATATACTTCCATGTGCTTTAAATTTACTCTGTTATATTCTATATACTATAAATGTTTTTGTGTGTTGTTTTTGCTGTAGGTAAATCTCTTTACACTTGAAGATATAAACCGCTGATCACGTCAAACAACACAATCTCAACAGAAATGGATTTTGGATTATGTAGCTACATGATGTATTTGTTTCCCCCACGTTTCACTCTTTCTAAAGAAGCTCAGCTCCTTCACTGAAGCTTAACACCTTTTTTTTTTCTTTTTTTTTTACCACGTCAGTGTAACTAGAGCAGCGCAAATTGAAAATTGCCCCATGCCAATAGATTTACTCGGCATCAGCCCGTATGTCAGCGCATGAGGAGTAAGAGGAAGCCCTTGACATTTGCCCCGGCGTTGATTCAGTGAGGTGTGATGAAAATGGTGTGCTAACATGGAAAAGCCGGTAGGGCACTTTGCTGTCCCTTTGTTACCAGTAGATCTCACTCCAATCGCGAGCTGCCTTGCTAAGACCTTATAGGTACTGCCGAAACCATATAAATATTTAATGCCTCGGTGCCATTGTATTTCTGCTGAGAGCAGCTCGATTTTTAACATGAGCAATATCATTAAGCTTTCTTTATTTATATCAGACACTTTCATTTGTGGTGGTCCACTTACCTGGGAGGCATCTTAAGTGCCCGTTGTTTGTAATAAATCTGTTTTGCTCCCGCATCGAGAGTGTCCTCCGGGTACAACATCCCGTACGCCATTTTCCCACCAGCTGACCGGCGTAAAACAGACTAATGGCTTTTGAGGCTGTATCGTTCTCCGGTCGCTGCTAGGTGAAGAGATGGACTGTGCTATTGATCAGTTCAGACGTGGACCTTGTTAATGAATAGACTATAAACCGGTAACTGTAAAAATGAGTTGTGGTTGTTGGTTTATGAAGAAGTAATTGGTCTCTCGGCTCACTGTTTTTTTGTGTTTGGTGTAATTTATGGGTGTTCTAAAGAGGTTATCCTTACCCAAGGGACTTTTGATTAATGATTGTTCTGTTTATGCACGAAATTCATCACAGTAATGACTCTCTGAATGTCTCTCTTTTCTTTGTAAATACTTAATTGTTCAATGTCAATACAGTAGTGAAAAATGCTCGTCCCTCACTTTCTCTCTGGGAAAGACGAGGCTGATCTTTGCGACTCGCATGTCCTGTTTGTGTCTGTGTAATAAAGAGAAGCGCAGTGAAACGTGTGAGGCTTCTAAACTACCGTCACCTCTACGAGATGAGGGTGGAGGCACGGCTCAGAAATTAAGGTCTGATTCGCTGGGAAAGACAGCTGAGTAAAAAATGTATAAATAACCCGAACGTTCCTTCGCTGGCGGTTGCTTCCCTCTGCAGTGAGCGGCTCTTCGGAGAGCAGGGCGCAGATTGTTTGGCAAAAACATGGCAAAGCAAATCATTCTTGGCGATGACTCACCCTTTCCTGACAGTTAATGAGCTCTGTCTTTCTCTCTCTTCTCTCCTTATTGGAGGCTGGGCTCACAAATGAACTGCAGTGGGGGTGAGGACATTAGATTTCCTCTGCGCTGCGTCACATACGGCAAGGAAAGCCAAGAACAGACAAATGATTACAGCCAGTGTAATACCCAGTGGAAGAAATAAGCCAAGAGCAAGAAACTATGGGCCTTGACACTGTATCGAGGCTCAAACAGGAACTTCCTAATAATGTGCTACAATTTAAACGAGTTCCAAAACCAGTTAGAATGGTTCAGTTGGCGCCGTCTTAAAAATAAAGGTGATTCCGTGACAAAGGCTCCTTTAAGAACTGGTACTTAAAGGTTCTTCGGGGAACTCAAAAGTGGTGTTTAAAAAATAAAATAAAAAACACACACAAGCCTTTTAAAATCTTCATTTTAAGGACTACAGGCAGCTGAATTCTCATATAAAAACAGTGTAGGTGATGTGGTTCAAAAACATTTTTGTGATGCTGGTTGAAAGTCTCTTCACATACCAATAGTAATCACTAAGTTAAGTGGTCTAAATGTATTGATATGTATTTATCGTCTGTGGAAGGTGTAGGACCAGAAAATGTTCGTCCAATCATATCCCTCGGTCTGAAGACTGTGATACAAATTGGTTTGATTATGGATAAGATGCTCCCTTAGAAGGTAGCTGCCTTTGTAGTTAGTAAGTTTTGAAACTGAGCTGTTTTATGCATTAAGCCCTAATGAAAATGAACCATGGTTTTACTACAAACATGGTTATTGTAGTTAAACTAAGGCTAACCATAAATTAACAATGGAATCTGAAGTAAAACTGTGGCCATACAAATGGAACTCAATCTGCCAAAAAAACAAAAAACATGGTTGCTTCACTTTGACTATAATAAAACCATGGCTAATTTTCGTAAGGGAGATATAACTCTTAGTCAGGCTATGCGCCATATTGAATTTAACTCGGATGAAAACGATGCTGTGACGGGGTTGGATTACAGTCTTCACAATTTTGTTTTACAGTCTTAGATCATCAAGAACTCCCAATTTTCTAAACTGATTAATGAAGTTTTTTTTTTTTTTTCAGAAGGACGTTTCATCAACAACAATCTATAAACAACCATACAATCCATTGAACGCACTGTACTTCTACCCATCACAGCCTCATTTTCATTCTTGTCAAAAAGTAAATATGCCACTACCCTGACTAAGGACTACTTCTGAATTAAAACTTTGTCAAATCGTACATGTAAGGTGGATTTATTTACAGGTAATAGTTTTCTTGTGGATTACACTTCAGGAGGAAATTGCAGCCTTTATAGAATGACTAATAAATTTTGCCAGACTTTGCAGATTGCAATATGTTCTTTGCAGTAATCTACTCATTCAGCACCTTAGGATGCTGTGTGTGGCTCGTCAGCAAGCAGAGAAATGGGGTTCAGAGTTTCTCCATGCTGTTCTGCAGCTCTGTATCTAACTAAATCAGGAGTCTGGAGAAGCCTGACAGGGTCTTTACGAGGCCATGAGCGTCGTGTCACTCAGAATATCCCCCTTTCTGTGTTTACAGAGCCATATGTGATGGAGAGCTTGGTTCTTTTAACAGCAGAAGTATGGTTTCTGTTCAGCATCTCTGTGACTGCAGGTTTTCATTTGTGCACAAGCATAAGAGATTTACATGTAATATTTCTAAAACAGAAATTGGAGGAACAATGGCTTGCATTTGAGGGTTTGTTCTGTCCTGATAACAGTCCTTGTCTTTACAGAAGACTCAAATCAACATCCTGTATTAATAATTGTACTCCATCTTTGTTTTGTAAGATGATACATATCTTAAGAATTTGATTTACATGCTTTGTCAATGATAATGTGCTTATTTAGCAGTAAGCAGGTAAGTTTTGGTTAGCATTGGTTGTTTCTTAAAAAAAGAATATATATTGGTTAGATTAAAATTTAGAGGATAACTTGCTTAATTTTGTCAGTATCCGTTAACTTATTTGTTGTTTGTTTTTTGTTGTTTTTCTTTTTTTCTTTTTCCACAGGTCCACCTGTGAACGTAACATGCAACATTTTTATTAACAGTTTTGGATCCATTGCTGAAACAACAATGGTGAGTATATGGATCAAAGTGATGCACATGATATGTAACCCTATACTTTCTTTATGAAAAGGGAAAAAAAAAAGATAAATGGGCTCCAAATTTATGAGAAATATTCTTCTGTTGAAATGTTCTTTTTGTCAATACAAAAGTTAATGTGATTGAGAAGTTGAACTGAAAAATGTACATAAATAAAAACATGCTTCTTTATTTTTTATAAAAAATTGTCAAGGTTTTAATATTTTGAATCCAGATTTTAATTTAATAATCAATGACTTCCCTAGTGAAAAATAAATATGCTAAAATACATTTGACATACATTTCGTGCTAAGTATACTACAAACACATTTACATATTTGTACTTTTGCTATACTAAACTGGTATACTTAGTCAACTAATTACTAATTTTGTGCTTAATGCACTTAAATTGTGCAAAAGTAGTGCTGAGGTCCAACTAAAGACATACTCAAGTAATATTTGATTGTGCTAAAGTGGAACTATTGCAAGTATACTTCAGGAACACTTTAAATATCTTTCTTTTAAAGACCAGTGTTATTCAAAGATCGTACAATCCTCATCAATAGTGACATTAAAACACAATTTAGGGATAATATTAAGAAATGTGCATTGTGCAATGAAATACTCCCAATGAAATGTCATTTATAATTTCATATCAGTAAGTCTTAAGTGATATGTCAATGAATGCATCAATGGATTTGAAGTATGCTTAGTATGAATCAAAAAATGTATTTTATATAAATTATAGCATAGTTTTTTTTTACTAGGGTGACTAGAATGATAGCGACGCAGAGGAACGATATTGTTGGAATCACATTCTGATTGGATTGATTGATTGAAAGAGCTCGAGCATTTAAAGCGGCTGACGACAAAACTGCAGCACAAGCTTATATTAAATAGACCATTATCATCTGATGGTGCGGAGGCTAATAAAAATATCATTCTTGGGGAAAGATGGTGAATTGAAAATGTGAACCCATTGGTTATATATTGATTATATGCCCCTAAGTACCTCTTGGGCCATGTTATTTTTAAATGTCCATGCATTTCTAGATGTTTTTTTTTTTTTTTTTTTTTTTCCCCAAACATTGATCTGGTGAAGGTCATACTTTTTCTCGAGCCTTTATGAGCACAAAAATAAGTAATGCCAAGATTTCCTGTTTGGCACCAGCTGAGCAGCTCCAAAACTTCAGCGGCTTGCAGAAGCCCCTCAAGCAGAACAAATGCAGTGCTTTCCACTCTTTCTTTCCTCCATAACCAGCGGAATTGATCCGAGTTGCTCATGCTCGTGTTCACACTGAGCAAGCGGCGGCGAGGTGGCGGGGCAGGAGCAGGTAACGCCAGCCGTATCGATAAATCTTTAGTGCTTATAGGGCAGCCGAGAACAATGTTTCATCCAGTAATGATCTGACCGACTCCGGCCACTACTGAGACCGCCGTTCCCTCCGGCCTTTCACTGTCCTAATTGTTTACCTTTTTTGTAAGGCACGGGGCCCACGGGAGAGGCGAATGGCTATTTAATTAGCTCGCCGGCTCTTTCATTTTCTTGAGGAGGCACGAACGTGTAAATTTCAACGTCCGTCATTTGTTAGCAGAGTTGGGCGCGCGAGAGTCGTGCAAACTTTTTCTAATATGTCACCGTCAGGATAGGATCTGGCCTTGGGCTTGAATCGCATTATGAGTGGGTTGTTGCCATAAATCACTCTCCTTAGCCTAGAGAAATCAAATCTGAAAAAAAAAAAACTGATGAATGTGCGCCCACTCCTCGCTTGTTTGCAAAATCATTCTGTCGGAAACTAGCTGTATGTTTGAAGGGGAGCGTTTGACTGCGGGCGTCCTGTTCGGTTGTAGTAACGGATGTTGGGTAATCGCAGTAGACAAGAGCAAAAGGTTTTACTAATTTTGCTGTATACGTATACTCGTGGTGTTAAATGTGTGTAATTTGCCTTTGCAGAGGAAAACAGATGTGTTTACATAACACCTGAGATAATGCTACCGGTAATGAAGTATCGCTCTGTTGTTTTTGCAGGGTTCATTTTGCGTCCGTGGGCTGTTTATCATAAAGGAGAAATATTGACAAAGTAAAATCGATGGGACTTGTTCTTTTCCCATGCAATGGTGGCTGCGCTCTCCGAGAGGCAAATCTAATAACCTGAGACAGATGATTCTCCTCCATCAAAATATTTCGCAATTCTTGGGATGAACCGGTCACCTTACATTAGGATAATTGCCCTGAAATGTCCTTGCATGTTGAAGCTGATTGCCATTGCAAAGGTCATCCACTATATTCTGTGCCATGCCGATCATCCCAAGGTACATTAGTGCCCAGACAGTTTAATGGTCTCCCTGAAATGATATAACCGCATGCCTGTTTTGGAGAAGAATTGACAATTATGGCGGTGTGTTGGGGCCAAATGCCACTGCTTTACGGTGTCTGCTTTTACACACTGGCCATCTCACCAGTCTGCCTGCACGGATAACAATTATCTCAGGCAAAATATATACTGAGACGACACCAAATTTACCTGGACTAAGATTAGCAAAATAAAATGTGCTGGTCTCGCTTCCTCACCTCTGATCTGTTGACATGGCTGTCTTTGTGTGCCCAACAGGATTACAGAGTGAACATTTTCCTGAGACAGCAGTGGAATGACCCTCGGCTGGCCTACAGCGAATATCCCGATGACTCCCTTGACCTTGATCCCTCCATGTTGGACTCCATTTGGAAACCCGATCTTTTCTTTGCCAATGAAAAGGGAGCCAATTTCCACGAGGTTACTACTGACAACAAGCTTTTGAGGATCTCCAAAAACGGGAATGTTTTGTACAGTATAAGGTGAGAGGACAATATATAATCTAATTCTGTCAATAATACATTATTCGGTGTGTTCGCACACTTGTAAGGGAGACCGGGGCTAGTTGTCACAGCAGTGTTTACTGCTGTCTGTATTTCTCAGGGTGGGTTTATTTCTGTTTGCCCTTTGAAAAAATGACATACAGTTCATTAAACACACGTTGGCCTTTTGGATAACATGGCTTAGTAGAGGGTCATGTTGTCACACTATATGGTGTAAGCTGTCGCAGTGGAGCCTGCCATTAAACACACATTATAGAATTTTCTAATAATGAAATGAAATAAAAAATAAAATCATTATTAATTAGCAAAAATGTAAAAGGTAACATTCAAAAGCCAATATTGTAGTATAGAATAATAAAACATGTAAATGTTAATGTAAAAGACTGCTATCATGGAAGTACATTACATTATATGCAATCATTTTTAAAGAAATTGTTACCTTTATTCAGCAAGGGTGCGTTAAATTAATTCCTTCATTTAATTCATCCGCAGGTTACATAATCAGAAATGCTTCTTGAGCAGCAAATCAGCATATTATTATGATTTCTGAAGGATCATGTGAAGATTGGAGTAATGATGCTGAAAATTCAGTTTTGCACCACAAAAAATAAACTACATTTTACAATATATTCAAATAAAAGCAGTTTTTTTAAACTGTAAAATATTACACAATATTACTGTTTTTACTGTATTTTTGACCAATAAATGGTGAGCATTTGCATTAAGTCGCTTTTATCCAAAGCGACTTAAAATTAGGGAATACATAAAGCGATTCATCTTAAAGAGGCAAACAGACAGAGGAAGTGAGGAAGGGATAAATAAAGAGTAAACAAAGATGTTGTTTTTTTTTGTAATTTAGGATGAAGTCAAATAGTGTTGAAAGAGGTGAGTTTAGCTTTTCAGCTGTCGCTTGAAAATTGTCAGCGTAAGCCTAAGAGACTTCTTGCTAACCCCAAACTTTTGAACGGTTCTGAATCTTGTTGCAATCCTAAACTGTTTAAACTGCACAGCATGTTTGCTTAATTGTGCAGTAGCCTATATTTTAAAAGTCTTTTCGATGAAATGACTTACGAGTATCCTTCTGAGCATGTTTCCAATTTCTAAATTCACTTTATGTCTTATCATTAAAGAGGACTGGGGATGTAGTGAATAGCCGTGTGGATTGGGAAGCCTCATCTCTTAACTTGACACTATCAAATGAACCTTTCAGATCAGTTTGGTCTTGGCTGTGAACTCCCTCTAAATTGCACCAGCCACAGTGCACAGTTAAATTGAACACTGCAGGTAAATAACCACTATCCTGTGATAGTGACGTGATTACAGCCTTGAGTGAGTTTCAAATCAGAGTTCAGCGCTGGGCTGATGCTTTATCTAGCCTTCGAATCGTATGAGACAGAGTTAATAAACAGATTTAATACAGTTTGGTTGCATTTCTTAAAGGTATAGCCACCTAAATCTCTCATTATTTGCATTTCTTCATGTTGGTCCAGTCCTGTATGCTGTTATTTCCATGATAATAATTCACAGTGACCACAAGCTGACGAAAGGCACCACGGAAATTGTCTGTTTAACTTTAGCACTATATTTTTAGCCGAAGAACAGAATGATGTTTAAGTTATTCACTAATAATCCTCTCCTCCTCTGCAGCTCTCAAATCAAATTTGGCATCTATGTTCCAGGTTGGACATCAATAACATCAAACATTATTGGTTCTCCAGTGTCTCATAAAACCAAAACGGCTTGCGCCATATTTGATTTGACAGCTGCAGTGGAGGTGGAAATTATCAGTGGAAAAACAAATGATGACTGAATTGTAATTATAGGTGCAGTGTTGATATTGTTAATCAAAACTAAAACCATTAAAATTGTTTGTGTTATTTGAAGTAAAGTTGAAATCTAATAAAACTGAAATAATATTACACTGCATCCTAACCAGATGTTGCAGTAAAAGGTATCTTTCCTTGTTAATCTGAGTTTTTGTCTTAACTAGCCGCGACGGCAATATGTGACAAGCGACTGCTGATCCTGTTTTAGAAACGATTTCTATTTCTGTAACATCATGGCATGAACGACAACAACACATGACAGTAATAATCTCAGGTTCTGATTATGTGCTTATTTGATGTTAATACAGTACAACAAATATTCTGGGGGCCACTGATGATCAAAATGATAAAAAATGCTGACAAAAAAAAAAAGTGAGGAAAGTATTAAAATCACTAAAACTAATTATTAATACAAATTATAAATGCAATTACCAAAATTAAAACAAAAAAATGAAGGCTAATTCAAAAGCTTAGTAAATACTATTATGTTATATAATAATACTAAAAAAAATAAAAAAAAATTGGTCCCACTTTATATTAGGTGGCCTTAACTACTATGTACTTACATCAAAAAATAAGTACAATGTACTTATTGTGTTCATACTGTATTGCAAAACACATTTGCTGCTATTGAGGGGGGATACAGGTAAGGTTAGTGACAGGTTTGGTGGTCTGGGTAAGTTTAAGGGTGGGTTAAGGTGTAAGTGATGGGTCAACAGTGTAATTATAAATGTAATTACAGAAATTAATTACAGATGTAATTACATATAGGTATTTTCAAAAATATAAGTACAATGTAAACACATGCATGTACACAATAAGTGCATTGTATCAAATGATTAATTTAAATGTAAGTACATAGTAGTTAAGGCCACCTAATATAAAGTGGGGCCAAAAAATTAATTTTTTTGAAGTTAATTTAATTTTCCTTTAAATTTGAACGGTTTGACCAGTGAAAACGGAGGAAAGTAAGAGCTGACTAATTTGATCTGTTGTGGAGTTTGTTGCTGATGGCGGCTGTTGTTGTTCTCAGAATAACACTGATTCTGGCCTGCCCCATGGACCTGAAGAATTTCCCTATGGATGTGCAGACCTGTATAATGCAGCTGGAGAGCTGTAAGTATGCCCTGATCCTTTCAGCCAGATGGAGAGGATTTATTCAGTGGTGCAGAGATGGATGTTGTACTGGCTGGCACCAGCAGATGAAGAGCGTAGTGATTTAAGGCCGCCTTCAAGTAGATTCAGCAGTCAGCAGAGAGACGCTTCGAGCACAAGCCAGCACCGGCCCGTCCTGCCATTACAGTTCTCTGTTATTTACTATTGATTCTCAAATTTGCCAAATTATAGCGTGTTTCTGCAGGGGAAAACTTTGTTTGATTGAAGCTTTTTGAAAATTATGATTACCAGGAGTGACATGACGGATGTGGCAGGGTTTTTTATTGAGGGGAAGAGAGCTTTGGAGTGGGTGAAGGAGGGGGTTATGTAATATTTGCACACATTTCTCCCATTAAAATCAGTTTTCTGCATGTCAAGCAGGCAAACGCACTAGCTTTGATTATGGTCCGTGCGATTTATTTCCACATTTTGCTGTTATATATATTGATTTTTCATCAGTGCTGGGTAGTAATAGAATACTTAGGTAATCAGATTCCAAAAATTAACTACTTGTAATTATAGTATTACATTTTAAAATGCTCATAATCAAATTGCAGTTACTTTTTTATGGATTACATGATTACAAATTCACACAATGGTCATAAATGATTCCTAATTTATAGGTTCTACCTAATTCTTGTTTTTTTTTTTCTTTAAAATTTTCCTTTCTATAATTCCTACCGTCATCTCATTTAGTTTTGACTATATTCACAAATGTTATGTACTGTAAATAAATTTGCGAACCATGCTTCTGAATTTGAGGGGGAAAAAGCACCTCTTAAGGCCATGTATGAAAGAAATAATTGTGCAAGTTACTAAACACTGGTTATGTATAGAACTTGGAAGATTTTAGGCATGTAATGTTTTCATGTGTATTAATGTTTGTTCATATAATGCAGGGATTCCCAAATGTTTTTGTCAGCCAAACCCCTTAAAAAATAAAATATTTACTTGAAATATCCCTGAGCAAGTTAATATTTCAATAATTTAACAACACATTTGCATGTTTACAGTTCTCTGATGTCGATTAATGGTCACATTGACGTGCAGGTAAACAAATAAAATATTAATATTTTTTATTGTACTTTTTTTTTTTTTTTTTTTAATTATTAGCTTTTTATCAACTCACTATCAACTCACTAATGTTTAATGCATTTTATGATGTTGTTTATACCAACAACAAAAAAAATTGTCTTTCACTTTGTTTTTGTTTTATATATATATGTATATATATCAATACAGTAGGTTTAGTGGTACATTTATAACTGGTTAGATGAGTAATCTAAAAAGAAGTTGGAACGCATTACCTAAAATGGGTAACCCAGATTATGTTACTAACCCATCATGTAATCTATAATCAGTAATGGACTACAATTTGTAAGTAATCTACCCAGCTCTGTGTGTGTTTAGATCATTTCTTTCAAAGTTTGGGGATCCACTTAAATAGATGCAGAATCCATTTTCAGACCTGCACAAATGGACAACACTGATCTATTGTTTCATTGTTCCTCCACTAGTTGGCTACACGATGAACGATCTTATATTCGAGTGGGACGAGAAGGGAGCCGTGCAGGTAGCAGACGGACTGACTTTACCTCAGTTTATATTGAAGGAAGAGAAGGATCTGCGCTACTGCACCAAGCACTACAACACCGGTGAGTGTCGTTCATCTGCATGTGAAGCTGTTGTGTGTGTTCAGTGCTGACAGTCCGCTAAATGTGGCCGGACACAAATGCTAATCACTGTTGTTGGATGTATTGTTACGAAGCACTCGGTACCCAAACGGGTTCAATGAAAGGTTGTGGACCACAGCTCTGCTTTGAATCTTCTTCATGAACTTTCGATTGGGTTAAATACCATCTGTTCAGCCAGCGTTGACAGTCAGGATTTGTTACACTCCAGATAAACCGGAAAATTGCTGAAGGCCAGACTAGTTCAGATCGAAAATAGAAGCAAGCCAAAACAGCAGGGACGGTCAGAGCAGATTGCCTGTCTCTTTTCTTGAATTATTATCATTGGGATAATGAGAGTTTGTGTTTTTGTTTTGTTCGATAAAGTTTACTTTCTTTAATTTAGCTTTAACATTAGGATATTTTTTTAAAGTAGGTCACATTCATCTGAAATCATAATAAACGGGTTTAAGAAGCAACAGAACTTTAAAAGGGTTAAAAAGGTTTCTGTATTATGTTACAATTACATTAAGCATTATTAGATTAACGGTGCATTTAGTAAAAAGGAGATTTGAATTTTACCAATTGACTGTATAAATGAAAAAAATAGTACTATCCCAAATATTCATAGCATTGATGCTTAATCATAAAACACAAGCAGAATTCAATTTAAATGTAAATATTTAAATACAAATGACCTCTTTGAACTGAATTTACTCAAGAACAAAACAAGAGCGTAATTTACGCTGTGTATAGCAAGCAATTACAGACGACCTGAGATATTAAATAAGTCATGAAAGATATTTCATAATGGAGGAAAATATAGATTAATATAGATTTCATATCCCTATTTTTGGTTGGCATGTTTATTTTTCATCGTTTTTGTTTGTTTTTTCTTTACAAATATGTATGGAAGAAATGTAAAATATGGTTCATCCTTTGATAGACTTATTTGTAATTATTTACAAAACATAAATCATTTGAAATCATTTGGTAACACTTTACAATGAGGTTCCATTTGTTAATAACTATATTAGTTATTATCAATGAAAAATACTTTTAAAGCATTTATTAATCTTAGCTAATGTTAATTGCATCATTACTAATACATCATTAAAATCGAACATTGTATCTCTTTATATGATTTAATGGACCTGAGCTAACATGAACCAACAATGAAGAGTTGTATTTTTATTAAATAACATTAACATTGACCTTATTGTAAAGTATTACCATAAAATTAGTTTAAAAATGAAATGTACAAAACAAAAAGTAAATTATTTTTGCTAATAATTGAAAAACTATTTATTTACAAAACCTTTACACATTTTGTATCAAGTATTATTCAGCTAGATATCACTTTCCTCTCGTCTGTATTTGCATATGTGACCATGAGGTAATCCAGAACAAACTAATACCAGTCAGAATTCATTATTTTAATAAGGCTCAATATTTGCACAATTCTCTCTCTCTCACACACACTCACTCCTGTCTGAGGAGCATCTCATATGCAGAAACGGCTCATATTTCTTTGGTTTGCTTACTTTGCACTTCACCCATCACCTTGGTGTTTGTGCTCATCAAAGTCCATGGAAGCCCCTGAAGATGCCCTGATGCTCTGCTCATCCCTCACTGTCTTCGTCTCTGTCTTGTTGCTCCGGCGCGAGCACTGGACAGTCGGCCTGTGCTGAGTACATGCGCTCTGCTGCTCCCCAGTCAAGCATTAACCGGAAATTAAAGTGTCGTTTTTCTCAGATTTATTAGTGGCAATCTATTTTGATTTGCAGAGCAGGCCTAAGCTCTGCAGTCCAGCCTCCTCTCAGTTTGTCTTCCTCATCCGACTGCATCCTCCAAGTCCCTTGAGAGAAATAGATACTGATGTGCTTTTAATTTTAGAGCTGGTCAGTTGCATCTCCTGTTTCTCACTTGGCTGTTTACGATCAACAAAGATCGCAGTCCAAATAAAGTGTTTGCGCTCTGTGTATGAGCTTCCGTTTGAGTCAATACCTCTGTTTGCTTTTTATACTAGCATTTTTCTTTGTGTTTATTTATATTCATAAATGCAACAATGTAGTCGATACAAAATATTCCCAAGGGTAAGGGAGTAATCTAGAGGTTTATGCTGCATCAGCTCAATAACAACTGTGAAAGCTCGACAATCCCAGTTCAGCTGAGTAAATGCTGGAAGTTAAATGAACCTTGGCCTTGACATTTTCAGCTCAGCTGTCTAGTTATAGTGTATAGTGTGGGAACATGGAAGCATCATGGTCCTTCGAAACTAAGAAAGGGATTTGACAATTCTGGTTACAGTTCCTGTTCCTAATAGCAGCTCTGGATCTGTAATAGATCCATTTTTAGATTTGACGATTCAGGTTTCATTTCCGATTCTTGGTTAGCCGTTCCTTAGTGGTTTCTTCTGAATTTTATAAATTGGAATTGCATTGCAATTGTAATCATATTTTGCATTTGTAAATTTCAGTTCTATTGCTGCATGATTAGATAATTGTAATAATACATACATTTGTTTACATAGACTTTTTTTCTGATTTTTGCAGATTTATTTATTGGTTTATTTTTGAGGTGGCATAAATACTAAATAAGCAATACTAAACAAACCAAAATGTCACATTTAATTGATTTATTTTTATGTTTCCAATTACTGGTTAGCAGTTCCTGATCCTTAATAATTCCTTTTTTTTTTTTTTTTATAAGAAATACAATTCTTTTGCCAAATGATTAGATAATTTTAGTAATACATATTTGAAACAGTTCTTCCAAAATGTGTTTACATAGGTTTTTAATGACTTTTTCAGATATAGATTGGTTGATTGAGGTGGCATAAATGCTTAAAGCAATACTAAGCAATACTAATCCAAAATGTAAAAAACTATTTGTAATTTATTTTTACAAAGTACTATTGACGAGCACATAACATGCATCTTTAACTACTTGTTGTCATGTGGGGAAAACAGTCAATAACTACACTGGGCCAGGTCTGTAAACTGTATATATTTGATTCACAAAATAAGCTATTCACAAGAGTCATTTGTTTAGGAATCAAACTGCACTTGTTGCGAGGTATGCACTCAAATCTCTAAAATAAACTGACTCATAAGAGTCATTCATTCATTCTGTAATTGGACTATACTAGTCTTGCTCTCTGATTTGCTAATAGAATAGCTGTTAATAAAATCGAACATCATTTGATTCTGGTATTTGAGAGTCATTTCTGAATTAGAACCAGTTCTCGCTTCCCAGCCCTATTTAAAGCCTGCCTTGAACAAAACACTAGAGAACCAAATGAAACAGGAGTTGACAATAAAATCTGCATGCCATTTGTATTTTAGGGAAGTTCACCTGCATAGAGGCTCGTTTCCACCTGGAGAGACAGATGGGCTATTATCTGATCCAGATGTACATTCCCAGTCTCCTGATCGTCATTTTGTCTTGGGTGTCCTTCTGGATCAACATGGACGCTGCTCCTGCCCGTGTAGGCTTGGGCATCACTACTGTGCTGACCATGACCACCCAGAGCTCAGGATCTAGAGCTTCTCTTCCTAAGGTCAGTTGGGTCTCTGTCTTGCTCATCCCAACAATAAAAATCCCTGATGGCATTGAGTTCACTCTGTTCAGAAGCATATTATTGATTGTATCACTGCAGTGTGTCACGGGCTGCACTAGGCTCAGTCACTGTCTACATAAACATCATCTTGATCATGCTGGAACCTCATAGATGCTCTTAATACGCAGCAGCTTTGTATAGTTACACACATGTGATAAAAAATAATGGCAGTGATGCATGCATCTTTGTATCTGCCCACACTGAGCTAGATAAGAAAGTAGGGCTGTACTGTTAATTTAAATAAAATTGAGCATGGCTTAGTGCGATTATCAAAACACACAGGCTAGTTAAATAAATATATGCACGTTGCAGCCTGTGGTTTTTCAGTAAATGCTGCTCCACACAAACTCCACCTCTGCATCTGCTCTGAGTTTGGGTCATTGTAATAAGAAGCACTAATCAACCAAAGAGAATCTTTAAGAGCACTTATCCATCAAAATAAAGGTTGGATTTTAGTTAGATTTTTATTATTATAATTGTTGTTGTTATTATTATTATTATTATTATTACATTTTTCTTAAATAGTCCATTTTTTATTTTAAATTGAAATTACAAAATTAATATATTTTTTTATTAAGCCATTTTTATATTTTTATTTAGTTAATAATAATAATTAAGTAAAATATTCTTTTTTCTTTTTAATTATAATAATAGGCCAAAATCGAGCACAGTTTTTATCAGAAAAAAACACAATTTGTTTTCGTTTTGTCCTTATGTTTTATCATTTTCATGTCCTTGATGCCCAAATATGATGTCGAAACTTTGGTTTTGGTTTTGAGAGACAGCCATTCATTTTATAATTTATAAACATATTTTGTAATATTTTTTTTTTTACAAGGCTACTGCAAAATTCCCACTGTAGGATTGAGTTTGTTGTAAATAATATTTGGTACAGGATGTTCAGTATCAAAGAGCAGTTTGTCAGACATGCCTCTGAAAAATAAAAAATCCTTGCCGTCCGTTTTATACCTATTTAGCCTGCGGCATTGGGATGGCCAGCGTGTGGCTGTACAGCTGATTGTTTATTCATTAATGCTTTGCACTGATAGCTGTTCGTGTTGATGATTTTTCAATGACCTGCTATTATTGGCCATTTATTTATTTATATACAACTTATTTCATAATGTGATTCTGAAAGGGTTCTGTGAGTGGCGTGGCTGTTGACAATTAATTACTTTCCAACAGAATAGAAATTGTGTCCATCATTTCCAAATCTGTCTTTGTGACCTTAAATGCACTACTTCAGCCTGCTGTAGTACATTGTACACAAGGATATTCAGATCCTACATGCTGCGTTATGATGAGACAGGATAGTGCTGTAGTTTGAGACGCTGATCATCATTTACAAGCATCATGATTTGGCAGACACTGTTCAGGTTCAGATAGGTTGTCATCCCTTACATAAAATCTTCTAGCATGGATTTATGAAATTAAAGAGAATTGTATAAGTGTGTCCTGAGATATTATTCCCAGTTTTGATATTCAGCAGGTGGTTTTTGAGTCAGACATGCTTCTTGCTGCAATAGGGGTGGGACGATTTTATATTGTGATCGATCTTTAAGATGTCCATGATCTACTTTTCAAACAACTTGTGGAGATTGTGTTCTTTTATATCCTGTAATAATGTTAAAAATACAGCAATGACTGCCTGTAAAAATGGCTGTGACTGGCCAAATTAAATCACGTGTCTTCTGTCGTGTGTCTTTTAAGCATGGTGATGCATTTCAAAAACAAATTCAACCATGAGCTAGCGGTAGGGCTGTGCGATGAATTAGATTTTAGTTTCAGTTTAGATTTTGATAAAACAATTACTCTGCTGCATCCCGTTCCTTTATTTAAAGCTGTGCGCCTCTCCTTAAAAGCCTAAACTTAACGTCAAAATCAGTCAAATCATATAACATGACGTGTTATATCGTGTAATTTTAAGCACATTAAACTGCAAAAGAAAAAAATTCAGAAAAGTTTTGATGGCATTTTTCATTTCCTCTTTCCTACAATGCCTGATAAAGCAGCATTTGAGCGAAGCACTGATTTGTTTACAGCCGTTACCGGGGAAACCGCTATATTTCTGCCGCTCCAAAAGCTCCACCTAGTGGCAGAGAATGAATTTCCATTTTCAGTAAGCCTGTCTGCTGTTTTTGTTCAGACTAGTGTTGTCAAAAGACCCGGTACTTGGTACTAAAAAAATGAATTTTTTTTAAAAATGAATTCCGCGATGCAGAAAACGCGGATGGAATCTCGGAATCCAGTTATAAAACGAAATTTACAGTTTAATACGGAATGTCACGGAATTTGTCAAAGTTTGGATGAATTAATGAAAAGTAGGTCATTACACATCAAATCGCGACATGGACTAGTATCTATAAATATTAAACCTCAAAGTTGATCCAGATATGAATCCCACATGTTCTACGAGTCTCTGTGTGAATGAATGAATGGCAGAGATGCGCGTTTTTTTTTTTACTACACACACTGTAGCGCGTGTGACGCTCGCGGTGATTTCAGCATCTGCCGTCTCACTGAGGACATAAATACATAAACAACGTCTCCAGAACTGCTCTTGAGAGTCACATTTCACGAGCATTTTACAGTTTCATTTGAGTAAAACTAGCATCATATCATATAGCTACTCACAGAAATTGAAAGGTATTCACAGCAACCCGTCAAAATAAAAGTTTATCTTAAAGATATTGTGCCAGAAATATATTATTGTTATTTAGTAGAATGTATGTGATACTATTACTACTGTTGAAAAAAAGTCATATTTATTTTTAAAGAAATAATCACACAATATTTCTTCAATATTTTAATAGTAAATCCCCTTTATTTACCAAAAAAATAAAGTGTGTTTAACTTTCATTAATTAAAAGACAAATTAAATTTGGGTGAAACTTTACTGTTTACTGTTTTTCACACTTTTATTACTTGCGGAAAAACTTGAAACACAATTTAAATAAGTATAAAGAATGGCATTGATTTTTGTACATTTTATTTTTGTTTGAATTTATTATTAAAAATAGTGTGTTTTTTAATTAGCATGTGGTACCGAAATTGGTACCGAGAACCGTGGATTTTCACTGGTATCGGTACCGAATACTGAAATTTTGGTACCGTGACAACACTAGTTCAGACCAATGCAACCCATGTTTTTATGCAGCAAATACACAAAATGTGAAAGAAGCTAATGTGACTTCTAAAAATCTAAACAATTAAAGGGATAGTTCACCCAAAAATGAAAATTGCCCCATAATTTACTCACCCTCAAGGCATATTAGGTGTATATGACTTTATTCTTTCAGACAAATTCAATCAACGTGTTTAAAACGTCCTGGCTCTTCCAGGCAGTGAATGGGTGGGGGTGGGGCCTTTGAATGAAGGCCTCATGTAATGAATCAATGTATTTTGTAAGAAAAATATCCATATTTAAAATGTTATAAGATTGAGATATGATATTTTGGGCAGATTGCCCACCCCTACGCTGCAGTAATGATCATGCATGTTTTTAATGTCAACACTCAACCCATGTCATTGGATTTCTGTACCTCCCCTATATCCAGCTACAATTATCTACACAGCTTTGTCTTTTGGCTAAGCCTCAAAAGACTATTAGGTTTTGATAGTGTTATTGATGGAAATAATTCCAAAGGTTTCAATTAAGGCAAGAGAAACATTTCAGCAAGAGCATCTGAGATTAGCAGGCAAGATCAGAGAGGAGTATTTCATCAGCGCTGTCTCAGCCCAGCGCGCCCCCGTCATTTCAACAATGCTTTGTGAACCGTGCGCTCTGTAATGCCACCTAAACTCCACAACCACTTTGGTCACTGGCTTGTCAAATAAAGTGAGCCTCAGCCAAGCGTTCGGGCCGGCAGCCGAGCTCTTTTCCAGGCCAAAGAAGCAGCTCTCAGCGCGCACTTCAATCGGGCCACTTTTCTGACGCCGATCGCACTCTGGAAAAAAAAAAAAGACTCTGCTGCTGTGCTGCTGAGCCTAAATTCTTAAAATTGACATATTTTATTCATTAACACTTTGATCCCCTATCTCAGACTGGGTAGAATAGTCCTTTTAGCTCTCTGGATTTCAGATGAAAGGTATTCTTCCTTATAATGGGCATATTTTACGACTTTTTCAACTGGAAAGTTTTGAGCACTTGAGCTAAGCGAGTGACTCAGTGAGTGAACTTTCAGCCAGGCGGTGACTCAGAGTTGTTCTTCGTTGCTCGTTGCCAATCCTGTTGGTTTCATCTCGCTGCAGGTCTCGTATGTGAAAGCCATTGACATTTGGATGGCAGTGTGCCTTCTCTTTGTCTTCTCTGCTCTGCTGGAATATGCGGCCGTCAACTTCATTGCACGCCAACACAAGGAGCTGCTGCGCTTCCAGAGGAGGAGAAGGCATCTTAAGGTGAGCCCTACGGTCCAAACACACTTCATCTATAAGCCCTGACCCACTGTGATGAATATTCACTGTGTTGGGGATTCAAGCCTTCAATGTTCTCATGGTTGCATTCGGAGTTAGAGAATACAGTAAATATTTCATCAGGGCATCGCAGAGCAGAGTTTGACGAAAAACAGCATGGTGCCACATTCAGGGCTTTCAAAACCTGGCCTTCAACAGTGTGTTATTGTGGATGAAAATAAGAATCACAATCTGGATTTACTAGTATACTAGTCAAACTAGTGTCCTCAAGAGGGATGCTTAGGGGTCTGCAGAAAAGTTTAGAGAAAAAAAAAAGACAAATGTTATTCCTAACATATTAATGCTTAAAATTTTATGTACACAAAAATATATATATATATTACAGCTTATAAGTTTTGAGTAATTTTTTTTTTTTTTGAAAAGTTAAAAAATACAATAAATATGGTAATATTGTAAAATATTATTACATTTTAAAGCAACTGTTTTCTATGTTGGTATATATTAAAATTTAAAACTAATGTTAAAAAGTTTGGGGTCAAAAGGACTTATTAGTGCCTCTTTTTTTCCAGCAAGGCAGCAAAAATACAGTAAAAACAGTGATATTGTGAAATATTATTACTGTTTAAAATAAATGTTTTCTTTTTGAATATTGTAAAATGTAATTTTTTTTCCTGTGATGCAAAGCTGAATTTTTAGCATCATTGCTCCTGTCTTCAGTGTCACATGATTCTTCAGAAATCATTAAAATATGCTGAGTTCCTACTAAAGAAACATTTCTGATTATTATTAATGCTGAAAACTTGATAAATAGAAAGTAACAGGATTTTTTGTAACAATATAAATACATTAACTGTCACTTCTGATCGGTTTATGCATATCATTTAAAATGAAATCTTACTGACCCCAAACTTTTGAATGGCAGTGTATAGCAGTTATGTTTTAATAAAGCGATCTTCCATAAGAGTGTCATCATATTTGGAGGTTCCGGTTTGATCTTCTCTCCTGACTTTAGCATGCTAAGACTGAAACCAATAATGCGAGTTGAAACATCAATGCTCCTTCCATTCATAGAGTAATGTGAGTTGGCATGGTGAAATCTTTCAAGTGGCTGAGAAAGCTCAGAATAAATCCCGAATCCCACCGTTGTAATCCTCAGTTTGCCTTTGGGCTGCTTGTAATAGGTGCAGTGAGATTAGTCTCTGGTTCTCTTAGCCCCATACAGGTAAATCCACAGAGACAGTCTACACAGCCCTCACTGATAGCAGTCCTTCCACCATTCAGACGCCAAGGGCAAATGGTGCAAACTGCAAATCCAACTGTTCGGTATAAATACCACAGATTCCCATCCAATAGATGCCCAACCCAAGAGGCTAGTGTTTGGATGGTTAGCATGGTGCAGATAGCCACTGCTGAAAGATAACTACTCCATTCTAGGGACAAAAGTCATCTTTGTCCAGTGACATAATTGTAAAATTTATTTGGACACAAAAAAAGGCACACACTAATGTTCAAAAGTTTGGGGTCAGAAGGAGTTATTAATGCTTTTGAAAGAAGGTTTTTCATTATTATTATTATTTATTTTATTTGTATATATTTATTTTTGCTCAGCAAGGCAGCATTTATTTAATCATAAATACAGTAAAAATGATATTATTACTGTTCTGTTTCTATTTTAATGCATTTTAAAATGTAATTTATTTCTGATTAATTTAATGCATCATCGCTGATTAGAGGTATTAATTTCTTTCAAATTGCAGTATATTGCATATCTCATTGTTATAATTTTATGTTTTGTCATTGCTTTTGTTCTGAAAAGCTTGAAATGGAGAATTTTTCTCCATTTTTGTGTTTGACGTCATGGCTTTGGATAGTGGCTAAAGGGAATGCTTTCAGAAAGCTCTCACAAAGCTCACATGACCATGACGGCATGCTTAAATATTAGTGTGTATATGTAGTGTTTTCATTTGAGCAGGCGCAGCACAGCAGTAGGTTTGCTGCATTATCATTATCACCCCCTGGTTAATGAAACTCCCCGGCCACAGTGATCCACGGCTGGGGTTCAGCCCTTCATTCTGCCTCACTGGGGCTATCAGTCAGTGCCTGCTCTCTGCACTGCAGCCCGGAGCTGTCACCTCCCTGCACTACACAATAAAACAACTCCCCGGCATTACCACAGGAGCTTATCGACCTCCTCCTCCTCCTCCTGCATGTGCCTCTGAGAGGCAGCTGGCGTCTGGTGTAGAAAGAGGATTCCCCCTGCTGGACAGCACAGAGATGTGTGCTCAGCAGTGAAGGGACTGACCCCAGAGAAATATTGTGTTGAACATGCCTGAATATTTATTAATATATAAATGTTGAAACTGATATAAAAATGAAGTATAGAGTCCTGGAAAGCAGTGCACATTGTCACTCTCATCCTAGTCTTGCTTAGCTGACATTAGCTAACTTACTACTGAGTGCCTTAAACTCTTAGACTGCTTCCAAAATCACTGTTGATTAAGTAATACTTTGCAACATTAAAAAAATGTGTTCTATATAGTCTGAATGTGTGTATCCAGCATTCACTGCCCTTCACAAATCCACTCCCAAGGCCCCATGGGATAGTAAAGTGTCCATAGAGTGCAATAGTTGGGTTCCGGATGTAAAAAAAATCCCGTTCATTTTCTCTATAGGGGAATTGATTTTAACGATAACTTGTAAACCATTAAAGACAGGCCTACTGTGAGCTACGAGGTTGAGCTATGCTTTTGTTGAAGCCATCACAGCCTGCATTATTTCAACATTTTTTTTAAATAATAATGTTCGACCATGGAATTTCTGGTAAAAAATGAAATTATCCATGATAAACAGAGAATAGCAAAACAAGCAAATCATGTCGGGGGAAAAAAAAAAAACACCTGGCACCTTCTGGCTCTCAAAATGCTTAAATATTGGTGTGTACATGCATATTTTTCTTTATACAAAAGCAACATCTTTTTAATCAGTTTTTAAAAATCAGTTTATATTCATCCATTTTAACTCAGTTATTCACAGTGATTCATGGGATTGTAGTTGTCTTTTTGTCCGGTTTTCAAATGGAGTTTTATATGAAATCAAATGTTGTTTCACTTCATAGCTAGTTTGTTGATTCATGGCTTATAACTCTATTTTATATTTTTTTTAAATCCTTATGTAAAAAATTAATGTGAAAGAAATTCCCGAAACCAAAGCCACTGAAAGAATTGACGGACACTGTTACACTTTATTGGATCTGTTCTTCAGAGTCTTTCTGTGAGTAGAAGGTCATTTGAGGTCACTCTTAAAAATAAAGGTGCTTCACGATGCCATAGAAGAACCTTTTTGTCTAAATGGTTCTATTAAGAACCTTTAACATCTGAAGAACCTTTCTGTTTCACAAAAGAAGGTTCTTCAGATTATAAAAAGATGGTTCTTTAAAGAACCTTTGACTGAATGCTTCTTTGTGGAACCAAAAATGGTTCTTCTATGGCATCGCTGTGAAGAACCTTTTGAAGCACCTTTATTTTTAAGAGTGTAGTTTTAGCCTACTGTTTTACGTGGATTCGAAATGATTACTTCTTTCACCTATACTCATTTTCACCTGCTATATAGAAGAGAAGTGTATATATATATATATATATATATATATTTGTATGGAGCTTTAGTGTGACTGGAAAATAAACCCTGGGTGCTCTTACTCCCAGAAGTCAGCTAATCAGGTTTTACCTCTGAATTACTTCAGCCAATCAGAGCGAATGATGCTAGATCAAGAATAAATAATTCAGAATAACAGCATAGTAGCACATAAAGAAATGACAGAAATAGGAGTCGTGTGCTACTACAAATTGAACTAATGTTCCAATTTTCTGTGCAAAATGCATGTCAACGAACAAAGCTAAAACTGAATTAAAAATGCAAATATAATTTATTATTATTGCATGCAGAACCTTTAGAGTTCAAATGAAAAAGCAAGCTCACTTCCCAGTGTTTAATCTTAAAAATGTATTACTTAGGAATAAGTTCATTTGCATAAATAGACTGTAATTTAGTTCTCATTTTTTAATAAAATGTACTTTTATGCAGTTTGACTAATAGTTAGATAATTTGCTGGAACCTGTCCAGTTTATTGTTTCACCGCGTGGGTTTAACAGACTGCATGGGCTGGCAGACCCGTGTTAATAACTGGGTGAAGCAATGCGACCTCTGGACTGCAGATGTCTTTGCTTTGCCTAACAATGACAAGAGCATATTAGTGAGTAGCCTATTGATGGAGAGTAATCACCTCGTTAGGGCTGATTGTGATGCAGGGTGGATCACTCATTGGGAACTCTGAACACTGCAGCTGCTGTTCATACGAGGGAAGATTGTCTATGCAAATAAGCACGAGCAGATAAGTAAACCACTGTCACTCCTCTGGCTGGCCGTCTTGAGTTGGGATGTTAAAGGTGCAGAGTGAGGCTGATTTGTCTTGTGTTATTAGGTTTGGTGCAGCCTGAATTATAGTGCAGCTCAGTGTGCTGGAGTGTTTAATAGAGCCAGAGGTGTTGAGTGGACTTGGCACTGGACTGTAGTGTGCTGCAAAGTACTGCAGTCTTTTGTTGTTGCTTATTACGCCACTCTCTGGAATACTTGATTCCTATTGGTCAGATAAGTCAAAAGTCAGGCTTTTTTGAAGAATATTTGTTGACCAGGGTAACTTTGTATAACTGATTGCTCATACCTGTTTGCTAACAGTGCTGGGTAGATTACTTATAAATGTAGTCTGTTACTGATTACATGATGAAAGCTGTGGTCAGTAATATAATCTAGATTACTAATTCTAGGCGATGTACTCTGACTACTTTTGGATTACTTTTAGATTATTTTTTGCATAGTTTTAGACATTGCATTACTCCAGGGTTTCCCAAATTCAGGAGCATGGATCGCAAATTAGTTTATATTACAATTACATGGCTTTTCTATATTGTGAATATTCAAAGCTAAATATGACACAAAGTAGATTTAAAAGGGGAAGAAAAGAATTAAGAAGATTAAAATTATGAATAATTTACTGCCATCTTGTGAATCATTTGTAATGATTTAATACATAAAAAAAATTAACTGTCATCTGATTATGAGCATTTTAAAATGTAACAATCTTAATAACAAGTGCTACATTTTTGGAATCTGATTATGTAAACCAGAATACATGTGATCGTTTACTATCCAACACTGTTTGCTAAACACCGTAGCTGTGCTTTTGTTCTTTTTCTCCACAGTCTACAAATGCAATAATGAATATAATCAATCAATATTTCATGTTTATTTATAGTAATACTGATGTTTGGCCTTGCAAACCTCTAACGGTATTAAAATTCAACGTAGCATGTCCCACGCTGCTTGTGCTGCAGACATGAGTGACATCTCAAATCATGTGGGCTGTTCAGGAGAGGATTACTTTTCTAAAATGGGTTGAAAAAAATACCATAGTTACATTGAAGGAGAGACCTGAATCATTTATAGAGACAAAAATAGCACTTTTTGGGGCGATATCTTTTGACTTGTCAGAAAGCAACCACTCGGAAGAACCTAAAAACGACGTTTAAAGTCCCCGACAACCTCTGCAATCGCATTTAGCCAACTGCTGACAACCACCTTATTCAAGACACGTAAAAACTTCAAAAAATCGCGTGGGATATTATTGATGTATTTTATGTGGTAGAATAAAACATGAAAATATCTTGAGCTTGTGTTAACCTCTTATTTCAGGCATTTAACCAAAAACCTATTCAATGAAATCCATTGATTTTGGATTGTAGGGCTCATTCCTGTAGCAGCCTCTGTTGGGATAGTAACTTTTGCATGGGCAAGCATCTGCAAATTTTTTATTTATTTTTTTTTATGCTTTGTGATAAGGCTAAATACGTAGCTCTGTTAATACAAAAGGGAAGTGTTCATTTAGTAAGCATATTTAGAATCGATGCTTGGCCTGAAATGTCGCTCTTGAGCCAGCAGTTCTCATTATACTCTGGAGGTCAGTGCACAGGGCGACAGGAATCGAGATTTTCAGATGCGGTTGGACCGATACAGCTGATGTCAGTGACTGTTCCAAAACAGGCTTGAAAATGATTCTGGCTATTAAAGAAACCTGAAAGGCATAATATGCTTGCATGATATACACAGAGCAAATGCTATTTGTCGGCTTCTCATTTAAATTCCCAGCATTTATGAGGGCACAGATGTTTATAGGAGAAAAATCACATTTTTGTAAACATATATTCATTCAAGACTCATAACCATTGAGCACATCAGCATAATGCCTGAATCTGTTTCACACACAGCTTGTGAAATATTCATTCCAACTCACCCATAGGTGATAAAACAACAGACATATGTAAATGCAATGCATTGTAATGTCCTACACAGATAAATGCAGTAGATCATCCCGCTCTCAACGTGTACAATAGAGGTGACTTTCACTTTAATATATGCTTTATATAAAATCATCACTGTCCAGGATATCTGATGCTGAATATTTTGAATATATATACGAGAAAGGCACGAGGCTGATACCTTACAGCTATTTCGGTTTCTGTGGTTTATCACAACATCCTAATAAAAGACATCAAAACATCAGTCACATCTACGGGCTTTGATTGATGAAGGAGCCGAGAGGTCCTGTATATAGCGGTGGAAGCCACACCCCTGATTTGCAAACACCGGCGTGAGCTGCATTCTGACGCGTGGCCATAATATCGCACTCCGCTGTAAACCTCAAGGATGCAGGCATGCGTTCTGCTTATTGTTTTTTCCCTCCCCTCTAACAGTCGGACTGGGAACGCGGCTGGCACGCCTAATGCAGTAATGGCGGAGTTTTAATTAGGAAGGGAGGGTAATGAATCTGGCAGGGGCCGGGCCGGGAGGGAAAGTGACGCAGGACGCAGCGGTGCTGCAGCCCGGCTCCTCTTTACAGCTCCACGTCACGTCTCGGAGCCACCACATTAATCATATGGCAGCAGAAATAAAGCCGAGCATCCGTAATACTTACAAATGGTGAGCCGGTGCAACTGAAGGACAAGGAAAGGTCGTAGAACCCCGGCATCAAAGATAGCGTCGTATACAAAAAACAAAGGGGCAGTGGAATAACATCACCCCTCACACACACACACATCCTGGTGTGATCTTCCATTTACCCCGGCACACATTAACAGTTATAAATGGGATGGCTGAAAGACAAGGACAGAAGGAGGACAAAGTGTCTAAAAATGGAGTCCTGCCTAGAAAATGGCTGATCTTTCAGTAAAAGCGAGCGGGATAGTTCCCCATGCTAGATGTTTGCACCAGAAAATGGAAAACATGCATTACGAACTTAATGATCCTATTTCACATCCGCGCTTTGTGTTTAAACAGGTGCAATCACGGTGAAATATCTACGTGCGCTGAAATGTAATTAACCGGGGTGGTTATTTTGGTTCTGTTTTCATTAACGTGTACGATCGAGTCCATCTGCTGAATCTCAAATAAGAGCTTGTGGAGGTGGGGAGCAGGGCAAGGTCAGTCCATTAACTTTTGTGAGATATTGTGGCCTCTGAAAACACCCCGTGCCATCTAGCTGACATATGTCAATAGTTAATACTCATAAAAATATGTAATACACCCAAGAGGACTGGAGGATTTGAAGGGATAAGGTATTCTCTCACCCTCATGCCATCCCAGTTGAATACGAGTTTCTTTCTTCAGAAAGACGGTAACCCAAAAGTTGATGCCCAAAAAAAACACACATGAGCTAATGTTATAAAGGTCTTCAGACTCATGAGAAACTTCCAGGCCTGTGTGTTGGAGCTAGAGGTCTGAACAGGCTTTAAACTGAAGCCTAAACCAGCAAAGAGCCAACATTTTTGAAATATGCTGTATTTCTGGATTGCATGCAACGGTCAATAACCAATATGTGTAAGGAAACAGAAATGGAAAGAGTGCGAGCGAAAGACAGCAAGCATTTATTTTAAATATATACAGCAAACAGCACACACACATTATATATATGTAAGGGATAATCCACAGCAGTGCATTAAATAGTTTTAATATTTAAAACTATTGGCAGAGGCTATTTACACTAAGTCCGCCCACCAACGTGTGATTGGGATAGTCAACATTATAAAAAACGGCTATGAATCATCAGCTCCAGTGGTGCAGATGGTAAAGCCCGTGCCGTGGCCTTTTTGACACGATCAACGCGGGTTCGAACCCGCCTTTTGCCAAACTTTTTTTTTCTCCCTTTTCAAATCTGAGATCACATCATAAAGGCATTTATTTTCAATAAAAATTAAGGAAATAACCAAAAAAGTTGAAAATAAAGTATGGGGTAGGGTTAGGGTAGGTGTAGGGTGGGCTTTATTGTACCAATAAGGTGGCATCCATTTAATAATTTGAATTAAAATTATAATACGTTATTATTGCATACTGTTTCATAATGTAATACAATACTGAAGTGCAGATAATTGCCACTATTTGCAACTAGTATAAATAGCAGAAAATCCTGCTATTTTAACATAGTGTGAATAGAATCTATAGCTATTTGCACTTAGTGTAAATAGTCGCTGCCATATACATCTGGGATGACATGAGGGTGAATAAATGATTTTTAATTTTGGGGTGTAGTTTCCCTTTAAAGCAACTGTATGTAGTTTTGTGTAGTTTTGCGACTTTGGAGCCCTCTACAGTTAAGTGAGTGGAATTCGTAAATATGTCCTTGTCATATATACAGTGGATTCCACTGTGGATTTGTTATTGTCGTAAAGCAATCAGCCCTTTTCACTGAATTTCATACCTGCTCAATAAACGTACATACTCCCAGGTAGGGGGGAGTGTAGGAAAGAAACAAAGCCATTGTCCTTATTAAAATGTCAGTGTATCACTTGAATGATTTTGAATGATTTAAAACTGATATTTTAAGGTTAAAATAGCTTGCATTAAGTTAAAGGCAGGGCAGGTAATTTAGGAGAGGCTAGCAATAGCAAGCTAGCTTTGAAAGCATAAGATCCCACCCTCCCTGCAAATCACTCTCCAAAGCCACGCCTCCTCCAAACACATGACTGCGCACAGGCTCACCAGCGACAACACTGTCAGATTACCTCATGTCGCATTCACCAGGGAGAAAACATTACAGTACAAAGCACATAATATTACAATCATAACGCTTCCATTCTCGCTCGGTTTGCTGTAGCGTAATGTAACTCACCTTTGATGTGTTCTGCGAAGAACGGGGTGCGCGGAGGTATGCAAATACATACATTGACAGGCAGGCAGAACAGCCTATCATAATCCTCGGACCGAAGGATATGATTGGACAAACATTTTCTGGTCCTACGCCTTCCACAGACGATGTAAATACATACAGGCCACTTAACATAGTGATTGCTATCGGGATGTAAAGAGACTAGCATAACATAAAATGTTTCTGAACCAAATCACCTACCTTACCTTTAAGAGTGAAGCTTAATAGTTAATTGATGGTGCATTTTATTTATTTAATCATTTTATAAATTGTTGATTAATTTCATTTGTTTAAATGACCAGGCATCATTTTTGCCATTGGATTACACTATATTACTCGTTAAGGGTTAGTGTTTGACTAATGGGTTTCTTGACCGATTGACAGGAGGACGAGGCAGGAGACGGCCGGTTCAGCTTTGCCGCCTACGGCATGGGTCCGGCGTGCCTCCAGGCCAAAGACGGCATGGCCATCAAGGGCAACAACAACAACGCGCCCACCTCTGCCAACCCCCCTGAGAAGACCGTGGAGGAAATGCGTAAGCTCTTCATCAGCCGCGCCAAACGGATCGACACGGTGTCGCGCGTGGCCTTTCCGCTGGTCTTCCTCATTTTTAACATTTTCTACTGGATCATTTACAAGATCATCCGCAGCGAGGATATTCACAAGCAGTAAAGAGATGCGAATCCAGCCGCCTCCACACCCCTCCCCACGTCCCACCGTGCCCGCCTTCCTCTCACTGCAGTGCTCTCACTCGCTTACGGTGATGACGAGTCCCCGGCAGAGGTATTTATTCCTTTTTTCATCTCTTTCTCTCCTGTCCTCCTGAATAATCCGGACCTGTGCAATAGCAATGCAGTAAAATGCATGATATATGAATGTGGCAATATATTTACTAAAAAAATGAAAATGACTAAAAGTAAATATTCAACTTAAGAACTTCTGAACTGATGACTGGGAATCCAAGAGGAAAACTTGTAAAACTTTTTTTTGCAACTTGAAGACGTACTGCATTGCGAGAATACGGAAAAACATTACTGCTGTAATATATCGTATATTTAAAGATAATACTTCAGTCATTGAAAATGAAACATTTTTGGGCGTCTCGAGGCAGTTTGGGGCTTCCATGAATACACAATGAAAGTGTTGCAGGTCCCAGAGACCGAGATTTGCTTTGGTACATGTGTCCTGGGGTCTCACGATGTTTCATTCTGATATCGATTATTAATGGATCTTGATGAGTGCCAGTGAAAAAAAAAAATATTTATTCAAGCTATGATCAATGTGTTCCTCTATCTGTGCTCATTTTCAGGTTTTTCGTTTTGTTTAAAACATCAGTTTATGTTCTGCTCATGTGCCAAACATCATCCTTTAGGTTGACCAAAAAATTACTTCATAATTTCATTTATTTAGTCATGTGTTCACCTTTGGATATATAAGCTAAATAAACTAAGGCTAAAATAAAAAAAATACAAAAATTGAATTAAGTATTAGTATATTTAAAATAAAATATACTTTTAACTCTTTGCATTGCTTGGTTTTGGCATTTTCATCATTTCAGAATATGTCAGAAACGGGCAGAAAGAACAGCAAAGGGATCTTTTCATAACTCATACAGTGTTATTTTTCTAAACGTGGTTTAGCCATACAGCCAGTGCCATGATAATAGATCTATATTTCCAACCAAATGTATATTACAGTGATTTTTCAGTCTATATGTATAAACACTGCATTGTGCAACAGAATAAACAATGCAGAAAGGTTTAGTTTATGATGCATCTTCATCTGGCTTCTCTATGCAATAATCGGATATGCAATTATTTTCAGTGTTCATCAAGTTGAATATGTCCATTTTATTCTGAAGGCCCCCCCCCCCCCCCCCTCAAAAAAAATGCTATTTCATACATGTACAATTTTCTCTTCCAGTCATGCTCATTTGCTGTCTATGCATGGCTAGGGTTTTTTTGTGGCGCAGATGATATAGATGTCATTTTTCACTTTTGTAATGTTTTGTTTGACTGCCGAACTGAAGAGAAACACCATTATATAAAGTGAGCATGTGTCAGGCTGTGTGATAGATGCTCTGTGCAGGATATGCAAGATTTTGCCATGCGTTACATACTTTTTTTGTGTGTGTGTGTTTAACACTTTGTTTGTTTAAAACCAAAGAGCAGTTTTGTTACTCTGTTGTCATTTGCCTTTCAGGTTTTCAAATTTGACCTTTTTTTGTCTTCATTTCATCCAGTTTGATGTGACATTGACCAATTTTGTAAGGCCTGTAACATTTGTAATTGATTCTGTTTTTCACACACGTATTCAAGAAAAATATGTCTTTATACACTGCAGCTAGTTAGACATTTTGTGACGGTAAAATATTACCAAGAAATACAAACTTCCATTTTGGTCTAAATAACGGTATCATGTTTTGATGTATATGTATAATTTTGGTTAAGAGTGAAGCTTGAGTGAAGTTAATAGTTAACTGATGGCACATTTTATTTATTTATTTATTTATTTATTTAATAATTATTTATTTGTTCAATTTTTATTTTCAAATTTAAAAAATATATATATATATATTCAAATTTTATTTTTGAAAATAAATGATTTATTAATTTAATCATTTAAATGACCAGGCACCATGGTAAATTTGAAGGGCTATTTTTGATTATTAATGTCAAATCTTCTCCCTCAAATTGATTGGCTTGTGATGCAGTGCTCTGAAAACTGGTTTACACCTCACCAATGAAGACACTGGATCACAGCACCTATTAGACCTCGCTGTAAGCAGAAACTGAATTCTACTCCGGTTGCTCACCAGAAATTCAAGGAGGAAGAACATTGTAATGTGAAACGCTATCCACACGCTTACCTCCACGGGCAGCACAATGTAGCAGGAACACATTTCACACATCATTTGAATGTTCACACATGATGAATTGTGCTGAAAGGAGTGTTCACGAGCGGATCTGTAACATTGCAAACAATATTAATCATTGTTATTTCAAATAGTCACCAAACTAGTCATTCTTCCAGCGGGTTACACTTCATCTGTGAGACTGATAGAGGCACACGATGTATAATATACATCACAGTGTACAGTGTGGAAAGTGATAAAGTTGCTTTATACACTTGATGTGCTCATTCTCGACTCAAATATGTAGTCAAAAACACATTTAGAGAACATTTGTAGAAATATGTTCAGCTTCACGTTGCTGTTAATGACCGATTTCTTTATTATGAACCCTGCTTAAGGCTACTCACGACGTCGCTGGACTGTCCCGTGTGTAAATGACAGCAGTGACGCCCCGGGCCCTCACACACTCCACATGCTAAACGCAATATACAAGACAACTTATAACAAATAATAATACTGGCTCGGGAACACAAGGACAATGTGATGTGAAATATGTGCTATATGCAAATACGATTTGTTCTTTGGCTTAATAATCATGAAAATATCAATTTAATGTCCTGATGGTTTTAGAATCTTAATTTGAGGCATGATTTTTATTTTTTTTTTAAGCATTCACTTGTTCTTTTGTTATTTTGATTAATTATTTTATAGCAACTGCCCAGGAAATGTTTGATCTCTGAGTGACGACGGACATGGTGATCATATGTAACTTGTACGCAAAACTGTGGGTACATTTTTATTTTTGCACAAGTTGGTATGGCCTTAAATTTTGGGTTTATTTGCTTCTATTGTGTATTGGCACAAAGTGCATCTCTTCATTCGCTTCTCGTCATAATCCGAGAGCACTTCCAAGCAGTGAAAAGAACAGCAAATTCTTATTTTTATGTTCCAATATTAAAACATGGAATTTTGCATGAATAGAATTAAATGGCAGATATTTTTGGCTTGTACAGAAATGTGAGCAATTTGAAGAAAAAAGGAATGTACCATTTCTGCTATATCTGTATATAACACAATATTTATTGAAATATGTCATAATGCTAAATCTAATTCTACTATTAAAGGTTTTCTGAACTAAAACATCTGAAGGGTTTGTGAGGATTGTGATGTTTGTGTGAATCACCATGACCTGTGGGTAAATGACGTGGTGTGTGTGTGTGTGTGTGTGTGTGTGTGTGTGTGTGTGTGTGTGTGTGTGTGTGTGTGTGTGTGTGTGTGTGTGTGTGTGTGTGTGTGTGTGTGTGTGTGTGTGTGTGTGTGTGTGTGTGTGTGTGTGTGTGTTTCTTGAATTTCATTTATTCCAAGAAAAACATTCCTTACCAACGATGACCTGAATACACCTCTTCTATGATGAACATGTTTTCTGAATTCCTTAATCAAAATTCTTTTTTATACTTTTGTGGGAAATGCATTTAAAAAATGATAGGGTTGCTGTGATGATGAAAAAGTGTGGTGAAATTCTTCACAATATTTTTTTTTTTTTTGTTTTTTTTCTTTTAAAGAACTGTATGTGAAGCAGTTGTTACTGCTATTACTCATAATATATTACTCATAATTGTCTGCCAAGTCTAAGACAGTATGATATACATATATCACATGCAGGAAGCCATAGTTCATGTCAAAGTCATAGTTGTAACAAAAACCATAAACAAAGTGATATCAGAGAAGATAAGGTCTGTTTGGATTATTGCTCAAGGTCACTAATCACTAAAGTGCTCAGTAATATTATGGTTAAGCTGGAATAACTCTTGTGTTACAATTCTCCCTCTTTCAAAATTTAAAAGTCGGTCATGTTGAATGTTGAAATTGTTTTTAATATTATTATTTTGAAGCATTTGTTTGTTTGGAGCTTTATACACCCCAACCGATTTTTAGAGGAAACTCGATTAAGCAGATTCAGGCACTGGAAAAAGTACACTTTGCACAAATTTCCCAGAGGCCCCGTATGGCTGCATTTGAATACATCCATACTCGGCCTTATGGCCATCCTCGCTTAGGCTTTTAAATTATGCAAGTGGATTATGAACCACAAAGGCTCAGTCAATTTTTCTCCTCGCTTGAGTAGTCTGAAGGAGCGCCCTCCCCCATCTCCAGACCACCCGGCCCCTCTGACTGCCCGGCTCGCGCTTTACAGTGGGACTGGAATTACATTACAGCTGACACTGAAAACCGCCGCGGGGCCTGAAGCCAGTGAAACATGAAGGCTTTGACAGAATGTTTTTTTCCCTCAATATATGAGAAATGAATATTTTCAGTCTGAGCTGGGAATTTTGAGCATTTTGTTTTATTAACAACTTTGCAATAAAATAAAAACTCTGGAGGTAAAATGTTTTGAAAGGGATAGTTCACTCAAAAATGAAATGAAATCTGTCATTATTTATTCACCATCACGTTGATCCAAGTTTGCATGTATTTATTTTGTGATGCACAGATGAATACATAATGAAGAATGTGCAGGTCACTCTTTTCCATGCAAATATAATAAATTCAGCTTCAAGGAGGTCACAAATGTCTGGTGAAAAAAAAAAAAACACTTCCATAATGTACTTGGTGTTCTATTTTCGCGCACTAATTTTGTACTTCATATACTAAAAATGATTCTTTAGTACTTCTTAAAGGGGTCATATGATGCTTTTTTTAAAGATCATTATTTGGTGTAACAGAATAGGTTGACATGTATTTTTCAAATACTGTATATTATTGTAGGTCCTCTATGCCCCGCCTCTCTCAAACGCTTCGTTTTCTACATAGTCCCTCCTTCCGACAAGCGCTGTCTGCTCTGATTGGCCAGCTGGCACAGTGCATTGTGATTGGCCGAACACCGCAAACACTTGTTGGAAATGTAACGCCCCCTTTCCATAATCCTGAGCTTCATCTTTCAAAATAAATGTAAAGACCGTTAATAATGTCCTTAGTTTTACCATCAGTTCAAGCCTGAAAGGGGAACAGAGTCGCGTGACAGACAGTGATGATGCTCGTATATATTTGCAGTGCACAAGCCGCGATTAAGAAAGCTGACTCCACTGTGATGTGACCCTGTCCCTCTCTCTCTCTCTCTCTCTCACACACACACACACACACACACACACACACACACAACGTATAAAACTGCACATTTGAACAGTCAATAGCAAATACTTAAACTAATAACAAAACATACTTACAGTCGCTGATTCAGAAGTGCCAGATTGTCATAGCAAAGTCAGAATTGCCTCCTTTCCTAGGTTCACGAAACTGTCATCCATAAAATGCATTGTGATATTTGTGGCTTTCCTGTAACTCAAATAGTAGAGCATGGCGCTAGCAACGTCAAGATCATGGGTTCGATTCTCAGGGAAAGCAAGAGCTGATAAAACGCAGAAACTGTAACTTGAATGCAATGTAAGTCACTTTTCTGTTAAATGCATAAATGTAAATGTGCTTTTCTGTTGTAAGTAATCTTGATTCCTAAATGCATCTACTTTCGGAAGGCCAAATAAAGTGCTTTTGCTTTCACCTAGAAACACACAGTGTCTCCCTGACACAGCTGCATCAACACTACTGCAGTTACTGAAACCACGCCTTCTTTCTTTGCGTGCACATTTGGACGGTATTACCGTGTTACCATGTTTGAATGAGCCGTTTTAGGGGGGCGTGGCAGAGTCTTAACTTTGATAAAGAATATCTCTTTGGTTTTGAGACTTTAGTCTTTGCAACTTCAGGGATCTTATCTATGCACAAACAGCTTGTAACACTTCAAAGAGAAAGGAAAACTTGAAATCACATCATATGACCCCTTTAAGATGAACTTAAGATCATATAAGTGTACTCAACTGTGCTTTTTTGGAACGCCATGAATATGAACTAAAATGCACTTTTAACATACTATCTCTGTTTTTAAAAATGTATTTAGTCACCACTTGTAGTGCACGATTGTTCTAGTGTATGAAAGATGGTTCAAGTGTACTACAAGTGGTAACTAAATACATTGGAAAAACGTTTTTGATATTCTTCATATTTTGTGTGGTGGTCAGTTCACACTGATAGAAATGAACCTTTTCCAACAAGTTTAAACTGATTTTTACATTTTATGGGCATTTTTACCTTTTGTAAAGCTATTTTTTCTAAAAGTGTCCATTGTCTTGTGTCAAATTCTTACATTTAATTTAATTTAGACTAAGACATTTGGGCTGACATGAATGCATTTAACCTGCAATTACAAATGCATAAATAATGTTTTGATGTATTAAACATAAAACGTTGAATACTGATATTTGAAATGAAATGAAATGAAATGTGGAATTAAAACCGCCAGTAGGTGGCAGCAAATCACTGTTAATAAGTGAGTAATTGCGACTGAACCAAATCATTTAAACGGTTGATACATTCAGGAACGAAACACCATCATGTTGCTCAGAGACGCAAAACAGTGCTGTGGCTGTGTTTGGAACTATTTTTGTTGGCGAAATAGAGCAAAAACAGCCAAAATGGTGTCTAAAACGTAAGTCTCTTAATTAACCAGTGTTGGGGAAAGTTACTTTTAAAAGTAATGCATTACAATATTGCGTTACTCCCTAAAAAAGTAACTAATTACGTTACTTGGTTACTTTTTATGGAAAGTAATGCGTTACGTTACTTTCGCGTTACTTTTTAAATATGAGCAGGGCTTAATTGTTTTTTAAAGTAAATGTAAAAGCCCTCTCACACCAAAAAGTGTAATGAATAAACCTCAGGCTGAATGAAAAGTAAATTCACGTCTGTACAGTAGAACGCAGGAGAAGTTTGAACACTCTTCAGCAATAAAAAAACAATGAAGCACAATTGTTAGTTTATCTAAAGTCATTTTTGCTTAGTATGGTTGAACTGGATCATCAAAGGTCTGCAGCACAGACATTGTTTAATAAAATGGGATTAGATACATTTGTGTTATTTAACATAGATAATTATTGCAGGTTTGCGTCATATTCTGAGCTTGCATTTCACTGTTTTAATTCATTTTGATGAATACTAAATCTGTTTTTTGCCAGGAGGATGAATTAATGCACATTCACATTTAGTCTAGAACTACAATAACATCATGCTCACACACAACGCATCTGTACTTCCGATTTCGCCCAATATGGGGACAGGAGACTTGTCGTTCAGTAAATGGGAAAACAAAGTAACTGGCGTTACTTTTTTGAAAAAGTAACTCGGATATTTTCTTGTAAATTAAAAAGTAATGCGTTAATTGACTAGTTACTTGAAAAAAGTAATCTGATTATGTAACTTGCGTTACTTGTAATGCATTACCCCCATCACTGGTTAAAACAACAATTACGATATTATCGCAGACGATATCGCACAAGAAGTTGCATGCTATTTCACAGGCACAATACTGTATTGAGGCGTCTTCTTGCTTTTGAATGGTTTAAAGTGCTTGAGTGTTTAAATTGTTAAATTGGTAAGGTTAAAAACATTCTGTCTACTGTCAACTGTGGGAATTTACAGTGTTATAATCGCTGAGTAGAAATAATACCTGCGCTTAAATCAGGGGTCACCAAGTTCGGTTCTGGAGGGCCGGGGTCCTGCAGAGTTCAGCTCCAACCCTAATCAAACACACCTGAAGCAGCAAATCAAGGTCTTACTAGGTATACTTGAAACTTTCAGGCAGGTGTGTTGAGGCAAGTTTGAGCTAAACTCTGCAGGACACCGGCCCTCCAGGATCAAGTTTGATGACACATGGCTTAAATTCAAACCCGGTGATGTAATGCTAAATGTCTCCAAACTAACACATCTACATCTTATATCATCTTGGATGCCCTGAAGGTGAGTACATTTTCAGCAAATTTTCATTTTTTAAATGAAGTGAACTATTAATTTTAACAGTGGCATGCACAGACATCCGGAAGGGCCGGGATAGAAATGAAAGATTTGCTAATTTCTGTCTGTTCCTCGCACAAACGTTTCAGAAGACTTGTATAATGTAGTATAAGTCATTCTGACCACTTTTTTTTTGGTTTAAGGCATAAAAGCATCAGCACCCATGAGGACTAATTGCTAGGACAAGAGCAACCCATACAATTCTTCAAAATGTCACTTTAAGCTATACAATTTGGAACAACATGAGGGTGAGTAAATAACGAGTTTTTATTTTGGGTGAACCAACCCAAAAATAGCTGTGCCGGTGTGTGTGTTGTGGTGCGGAGCCCAAGGCTTTGTGAGGGTCCAGCTGGGGGGCCGTATGTTTAGTGGGTTTGGCCAGCTGTATGAGGACATCTTGAGCTCATGTGGGTCATGGGGGGTGTAGGACTTCAAAATAAAGTGGCGGAGAGAAGCTGCGCTTTCCCTCTCATGAATACTAATGCTGGGCCACCTGCTGGTCAGCACACCCTACATCACGGCCACAGCTAATCATACCCACTGTTAATCCAGTTTAGAAGGTGCTACAGTTGTGAGTTTTAGTCTGATGCAAGCACATGAATTCATAATTAGGCCCAGTAATCTCAGTAATGCAATCACACTGAGAAAATAGGAATATGATTGGTCGGCGTGTGCCTCAGGATAAGGTATCTGTAAAGAACACTGCTGAGGCAATATAACATATTGATATTTGTTGAGAGTGGCAGCACAATATTGCAAAATCTCATCATTTTGGTGGCTGGGTGATGGATGTCTATAGGTGCAAAATTGACTTTTCTGTTATGACCAGCACTACCCGGCAGTAATGGAAGAAAGATTGAGCCAATGCTATGAGGATCTTCAGGTGCTGGAGCCTTTAGAGATTAGATTTGCATATATTCTCATACACACACACACACATTATGTGTATATATATATATGTATATATGTATATGTACTATTTATCCCAAGGTTCCCACGACTTTTGGTCAATTAAAGATGCATTCAGTAGTTCTTCAGATAGTGTTTAAAGGTGTTCGACGCTGCACTGCCGTCTATCAACATGGACCAGCATTGTAAGTTTTTATAGTTTTATGTAAATGACATTAAAACTAGAGCTGGGTGGTAAGTGATTACATGTAATCTGGATTACGTAATCAGATTCCAAAAATGAAGTACTTATAATTAGAGTAGCCTATATTAAATTTTAAAATACTCATAATCAGATAAATTCATTTTTATGGATTACATGACTTCATGTTATTCACACGGTGGCAGTAAATTATTCACAATGTATTGATTCTCTCTAATTCTTAACCTCTCAAGGAATTAGACCATGGATGAAACAAATAATTATGCAAATTACTAAACACTGTTGTGAAACACTATTTCATGTTTATTAATGTTTATTCATGTAAAACAGAGAATCCCAAATGTTTCTGGCAGCCAAACTGCTTAAAATAAAAGTTTGGTTAATTTAAATAATTTAACGCGTTTTTAAGTTTACAGTTCTCTGATATAATTAATGGTCACATTGACATGCAGTTAAATAAAATAGCCTTTTTTTTTTCTTTTTGTGTTCAAATTATTGTTTAAATTTTCTAATTTAATTATTAGATTTTTATCAATTTACAAACCCACCACAAATCTTATATTAAGCCCAGTTTGGGAACCCCTGGTCCGTGTCATGTAATGTTTAATGCATTTCATAATGTTGATATAAAAAAGGAATATATTTTCGTGTGTGTGTGGTATGGAATGTTTAAATGGCAAGTTTAAAACAAGTTACATAAAAAGTAGTCAGCATACATGATCTATAATGAGTAACCAGATTACATTACTAACCAGTTTTCAGTTTTATCATGTAATCAGTAACAGACTACAATTTGCAAATAATCTGCCCAGCACTGTAAATTAAAACTAGTTTTGGAGAGTGGTTTATACAATTAATTCCCTTACCTGTCCGACAAGAGAAGCAACTTTGGTGTCACATCACACTTTCTCCATCATCAAATCTTCCTTAGTGATTTTTTTTGTCTTCCCATCTTCTGGCTACAGACCTCTTCTGCTCCTTCGACTGTACGGGTTACTGATTCTTCCATTGTTTCCACAAATAAAAGCACAAGGTTTGTTTGGGTTTTTTTGCTCCTCGCATTACAACATAAGAAGCACAAGCCAATGAGTGCAAGTATTCTCTCCGACATTCAGTGAAACTACGTGGGTCACATGATTTCAACATGACACTATTCAGATGACTCTTGACAAAAACAATTTATTTCTTAATGTGTAAAACTTAAATTAGTACTGAAATATTGAAAGCACCTGTAATTTCCATGTCTTTATCATTCATTCATTCCTGCTGCATAATTATTTTAAAAACTTAAAGAGCAATTTTAACCAAAGAAATATTCTGGATATGAAGGGCGGGAAAAAACACAATACTTTAATTGTGCTTAAAAAAAACACTTGATTCTAAGAAAATTTCTGGATTTTTTCCCCATTTAAAATTTCTTGACCAGTATAGTTCAAAATGAATTGTCCATTATTGAAGGCATTTTCTGTCAATTTTGCATAAATCAATTAAATCATAAAAATAAAAACCAGATGAACAATTTCATTATAGAAAACTATACAAAGTACGCACCAGAAATGAAAGTGTAATGTTAAATCATCCAAGCCCCACCCACTGATTAACACAATTTGCATACAGGTTGACTTTTAAAAAAACAGTAAATTAAAAAAACACCACCACAAAAATCAACCATTACATTTTAATTTGAGTTATCTATTTTTGTATGAGCATTAATAAAAAGCTTCATTAAACAAACGAAAAAAAAAAAAAAAAGTCTTTCACATTTGCCTTTTCATTTTAATATCAGCGGTCTTGCCTCAAGATTGCAGTGAAAAAATAATGTCAAATCACCAGCTGCATTTTATTTTTCAATTTGACAGGGACGACACATTGTCACAGTGGAAATTAAAAATAAAAAAATCATTTCATTTTGGCATATTTTGTGTGCAGTTCTCCAATAAAATTGTTCATCTGGTTCTCATTTTCATAATTTAATTGATTTCAAATGAGCAGGAAATACCTTCCATAGTCTGTAAGCTACAAGAACACTACATTAATTTGTAGTTCCAAGCCTGGAAGTCCAATTCTTGTATTTCCACATTTTCCAATGGCTATAGGAAACCCTGTCCATATTCCTTCCCCCAGACAAGACACACCCATGCTTCAAAATAGTACATAGAGTTTATTTTGTTCTCTCAACAGTGGAGTTGTTAAAATATGTTGTCATTGATGAAGTGCAACAGTAGAAGGCAAACAGGATTCTTTACATGCTAGATAGTCACTCACACACAACCATGATTTGACTTGGCCACAAATCCAAATAAAACCATACTTGCACTTGACCTGAAAGCGGGTGCTAGCAATACACAGGATTGCCCAAGCAGTAAAAACACGTTCCTTTAAGAAACAGGGAGAGAACGCTAAAACCAAATGCTAGGTTTCTCCTTTCCCCAATTCAAGTAGTTTTGTTTTTCTACAACAAATTCAAGTTCAATCTCAGAAATAAAAGGAAGAGTCCAGATAAAGAAGAACAATCGCACTCCTGGGTCCTGGAGTGAGGGATGGAGACAGGGAACAGGGAAGCCATCGGTGTTATCCAGGGTGACTTGCATCAGCAGTGAATGACGTGGGAGCTGCCTCACTGACGTGGTCCTGCGTAGCGGCCCTCGCTGGGTCCTGTGCCTCGACCAGCTCCAAAACTGGGTTTCTGAGCCATGCCTCCACGGGCAGGCGGTCCCCTTGACCCGCCTACCCTGTCGCGTGGTCCCCCCGGGCCTCTGGGGCGGATGTCCCGCCTGTCACCTTCACGGGCCGAGCGGGTCTTCTTCTCCTCTACGTTCAGCCGAACGTCTCCTCGCAGTTTAATGGGCTACGGCATAAAGAAGAGGTCATTCTGATGATCCCGCATTAGTCAAAACATCCTGTACCTGTACCAACGTCTGAAAGCCACACGTACCCGATTGCTGAGGATCTTCTGCACGGGCTCAGCGTCATCAAACACCACGAATCCAAAGTTAGGCAGCTTTCCGCCGCTGTTGATTCTCAGCTCAAGGACAGTGCCGAACTCTGCGAGAGAAATGAGCGGGCGAGTCAATGCAGGAGGAGCTGATCTACATTTTAAATCAGTTCGAGTCGAAAAATAATGCTTGCATCACTTACGTTCGAAGAATTCCTTGAGCTCGCTCTTATCCACGTCGTGAGGTACGTTTCCGACAAAGAGCTGGTGGCTGTCGGGATACCGGACCGTTCGCCGCACCTCCGACTCCCCGCTCTCACCCTCCCGCACTGCTAACCAGAGACTAAACATTAGATAAATGACGCTGCCATCTGCACATGATACATGTCCTTTCAGGTGGACCAGCCATGATGTGTGCTTTTAATTTAACTTTCAATTCTGTGTGAGATGCTATTTATATGCAGACACGAGGTTCATTACAATCCTCAGGTTGCCTTAAGCAGCTTTGCCAGAGCCAATAAGATTTTGATGGATGGCAAAATCAGCTAATCAAGTTTTTCCTAAATATTTAAAAATGCATCAAAATGTTCATGTGCACCCATACTAGATTGATGACTCTTTTGCACACCTCCTGGTCTTGCTGTTCTGTTGGCTGGAGAGGGTCCTGGCCTTTGATCACGTGGTCTCTGGTCTCTCTGGGGTCTCTGTGCTGTGGTCTGTGTTTCTGCTTTCACCTCCACGCGCGGCTACGAGTCACAAAAACAGTTAAATCACCTACTGCAATAAAACTAATATTTTATATAGAGAGAGAGAGAGGTTCCATGAGAAGTTAAAAAGATAATCTACAACCTGCTGTAGGTGTTTAAAAAAAAAAAAAAAAAAACCTAAAACAATTTCAATTTTTTTTTTTTTTTAAAGAAAATACAATCTACAGTAAGTTATAAAATGTAACAGCATTAATTGGTTTACAGAAAAGTAATATAAGCTTAAGTTATGTAGTAGAAATTTGGGATCAGGGCCCGTATATATAAAACTTCTCAGAAATGCTCTTAAGAATAGTCTTAAAAAGTAGGACTTTTCTAAGAGGAGGAGACTTTTATAAAGAAGCTAAAAAAGCAACTTTCAGTAAAGTCTAAGACTTACGTGTTGTCAACTAAGGACTGCAATGATAAACACAAAATGGCTGACCTCAACCTCTGAATCAGCCAATAGTGAGCCTGCTCATGTATAGTAACAGCAGCACAACACCAATCATTTAATGTAACTATGATAAAATTACTTAAGACACTGAAATATTTTAATATTTAATGCATTTTTTTTTAAATGCTTTGCATTGTGCAAAATTACATTACAGTTACATTTAGCCATTTTGCAGACGCTTTTATCCAAAGCGACTTACAATTGGCGACTTACAAAATTATCACAAATTATTACTGATGCTTTGTTTTCTATTGGTACGTCTCCTCGTTTACGGTTGGAGCAATCATGTGAACATGAGTTCCATCAATGGCTCCAACAACTCCAGGAAAACCCACAATCCTCATAAAAGTGGCTTGTTTTGGCGGTCAGTTGGAAAGTCAATAAACTGCCATATAGTAGTGGCCAAAGTGATGTCATAAGATATCTCATATAAATAAAAATAATATTTCAATTATGCAAACAGAATTCAATTCCCCGGTCAAGCAGCTCTAAAAAGAAACAGAGTGCATTTACTCTAAGAACAAGTAGACCAATTTGTTGGCAGAGGCCATTTACATAAACTCCGCCCACCAACACCTGGCTGCGATAAACAGCACTGCAAGACACACGTGTATTTCTGTAGTATCAGTGGCGCAGTGAGTAAAAGATGTGAGCTTTTGACGAGATTGACCCGAGTTCAAATCCAGCTTGTCAAACTCATGCTTCTGCTTTTCCTATCACATACCAAATCAGAAAGGCATTTACTTTAAAAATTAAAGTCAAGTAAATATTTGAAGTGGAAATAAAACGCCTAGTTAATAATACAGTGTATGCTTAGCTATAGGTAGGTTTATGTCCCAATAAAGTGGCATTCATCTAATAAAATTTATGACAACTTGCACTCAATACGATATCACATACTGTACTACAGTATTGAAGTATAAATATCTGCCACCTAACTACCATTTACACGCCTGTTTCTAAAGAATTTTTATTTTAGTGTAAATAGAATTATTTGCCCTTAGTGCAACTAGAATATCTCGCTTTTTCCACTTAGTGTAACAGCCAAAAATATCATTGTTCAGTTAAAGACAGCTCAGTGTTGATTCAGTTTGGTCCAATATGTAAAGTTTATCAATTATGTAATGGAGTTCAATTGGGCAATATAGCATTGTTTACTAGTATGAAGCCTTTTTAACAAGTCTTTGTAAAAAGAATGGTTAGCACATTTGTTAGCAAGGTAACAGCCTTGACAGCTGTGCTGAATTAACGTTCAGTGTTTGTCGTGACAATTAAGCATACTACTCTGAAACATTTGTTGCTTATTGTTTACTGTTTCTCACACTATTCTTTTAAAAAAAAATAAAATGCATACACAGTCAGTATGCACCATGTACTGGGCAGTAGGCAAGTATGCCATGTCAAACACAGCCCTAGTCTCAACACTTAGGAATCTTAATCTTAAGCCTAGGTATAAGAGTAAAATTACGGCATTCTTAGAATTTTGACACACTAAGGAATCAAATTTTCCTCCGAGCGGCTTTATAAATACGGCCCCTGATCCCATCGGTTGAAAGACTTTTAGCCACAGTAGGGTTAATTTCATACAGTTTGTTCAGACACTGATCCCATTGATTTTGCCATTCGTTGATGACTTAAGATATTGCAGTATTAGGACTGGAGGGTCACAGGAGTTGTGCATGTGAAATAAAATAAAACTACAAACCAGAAACAATATTTAGTTAAACAAGGGGTTTTAAATTGACAATTATTCTTGAGTTATTAAGAGATCATAAAATTGTCATCTCTTTATATTAAAAGATACCTAATATAAAAAAAATGAAAAAGCAACTAATAGCCAGGATAACCCTAATACAATATTCCTTGAGAGTGAATGGGTTGGTTGTGAACATCTACCTGCGCAGATGGGACTCGGACAACATGTGGAGGGACTCCTGTGGCGGGGACCACTCCTCCTGGTGGGAGATTCTTGCTAGTGACTGAAGCCCATGAAGACGGCTGAAACAAAAAGAGCATTTGACTTCACAGGTGATCTCACTTATCCGGTTTGTGATGACTGCACATCTTCACAAATACAGGTCTATTGACACGAGAGAGACCCAGCAGACAGTGATGAATGAGGGTGGTCTTACCCGGTTGTCCTCTGGCATGGCGGGTGCCGTGTCAGCAGGTGTGGGCGAAGGGGGAGATCTCTGGATCTTTTCCTCAGTGTGAACCTCAGGCTCGCTGATAGGTTCCGGTTTCAGCTCCACAGCTGCTGGCTCAGGCTCCACCTCCACTTCTGGCTCAGGCTGGGGCTCTGGGGTTACAGACACCTCTTCTTGCGGCCCCTCGGGCTCCACGCTGTAAAAGCACAAGCTTGTATGAAAATTGCAAACAGTCACCCCCTCTTTGAGGGAATCATATCAAATAGAGATTTTGATTTCTATCAGACACCAGACAAAGTAGGTTACTGAAAAGTTCCTTGAAGTGTGTATGGTCTGTTTTGACCTACAACACACCTGCATAGTTTGCATCCTGCCTTACTCAAATGACTACCAACAACTAGATTAAATGAGCCACAAAAACGAATGCTGGTTACCAAGGCGTCTGTTCGTAGTATCCAGCAGACTCCTCCTGGACCACTTCAGGTGAGTGCACCCGCTCCAGCTCCTCCACATCCTCCTCAGACTCTGTGAACAACAGGAGATAAATGAAGTCATCTGCTCACAGCAAGAACGATTTGGAGACATTACTCTTAAAATCCCAATAATATCAGCTGCTCACCCTCAGGAGGTTCTGAGTCAGAGTCCCCAAACACCTCATCCTGGTACCGGAAGATATCGTTGTGTACGTAGAACTTGTTTGCAACTGAACCCTAAAAGATTACAGCAATGTAAAAAATGAGTAACAAAATTGAAAGGACATTTTTTGTTGGCATAAATTCCAAATGTGGCATTTCAAATTACAGCATTTTATGCGCTACTTCTTGCACTAATCAAATACTGAAGATCAGAACAAGCTAATGCTTCCATAACACAAAACCCTAGGGAAGTGTGATATTAAAAACATACTTAAAAGGATTAAGTTCAAGGTCACAACACTTTTCAGCCACTGAATGTCTATGACCTTTTTAGTCATGCGAGAATACTGGACAGGGACTTTTATTGTAATTCAAACAGATGCTAATAAATCATCCAGATCAATATGAACAAGCTCAATTGAGTCAATGAACAGAGAAGACTCAATGTGGAAATGGGGAGTGTACAAACTGGACACTACAGCTTGCAACTAAGCTTTACTCCACCCAGGATCAATATCTAGCCAATGATTTCTTAAAGTCCACATGAAGTCACAATAGATCCCATTTACTTCGTTAGCGCACATTACTGATCTTGTGGTGAATAATTGTGTTAACCGAAAGAAAACATCTGTCTTTGTAATCTTAAGACAAAATCTGATATCGCATATAGTCGCTTTTTAGTGTAGATGTTGATTTAATCAGACGATGTCGCGATTATAAATCAGGATTTAAGGAGTATAGTGAGAGTGATTCCTGGTTAACGCAGTATTAATGGGTAGTGATTAGTCACTATTTATACCTGTTTTATGTATGACAACAGAATATGTAAATGTTACCAGCTTTATTGGGCATTCAGTTGTATTACAGTATGTGACCGTTCATGGAGTAGAACATCTGAAGTGCCAAAACCTCTCTGAACACAAACTTGACCATGACATCATAAATATGCAAATTAATGTGACGTCACTCGTCACCAAATCATGTGGGAAACACTGGACTGAGAGTATTGTTTCCATTAAAACATGAAAATGATGCCCGTCAACTCATATTTGCTTTTTCCACTTTACAGGTCTTTGGAATTCAGGCTTTGCATGATGATGATTTACGCTTGCATTAGCATATGTTCAGAGACAAGAGTTTAATTCACCCGAGGTCATGTTAACATTTTGATCTGATAACATTTATGACGAGACGTCCATACCTCGGGTGCCAGAACAAACGTCTGCATGAACTTCCTCATGGGCTGCATGTTATTGGACAGCTCCCCCAACACTTGCACCACCACTCCCTCGTTCAGAGTGGCATGAGCGTCGACGTGCCTAATCTTAGTGTGACAGTCACGGAAGCTCAGAGCCATCACCTTCTTATGGATTTCCTGTTCAGAAAGAAATTACATTGAGCTACTGAATCCTAAACAGCATTAAAAATTCACAACACTTGTATAATAACTCACAGACTGCCCATAGACTGCTTCAGCTGGTTTGCCATTGTTGTCCAGACCACCGTGTACATAAGACGAGTTCTTTCCGTAAAACCTGAAAGACAAAAGAAACGTTTAGCTGCTCTGCAATATGTACTACCACATTTTAAACAAGCAAGAGATTTCTGATCTCACTTTCTGCAAACTCCACTTGCATCTAACAAAGGAAATCTGAATACAAGCAGCAAATTCTGACCTGTGTAGGTAGTCAGGAGCCTGGTTGAGCAGGGTGTAGTACTGTCGGACAAACTCTCGCCCGACAAGCTGGGCACTTGGCTTCTCCATCACCATTTCTTTGGTCAACTGGTTTCAGCTGAAACAAAATGACTCATTAAAATTACCTCTAAAGAAGAAGAAGAATCATCCTCTTTTTTCACTCTCTTGTTGTTCCAAACCAATAAGACTTACTCCTGAGGAACACAAAAGGAACGGTCAGGAACCTCTCCTTTTGTGTTCCTCAAGAGGTCATATGGGTTTGAGCATGATGGGTATGACAATTAACATTTCTGGTTGAACTATTTTTAAACTTCAGTTGCTATACAGGTGAACTAGATTATGGCGAGGGAAACCAGAACAGACGTTCAAGTGAAACTGAAACAAATCCCTTTGTTAAGCCCATCAAGATCTAGACGCAACGAGGCCGTTTAATGTCGATACAGTTTCTACAAACGGAAAACGAAGTCACACCCAATAAGAATTCTCGCAGATCGCCTGGTTTAGCTGCTCATCATGTAGGGTGGGACATTATTGCCAATGGAAAACCGCGTCTTAATCAGATGGATGCATTGTGAAATGGACTCAAGTAGGCCCCAACACCACACGCCGCGTTACTATCTTAAGCCCGGCTCCTTTGTGATCACGCTGAGACGTATGACGGTATTAAAAACCAGATATTGATTCGGATACGTTCATAAGTTTAGCCAAACACTTGATTTTCTGCAATAGTCATTAATGAATCAGACACGTGCCCAGCACTTTGTCGCATAAGCTTAGATGAGATGAGAAGTTATCAGCAGTAAATGACCACACTGTACACGGAAAACGAGTTTAAGTGATCTTACATGGAAATACGGTGTAAAAGACGCGTAATGCACTGTAATAGCTCAGTAAACGCGGGATCTCTCTTTCACGGAAATGTCGGCTGATGGTGAGGTAAATGCAGCTAAAGCTAATCCTCAGAGCGTCGAGCAACAAAAACCCACCCAGCGGCCTAACGGTGAGTTTTACCGCTTAAATCCGCAATTAAAGCGTAATATTTGTCATCCGAAATGTTTTATTATAAAAACCGGCGAAATCGTACGTTTATATAAAACATATCCGCCACATAAAGCACATGGCTATTAGCTGCGCACAAGCTAACGTAACGGAGTCAGCACGCTAACCACACTAAAACACAAAAAAGGCTGCAAAAAATAAACGCTGTATATATTTTAATACATTAGATTAAATCCAAAAGAATACACTTACCAAGAGGGAATCAGTAATATGTGTTTGGATTGAATTTGAAGTGATTTTATTGAAGCACCTCCCGCGCCGGTAGCTGTGAGGCTTTTAGCTCAGACACTGGCAGCAGCGCGTGTGGCGAATTGCCGGTTTCACATTAGCTCCTGCTAAATCAACGGCCCGCCTGATCGCAGAACCCAACAGCCAATCAGATCGACGCAGTGGATTTGCGCGTCCTATCAGCATTCGTTCTCTCGCAAAGCCCCCCAAATCAACCAATCAGCGTCAACTATACAGATTGTTCGCAACCTGTAAAAACGAGAGTGAAAGGAAGGCTCAGAACAAGGTTGTTAGGCCCGCATGGACGTGAACAATGTGGAGAATAACAGTTGCGCAGCAGCTGCTCTTGTCGTTGCTTTGAGCGTTTTTTGTTTGCGAAACTGTCGAGTTGCCAGGTGATGTCTGTCTGTGCACATTACAAACATTACACTATCATCCTAAGTCATGTGAGAAAACATTAAAATGAAGAAAGAGCATATTAAGGTGATTCTTAAGAATGCGTGTGTGGAAAATGTGCAGTCTTTTTTTCACTTCAGAAATCAAAATACATTTTTTAAAAAAAGGTAACACTATAAAATAAGGTTCATTAGTTAACAACATTAGTAAACATGAACTAAGAATGAACAGTACTTCTACACATCATTTATTAATCTTAGTTAATGTTAATTTCAGCATTTACTAATGCATTATTAAAATCACAAGTTGTGTTTGTTAACATTAGTTAATGCACTGTGAACTGACATGAACAATTGTATTTTCCTTAACTAACATTAATAAAGATGAATAAATAGTGTAATAAATGCATTGTTCATTGTTTGGTCATGTTAGTTAATACATTAACTAATGTTAACAAATGACACCTTACTGTAAAGTGTTACCAAAATAAATAAATAAATAAATAAAAATACTTAAAGCAAGGCAGTTGTAAGACCATTAATGTTTGCATTGTGAATGTGATAATAATTTATGGGATGTTTATTTATTACAACTAAACATTTACCTCTTTCTTGTTATTAAAATATTAGATAATAATACTAATAATACATTTCAAAAGCGTTCTAATTACCGCAATTTGAAAATCATTTCAATTTAACTATAGCACTATATAGGCAGGCCTGTTTGTGCATCATGGTAATATTTGTTTTACAGATTTTAATTTATGCTGATTATCAAATATGCTATATGTATTTAGCCAACTAGGCCTAACGTTGTTGTTTCATTGCAATAAAAAATAATTATAGTAGAAAATGTGTAGTTTAGAGTAAAATGAAAGTCTGGACAGGATATCTGAATATAGTAATGATAGCTGGGTTAATTAATTACCTTAAAATGCTGTTGCCTAACATTTCCTGATATCTTAGTGGCCCACCACCACGCACACATAATTCTCTTTCTGAAAAAAAAATGTTGTTTTTATTTATTTTTGTTATTTTATTTTATTTTTTGGTGAGTGTTCCTGGGAGGCTTCTTGAGATTTACCCTTTTAGTTGACAGGTGACATTGTGGCAAAATTTGTAGCAGTGATTTTTTAATGTTTACAAACGTAATTCCTCAGAACTGCATTAGACTTTTTTATAAATTATGATTTGTAATTATGAATATCTTGAAATAATATAATGTCCATTAGGGGGCGACACGCTTCCCATAGATGCAACAATTTGCGGTCGAAAACGATTCAGATCATTTGCATTTTTAAAGGAATATCTACCAACAATTCGTGACTATTAAATCCCACCAGACTATCGACAGCGATCATAGCTGAATTTAACTAAACATTTTCATGTTAAAATTGTTAGCCTAACAATAGACATGAACCTCACCATCTGTTGGGCCACTGTTTGTATCGGATCGGGAGAATAAATCAGATTTAACAGATTGGACTGCAGGCACTGAGAGAATGAGTTCAGCTAATCTATCAAGCAAAGTCTTTATAATTACAATCAACTGGGATGAAAAAAAAATTGTTGTTTTTTTTTAATAAAAAGATTAATTTTGTATTAATTTGTTCAACATGGTAGGCTATTCGCCAATGTTGGAGTGCTTCTTCCTGTCACTGACTCAATATGCATCAGTTCTGTCTGATATATATAACAAAACAAAAAAAAGTGTATCAAATATTTATTATAAACATCGGCAAATCTAAGTGGAAAAATATTTTTATAAATATCTGATGTGTTGACAAAAAGTATGCACACAGCTGTGAAGCCTTATCTCATTTTTAAAGAAAACACTTGCTTCTGTCAGTAATATTTCTTTAAAAGGCATGCTTATATTTCAAGTTTAAATCAAGTGTATACCGTAATATATACTTTATGTAGCCTAGTATCAGTCTGAGCACAGGTTGTTATAGTGAGCAAGGTCCAAATGAAAGAGGACTCAGGGCAAAAATGCCATAAAATTAGACAGGAAAAGCCCTGATATTTAAAATATGTTCTTCTGCTTTTTATTTTTCTGATATCTAACGTTCAGTGTGTATTTTTTAACCTTTTATTCCAGGTCTGTGATGGTTTTCTGTATTTAAATCTGTACTTACAGGCGAGTGATGTTGAGTGTAGCTATAATATCAAATATTCTTTGGATGAAAACTATAAAATCAGCTCTAAAACATGAAGAAATCGCTCCCAATTATATCTGACACTGGTAGTGAGTGATAACGTATGTCATCATTTTGATCAAATAAAGAGAAAATCCACTGAAATAGTTGATTTATGTCTAGTGGTTCCTGTTGGTGTTTTAGGGCTTGTGTTAGTAACGTTCCATTTTTTGTGATCTGTTTTTAGGGTTAAGAAGCAGTAGAGAAGAGTGTTTTTCCCCTCCCTGGTGCAGAAGTGGGCTGGACTGCAGCACAGTGTTCTGGCTGGAGCTCTGCCATTGTTTGAGATTCCTGACGCGAGTGTCTGGCTGGAAGGGTAAGCCTGGTGACTGGGTAAATCCTGCTCTCTCTAGCGCTGCTTTCCCATGACTGTCTATTCCCACTGAGACCATACACTATTTTTCCCACTGCTTCATGCAATACAGCACATGCAACATACTCCAAACCTAAATCTGCTTTAGAGCCTGAATTAGTAGCTGTTTAGAAATATGAGCATAGCATATGAATAAATAGCATCAAACATTATAGAACACAAAAACAAACATTAAAACTATTAGAATTTTCCTGCTTTTAGGATTTGGAATAATCTAAAATTTTTAAGGCAATATTCTTAGCCTAATTATTAATAATTATTACAAATCTGTATGCTTGTTGTAGGGACCATTTCAGTTTGTTTTCTTGTTGTTTTTCGTCATTTAACTGTTCGGTTCAACCAGCATTACACAGTTAAACACTGAGCTAGCCACACTGGCTCGGCTTAAAAATAATCCTTTAAACACAGGGTCCTAAAATATATGTATTTTTAAATGCAAAGGCAAGAAGGAAATTACATAAACATCCACTCCACCCTCGAGGAAACTACTAACATATGTGCTCCAGATTTGTAGCCCCATTGACCATGCAGCATTGTTTTCTTTGCACATTTACAGTGTTTATGTAGTCATATTCATATTTACTTCAATGCTAAAATTATCCTGCGTGCCTGAATAAAACAAATGATCTGCAAACATCATGTTTGACAATGTTTTTCATTTTGCCCATAGCAAACATTAAAGTATAAATGGGTTATGCAGTTAATACCTGGGGGGAACAGATCGAGATAAATGGAGAAATGCATGCAAAGATTGAGTTTGGAAATTTCAGTAGCTTTTATTCATGTAAAGAGATTCATAGTGCTCACATTGTGGCAAATACTGCAAATGTATGTGAACATGTTAGAGGGAGGAAAAAAAATAAATCTCATCCTGCGAGATTCTGTCCTCTTGAATTCAAATAATATTTCCTTTTATTATTCAACTTTTAAAACACTCAACATTTGGCCCTGATTTCTGACAGGAAACAATATGCAAATAAAAACATCAGCCTGCAGAGATTCAGGGCTCAAATTAAAAGACGTTATCAGATTTAATAAAGACATCAAAACAATAAATCCACCACCAAAGAGTGCAACAAACAAAACTAAAAGTTTATAAAGCAAGCAGAAAGAACATTTATTTGGAAACTTTATTTTGTTTTTGTACATTTCCACCATCAAAACTGCAAACTTACAATTCAAGCCCTGATTCTGAGTGTAAAAAACATTTGTGGATCCATTTCCAAAACAGAAAAAGTGTTTCAACGTACATAGTTCATCATATTTAACTCTCTCTTTATTACAGCCTGTCCAACAGCTGCTTGGCCAACTTAAAACGGGCAGTGTTCAACCACTCCTTGTGATAGTTACTGTGTGGATTGTGCACTTTTTTTTTTTTAAACATTATGAATGTTTAGTGGTATATGCAGGTTGTTAGAAATCGCAATTAGCACCTTTACTTTAAATTTTTAACTTAAGGGTTAGCACCTCGCCCCGATAGTAACTAGGAAGCGTCAATGGTAGACGTGCTTAGATGACAAGGTCATTGTCGATGTCCTCTGAAAGCAGAAAACAGCTAAAGTTAGCAAATAAAATTAACCAAACATAACATAAATATGAACGGCATGGTCAAAAACTCACGCTCTTTGATTCCAAAGCAGTTGGCCCATTCCTCGAGAGCGATGTACTTGTCTTGGTCAGCATCGCACTGCTCAAAGAAGCTGGTGGTGCAGTGCTCCATTGGGATGAGAGGAGCGCGCAGAGGAGCCAGCTCAGTGTGGGACAGGAAGCTGATGTAACACAAAAACACATGCTTTTTTTTAACTGCCTCTGTTACCATAACACTTAACTGAACCATCAAGGTCATTTCTAAACACATTTTTCAGAAATATGTTTGCTGTGAAAATTAGTTAAACATACCCATCAACAGGGTGCTGGTCAAGCTGACCAAACTGCCAGTGAACGGGAAAGATGTACATGTTGTAGTTCTTTTCGAAGTCCAGGGCCAGAAGGTCCAGAGAATGAACACCAGCCTGCAGCCTCTTCTCATTCTCATAAATCTTCTTCACCTACAAACACAGCATGAAGTTTGCAGGCAGTTCAGAAGTTTTGCCATCTGGATTTGACTGTATTGTTCAATTATACATGCAGTCTTTTTATTTTTTCCTTCCCTAAGATAAGGCTGCTATTGAACTTGTCTTCAATTCAAATTTTGCTTACATTGTTATGGAACAATGGAAAGTTCTGGAGGCTAAAAAAAGTATTTTGCAACCCAAGCTCATTGGAAAAACATGCCTGTGGCGGCATTTCCGCAAAATTATATTATGCTGCTTCTTGCATGTTTCGCAGTACTTTTAAAGTGAAATGTCCAACGAGTGCCTGGATGAACATAAATCTGGCAAAGTTTATTGGTTATTGTAAACATCGCAGCAGTTCAGAAATAAAATGTCTGGCAAGTTAATGCTAAAGTTTACTGCTATATCATGTTAGAAAATAACATACCACCTACATAAAACCTAACCGGCAAAGTTTGAAATGCATTAACTAAGGCAACCATGCAATTTTAGCTTGCTTCTTGCTTCTTTGGGGGGTTTTATCGTGATTTCACAGGACTGTACCGGGTGAGCTACTGAGCAAGTTTACTATGTTAGACAAGCCATACATATGGATCTGATTATGTGAAACTGTATCTTGGGTATACTTCAAGTCTGTTACATTGGAACAACCAATTGTGAGCTTAATGCACTTTAATTGTGCGTAAATAGTGCTGCAGTCCAACTAAAGATATACTTAAGTATATTTGATTGTGCTAAAGTGGAACTATTGCAAGTATACTTTAGGTAGACTTTAAATATCTTGCATTTAAAGACTGATGTTATACAGAGATCATACAATCCTTATTAAAAGCGATTTTAAAACACATTTTCAGCATTGTGCAGTAAAGAAATATATAAAGTTTAATTATAATTTTATTTCAGTAAGTTTTAAGTGATATATGTTAATGGATTTGAAGTATTCTTAGTATGAAATAAATGTATTTTCTAGTATGGTATGCTGCCATTTTTAGAGGTTTAGAGTAAAAAGTTGAGCTGACCCTGAGTTTCTGCTTCTCGGTGAGCAGGTTATTGTCTTCATCGCGCTCGTACAGGGTCACCAGCACGTTCTTCAGCCAGTCCCTCATGCGCAAGGGAAACTCGTTCAGCTCGTTGTCCAAGCAGGGGGCGATGTCTTAAGGAAAAAATCAAACATTAAATCAGTCAATTTGAAATAAATAATAAACACAAACAGCATGCCTAGGGGATATATTGTAGCATTATACTCTAAAAGGGACCAAATTACAGCCCTCTGGCTAATATTAGTGTCATAGCTGTTAGGATCTAATTCGTTTATGCCAGAAACACATTTTCTGAGTCTCTGACTGAGACACCCTGCTTAGCGATGAGACTACACCACAGCGGGAGCTCCATTTGAGCCCTTCAGTCCCGACTCATCTCATCAGGCGTACAGCGGCGGTGGATGAGGAAGATTTAGGGGGATTGGGTCTGCTTTATGGAGCAGCACTGGCAAGCTCAGACTCGTCCTGTGCTCAGTATTTGAAGGGGCAACAGGGACGCCTCAAAGCAACAAGCCATCAATCACTCCAAAGCACTCAATTCCACTTACGTTCATGGCTGAGCTTGTGAGTGGTCTAGATTTTACTTTCAAAGCCTGCCTTGTTTTACTTCACTGTTATGTGCTCACATTTGCAGGGTCCGATGTAGTCCAGGTGCAGCTTGTGGCCCTTCTTGGTGCCCTCCAGGGCGCATTTGGTGGCAAAGAAGTGGCAGGAGGACTCGTAGGTCTTGTTGTCAGTGCCACAGACCTGTGAAATAAAAGCCATAAATATGAGCAGCCGTAAATGCCACAGTTGCCAGCTTGACAGGTTTGATTTCCCTACGGTATCATGCTAATGTTTGCTGACATGATTTGCCCAATGCATAAAACAACACTTCAATCAAGCTGTTCAAATGGTGCGCATGTACTCCTAGGCATTGCTGTCACTACACGTGTGGAGACATGAGACAGATGTGAAAAGAAGGAAATGACTAAAGACACGCACATGCTCAAAATCTCCGACTGGGGCGGAGCAGGTCAGAGGGTCCTGGCACACACACATGGGCTGGTTGCTGTCATCAACCTCGCACACTTTGCCTTTCTTGCAGTGATGGTTTAGGCAGGGGTCTATAAGGAAAAAGCATTAAAGACAAAAATTATTTATTTATTTACTTATTTATTGATTGATTGATTGCCATTTGTGATATATATATATATATATATAGTATATTTAATTTAAATATATATTTTTTATTGTTTATTTGAAATGTATTTTATTAATATCTGTTTTATATTATTATTATTTTTTTGTTATTAATATTAATTTTCATTTTACTTCATTTATTGGTTGTTATTAATTTATATTTTATTTTCATATATATATATATATATATATATATATATATATTCAAAAACATTCTTATTTTTTAGTTAAATTTTATTATTAATTTATATTTTATTTATATATGTATATTATTGTTTTAAAATTCCTTTTAAGGGCATATATTCAAAAATGTCCTTCACCAGTGGATTTACATTTCTTTCCCCTTCCTAGATATTTTGTGGTGGGCATGTGGCTGGAAGACTGGCATTGGAATCAGCGTAGTCCTGTATAACCATAGTCTGTCTGAACACATAATTACAGCTGTCTACTTTTGACTTATTTGCAGCCTGTTATTATCCATAGTCTCGTGTACTTCTACAATGTAATCTACACACGTTATCACAACTTCACTCATGCACAGGGCCAGAACAGCAGACAAATCTCTCGAGAGGAAATAAATCTGTAACTTTGGAGTATTAAACACAGCCTCAAAACAATGGCAAATTGTTGGAGGTGTGGAAAAAACATTAAACTCACTCTCAGCAATAACATCCTCCACGACTTCAATGGCCTCATCAAACTCTCCGGTCTCCACCTGGACTGGGTTGGCTCCCACTTCCAGATCCTGAATTATGAGACAGAAAAGTATTATGGGTATGGCCTGTACAACCAAGCCCAATTTTAAACACCGCTTTCCTCTTTTATGTGAGGAAAATATGTGCAAGTTAAACTTCAAATGGGAGCGCATGACCCACATTACTGCACAGCCACAACAAGAGTTTTGCTTTTGTGTCTGACACAACTGGCATCTGTGCTGTGCACATGTGGGGAAGCAGTGAATTGTAATTAGTCCCTTTCAGATATATTTTCAAACTTTATGGATTTCAGTCCCCCGGGGGAATGTAACAGGAAGCTGAACATGTGCATATGTAAACACATCTGGTCCCATAATGGGGGCAAGTTGTCTATTTTTGGCCAATGACTGTCTTGACAAGTCTTCTTAAAAATGCAGTTTGGACTTAATTAAGCAAAGAGATTTTTAAAAGATTTAAATATTTATTTAATAAAACATACCTCTTCAACAACTAGCTCCTCTTCGGTCTGTAAAATGAAATTTAGATGGACTTTAGTAAAAGTTTAGTCTCAAAGCAACATTAAAGAGGACATTAAAATGCTCTTTGGTTTTGATACAAAGCTTGTTTTCTCCATGCAACTTTTTTATACTATTCTTAATTTTAAAATGAGTAATTAAAAAATATAGAAAAATCTAAAATGAAATTTACTTACTGGAGCAGCCAGAGTCTTGCCAGCGAGGCAGAACAGGAAGAAGATCCAAACCCTCATCTTGAGTTTCAGCCTAAGCAAAAATAAAAACACCAAAAACCTGAGGTAATCTGAAGGATTTACACCGCAACACATTATCATGTTAGTTTTATGCATGTAACGTGTGCTTTCCTGAAGTATGAGAAAGAATTGTAGACATCAGAATCACACACATGCATGCTACTCAGGTCTCTATGCTCTTTTTATGTGGCTTGAGATCAATAGCACATCAGTTCAAGACCTCAGGCACTGAACCACACGCGCTTGGGCCACCGATCTGCTCTGTATGCTCTGCGACGGATAACCAACCTACAGAAGTCAGTCTCTTCAGACACAGAAGCTGATTGAGATAAGAGCTCGGTCTGTCTTTGTTCTGCTAGCTCGACTGCTTTCCTCTCGCTCAAAGAGTGCCTGGAAGACCGACTGATGTGATATGTTCTCCTTGAGAAACGACACTCTCCTGCGGGGAGATAGGGGCTGTTTGTCTGAAAGCACTCTTATCCATTTGCGGTGTATCAGAGATCCCTCTTCCTCTGTATCAATATAGATATATTTTGTTTATGGCTGGAAAGTACAAAGCAGCCATAGGTAGACCGTCACTGGGTTATTCTATCAACTTCTGCATTTTTGCTGCACTAAAGATCAAAGCCATATACTATTGTTTTTCTATAAAAACACAAATGCAGTAATGAAACTGGCTGCAAAAAAAAAAAAAAAAAAACGAACATGAAAGGCACTTTTCTTAATGTTATGTGATTGAGATGCTAATGTTGCATAAAAACTGTTTTGACTGTGTTTGGTTACGAAAGTTATTGGTTATGAGGGAGCATCCATCAGCCAAGTTCTTGTTGTGAGTATGATGAATATGAATCATGACATATTTGGTGTTTGACTTTGAATGCGATTAAAATCAAAGCTAATTCCCACCCCTCAAGCTGTGGTGGAACGCTTGTGCATGAGTAGATAATGGGTGGGATTACTGCATATTATCTGTGCATTCATAATTGGCCGAGTTGTAGAATTCTTAGGGGAGTTAAGGGTCTTCTTGAAACCACTGACCTGAATATAATTTGCCCAGCAACTGCTGAGAATCTCCTTGGCTTATTGCTCAAGGTTAAGAAATTCCTTGTAATTTAAAGTTGGCATTTATTTCTAAATTTTGTCTATTTTCTAAATGCATATGGATTTCATTGTGAAAGATTCATCCATTTATCTTTCTTTCTTATCTTTTTTTTTTTTTTTTTAATTGTGAGGTTGTAATTTTTAATCAAATTTTTAATTCCATTGATATGGCATTAAAATGGACTTCTCCGCTTGTCCACTTGAATCCTGTCAATTTCTTACAATCAAACTCGAGTTTGCATTCAGATCTGCCTCCATACAATCAACAACTGATGGATAGAACTGCATCTTACATTTTTCATTTCTGAAAATGTTTCACTCAACAACACAGAAGAAAAGATCTGACGCTACTTTGACATAAATGAGTTGGATGCACATTTCAGCTCTGATCGACCTCGTTTAGAAATTTAGTTTTAGGTTTCAAATAACCTTCAAATACATCATGGAAATCCATAAATCCTACATTAGATTTGATTTTTGAGTATTGTTTGTCATTTCACTGAAGACCTCTTGTTGTTGAGTGCTTGTATTCAGCACAGGAAAACTGCGCAAGCAGGTGTGCGAATCCTTCAGTAGCCCTTCAATGTTTTCTTTGGCAAAGGAAGAGAAGGTGGCCGAGGTCAGACGCCCCACGTCTAACATGGAAAACTACAGAGACTCTGTCACCCTCTTCAAATGCTGACGTCTTAAAACGTGGCAGACAAAGAATCTTTTCGCTGTCCGTCAACAAAACGTCCTATTTTAACAGGCCGAGGCTGTGTGAGTCATAGGACGAAGGAAATGACCTGACATCATGTCCCGTAATTAATATGGAGGTGCGCTCTTTTCCTTTCAGGAGACGTCTTGGCACGTCCATGCAAGTCATTTTTTGGCTGAAGTATAAGTCCATTACTCTGGTGGAGTCACTTTAGAGCAAAACAACTTATTTTATTTGGAAGGTCGCATTCAAAATCAAACATGCCCGAGCTGAAGGAAAGTCAGCGGTATAAAGGATGCCTTTTCAACCCAGTATTTAATTTAGAGTTTAGTTAGGTAAGCAGGTTGTGGGGCGTAAACCGGGAGGAAAACAGCAGCTCAGTACTCTGCATTTTTTCCCAAAGAGTCATTTTCCAGAAGCTCTGCATACGGAGTTCTCTCCAGAGCGACAAAACAGGTGGTTCAATCTCTTGATAAACAAATGAGCTGCAAAACTGTATCCACAGCATTTGACATGCTGCCAATGCATCTCTTGCAAATTTAAATACTACACAATACATGGCATCTGATTTTCCTAACAAACGTACCTTCACTGTGCTTACTCTAATATATCCCAGGTATAGCCATAGCATATTAAACAAACAGAATAGCATCATCAGTGCCCAGTGCTGGGATAGAGGGTTTGGCATGGTGGGCATGCTTGATTTATGGAGCAGGAAGCCACTTGGCATGAGCAGCAAACCTCTGCGTGAGCCACCTGTCCATTACGGCACAATTACTTGCGTGCATCTGTGCGACGTTTAGCGCTAAGCAGAAAAACAGACTCCTTAGTGAAAGCTCCCTTGAAACAAACGGTGAACCTGTTAGAACTGCAGTCACATCTGAGATAGCAGGACAAAAGTGGGGTTTCAAACTAATTTGCAATGACAAATCGACACTTTTTTTTTTTTACTCCCAAGGTTTTGTTTCACAGGAAATGAAAACTCATCTCTCTGGGACCCGATCTCGTTTTTTTTTTTTTTTGTAGTAACGAGGAATCGCTATTACAAAGCTAAACCTTGTGCCGAAAAACAAGGTGGGAGGGAAGAGGAAATTTCATCCTCTGCTGAAAAGGAGTACAGGGACCTCTGAAGAAGACAAAAGACAGTCAAAAGAGAGTGACTGAGCAAAAAAAGATCCATGTAACCCGAGTTAACAATCACCTGACCTTTTTAAGTCTCCCGGCCTCCCCCCCCCCCCCCCCCCCGCCATTGTTTGTAAGTTAAACCACTCTGTTATTACTCTCCTTTATCCAGTGCAAAGAGCAGAACAACGGTCTGTGAGAAAGCAAATGAATTTCACCCTATAAATATAAGCATATCACCTTGAAAAGACCTTATCTGTGGCCGAGAAAATATGACTTACTCATTTATATTCCTATCTGATCCTCAAGGTGAGCGCGAGTCACGATCCGCCGAGTTAAAAATAGGGTTAAAACCAGATCCACATTCTTAACCTGATTTGTTGCTCTTTTCAGTTTCTGAAACTTCACTTTTTAGATTTGTTTTTGTGGTTCACTAATCCATATGCATTATAAATACAAGCCGGATTTGTGCGATTAACAGTCCCCTTGCACACAGAATTGATTAAAAACACATTTAACCTTTTCTATCTCACCCAAAGGCGTATCAAACGTTTCTAAGTTTCAATAAAATGTTTATTTCTGCCATTTTTCTCGTTGTTTGGCTCACCAGGGGAAAATATTATCCATGCTGCACCACACATTTCTCATCAAATCTTGTGAGATATTGTACCATATGCAGTTGGCATGGTAAATTTATCATAAAATGTTGTAATAAAGTGAAAATAAATCAATAAAACATGATTTTCAAACTTTTCAACTAAACTTTTCTCTTAGCTTTATATAACAATACAGGCCCTTCCGGCAGCTGTAGCCTGACAGTTTGTCTTCACACGATTCTTGTTTGTCTACAGCAGCGACATCTGCCTCGGTTCGACATGGTCTCAAACAGCTGGTGAAAAATTGCCATGGAAACACGCATTCCTTTTGATGGGAGTAATTGTTAGGGGAGGAGCCTATCGGGCCGACTCTCTCCCCTCCCCCTCCATCCCTGACTCTGTGTTCACCCCTCCTGCTGCATATGTGGCACACAATACCTCAACATTGTGCTGCTCTGAGCCCTAGACTATCACGGTTTAGCTTCAAACTTTAAATAAGAACATTAGTTTGGTAAATAATCTATTTGCATTGCTTTTACAAAACTTTCATCAATAATGAATGTGCAACACATGAAGTTTATATAAAACAACAGACACCTGTTTCCAGTGAAAGTTTCAGAGTGAGCTTTTTAGTAAATCTGTGCTTTCATTACATGCACATGGAAATGTGATCTTTAAAACCTTTTTAACATGCAAGTAGGATAAAAACAAAATTCAAGCTGCTCTACTAGTAAGAATCGTTTTGGCAATGGTTTTAAAAGTATTAGTAAATCAACACTTGATCGTGAGAGTTTACTCATTTTTATGTTCATGATGTAAGAATGGGACACAAATGAACGCTCTTACCTTCTGTCCGTCTAACAGAGAAGCCAGAGGAGAAGTCAGCTGGTGAAAAGGTCTGAAACTATCTAACAGCAACACAAGTTCATACAGAAGACATTTGCTGTGGGCAGGTCCGGTCAACCCCCTTCCCTTCGCTCGGTTAGGGTGGGACGTCCCACATTTAACTCTGTGTATCCAACTCACGTGGACCTTTCCAGCAAAAACTTTTAACTAAGTTCATGTTTGAACTTTGCTGTAGGCATGTGACCATTAACTTTATCATCTCAGTGTTAGACATTACTTTGTTTAATAGTTTAGAAAAAAAATAACTGCTCTGTATCATAACATTTTAATACTACAAAAGACTAAAAACTATATTTTTAAGAAACTTAACTGCTTCCAGTTGGAGCGAACACAGGACAGCATAACAGGCCAGATCATAATTGTGCCTGATCTGCAAAAACTCTCCCTTCCAGCTACGTATTACTGAATTAAGCTTCATGTCAGATCATGTAGGTCAGAAAGAAAGACTGAATAACCAAGAAAACTGGTTTGGGTTTGTCTGCTTGAATGTGCCTTTTACTCTTTTGTTAAAACTAAAAAATCCCCAAAAGGTATTAGTTAGACTAAAGTTTAAAGCAAGCACTGATTAGACAAAATTAATTTAAAACAATTGATATAAATTTCCTTACAATATAAAATAAAAAATAAATAAATGCATTTTAAAAAGCCATGATAAAGGTGTATATGAAACTGTACTTGTTTTATTTAAGGGAAAGATCAAATTTATTTATAATTTTATAATCTGTTGCTATGTTGACACAATATTTGATACGAAATTCCTTTGTGTTATTATACACTATTATATTTGTGCTTTTTTCATCTTTGTTTCATCAAAGACGAAGCAAAATGACCTGGACTAGAAACATCTCTGGTGTTCAGTCAATTAATGAGCTAGCGATTTTCTACATTGAATCTGTGTCAAACACTTAGATTTGTGATTCAGTCCTAAGTAAACACATGTATGAACCTAAAGAGCATTTATATGATCTGATAACAGTGCACATATAATCTATAGTGGCTGACTGCAAATGTTGCATGTATTTCAGATGGGCAGCACTTTTTTTTCTTTCTTTTTTTTTTTTTGGACAGAGAGTGTCAAATGGTTGAATCTGCTTAAAAAAAAAAAAAAATCCAGTCTGAAATTCCAGGGGCCCATCCCACTGTCTCTTAGTTTTGTGTGTCCTGACCAGCAGACTAAACCAATCACGCCTATCGTATCATTCCACCCCTGAGACATCTGCCTAAATTCACAGTCACAGAGGTTCACTCTGCTATAGATTGCTAATGTCTGTACTTTCTGAGTGTACAGAGCAGTAAGGAGAGAAACATCTGGATGAGACAACGCTGGAAAAAAATAGTTTCTCTGCAACGTGGCATTTTCCATTCTGGCCTCTGCAGACACTGAAAGCAGGGCCACGGAGGAGGTGTAATTATTCTATGCACTGCAGACGTGGCGCTGTCTGTGGGATCTGAGAAGATCACAAAGGATCACTGACTCCCTGAAGTTTATAACAGGAGTTGAAACACATTTCAAATTAAAACACTAAAATCTATTATAAATAATATAAAATAGAGGAAAATATTGAATGCACAAAAGAAACAAAACCTGTGTGTGTGTGTGTGTGTGTGTGTGTGTGTGTGTGTGTGTGTGTGTGTGTGTGTGTGTGTGTGTGTGTGTGTGTGTGTGTGTGTGTGTGTGTGTGTGTGTGTGTGTGTGTGTGTGTGTGTGTGTGTGCGTGTGTATACAGTATGTATATATATATATATATATATATATATATATATATATATAGCAGAACTATAAAATGTTTTTGAAAACATTTCTGATATTTTTCTTATATTTTTAGTATTATCATAATTTTTTTTTTTTTTTTTTTTTTTTACAGTTTTACTCTTAAGTAATAATTTGTGTTTGGAAAATGTGTCAAAATATTGCATCACAAATGCTGGCTCTTGATTTATTTTGAAAGAAACCCTCTTTGGTTGGTTTACGGGAAACACCTCTCATGGGGCCTGACTGAAAATAGCTGGATTCTGAATTACACACCAGACGGTGGGATTTCGACCACCATTTCCTCAATAAAGTTCCACAGGCTCTTCAAAGATTCACATCCTTTAAGGAACAAGGTCTCTTTTCATACTAGTTCCTGTTTAGACTTTATATAAATTGAATCAGCAAGTAATATCAACACTGGACAGGAATATATCATCACACATTAGTTTACTGTACATCTACACAGGAGGATGTGTGCATAAATCATATACTTTATAGAGCAGGTGGCTTTTATTTAACCCTGAAATATAATTAAAACTTTTAGAGTCCAGCATACGGTATTATGTAACTTATAACATCAGTAAGTAAAGCAATACATTTTCATCCTCAAAAAAAAAAAAAAAGTTGTCATGGCAAGTACATGACAGAATGTGTTTGGCAAGAGAAACCTCTCTTTGTCATTACGTCAACTGAAAGGAGCCCACACAAACTGAATGTGTCTTTTCACAGTGAACCATCTCATTGTCTCAAGAGCTGCTCTGTCATTTGGAAATGGACCCCTTCATCTTTGCCAGTGTGGCTACTGTGTAAACTGCTGCCACAAAACACACACACTATTTAGGACATCCAGGTGCATAATATTATAGATACTGCAAACACTGAACCCAGATTCAGTCTAGATGTAAACTTTTGAGGACAGGTTCCTTGTTCAAGGGCACAGTGGTTTTTGGTAATTAACTCAAATTCCTGGAAACTTAAAACGTCTACACAAAATTACTCACAACTGCAAGATATATGAATATGGCTGTCTGCCTGGAAACAACACATTGTCAAGGTATTGCATATTTAAATAAGGGCTAATGTACAGCCATTCTGTTATTATCGCCAAAATAAACCCTGGTTATCGCAAGCCTTTTTGAATTGTAATCATTCCCACGATATGAATCTTTGATATCAACAATTCATAATTCTTGATGTCTGGAATGCAATTTTAACTATAGTAACAATTGGAATTATTGATATCAGGAATGAAATTTTTACTAGTACAAATCATAATTCTTGATATAAGAAATGGATTTTCATTAGTAATCAGAAAAAAAAATCAGAATTGATTTTTTTAAAGTAAAAATGTGAATTCTTGATATCAGCAATGACATCAGCACTCAATACACGCAAAGGTATTACATATTTCAAAATTCTGCTATTTAAAATGCAATTAATTCAAGAATTACAATATCAAGATTTACATTTTTTACTAGTTGAAATTTAATTTTGATTTCTGTGAGTGATATCAAGTAAAAATGTAATTCCTGATATAAAGCTTTATCACGTTAACTAGTGAAAATTGAAAAAATGATCATCCTGGGAATGACTTAAAGTCAAAACAGCTTGCCATAACCAGCAGTGTTCAGGACCTTTACATGAAACAGATGCAGATCACGTGAAATAACCTCAAAGCTTTCAAAAAGAAAAGCATAAGCAGCATATTTTGGGGTGAAATTGCGTGTGGCAATATATATATATATATATATATATATATATATATATATATATATATATATATGTATGTGTGTGTGTATATAGATAGATAGATAGATAGATAGATAGATAGATAGATAGATAGATAGATAGATAGATAGATAGATAGATAGATAGATAGATAGATGATAGATAGATAGATAGATAGATAGATAGATAGATAGATAGATAGATAGATAGATAGATAGATAGATAGATAGATAGATAGATAGATAGATAGATAGATAGCTGTGTTTGTATGAAACAAGAGAGACATGAAAGTAACACCGGTTTCAGTTACCCAGATGAGGTCCACAAATTAAGTTGCAAAATCAAGTATTTATTTATTTAATGCTATGCTTTTTTATCTCCATAAACTATGGTTTGCAATCGGCAGATTAAAGCGTGGATTTAACAGCAGTGTCAGTGATGCTGCAAATCTATCTGAGTGTAGGATTAGATGTAGTCTGTGGCCATCTTATCCAACAGTGAAGACATGTCGAGGTGTTAAAGAAAACTGTGTCATGGAGAGAACTCTGTATGGATATACAATAGCCCTTCCTCTTTATCCCTTATTTCCTTTTCTCCACAGATGACTTAGACAGATAGACGTGGAGAGAAAACATCTGGGCATCGATTCAGGAAGACAATAATGGGAAACTGACAGATGGAGCAAATGGTGAGCGCGTTATGATTGTGCGCTGGACTAACTGGATCAGAATGCAGCGGTGCGGTGTGGGCGTGAGATGCTATCAGCCGATGGGGTTGTTAGTGGTTGGTCCAGATCTGCTGCTGAAGGTGACCTGCATGGTGACGTGTACAATAAAGACTAGATGAAGCCCAGTCCAGGTTGTACTTAAACTGATAAAAATCACACATGCACTTGAAGGGCTTGGATAACATCTAGCTATCACCAAATAAAATAACATCCTTGATCAAATATCATCCTTGACATTGAGTTACAGGGTGATTTTCATATGTAGACATCTTAAATTCATAGCTGTGAGCATTAGCTCAGACTTGGGGCTTTTTACTTTGTGCTTAACCCTGGGTTATCATCATTCAAAAGCCCACTTTTAAGCCTGGGTAATAGTATGTTCAGACTTGTTATTTAAGAACAGGGTTAGCAGTAGCACCGCTTTTTAACTGGGGTTTGAGGAGGAAAATGTCAAATGGTAAAGGAAAACGTGAATTGGAGTGAAGAAGAGACCGTTTCTTTCTTACCTTTATAATCCTAAAAACCCATTCTTGAAAAGTTGATAGTACATTCAGTATAGTGCTGCATTCATCCAATCAATGACACTAGTTATGTTTCCATCCACCTATTTTTATGCAAATTTTGGGATATTGCATTAAAAAAAACACTGGAGGAAAATGGCAAGATGCGCATACATTTCATAAATGTGCATAAAACAAGTAATTTTTGTAATGTGCTCAATTGAGTTGGATAATTTTTTTATCCATTAAAAAAAATTCTACCATGGAAACACATTTAATGAAACAATTCCTCAATGTGCATCAAAAAATCATGTGATTGCATAACTGAACTAACCAGGGGTGCCAGTAACTCGCTGCTTAATCACCATAGTATGATGCATGGTTAAAGAAACTAACTAGTCACAACCGTTTCCTGAACATTGTCCCGTTTCCTTGTTTTAACCACATTGGTTCAATAATATAGGACAGTCGTTAATGATGTCGTGCAGGTGGTGGAGTAATAACTTATACTAATTCATAGATTAGCCATCTCCGAGATGCTGCTGTAACCAACATGGCAGCTGATGACCACTGTACTATTTTTTGTTCCTTGTCATTTTGCTTTATTTGATGTTTGATTCATCACGGGTGTCCTCTTATGCATTCATGCACATGCACACTCTTCAAAAACTGCTGGGCTTATTGAGGACATGCTAAAACATACTGAAATGTATAAATACTTAATTAGAATGGAAGATGTAGGTTGTACTGCATGTTAGCTTGCTTATTGTGCCCAAAAGCATGATTTATTTCAGTCCATCTTACTAATAAGAAACTATGCTTCTAACAACAGGTGGAGAGCTGTAGTTCCAGCCGATGCTGCTTGCAGATGTTCCTGTGAACTATTGTTTTAGGTAACACCGAATCATTGAACTATGTTGGTAACGATGGAACTATAGTTGACTAACGATGCTTTTGGAAAACACACCCCAGGACACTGATATCATCACACACATCTCAAATGTTGTTAGTCATTCTTAAATGCCTAAGCTGTAGTCTGTCATCAAAATGATTTGGTATAATTACCTCCCAGAACTGTCTCACTTGATTGTGTTCCCAAATATCAGGCATCCGCCTCCAAACGCAAGATAAGATGACAGCATTTGTTACAGTGTTTTATCTGCATGCTCTGAGGCTCAAGTCATTTATTCTGCAGAAAAAGAGCCACAGGTTTCCCCGCTTGCCGCATTTTTATTATTGGTACTTTGCACCATTTCCCCAGGAAGTGACAATCTTATTCTATGGAACACAGGGAATAGAGACAGTTCTTTGTTCACAAATGTTTTATGCAACATTCTAATTTTGCGCAATAGTTAAATTTGCAAATTTGGATGGAAACAAAGAATGTTAACCCAGGGTTTAGGAATGTACAGTGTGAAACCCAGGGTTATCCAGAATTGTTAACCCCGTATGAGCAGTTTGAAACATGAAGCAAAATAATTCAGGATTCTGGTTACTAGGGTTTAGAATGAGCAAGGGTTAACTTTTTCAAGTGTGAAAAGCCCTTGATTCAAGCAAATTCTTGCTATAGCAAGAAGCAAATCTGGGATCTAAAATCTAATTATAACTGAAAAGAAAGAACCTCTGAAAGAATTTTGAAAAAAGTCAAAACAAAGAACAATAGAAAAATGCAAAAACATGAGAACGTTCACTAGCCTTTTGGATCCCGCATTATATTTAAGATAGAAATGAAATGACTTCAATTAGAGAGATTAAAACTTTCAGGCCAAGAACTGCAAAATGATCAGTCCTAATTTTCCCTTTTTTCATTTTCTCTCCAAACGTGTGAACAACACTTTTATCATCTCAACGCAGCTCATTTTTAATCAGTTATTTTTAAAATGACATTCCTGAAGGCCAGTTATTCCGTAATAATCCCCACAAGGAGCATTCAATACAGAAGACATTTAAAACATTTGACAGCGCCGATGACACGAATATTAAGAGTGGAAATATGATCTCATAAAAATGTCCTTGTGTTGCCACCTCAGCAGCTTTCTTCTGGAATCTGAATGGAATGAATAATCCATAGTGTCTTCCTACTAAACATCATTTAAAGGCAGAAATTAAAGCGGCGTTTAATCAACCCCCAGTGTTCATAATTAGCTTCAGTTTTGGTTCCATCTGTTAAGCTTTTTAATAGCTAATTTAGCACATAACCAATAACTGCAAACCTTTTATAATTTACTCATGGACTATATAAATTGAGGGCAATAGTTTTATTTTTACTTATGCACACTGCAAAAAAAAAAAAAATCTGATTGCTCGTCACTAAACTCAACCCTCCACCACTGCTCTCAAATTATTTTGAGCTCAATGAATAAATAAATAAAATGAATGAATAAAGAAATAAATTAATATGTGACTTAAAAGTTGTTTATTTTTATTTTTGAAAACGCTGGGCATTTGTTGAGACGACTGCACATTAATTAGAAAAGGGTGTGCTGTACTGCTGTGCTTCTGCTGTATTGGATGCTTCTTGCCTTGATGAATGCATGATTACACTTGTCTCTACCTGCATGGCATCTCAATCTAGTCACGTCTTCCAGGCTCAAAATCTTGAGAAAGGAAGGAATTCTTTTTCAGTGCCCCAAGTGGCATTTTTCAGCAGATTTTATCCTCTGCAAAAAAAAAAAAAAAAAGTACTGTTTTCAGAAGCACCAAAGCGAAAACTTCAAATATTCTATAGAGCAGCAGTTGTTTGAGACTGGATCTGGCCAGGATTTACTGAGTGGATGCTGAGTCCTGAAACAGTAGCAGTTCATTTGTGAAGGTGTTGGTGAAGCCCTGTTTGAGCCTGTCACCAAATGGTTGTGTCTGAACATGATACTCTTGTGTGTATGTTTTATATGTTATATTTAAGTACAACCCCAATTCCAGAGAAATCAAGAATCTGTGATTTGTTAATTCTCTTTAACTTTTATTTAATTGACAAAAGTACAAAGAAAAGATTTCCAAAGTTTTCACTGACCAACGTAAATGTATTTTGTAAACATGAACAAATGTAGTTTTTGACAGCTGCAACACATTCCAAAAAAGTTGGAACAGGAACAGGAACCTGAAGCAGGTGAATTGGTAATAGGTCAGGGTATCATGTTTGGGTATAAAAGGAGCATTTCAGTCTTTGCAATCAAAGCTGTATCATGGCTTTGTGCCAAATTTCATGAGAGAAGTGTCAAACAAATCAAAAAAAAAAAAAAAAAAGAATTTAGGTCTTTCACCAAGTACATGTACCGTACATACTATTGTGAAAAGATTCAGGGAATCCAGAGAAATCACAGTACAGGCCGAGGCAGGAAACCTCAGTTGAATGTGCTTGACCTTTGAGCCCCCAGATGGCATTGCATAAGAAACTGTCATGCTGTTATGTTAAATATAGCCACATGGGCTCAGGAGTACTTCAGAAAACAACTGTCATTTACCACAGTCTGCTGCTGCATAAAGAAATGCAACTTGAATCTCTGTTACTCAAGGAGAAAGCTATACATCAATTCTATGCAGCAATGCTGCCAGGTTCTCTGGGCCAGAGCTCATCTCAGATAGTCAAAAAGACAGTGAAAATGTGTGCTGTACTCAGATGAGTCCACATTTCAACTTGTTTCTGGGAAAAATGGATTTTGAGTTCCCAGTCCCAAAGACCAAAGGGACCATCCAGACTTTCATTAGTGAAAGAAGCAAAAGCAAACATCTGTCATGGTATGGGGGTGCAGCAGAGCAAACAGCATGGGTGACTAGAATATGTGCAAAGGTACCATTGACAGGGAGGCATATACTGGGATTGTACAGAGACATACAGTATACTGCCATCAAGATGATGTGTTTCATGGGATGTCCATGGTTATTGTATCAAGACAATGCCAGGTCTCATTCTGCATGTGCTACTGTACAACCGCGTGGTTTCGTAGAGATGTAGACAAAGTGAAAGTGCTAGACTGGCCAGCAGATCTGTCTCCTATTGAAAATGTATGGCTCATCATGAAAAGGAGAATCAGACAACAGCAATCACAGACTGCTGAGCATCTGAAGTCTTGTATCAAGCCAGATTGGACAAAAATTGTACTTGCAGAACTTTAGCAATTAGTATCTTTAATTCCCAAACAGTGAAACATTGTAATTAAAAGGACCGTTGATGTGACACAGTGTTAAGCATGTCTCTGTCCCAACTTTTTTGGAGTGTGTTGCAGCCATCAAAATCAAAATTTGTTCATATTAACAAAATACATTTACGTTGGTCAGTGAAAACTTTGGAAATCTTTTCTTTGTACTTTTGTCAATTAAATAAAAGAGAATGAACAAATCACAGATTCTTGATTTTATTGCATTTTACAAAATGTCCCAACTTCTCTGGAATTGGGCTTGTATTACATTTCTGAATTTCACTGAAATCCTTTGAATTTTATTGATCATGTCTGGAGCAAATTGCTCTTGCAGTAGATTTATGATCTGTACTTTACGTGTTTACGAGTTTAAACTTGCGTCTTATATCAACACTCTGTGAAAGTACTGAAGAATTTGTGCTTTAGATGACCATTAGAGCAGACTGGAAAACTATGTTTAATGTTTATTTTCTACAGTCTGTCCTGAGAAAGAATCTAACAGTAATTTAGAATCTGGCTGCCCTGCTGGCTGGTCAGCTGAGGACATTCAGGCATAAGCAGTGGCCTTTAATGGTGCATTTACAAATCAACTTTCATTTAAGGCAAAAACAAACAAACAAAATCTTTCCAGTATGAAAGGATTTTTTATTTTTATGTTTTTACTGAAAAACATTCCAAAATATGTTAAATTAGCCAATTAAAAACACTAGAAATGTGTTAAATTAGCCAATTAAAAACACTAGAAATGTGTTAAATTAGCCAATTAAATACATTATGTATTTTAAGCCATAAAATGTATTTCTCAGTCATAAAATGTATGTAATTATTTAAACATAGCCTATATGTTATTTCAAATGTATAATATTCTTATTGTTCTTGTTTTTTTATCATGACTGAAGAAAAAAATTTTTTATTTCATGTAAGTCAAAAATGTAGCTACTGCATGTATAGTTACACCCTTTCATCCTTATTAAAAGAATATGCTGCTAGCAGTTTTTAAAAACTGAACGGGATACATTTACTCCAATGCATGAGCACGAAGTCCTCATATCACAGTATGGAGCAGCAGACATATTGTGTCTGGTGATTTCTATCTGCAGAACATGATGATGGCAAACAGACATGTATATGGTAAACACGGCTGACTTTATTCTTCATCTTTCCATCATTTAAGGCTGTCTGAGAACTGCTGTCAAGTTTACATTTTCTGTGGCAGCTCAACAGTGCCTACTGTATAAGAAGTCAGTGTGAATTGCTGTTACATTTTACTTAAGTAATTTGACTTATTTATCAATTTAACATCTATTTTATTTTGCAACTCAGAAGTAAGCTATTTGGCTATTTTCTTTGACTTTGCTAGTATAAAAACAGTGCAGTGAATGGTAAATCTATATGTGCTACAAAGCCATATGCAGTGTTACAGAACGTTATTTTTTAAAGTAATGCATTACAATATTATGTTACTCCCTAAAAAGTAACTAAATGTGTTACTTAGTTACCTTTAATGGAAAGTAATGTGTTACATTACTTTTTCTCATCTGGTCTGGGATTACTTGTATGTTTTTAATATAAAACAGTTCTATTTTCGGCAAATGTAAAAGCCCTTTCACACCCTTTCAGCAATAAGTTAACATTATACCCAATATAGCCCACATAACTAAGTCACAAAAGTGAAAAACAAAATATTACATTATGATTAAAGTTAAAGACTTTAAAGAAACAAGCTTTTATTTCATCTTAACTTAAAAACACACACCTAGAAACGATTACGGTGATAACTTGCTAACTCATATTTGTGATCTGGAGCATCACACTGAATAAAACAGTCAGTCTCTTACAGTGATTCATTAATTCAAAGAAACGAATGGGCTTGAGACAAAGTTCCTGCATAGCAATCAAGGATTTACCCTGAACTGCAGATTTGTGTGGTGATAGTTCATTTGTCATGCAAAGAGAAGGAAAAATGAGTACCGACTCTTTGTTCAAAAAAGAGGTCAGTAATGCATGCTTCTATCCTCGTTGCATACAAGGGATTTCCTTGCCTTTCACTGACTTATCCAGCCGCTAGAGATCTTTTTGATACTTGTTACAGTTGCTTTGGCGTCTCCCGTCACTACACACGGCATTCCTTGCATTTTATCTTTTCACTAGCCAACTCCAGGCAACAAAAGATCGATTGTGTTGACATCACAGCACCATGAGGGAGCTTCCATCTCAGTTTCCATCACTTAAAACCAGGCAAGCTTTGAAAAGAATGGCAGAAGACAGTTTTACTCTTGTCTTTTGGTTATTGTTGACTGATATGTAATTGCAACTTTCCTGCATTCTGTCCAGACTGGCATCTATTCTTGGAGTTAAATAGTATTGTTTCATCAGTAAATAAATGTATATATATATTATATACAGTGCAGTTGCTAAAATTCATCTAGGTGCTCGAAGGGACCCTCATGACAGTTGTTTACCCCTGACGACGGCCCTGGTTCAGTACAGCTGCATTGCCTGTCAGCATGTCCCGTGCTTTTATAGGCTACTCCCTTAGCAATTATACCAGCTAGAACAATAGAAGACAAGCCGCTGATTCACTCTTTCAGATTCTGTTCAGGGAAGAACCTGTTCTACATCAGTGACAATACACTCACCTTTATTTTAAGGATCTGTATTCCACACACACACACACAAGACGGAGCTGATAATACACAAAAATATGCTTTGGACATATTGGTATCTAGCATACACCCATTTCTAAAGTACAGCAGTTTCCACAGTCATTTGTAGTTCAACGAAACTTTGTCCCATGAGCTGCTTATTGTAATACTTTCTTATTAGGCAGCAGCTTGATGACTCTGCTTAACAGCATTTTGTGAAACACCTCATATGGCTCTTCTTTGTAGGATATATACAGTGGTGTGAAAAAGTGTTGGCCCCCTTCCTGATTTTTTATTTTTTTGCATGTGTCACACTTTAATGTTTCAGATCAAACAAATTGAAATATTAATCAAAGATAACACAACATGTAATTGTTAAGTGAAGTTTTTTTATTATGAAGGGAAAACTAAATCCAAACCCACATGGCCCTGTGTGAAAAAGTGCTTGCCCCCTAAACCTAATACCTGGTTGTGCCACCCTTTGCAGCAACAACTGCAATCAAGCATTTGCGATAACTGGCAATGAGTCTTTCACATCGCTGTGGAGGAATTTTGGCCCACTCTTCTTTGCAGAATTGTTTTAATTCAGCCACATTGGAGGGTTTGAGCATGAATGGACTGTTTAAGGTCATGCCACAGCATTTTAATTGGATTTAAGTCCAGACTTTGATTTGGCCACTCCAAAACCTTCATTTTGAGACATTCAGAGGTGGACTTGCTGCTGTGTTTGGGATCATTGTCCTGCTGCAGAACACAAGTGCTCTTGAGCTTGAGGTCACAAACTGATATTCGGACATTCTCCTTCAGGATTTTCTGATAGAGTGCAGAATTCATGGTTCCAGCAATTATGGCAAGTCATCCAGGTTCTGAAGCTGCAAAGCAGCCCCAGACCATCACACTACCACCACCATGTTTTACTGTTGGTATGATGTTCTTTTTATGAAATGCTGTGTTGGTTTTACGCCAGATGTAACGGGACACACACCTTCCAAAGAGTTCAACTTTTGTTGCATCAGTCCACAGAATATTTGCCCAAAAGTCTTGGGGATAATCAAGATATTTTTTGGCAAATGTGAGATGAGCCTTTGTGTTCTTTTTGGTCAGTAATGGCTTTTGCCCTGGAACTCTCCAATGAATGCTGTTTTTGCCCAGTCTCTTTCTTATTGCTGAATCATGAACACTGACCTTAATTGAGGCAAGTGAGGCCTGCAGTTCTTTAGATGTTGTTCTTGGTTCTTTTATGACCTCCTGGATGAGTCATCTTTGTGCTCTTGGAGTAATTTTGGTAGGCCGGCCACTCCTGGGAAGGTTCACCACTGTTCGAAGTTTTCTCCATTTGTGGATAATGGCTCTGACTGTGGTTTGCTGGAGTCCCAAAGCCTTAGAAATGGCTTTATAACCCTTTCCAGACTGATACATGTAAACTATTTTGTGTCTCATCTATTTATGAATTTCTTAAGATCGTGGAATGATGTGTTGCTCTTTAAACATGCTTCACTTTGTCAGACAGCTTCTATTTAAGTGATTTCTTGATTCAACAGGTCTGGCAGAAATCAGGCCTGGGTTTGGCTGGTGAAATTTAACTCAGCTTTCTAAAATAATGTGGTCAATCACAGTTCTTTCATGATTTAATAGGAGGGGGCAAACACTTTTTCACGTAGGGCCAGGTAGGTTTGGACAGCTTTTTTCCCTTAATAAATGAAATCATCATTTAAAAAATGAATTTTGTATTTACTTGCATTATCTTTGTGTAATATTAAAATTAGTTTGATGGTCTGAATCTTTTAAGTGTGACAAATATGCAAAAAAATTAAAAATCAGGAAGGGGGCCAACACTTTTTCACACCACTGTATATGTGCAATGCTAACAAATTTCTGAGAAAAAAATTATACAAAAATACATTATAATCTTTGTTTGAAAACTAAAATTTACATAGTGTTTAAATGTCCCTCCCATATTTAAATGTGTTAAGTACACTTAAAATATACAAAAGTGCATTACAATGTACAGCAGTAATGATATTAGTATATACATACATTACATTAATATATATAAATATCTCCCACCCAACAAGGGTCACTGGCCTGAAAAAGCATGCAGATATCAGATTTAAAGAATGCTGCATGGTGAAATGCTTTTGTTTTATTGACAGGATAACATTGCCCCCTACTGGTGAACTGAGGGCAATTAAAAATATTAGCCCAGTTCAATGATGTTTGCTTAAAAAAATAAAAATGGGATTTTGAGCTGTAACCAGATATATTACTTGAAAACGCCATTTATATTTAAATTTAGCTTATAATCCATGTGTCTCATATCACAAGTATATATATATATATTTGAATTAACTGAAATAAAATATATAAGAAATATTTATATTACTCAAACTAAAATGAACAGAAATTTAAAATTAATTAAAAATATTAATAATAACAATAATAGTAACAATAACTAAAACAACACTGGTTATAGACAAACACTCACACAGATTTACTTTCCTCTCAGTGACTACAGGAACCTTTATTTTAACATCTACACACTTATACAATTACAAGTATGTGTGGCATGAACACAACCACATTGTAAACGATTAGATTTCAACATTCTCATAATACAGAATATACAAAAATCAGCCTGGTAGCTGCTCTTCATGATGCTCTGCTGAACAGATTTCCTTCAGTGGTCCCAAAGATATGTAATAATTCATCTGATGAGCGATGTACGGTCCAATGAGGGAGTCCCACTTCATAATCTTCAAAGCAGCATGATTCTGACCTATTAAAACATGTGTCAATGAACCAAAGTAGAGCTGAACACAAGTCCACTTTAGGTAATCTCAAATGCAATATTTATGTGTTGCAGAAACATCACCGTGATCAGAATAACAGTGACAATAAAAGAAAAAACCTAAAAGCACTAGAGCTTCACTAGCTGTAAGAAAGAAGAGACCATGCACTCATAAAAACAAATATATCCAGGTATATTAAGAGTATCAAAATATACAAAAGCAAAGATAACACTTGATTTGAGAATTAACAGGAGGATGAAAACTGATAATAAAACCATTATGTTACACTGTAACATAAAAAACTACAACTTTGGACTTTCAAGTAAGTCTTGTCTGATCACAAGACTGAAAACTTCAGGGCTTGTTTTCAATGCTGTGATCATAAAGAAACCTGATTTGCATGTCAAGCGCTATTATTGAATGGAAAGATATTTCTATACCAGTTAGACCAGCTACCACCAGCCTCATTTTAAATGACTTAATGCTTCAGTTAATATTTGTGTCCACCACACACTCGATAGTACTTTGCAATGAACAAAAGCATGCATTTGAATTTCAAACATCTGCTTCTCACCTTAAGAGTTTTTAATGTATAATATTTCATTTTGGACCGATGTAGGTCACAGTTTTGCCAGTCTTTTTCAGTGTTTCCAGAAGGACATCCGTGTCTTTGTCTGACTCAATGAAGACCTTCTTGTTGGGCAGATCAATGTCAAACTTGACATCTGTTGAGAAACACAACTGAACTATGAACCATGTTCCCACATGACAAAGCAGCACTACTAAAACAAGAGAGAAATGAAGCTGAATTTTGATGTATTTAACCAAAGTAGTTTCACTTTCACAAATATAACAAAAAACAGGTTTGAAATAGTTTGGGAAGGTAAATAAACACAGTTCAACGGTCTTACAGCAATGAATTCTGAAATATTCAAAAGCATACCCAGCTTTTTAAGCACTCGAGTGACCGCACCAGAGCATCCCTCACATGTCATGTCAACAAAAAACTCGTGAGTCTGTCATGAGAAAAGAAAACATCTTTGATTTAGTTTTATACGAGAATCAATCACCATTCACCAGCTAGCTACAAAGCTACATGTCTGAGGAGTTATGCTAAATAAAAAGTGATTTTGGACGTCCACAAATCAGGACCCAACATATAAACAGATCTTTAAGAGTTACAGTTTAAATTAAATGTGAAATGACCGTCATGATCGATCAGATTGTCGCTGCAAGCTCAAGTCTAAACACTCGCTTTTGCTGGACAGTCGCTGTGCAGTCAGATGACGCGCTGTTTAGTTTAGGGATCATCACTAAATTACTACTAGTTTCTTACAAAGCGGGCGTTTGAATTGAACCACTAAGTATGCGTACATATATTCCCTCAAAGTTCGCATATAGTGAGAGACTGTGCTATACTAGTTCATGTTTGTTGTACTAGTCAATGAGTTATTTCTGGAGAAATGTACAAGCGTTTTAAACACACATAATACTTCATTTTTAGACGCTCCCTTAATTCGAAGCGCCCCCTTCCGGTATAAAATTAATTAATAAATTGAAATAAAATAAAAAATAATAGGGATAACAATATATATATATATATATATATATATATATATATATATATATATATATATATATATATATATATATATATCAAATTAAAATTAAATATAAAATAAAATAAATATGGTTTGAAGCATTGCCATATTATATCGAATGCTACAGAAGATTCTCTCGCGACATTGTTTTAACATTTTTTTTTTTTCAAAGCCGCAACACGGCATGTGAATTAAATATAAAAGCTAAGCTTTTTCATTTTTTAAAAACAGAAACACAATCAGTCTAGTTTGTTGGTTTGCTGTGCAGCCAGCAGCAGAAGTGAAATCAGCTGACCGGCCCGCGGTTGATGGTCATGTGACAAGAGGACGCGGATCCGAGCGAATAAACGCAATCTCAGAGGAGAGCAGTTTCAAATCATAGCATGTCCGATTATCTGTACGCTTCTGTGCTGTTATAGCATATACCGCTTCAGATATGGACTTCATGATGTTAATATAGTAGATCGTTTATAATACATCGTTTAACTGTGCTGACGGTAAGTACACATCTGTCACTTCATGTAGCAAGACATTAGCATACAGCGCAGTTGTTGTGATAGCACTGACTGTTGAAGGCTAAAGGATATATCACTGGATACTTATGAAATTCTTACTATTTATGTGTTTACTCTTGTCGTGAACGAGACCGTAAATTAAAATAGTCTGGGTGTTCCCCTGGTAGGATACAGTGTACAGTAAATGTGGCTCTTCTGCACTATATTTATCTAACGTTAGATATACTTGCGGTATGTTTACATTAAGCTTTCATTTGCTAACAATATTAGTTTACGTGAACTAACAATGAACAATATCCTTGAAAAAAATGGTTAAATTAGTTAATACGCTAATTGAATGAACTAACGAACAAATAACGAACAGGTATATTATTACTATCATTTACAAATATTAATAAATGTTTTAAGAAATATGTAATTCACTTTTAGGTCATGCTAGCTAGTACACGTTTTAATCTCAAATGGGATCTCATTGCACAATGTTGCAATACTTGCTGTTCAAATAGTTACAACTAAGAAAATTAGTTACAAAAAGATGTTCTGTGTTTTTTGTATTGCTTTAAAGATCCCCTAATTGTGAGAATGTTGTTTTACTTTGTTGATTAAGACTTCTGTGCAGCCTGTCCTTACCTTAAATGTACATCAGTAACAAGTGAACTGCATGGTCATGAAAGACTTTTATTTTCCCATTGATCTGTTTTCGTATTGATTTGACTTTTATATACCTAGATATTAAGTAGTCAATAGGAAATGTGTTCAAGGCAAAGCAATGGCCACTCCAAAGTCAAACATTGATTTTAGATTTGACTGCATTGAATATAGCTGCTTTGCATTCTCATATGATAGCATGGTTGTTAATGCGCACCTATCTGTAGCAAAAGAATCGGGCTTTATTTTTGAACTTGAAACATTCACAGCTTCAGGTTATAATTCTATTGTGTGATGGTTGTTTTAGCTACATATTTGTAAAAGCCGTGTCTGCTTGTTGTTGTGTTTTTAATGTCAGTTAGCTTTTACTGTTCAGTGGCTGAATGAGTTTGCTGAATTGTCTCATAAGGTTCTGCCCATGTGTGGTTTGGAATGATTTCAAATAGTTGTGACATCTTTTTGGCTGGTGTACTTCACCCTCGTATGACCACGCTGTCTTCACCATTACAAAACAGTTTATATAGAGTTTGCAGCTTTCATAAAAAGCATATTTGACAAAACATTAATAAATGTTTTCTCTGCATGCGTGATAATACAAACGGTGGCTGTGAGTGATACAGTAGTTCATTTGAGCTGCTCTGTGAAATTCTCACAGCCATATTACAGTGTCCGATATAACTAATGTTGATCGCGTACTATCATTTGGCATATTTGAAGTCCTCGTATTGTTCTTAGCCCCAAGAGACAATGGAGAATATAATGACGCAGAAAGGGCATATTGTGCGTCATTGGTGTGTTCTGGGTGGGCTATTAACTCTGTTCATTTGTCTGTGATCACAGAGCCTGTAGATGCAGCGTCTCCGCAGGGAAGCTTTTGATCAGTGAAGCTATCAGTGGCAAATTACACCCCACCAAAGCAAGCATGGCCTCTGATATCAACTATCAGGATGGTAAACCAATGTCCTTTGCATTATGTGATACTGATTGTGATCTTTATTTATTTTATTTTATTTATTTTTTGTGTCTAAGCTTAAAAAAAAAAAAAAAAAATTCAGCAAGGACACATTGCATAGATCAAATGGATATTAATAACATTTATAATGTTGCAAATAAATACTATTCTTTTGAACTTTCAATTCATCAACGTGTCCATAATTTTTTAAACTGCGCAACTATTTTCAGAACTGATAATAATAAATATTTCTTGAGCTGCAAATAGTATATTAGAATGATTTCTGCAGGATCATGTGACACTGAAGCTGGGTTGTTTTTAGTATCATTGGCATTCTATTTTTTTATTTATTATTATTTAAATTAGTTTTTACTATTTATTTCAATTTAAATTTTTGTTATCTTATTCTATCATTTAAATTAAATGCGTCTCGTTAACTATACTAACCCTGCACTGAAGACTGGAGTAATGATGCTGAAAATTCTGCTTTGCCATCACAGGAATAAATTGCATTTTAAAATATATTACAATAGAAATCAGCTATTTGAAATTGTAATAATATTTCACAGTTTTTAGTGCATTTGTGATCAAATAAAAGCACCTTTGATGACCATAAGAGACTTCTTTCATGAATATTAAGAAGTCTTACACACCCCAAACGTCAAGATCATGTTAAAGCTATATTTGTGTGTTGCTTCAAGGCCCAGACCGTTCTAGAAGAGATGAGAGCCCTGCTGAAGATGAGCCCATCCATTCACCCAGTTCCCTACGACAGACAGAATATGAACGAATCGGAGGAAGAACAGGATCCTCGTAAGCACCGTCATCTTCACTTATTAAAACTTTCATGTTCTTAGACTTGTTTTAATTTTTTGTTAATTTGTTTTTTTCTTTAGGTTTTCTCAGACTATAATTCATTTACTTAAAGGAAATATTGGTACAGGACTCCTCGGCTTGCCTCTGGCTGTCAAGAATGCAGGACTCGTGGTAGGACAGAAAATTTAATTTGAAGATGAATGCTCATTATATTATATTTTGAACTGTTCTGACCTCGTGTTCTGGTTGCCTTTTATAAAATCATGTATCATTGCGTTAAAATGTGTATAGTTGCACGTCCGCTTCTCTCTGAGCTTTATCTTGTTGTTCAGTCATCGTGGCAGCTGTATGTACTTATCTGAACATGATCTACTTATGTCAACATCATGTCAGCCTTTCATTTTCATTTCTCTCACGTTTCTCGTAAGTCTCATGATTTTTAAGAACTTCCACACCTAGCACACCTTTTGGTTTTTGAAGAGACAATGCAGTGGTTGTTCATGTGTGGTGCAGCTGTCAGGTGATGAAACGCTCACAGGAGCAGCACATGCAGTACATGCGTTCATGAATAAAAACAGACAACCTAGTCAGTGTGCAGAATTAACACTTGCCAAGTGCAAGTCCAAAATTAAGTAAATAAAAATGTCGACTTATTTAAAGAGTTTAAAGAAACAAAAAAGAATCATTAATTAATAACATTTATTTTACATTTTAAATAATTTCATATTCTGTTCCCAAGATTTTTTTTCCTGCCATTCAAATGTTCAGGGTTATGTTTTTATAAATTACTCCTTCATGCTCTCTAAGGCTGCATTTATTTGATCAAAAATACAATAAAAAATTATTACTATTTAAAATGACTTTTTGTATTTTATTTGAATATATCTTAAAATATAATTTATTTCTGAGATCAAAGCTGTATTTTCAGCATCATTACTCCAGTCTTCAGTGTCACATGATCCTTCAGAAATCATTCTAATATGCTGATTTGCTGCTCAAGAAAAATATGCTGCTTCATATTTTTTGTAGAAACCATGCTACTTTTTTCTGGGGTTCTTTGAATAGAAAGCTCAAAAGAAAATGAAATAGAAATATTTTGTGACATTATAAATGTTTTTATTGTAACTTCAGATTAAATCAGTGTGTCCTTCTTGCTGGATAATCTATTAATTTCTTAAAAAATATCTTACTGACCCCAAACTTTTGAACAGAAGTCCATTTAGATTTTTTTTTTTCTTTCCATTTTAATGCACCAAATCAAATCATGGCTTTGATCGAATGGAAGAGTAATAGCATACCCTTTCTCAAAAATCTGCTTTATTTGGGGCCTCATTATATGGATTTGTGTCCATAGCACAAACTAAGTTCGGAACTAAATGTATGGTTATGTTTAAAGTAGGGCTGTGCAATTAATCGCATGCAATTGTCCGTTCTATGCAATATCGCGTTCAAAATCGCATTCAATTTTGAACGCGATATTGCATAGCTTGTCAGTGAACTAAGGCTCTGTGTATTAAATGCAGCTCCATCTGAGAGCAGATGATGGCGATTTAATGCTAATTACGGAACCGGCTTCACTGATGAGATGTGTGTGACCATCACATGCGATTAATTGCACAACCCTAGTTTCAAGCCTTAACAATCACTAGCATCTGAAGTTTTTTTTTGTGGTCCTCTTTGCAAGCAACAAATTGCTGAGCGACGTCTTTCTTGGACTTCTCTTTGCGTGTATGACACAGCTGCACCATTAATGCGTGCTTGTGTCATGGCACTGCTGAGCCATGTTTTCAGCCTCTGAAGACCACTAAAACCTCTCAGCATCGGCTGAGGACACAGGAACTACAAGACACAATCTGACAAGTGTTTCCAGCGGATCAAAGATGCCAGTCGTGTGGACACGTCCCTGAAGGATGCTTTCTGCCTCACTGCCAGACTTGAATATCACGCTTTGACCTTTTTGTCAGTTGCTTTGTGCAGTTTACAGATGTAGCTGCACCCCATTGTTGCTATTCCTTATCACATAAAACCCTTCCTCACAAATTGGAAATGCAATAACCTGTCAGTAATGACATTCATAATGTTATAATGTTTATCAAATCATCCTAAAAACCAGTTTCCACAAAAATATTAAGCTGCACAGCTGTTTTCAACTATGGTAATAATCAGAAGTGTTTCTTGAGCAGCAAATCAGTATATTAGCATGATTTCTGAAGGATCGCGGGACTCTGAAGACTGGAGTATAGATGCTGAAAATTCAGCTTTGATCACAGGAATAAATTAGATTTTAAATCAGCAGAAGAGCCATGACCAACTGTGTTAACAAGTGACTGTTCCTGGTGGGCTGTATTTGAAATTCATGTCGTTTAAAATGCTTTACCCAAATTTTCTAGTTGATTTAAACATGCTTTATCAATAGTTTGTAACTCTCTGTCTCTTCTCATTTTGCAGGTGGGGCCTTTAAGTCTTCTGGCTATGGGAATCGTGGCTGTTCATTGCATGAACCTCCTTGTGAAATGTGCACATCATCTAAGTGCAAAGTGAGAATAAACAGCTTGATTATTTTTAGAAATGCTGCCCGTCATGTTCTTGACAAGTTTTTTTGACACCTAAGATTTGTTTTGTTTTCTGCCGTGGCAAATTTTTGTGCGCTTTTATTTTGTCATTTTGTGAGAGATTATCCATCTACCCATGGTCTAATAATTACATGTATGTGTTTTTTCAGGAACATTTTTAGTAGGAAATTACTAGTAGGCAAAATACTTGTTTCTGTCGTGCAGTTGACTGTTGAATTGCACACATTTCAATCTGTTTTTCTAAATGAAATGTTGTCTATGTTTAGGATGGGCAAGCCCTTTCTTTCCTACGGAGATGCAGTGGCGTATGGCATGGAGAACGTGTCGTGGCTGAGCAGACACTCTTTGTGGGGAAGGTACAGTAACTGAAACTCTGTGTTTCACTGCTTACAGGGCAGTTTTTAAAATCAGCACTATGTTAAAGTTAACTTGTGTTTGTGCTGTTCTCACCATAATCTTTAACAATTTGTCACATGACTCTCTCAGCACCTGATGTCTGTGCAACCTTACTGTTTCTCATCTTGCACATGATAGCACACATACATAGATTATTGTAAGAGCGTTTGCTCGTCTGTGGTAGGAAATGTTATCTGTCATATGTTAAAAATTCATTTTATAATATTATATATTAAAGGAAACCACACATCTTAAGATGTTTGTATGCAATAATTAAGACACCATGCTTTCCAGATGAGGTTTTTCTTGTCTAGTAGATACTACACTGCTAATCAAAAGTTTGGGGGTGGTGAGATTTTTGAAAGAAGTGTGTTATGATCACCAAGGCTGCGTTTATTTGATTAAAAATACAATAAAATATTGTGAAAATTTAATTTAAAATGTAATTTATCCTGTTTCAAAACTAAATTGTTAGTCTCTATAGTCACATGATCCTTCACAAATCATTCTTGTATGCTGATTTGCTGCTCAAGAAACATTATTATTAATGTTGAAAACCGCTTCCTGCTGCATATTTTTGATGAAACTGTTATTCTTTGAGTAGAAAGTTCAAAAGAATATCATTTATTTGAAATATGAATGTATTTAATGTAACTTTTGATCAATTTGATTCATCCTTGATGAATAAAAGTATTTCTTTAAAAGGAAAATCTTACTTGCATGTAGATTTGTTTCGGTGTTTGTTTTTGGTTTTCAGGCGTGTGGTGAATCTGTTCCTCAACATAACCCAGCTGGGTTTCTGCTGCGTTTACTTTGTGTTCCTCAGCGACAATGTCAAACAGGTGAGAGAGCTTTAAATAATGAAGAAGAGACTTTTTTTCAGATTTGAATAAAGGTTTTGTCCACATTAAAATAATAATCTTCAGAATCGCACCGTATAATGTCCTTTATTGTGATATTATTAAAAAAAAAAAAAACAAGAAATCAGAGAAAACAGTAGTGTTCATGTAGGCCAACTGGCAGAACATGTGAATTCACGGTGAAATTATAAACTTTAAAAACGTAATATATTGTTCTTTTTGGATCCAAAAGCTTTACCCAAAATTTCTTTGTTCACCACAAGAGGGCAGCATTGCTTTTCAGTTCACTTGGTTAAAAAGAGGTGCTTGCTTTCTATAATCTGAATTTACAAATGTAAAATTCTTCTTTTATATTGTTAAAGGATCATTGTTACTGCCATAAAAGAATCTTTCCATTGACTTGCACATTGTAGGTGGTTGAGACTGCAAACGGGACAACCGTGAACTGTCACAACAACGAAACGGCAGTGATTGTCCCCAGCTACGACTCTCGCCTCTACATGCTCTTCTTCCTGCCCTTTATCATCGTGTTGGTGTTTATCCGCAACCTCAAGTACTTGGCCCCTCTGTCGTTTGTGGCAAACATTTCCATGTGTGTCAGCCTGGTCCTCATATACTACTACTGTCTGACGGTAAGACACGTTAAACACACAACACACACTTAATATGGTAAAATATATCAGTGTCATATATGATACATACTTAGTCCACAATACAACATCCTGGTTGAACCAAAAAGTATTTGAACACTTAAGCCACATTATGTATGAATGTGTTAAAAGATATTACAATAACACAAATATTAAACCAAGTGTTGTCTATTTTAAACACATATAGCCCAGATACAATTTTCAAGCAGAATGTTTGAAAAAGTTTGTTAGGTTTGAAACAATAGATACTTTGCTCCAAGCAATCCTTAGGACCAAGGCCTCTCCTCGGGCTGCTGATTGAGTCTCAGATGTTATGGATGAAGAGTTAAGTGTCAATGACAGGTTTCAGGGTTGTTTTTTAGAACGCATTTCGTATTGAACAGCTTAAAATGCCTTGAATCAGACCCTGCGTCTGTAATCAGCATTGCAGCTACTGAGAAACAAGCAAGAAGGTAACACATTTTTTCAGGAAGGAACGAAAATTTGTCATGGTGGAAACCGCTGGCTAGAGATTGCAAATTGGTTTGTTGTTTGTAAAATATTTTTTGTAAAGAGCTTTGCTTGCATCTTGAACATCATATAATCACTGTAAATTTATACTGCGACTTAGACACGATTAATTTGTATAACATTTGTGCTCCAAAAATTGTTTACTTAAAATCTGATTTATACAGTGTGTCACACAAGTCTGAGAATTATTTTATTAGGGAATATAACCATTTCGTTTACGGTGTATAATTAATAAGAAGTATTTAAGATAACAACTGTCTAATTATAGTGTAAAAAAGTTTGGGGTCAGTAAGTGTTTTTTTTTGTTTTTGTTTTTTTTTTGTAAGAAAGAAATGAAACCTTTTATATATCAAGGATGCGTTAAATGTATTAAAAAGTGACAGTAAAGGCTTTGATAATTTTACAAATATTTTTATTTCAAATAAATGCTGTTCTATTCTATTCTCCATTCATCAGTAAATCCTGAAAAAAGTGTGCAAAAGTTTGCACAAAAATATGAAGCAGCACAATTGCTTTCAACACTGATAATAATCAGAAATGTTTCTTGAGCAGCAAATCAGCATATTAGAATGATTTCTGAAGGATCATGTGACACTGAAGACTGAAAATTCATCTTTGCATCACAGAAATAAATTGTATTTTAAAACATTCAAATAGAAAACAACTCTTTTAAACAATAGTAATATTTTAGGGGTTTTTTTTTGATAATTTAAATGCAACAGAAAAAAGAGAAAATGTTAAATATTCATTGTCTCTGACTTTTTGGAACTCCACAATACATTCATGTAAACTTTTTTTGGTGTTTTTTTTTTTCTTTTTCCTTTTTGAAATGTTCACTGTGTCACAGACTGTCAGACTTTCTTTTCTATTCTTGCTTTGCCTTGACAGAATATCCCATACCCTATCAACCTCCCGCTGGCAGGAAGAGGAGTTGACTATCCTCTCTTCTTTGGAACAGCAATTTTCGCCTTTGAGGGAATTGGAGTTGTAAGTTTTTCTTTTGCTCTGATATTATGTTTGTCACTACAGAAATATTATTCAAGTGAAAAAAGTTCAATTCTAAAAAGTGCCATACTCAATCTTCATCAGGTGCTACCACTTGAGAATAAGATGCAGAATCCCAGAAACTTCACCACGGTCCTGTATATCGGCATGGGCATCGTCACCACCCTCTACATCACCCTGGGCACCATCGGCTACATTGGCTTCGGAGAGCATATTCGAGGCAGCATCACATTGAACTTACCGTTGTGCTGGTGAGTGCCAGGGGATCTTTAAAGGTGACATATTATGCCCCTTTATACAAGATGTAAAATAAATCTCTGATATCCAGTGTGTGTATGTGAAGTTTTAGCTTAAAATACCCCACAGGTTATTTATTTTTTATAGCTTGTTAAAGTTGCCTCTTTTAGGATGAGCCAAAACGCGCTGTTTTTGTGTTTGTCCCCTTAAATGCAAATGAGCTGGTGCTCCCAGCCCCCTTTCAGAAGAGGGCGGAGCATCAAGAGCTCATACTCCGGCAATAATGGTAAAAACAAACAATCTCACACACTGGCTACGTTTACATGCACACTTTTTGGTTCAATCGGACTGAATTCATTCCGATTGATGAATCTGAATGTAATGTTTACATGAACGCTAAATAAAGTGATCGGGTTGATGTGTGCGTTTATATGTCAAGCTTCAAATCGGATTTTGTTTTTTGTTTTTTTTTGACATGCGCACACTACACACATATGTGAGTTTCTCACTGTTTGCACATAATAACCACTCTCCTACACTGTTTCTTTATATAAACCACAGTGCCGTGCTGCTCATATTTATCACGCAGAAAAATGCCCCTCCCTGAGCACAAAATGGGTTACCTGTGGTTGAGAATCCGAAACAAGGACTGGTGGGAGGTTGTCCTGCTCCACTTCACAGATGCCGAGTGAAAGGAGAGTTTTATAATGACAAGGCACGCATTTATACAACACTTTATTCAAAAGGAAGAACCGCTCGTTCCGCGCGTCTTACGTCATTATGCTATTTCTGCGTTATTGCACATGCGCAGTCCTTTCAGTTTCGGTTTTCAATCCGATCGAGTGTTTACATGCACGCTCAATCGGATTAGAAAAGGAATAAACCACCCCCTTCAATCCGATCGAAATTTCATTCCGATCGAGCTCAATCGGATCGATTAAGGTGTTTACATATGAAGCCTTTTCAGTCCGATTGAGCCGTCAATCCGATTACAAACGGATTATTTGGTTGCATGTAAACGTAGCCACTGAAAATGCCAGAAACTCTCAAGCAGTCGACTTCACGTTGCTTTCATATGCAGTTTTTAACTACTGCATTCCTATTTGCGATCATTCTGGAAGCAAGTGAAGGCAGCATCAGTGAAAACAGGCAGAGACAATGGTAGCTTTAGCAACATTAGCATTACGGAGTGCCAAGAAGCTCTCTCAGAAAGGTTTTGGAAAAGAAAATGTCACGCGCTTGCTTTGTCTGCAGCTGGCGTTCGTGCACAAAGCATTGGTATTGATCCTTCTTTCAGAATCAACTTTTGGGAAAATTCAGAGTTGAAATGACCCTCGTTTGTGAGGCAGTCTGGCGTAAAATGATTGTCACAATCATACATACATTTCGGGACATTTCTTTCGAAAATAATACTTAACCACAGTGTCCTCAGCAGCTTAGATGGAGGGAGGTTGTGTTTATGCTAATAGGGCAGAGAGAGTAACAAATGGGCGGGGATTTCTCCGTATGGTGACGTGTACATGGGGAGAAACTAGAATTGTTCTGACTGTTTATGATGTATTGGGATAATAAAAAAAAATAAAGAGTGGGTGGATTTTTACCATTATAGGTTGGTTGTTTCACACACTGCGTTCAAACACCTTATAAAAGTGATTTTTGCATAATAGGTCCCCTTTAATTGTTTTCTAGTCCCACTTTATATATTTATTACGATGATTTATTATTAAAAAGCACCCTGAAACTGAAATCATACAAGACTTTACAAAAACATAATACACAAAAGAATTTTTCCTCAGTTTATCATTTCCCAGATCTATTAAAAGTCAAAACAACTATATATATATATATACACACACACACACAAAAAAAAATCTATTTTAAATAAATGTGACACTGAAGACTGGAGTAATGATGCTGAAAATTCAGCTTTGCATAAATTACATTTTGAAATACATAAAAATGAAAAATATTTTCAGTTGTAATAATATTTCACAATATTAATGTTTTACTGCATTTTGCTAAATTAATAATAACAACCGTTTTTTTATTGATTAGGATTAATAATGATAATAAAAATAATAATTATAATTATTTTATTTTTAAATATTCATATGTATTTTTTTGTACCAAACCTGTTCACACCAAGTCTAGCATTTCAAAAAATAAATAAATAATAAATATTTTGTTAGTTTCTACCAAAAACTCAGACTTGCTGCAATTTGGTGTACTAGAGCTGGGAAATTGAAGGCAGCTGATTTCAGATGGTTTGAGGCTTATTCACATCAGGTGAATACAAAGCAAACATTTTCAACAGGTCACTGAGCCCAGGTGACAAAAAAGCTGACTGAAACCGGGAACAGACCCAAATACACCCTTTGACATCTCTGTTCCCTGATGACAAACTCAGGTGCAGAGGAGAAGCTGTGGACTCCATGCAAAATCGCAGAAGTGTCAATCTTGTGTTTCTATTAGCAGCAGTTTAGTGATTGTGTCACTCCAGAGACCGTGCTCTTTCATGATTATTGAAGATATCAGAGATACTTTTACGATGCTTTCATTTGTCATTACACTTCTCATATTTTACATTTACTCCTGATTATGAAGACTAGGGTGGATTATTATATGATCAATTCGACATCAGTGGCTGTAGAAAAAAAAAAAAACGTGTCTAATGTCTGTCTGCTCTGTAGGTTATATCAGACCGTGAAGCTGCTTTACTCTTTTGGGATCTACATAACTTATGCGCTGCAGTTCTACGTGTCAGCAGAGATCCTGATCCCGCCGGCGGTGGCGCGCTGCGGTCCTAGATGGGCGTTGATGGTGGACCTCAGCATCCGCGTGGCTCTCGTGTGCCTCACATGTAAGTCATGCTGCAACACAACACCTTAAAGAGTTAGTTCACCTAAAAATGAAAATTAGCCCATGTTTTACTCACCCTCAAAGTGTCCTAGGTGTATATGACTTTCTTCATTCAGATGAACCAATCAGAGTTATATTAAAAATTATCCTTGCTCTTCCAAGCATTAGAATGGGAGTAGTAACAGTCCAAAAGTAGTCAAATAAAGCGCATCCATCCATAATAAAAAGTGCCTCACACTAGGGGTGCAATGGATCGTAGATGATCCGCGATCCGTACAGACCAGACCCTACGGTTCGGCACGCATGTGATTTGCAGGTTAACTTTTAAGTTTAACCATCACAGAGTGAAAGTTTATCATTTCCACGCGTTTTGTCTTGCCAATTTACCCATTCAAACAATTTTAAACCATTAAGCAAAAGAGAACACGCACTGTTTTTTTCCCCACACAGATTGATTCCTCTTTCACTTCTCTTTGAACAGAAACATACACAAAGTTATGTTTAAATACCCGTTTTGGCTAGTATTCTGGTATACACAGTTGATTTATGTCTTAAGTGAACTGAAACCGCTGAGAAAGAAACTGGATGCGTGTCAGTATTAGGTAGACTAAGGGCATTTGGTCTTAAAGAGACAGCAGCCTATAAATGCCTGCAGTGAAGAGCAATATTGTGTTTTTTTTTTACAATTAATTATTACATTTCTGCACCTGAATACTAGTGTTACTGTCTTTATTAGTAACTTTGTTGTATTCATCCATGCTTGTAATTGTTCTTGTTTTGTTACTGACTTTATTAGTTCAGCTAGTAGTTTTTGCTGTGGTAAAGTAAGCTTTCAGTAATAAATGAAAAGCAAACTTTTTTGTTGTTTGTTTGTTTGTTTGTTTTTTGCTGATCCGAAGAAATGATCCAATCTGTCACTCAAAATCTGTAATATGATCTGAACCGTGAGTTTTGTGATCTGTTGCACCACTACACGGCTCCAGGGGGTGAATAAAAGCCTGCTGTAGTGAATCAATGCGTTTTTGTAAGAAAAATATCCATATTTAAAACGTTATAAATGTGCAGTGCACACGTCTATGATTAGCGACTAACACAGAGAGACAGCAAAACAAAATGCTGGTCACGAATTAGAAGCACAAAATGAGGATTTGTAAAGAAAAATGTCAGGATTTGGATATAAGCCAAGAGGAGGCTGGTTTTCCTTTGGTAAAGTAAGGAAACTTTGCTTCCTTTGCTCCAGTAAACAAACTCGCGAGACTAGTATCTCTCACAGGCCCGTGCACGACGCATACGCCTTGCTTCATCCGCCGGAATGCTCCCGCGAATGACAGTTAGTGGAAGTGAGAGAAAAGTGTTTATAACATTTTAAATATATATATTTTTCTTAAAAAAAAGTATCGATTCGCTACAAGAGGCCTTTATTCACCCACCGGAGCTGTGTGAGGCACATGTGTGCGCTTTATTTGACTACTTTTGGACTGTTGAACAAAAACACCCCCCTACTCCCATTCTAACGCTTGGAAGAGCAAGGATCATTTTTAATATAACTCTGACTGGATTCGTCTGAAAGAAGAAAGTCATATACACCCAGGATGGCTTGAGGGTGAGTAAAACATGGGCTAATTTTCATTTTTGTGTGAACTAACCCTTTAACCCTCAAAAACCGAGACAGCCGCCAGCGGCTAAAAATAACTAATAACTTTTGAACCGCTAATCCTGTCTGAATGCTTTAAAAAGTGTCGTAAAGCAGAGATTCTCTGCTTTTCTGAGATATCGCATCACAGTTGTCTCAGTTGGATATTCAGAGGCTCCGTAGCGTACGTGATTACGTCATCACATTTTGACAACATTGATTGGTCAGAAGAAACCAATTTCATCCCTCTGAGCCAAACAGGAACGATTGTTGACGCTAAGTCCCACCCCCATGCCCAGATTAGTTCAAACTGTTTACATATTCATATTTCACATAAGACATAATTTGTTTTTTTGAACCATTGTTTAGTGTGTTTCTATGGGAATTTGAGCAAACGCAAAGTGAAAGTAAAGTGTATCGTGCGTGCATGAAAACAAAAACAAAATGTTTGTTGTTCATACTCAGGTTGAAAAAAAAGTTAATCTTTTAATTCTAATCAAACACACCTGAACCAGCTAATCAAGGTCTTGCTTGGTATACTTGAAACTTCAAGGCAAGTGTGTTGAGGCAAGTTGGATCTAAACTCCAGGACCGAGAGCGGTGACCCCTGCTTTAAAAAAACTCCAGCAGTCATTCAGTTAAAACCATCAGCCGTTGAGCTGCTTGCGTCAGAATCAGGAGCGTTTTCAACGGCTCATTTGCTTGTGCGCGCGTTCATGCTCAAGGTTGTTCAGCCACTTCACAGAGCATTTGTCATTGTTAGAAGTCTATTTTTACCTTTTGTCACTTTTTCTAAAACAAGCCGGACCTTGAACACAACAGCAAATGTTTTCCGCGTGTGACTCAGCCGTGCGATTGATATCCGGATGGGGTGTTGAAAATAAGGTTTGTGTTTTGATTGTATGAAGTAGGTGGGTTGTATAGGGTGGTTGGGTAGTAAACATGAACGTGTGCATGAAGGAAATCATGACTTCTATTTTAAAACTGTTGTGAATGGATCACGTGCTCAACCAGATCACGCTAATTACAGGACAACAGCCACATCCTAGGCCTTGAAATATCTTTTTCAAACCTGAGGTTGTTCATTCCTGTTTGACACGCGAGGTGTGATCTCACACGAGCAGCAGCTGATAGTGTTTTCTTCACTAGGAGGCAGTCTTGAACACTCCTTCATCTTGTTAACACAGCTTTCACTTATATGTGCAGCCTATTAATCTTAATATACTTTACATAGTCTCAGGTATCACATGGGAATCAAACATATGGATTACATATTAATGCACCTCACTGCTAGGTTTCATTTTTATAATTTATCATTTACCCAACATTTCTTACACCATTTTTTTTTTTTTTTTTGAGCGACGCCTTTGTCAAGAACATTCAATAACATATTTTTTAAAAATACAAAAACATGCACAAATCATTTAGATGGTAGATTATTTTTATGCGAGTCTTATGCTAACCAAGGCTGCATTTATTTGATTAAAAATATAGTAAAAACAACTATTATTCCTGTCATAGCTTAGCTGAATTATATGGCATATAAAACAGAATTGTGAGTAGAAGTTTATGTCTCACTATTCTCACAATTAAAAAAAATAAAAAATCTTTAAGAATTTTGAGATGTAAACTCTATCCTTACATATTAATATCTCACAATTCTGACTTTACTTTGTTGCACTTCCGGGGAGAAAAATTTGCTACAAAAAATTTGGAAATTATAAGATATAAATAAATAAAGATGGTTTACATCTTGTAATTGTGAAATGAAAAGTTATAGATATAAAGACTTATAACTGCGAGGGGGGGGGGGAATTCTGAGGAAAAAAATTCTTACCTTTTTTATTTATTTTATTTGTTCTGTGGCGAAAACTAGCTTCCGTATAATTTCTCTGGTCTTTAGTATCAAGTTTTGAACACTAGTGTAGTTTTTTTAATAAATATTTAATTTGTTGTTTTGTTTGCTTTTAAGCGTAAAATATGGCCCAGACATTTTCTTGACATTGTCAAGATAATAGATATATAAACGCAAATCTCCTAAACACTGTCTAATATGCATGGAAAAAATATTTGTTAATTGATTAAAATGGACTGTATGAAGAATCGGAGAAATCAGTATGCTCCTAGTCTTTCTGTGTGTTTGCTTGTGTCGACCTAGTTGCTTTGAACTGGTTTAAAGCAGAAACATTAAAGCAGTATTCGCAGGGACCATTTCACCGGCCATGTTAATGGCTTTCAAGCGTGGAGGGAAAATTGTCAGCATTGTTGGGTTGGCATGGAGTCGGATGTGCAGCTGCGAGATTATATTTGGTTATTAGTTAAATTGAGCGTTGTAAACATTGTTTTTTTTGCGAACTCCCGTGTGATAATGTCACAAGCGACCGGGGCCGGAAGAGATGGGCCTTTTGTGTTTAAATCGCCCAAGGCATTGTGCTTAATGTTTTTATTTTCCTTTTTGAGAATGGCAGGGAATGAAAATGTCATGTGACACATTAGCTGCGATGTGAAATGTAATGCATGTTTATCTCCTCACCTGAATGTTTTTTCATACATGACCCAGTGTGAGCACGTGTGATAGTATTGGATATTATTTAGCAGAATGAAGAAAACTGACTTCAGTTGACTCACCCTTAAGTTCTTCCAAACCTGAACAGAAGAAATACAGGTTTGGAACAACTGATGACAGAATTTTTAGGTGATCCCTTTATGACTTTTCTCTTTCATAGAAACACATCGCTCTATGCGCTGCACTTTTAATAAAAGAGCTAACAAATAGAAAGGAAGATGCTAACAATTCACAGTGAGTCAAGGTGTTCACGTTTATCTCAAATGAAATGACAAGAATAAAAACCTTTGTTGTTATTCATTGCTTTAAGCACATAACTGACAGTGCATAACAATCCAAGGCAATAAGACGTTCCCTTGAAAAGGTAAAATTGTAAAAATAAATAAATAAAAGTGTAGTTCAATCTTTTTTAAACCCATTTCACTGGAAGACAAGTCATGAAGCAGAAATGTTCAGTAGCCGTTGTTATAGGTTATTACGTTATTAAAAAAAACAGAAAACACTAATTTTCTTCCAGTCTCAAGTAATATCTCGCTTTGTTTTGTTTCAAATATGCATTAATTTGACTGAATAAACTAGCAGCCAAAAATTGTTTCTCTGTAAAAATCAGGGATGTGATTTAGCAGATCAATTACAGGGTGTAAGGCCTGTGATTGTGGGTCAGCTTTCTGAATATTAATCACACGGGATGCGAGTCTCTGAGGTGAAGATGCTGTCAAAGCGCCTTCACAGTTCATCACGCTTTACGCCGGGCAGTTACAAATGGGCATGTCCAGGAGTACCAAATCAAAGCTTGTGCCGACCGCAATCTGTCGTCATTTCCTCAGAATGATACTTTGACAGAGTGCTGGACGCTCCACTGACCATTTAGTTTAGACGGTCTTCGGCTACCAGACATTTTTAGCCATTCATCTTGCCCTCCATTCGAATGTCACTGACTTCGGGTCAAAGTCCTTCAGTCCTTCCTGTCACAGTTGTCATAATGTGTACTTCTGTCATTTTTTTTTTTTTTTTTTTTTTCACTGCAAAAAATTTTTTCCTTAAAACAAGTTACTTGAATCAAAACTGCATACATTTGGTATTTTTATAGCATAATTGCCCATGTGATTTTGTTAAACTTAGAAAAAAATAATTTATCCATTCTTTATACCAAAAGTTTGGTGCCAGTAAGATTTTTTTTTTTTTTTTTTTTTTCCTAGGAATCCCAAAAAAAATGTTTGCAACATTGATATTAATAAGAAATGTTTCACCAAATTAGCATATTAGAATGATTTCTGAAGATCATGTGACAGCTGAAGACTGGAGTAATGATGATGAAAACCCAGCTTTGATCACAGAAATAAATTACATTTTAAAATGTATTAAAATAGAAAATAGTCATTTTAAATTGTATATAATATTTCTCAATATTACTGTTTTTAATGTATTTTTTGATTCAGTAAATGCAGCCTTGGCTTGTTTGCCAACTCCAAACTTTTAAATGCTAGTGTACATTTAAAAAAAAAAAAAAAAAAGTTCATTTATTTATTTATTTATTTTTTTTTTTACTTTACTTTAAAACACAGGACATTTTAGAACTATTAATTTGAAACTTTTCCGTATGAAACATAAGTACAACGAGGATTTTTAAAGAACTTGACTTTATAAATTTAAATTAGATTTTAAAAAGGATTAGATTTTTTGCCTTTTTTTTTCATGCTGTTTTTTTTTAAATGAGCCATTTAGTGAGGTAATAAACAATAATAAAATTCAGGATATATATATATATGCACTGACGCAAGTATTAATATGCAGATTTTGCTGTGTTTTAAGGATGTTCAGATAATTGTACTGGAAAACAGGATAAAATTAAAAGTCCTGGTTACAGTTTATTAAGGTGTCTTTGTTACAATTTTAATTATACATTTAAGTACTGAGTAATATTCATTAACTAAATGTGCTTACTGTATAGTTAGGGTTAGGATTAGGGTTTGGCTTATGCATTATGTATTGTTATTATAATAGTAAGTTCATGCAACGTGTAACAAAGAAGAACACCTTAAAATAAAGTGTTACCTTTTTTTTTTTTTTTTTTTTTGGTGATATGTGCCATATCTCATTGCAACAGCCTCGATACTTGTGTTTTCCAACTTTGATTTGCAGCATCTCTGAAAGTTTTCAGTCCATTGGGATGGTCTCAGTGTAAGCATAGAATAAAGTACAGCGTTCTTCTGTCTGCTCAGCAATTTGCATCAATATTCACTCTGTAGCATTAGTGTCTTAACGCGTTTCCTTCCTTTTTAAATTCTGAATCCAAAATCAAACACTGGAGAAAATCCGCGTTGGTTTATTGAGGGCAGACAGGATGTGGTTGGCAGTGCCTTTGTCTTGGAGATGAAGAGAGACCAAGAGTGTGCAGCATATGACATCTGATTCCAAGATCTCCAGAGAGAAGCTAGAGGGCTTCATCTAGTGTGCAGAGCTGAGGCTCTTCTTCCTTCTTGTATGATCACAAGTGTATGCAAAATCCATCAAATGCCAGCAGTGGCTGGGCTGTGCCGATAGTGCAGATGCAATAAGCATGTGTCGCAGAGAATAACGTCAGAAGACAAGAACACTGTGTTTGGCAAGAGGACTGATCCTTTATGCTTAAAGGCTTCACTGCAGACTGACATATAGTTGGCATATAGAATTAGTTTATAGAGAGCTGTTTGCGCAAAGGATTGACATCAAATCACTTCAAAAGTAGCGATTGGTTAATGACCATGCACATATATACAGTACATGCCAGAAACGTGTCAACATCAAAATCCAAATGCGTATGTGAGAAAGTTGTCACAAGGGCTATATTTAAAGCTTTTTCGCATGTTTTAAAGGAATAGTTCACCCACAAATGAAAATTTGCTAAAAATTTACTCGCCCTTAGACCATCCAAGATGTAGATGAGGTTTTCTTCATCGGAAGAGATTTGGAGAAATGTAGCATTCCATCACTTGCTCACCAATGGATGCTCTGCAGTGAATGGGTGCCGTCAGAATGAGAGTCCAAACAGCTGATAAAAACAGTCCATCAATTAACATCTTGTCACACAAATGTCTATGTTTCACTGAAAAATGAAGTCGTACAGGTTTGGGAAGACATGAGAATGAGTAAATTATCACAGAAATTTCATTTTTGGGTGGACTATTCTTTTAACAATGCAAAAGAATTTAATGTTAAAATGAGAGATACAGACTTAATGTTTAAATGAGAAATTCTTCAGCTTTGTAGGAAACTGTCCTAGTTTGTTGAGTTGGAAATAGGACGTATTGCTCATTGCTTCTAATCAAACAGTTAAAGATTTAAATGCCTTAAAGGGATCTGTAGAGTGTAAAATCCCAATTCACTCCAAAAATCATCTGACACACACTGATAAAGTTTATTTTGCATGCTGTATCAGTTCTTATTAATTCATGAGCCGTTGCACAGTTTGTCTGCGTTGCGATTTTCTTTTTAAACAAGTTTAATTGCTTCAGTATTTCTGATAATCTCTTAAGACTCATTTTAGACTGTCAGGAAACTGATCTGATGTTTTATTTTCCTCTCTGTGCTTAGTTTTAGCAGTTCAGCGTTCAGGTTTTGGTGTACAGAAAAATGAAACCGGATTAAAGACTTACTTGCCATTTTTCAGGCTCTCATGTTGTGGTTTGATTTTAAACCAGACTTCAAAGGAAAGCATGCCAGCTTACAAATACATAACTGCTTTGCAAATGCTGCTTTCCTCTTTTCTCCTAATTCCTCTTTTCTCCTAATTCCTCTCTTAAGCTCTATCATTCTTTACAGTTTGATTTAATTGACATGCAAAATTCAAAGGAAAAGTGTGCTTTCCCATTTCAGTGAGAGCAAGTGACATCAAGACCGATACTCTGAGACAATAGCTAAGGGAAGTTATCTCCTCCACTTTCACCTGAATCAGAGCAGTTGTGAAGCGTGGATTTTAAGGGCAGCCAGCAGCAGTTATATTGTCCATTCATCCCTCTTAAAGCTGAATAGTTTGGTTCTGGTTGTGACGTATTCCAGCTGGGTCTGATGTACTCTTTTCAAAGGCTAATTGACATGTCATCATGATCGATTTTCTTTTAAGAGCTAATTGACCTCTTAGGGCTTGTGTAGTTGTATTGAAACACATATTTGAGCGACAAATGTCTTGCTTTGTATATTTGCTTCTTTTGGAGTTGAATTGTTATTAGATTTTATGGCAAATGCATGGTGTTTGACATGGAAATGTCTAGGCTATATTATGCTGAAGCACTCTTTCCGTAAAAGGGAAAATTTTGAACCAAAGTTGAGAAATAATTTTAATAGGTTTAAAATAATTTTATCATAATATTTCAGTTGAATTTTGAATTATTTAATGAGTTATGAATTATTTCAATTATTTGTGAGTATTGGTAATTTTGCAGCTTGCATTCAATTGCATTTTATTTGAAGTCAAATGGATTCTGATTGGTTATCAATTTTTGTTTAAATTTATTTATTTGCTTAACAGCTGGGGGAAAAAGTTGCTCTGAATGTGATTCCAACAATATTGTTCCTGTGTGACGTTGTCATAGTTTCCCTATTCTCATTTAGAACAATTAAAACTTTTATAGTTGATCTTTACAGCTCTTTAGTCTTATCCCTGTAACTAACAGAAGTCATTTTTAGCAATTGATTGAACAAATTCTGTGATTGTTTTCAGTTGGTTTCTTTCTCTCAAACATTTCATCCCATTTAATAAAACAACATATATCAGTAAAATGATAAAATTTCAGAAGCTGGTTAAAAATTAAGATTTTTTTATGTTTTTGGAAGAAGTGTTTAATTCTTAGCAAGGCTGCATTTATTTGACAAAATAGAGTAAAAATAGAAATATTGTGAAATACAAATAGTTGTTTTATAGTATAAGTAGTTTTACATTTTCATATTTAAGTTTCTTCAGTGTCACATGATCCTTCGGCAATCATTCTAATATGCTGATTTACTGCTCAAGGGACATTTCTTATCATTTTCAGTGAAAAATGTTTTTGTAGAAACCGTAACCCGTTTTGTAAGGATTCATTGTTAAATAGAAAGTTCAGAAGTACAGCATTTATTTGAAATAGAAATCGTTTGTAAAATTATGTCTTTACACTTTTTGAAAACATATTAATGAATGATTTTTATGCAAACACTTCTTTTAAACCACAGCACAAGTAAATTCATTTTTTAGTTACGGTTATGTACTACTTAACAGAAATGGCCCCAGGTGTGACATTGCTTGAACATTCATGTTAGACGATGTTGAATGATCCGGCTCATATGTCCTGTAATGCCCAGTGAAAAAGACCAAAGAAAACTTAAGTAACTTATACTTCCTTTTCCTCAAATGGCCTTTTTCCAAAAGATTGAAACTGTCGATCAACTTGTTCACTTCTGAAACTAATGAGAGCTTCTCAAGGTTTTTTGATGTTGAGGCTAGCCAGGGATCCTCTGAGCTGTAATTGGTGTGTCAGCAGGGACTGTGTAGTTGTATCTCTCCAGATGGATGAGCAAATACATCTGAGCATCCCTCCACACTCCTCCATCACCCCAGCTGTATACAGTACTTAGATGAACCCTAAAGGCCGTGGAAATGCACAGCAGGAGATGCACAAAAAAGCAGTGCATGTTCGTCACGTCACTGCTAAGAAGTCAATCCAGTTTAAAGCTATCAGATTGAGAAGAGACCACAGCCATGATGTGCTCCATTTGTGTTCGTCACTGTCTCAACTGAAGGATACTTGATCCGACTGCTGTTATAAAACATGCAGCAGTTAAGTGGTGCTTCTTGAAACCACGAAACCTTTTAAGAACATCAGTCACTCTACAAAAACAGACATGTGTATCGTAAAGATAAGACCTCATCCGTCCTCTCAAAGTCACTAAGAAATTAGCTCCTGCTATATTTAAGGCAACAAGAATATGTTGCATTTGGCCTGATAGGATCATAAAATCCCTAGTTTACCTTGTCCTTTGGCTCATGATCATCACTGACCTGGTTGTGTAAAGTGTTTTTCATGTTGTTTGCTTTCAGATTAATGAGGTCTTATGAAAGTTGTTGTCAGCCTTATTAATGTTTTTCCTTTATTGAGGTTGAAGAAAAGAGCGCAGTGTGTAGACGTCAGATCATGCGACCAAGCTATTATGAAGTGTGCATAACACTGTTACAAAAACTATTAAGCTCCAGGTGTGCTGTCCTGCTGCTAGCATCCTCATCCTGAAACAACCTCATAAATTAAATGAAATGCTCTACATGATCAGCAACTCATACTCAACTCTGTATGTGCGATATATACAGTAGACGTAAAGGAATACTTCACTCCACTCACTCTACTCACTCCTAGATGTAGATGATTTTGTTTCTTCATCAGAACAGATTTGGAGAAATGTAGCATTACATCACTTGCTCACCAATATATCCTCTACAGTGAATGGGTGCCGTCAGAATGAGAGTCCAAAAAGCTGATAAAAACCTCACAATAATCCACAAGTAATTGTACCAAACTGTTTTTCTAAACCATAAAATTCAGTTGTCTCCAAAACCATTTTCACTTTCACAGTATAGAAAAACATTAGTGTTTATAATAACTTCTATAATGACTGCGAAAGAATACAAGTAAATGATGACAGAATATTCAGTTTTAAGTGAACTGTCCCTTTAAGGAGCCTATGATGATAAGGATTTAGAACAAAGCCACTGAGTATGTTGCATTTAAAACTTAACTTAATATGGTCTGAAGCTCTGCATTTATCTGATTCATTTTAGCATGTGATTGTCAAAACATGCATGGCACAGATTGTTTCACTGTGTTTGGGAGGGGATGTATAGAGCAGAAAGTGGCGTGGTTTGAAAACAGCAGATATGCCGAAGGCAAAACAGAAAGTTAAATTCCAAGAACTCTCTTTCATAAAGTTTAATATCCGATGTTTAAAATAACCAAGAAATTTAAGAGGTATTGTCCTGCGGCAACCAAGTGTGCCAGTGAAATGGACCGTAAAAATAAGAGATGAATAATAAAAAATGGATCATGGACATGCATAGTTGAGCATCTATAACTGCAGACAAAACCATGTCTTAGTGTTTCCGTTTGCCTCCTAAAATGTATTTATTTATTTTTTTTGTTGTAAAGCTATTATCACATTGTCAGCATGTAATTGGTGTGTCACATGCTATAAACCTACAAAAAACAAGTTCCCTAAACGTTAAAAGGAACAAAAACAAAATCTTCTTGTGTATATGTTAGCAAGCAACTTGAGATTCCTGGTTCTTACAAGCACTTGGTATGCATGTGGCAGGCACATACAAGTTACTCTGTTAAAATTCATTCGCCGTTCATACTGTGACATACATTTCCTCCTCATACATATGCCATCCTGTACAAATCATGCAATGCTAGATGATGACTAATTCACAGCAAAACAGCTCTTCGGAGTTCGAAATCCTTTCTGTCTTTAATGCTGTTTAAAGGCATTGTGCATTCAAACAGCGTTGTTGGATTACGGTTAGAGCTTAGCGTTCTGAGTTGTTTAATTCTGTAAGTGTCACAGTATTGTGTCTTGCTTTGATTTATTGAGGCGAGGAAGCTGTCTGTCTTTCATTTAAGAATCCCCTCTGCTGGAATCGTATTTGGATGAATTAAGTGCAGAAAGTTCCTCTGTTTGCTTTGCTCCCTGATGGTTCAATACAGAATTTGCCCTGAAGAAAGCCATATAGGAATGAATTGGGTGCGTGACACGTAGAAAGGAGAAATGAGCGCATTTGTACTTCCCTATAAAGCCTCCATTCTCACAGAGGAGTGCCTGTTCGAAAAATCAACTTCACAGGAGAGCACATCAAAAACGAGAGCAGGATTACTGTGTTTCCAAGGGTGCGAGCGTGCCCGTGTGTGCTCCTAATGGAAAGTGGAATGGACAGTGCGTGAGCCCCCTCTGGTTCTGTACTTTTTCTGGGAGTGCAGCGCTACCGCTGACAGCACGCTGACACATGAGCACCAGGGCATTCTGACTGCGCCGTGTTCCTCTGCTTTACCTCAGGAGCTGCTGAAACTGACCTCCCACAGCCCCAGGGAGGCTCCAAACCTGCTTGCTTCAGCCCTGCTGAAACAAAAGGAGACACCTGAACCATGCGGCTCCAAAGGTCTCTGAAAATGCCATCCAGTAAAGAGTGAAGGTCTTCAGAACTACTATTTTTAATTTTTTTTTTTTTTTATGGACTCGCGTGATGCCTCGCTCTCCGCTCACGTGACGATCTGACCTTTACTCATTTATAGAGACACACTTATCGTTCCTTACATCTGACCTTTTACTGTATATATCTGAACTTAGCATTTTTCACCTGGTAAGTGAGGGATAATGTACAGTCAGATGGTTATTATTGTGGCTACACGATTTGGGCGGGAGGGGAATCTAATTTAAGAATAAGAATAGTGATGAATATTTTTATTATTAAATATGGTCACACTTTATTTTAAGGTCCAATTCTTGCTATTAACAAACCATTAACTACAACTTTTGCCTCAAACTCTCAATTTTGCTGCTTGTTAATAGTTAGTAAGGTAGTTAAGTTTAGGAATTGGGTAGGATTAGGGATGTAGAATATGTTCATGCAGAATATGTGCTTTATCAGTACTAATAAACAGCCAATGTGTTATTATTAGGCACGCTAAAAAGCAACTAGTTAAAGGGTTAATCCACCCCAAAATGAAAATTGTCATTAATCACTTACCCCCATGTCGTTCCAAACCCATAAAAGCTAGACGAATTATTGTTGTTTTTGTTTACTTTGCATACGAAAAGTATTCTTGTAGCTTCGTAAAATTACGGTTGAACCACTGATGGCAGAAGGACTGTTTTGATGCTATAATTATTACTGTTGTACTATACTATAAAATCACAATACTAATATTTATGGTTGTCTTAATTTTCAGACATTAAACCATCAAACTTTTATTTCGCATTAAAACTGCTGGGAGCCAATAAAGTTTGTCTTTTGTTGATATTAAGCTGTTCTCATTGCAAGGATGGGAAGGTGGTTGGCACGTGTTGCATTCCCAGATGCGTGTTAAAACAACACAAACTCGTGTGAAGCAGCATTTATTGCGAACTGAGGCACTGCAAACACAAGTGGATAATGAGCTACTCTGGTGTAAGAACACAGTCGTGACACTCTGAAACACGCAGCACAAATTTGTTTTAATTAAATTGCAGCCTTTGCCATTGGATAATTATACTAAGCCATATCGTAATTTCAGTTTTAGTTTGAGAGCCTTATGGCAGATGAGTGAATGGTCAATTTAGGGACTAATTCTCACTATTAACTAAATATTAACTATGACTTTTGTCTCAAACTCCTAATTTGCTGCTTCTTAATAGTTAGCAAGGTAGTTGTTAAGTTAATGATTAAGGGATCTAAAAATAAGGCATTAATATGCGTTTTATAAGTACTAATATTACAGCCAATATGCTTGTAATACGCATGCTAATGAACAACTAGTTAATAGTGAGAATTGGACCCTAAACTAAAGTGTTACCAAATAAATAATGTACATGATAAATCTGTTGTGGGTTTTTTTTAATCATGTGAGAAGAAGGATATCCTGGGGTGATGTGAAAGAAGTGAAACTACCACAGCTATATTAGGCATCCATTTCCTGGGAAAATGATTAATTATAAAGTTTAGATGTTGTTAGGCAAAAATATTTGCCCACAGAATACAGCAACTGTCCAATCGGAATCAAGTATTTTTAGAGAGCCTTGAAACAATTGGAAAAGGTGGAATGTTAATTAACTAAAGGGGTCATGGATCCCCGTGTCTTGAGCCGAAGGCAGGGAATCACAGGGCTTCTGATTTGGGAATGTTGGGAATAGAGCATGTGAGTTTATAAGTCCGTTTAAGTCCAATCTGAAAATATTGGGCTTGTAGCTTGATTTCAGTAGATCTGAGGATTTCTCTGCAGTGCTCTTGTTGGAGGTGTGAGCCATAAGACCACACAGCGTCTCAAGTCAAGGCTATTTCACTGTTCGTTAACTGTTATGTACTGTTGGGGACATTTTCGTTCACTTTGGGGTGCTGTTGAGTCTTAATTTGGCCACAACTTTCTGTGTTTCAGCAAATGGAATGGTTTTTGTTGACACATCTTATTTTGACACAGTTTGGGAAAATGCTTTGAATATTTTCAAAAATTCAATACACTGTGGGCAAATTCACTACCCTTTCATTATGTTCGGGATGAAAACATCCACTGAATTAAACTGCTGTAAAAATGTATCAGACAAATGTTTGGTTTTTTTCTTCAAAATTTCATAAATAACGTCACTGATTTGGGGGAAAAACACACAAAATGACTTATTTTCAATATAAAAAGTGATTGTGGACTAGTTTTTTTTTTTTTTTTTTTTTTTTTTTTTTAACCTTTATCACAGTCTTGGGCATGTCAAAGATTAGTAACAACATTGGCTTTGATGCATTGTTAGTTTTTGTGCAGCATCAGAGTTTAATTTTTTCTCCCTCATTTACTGTTCGTGGCTGTTTTTACCCCATTGACTTCCATTATAACGATATTTTTTGATTGCAAAGCTATGACACCATATAATCATGCAGTCTTGATTGTTGGTGGTTTTCCCTGTTGGGAAGAGGTAAAATGTGTCATTTTTACTGTTGATCACCAGGTAGCACCATTAACCCTTTAGATAGGCCTGAGCAAAAAAAAAGCTTAGTTTCTGGCTTGTATATGGAGTTATATGGAGTATAACAGCATATTATAGTGTGTGTGTGTGTGTGAGAGAGAGAGAGAGAGAGAGAGAGTGTGAGAGAGACCTTTTGTGCACTTACCTTGATGTATCTGAGAAAATCAAAATATGCACCTCAGCTCTCACAACTACATGGAGTAAACAAAAACAAAGTAAGTGTATTTATGCACCTGCTGCCTTTTGATGGTGAGAAGTACAGACTAAACAATGCCCTCCGGCTGGTCATTTGATGGTGAGAAGAGCAGCAAGCAACATGAGAAAGGGCTTGACTTGTACCGAAGTTTTAGAAATGATTATGCAGCCTGACCCCTCCAGCGAGCTGCAGGATGTATTGTCTTCTCCCTCTGACACCACAGACTCAGGAGAGTCAGATCCTGATTTTGTTGTGGCACCCTCATGATCCTCTCCAGCTTCCACTGAAGACGAGGAGGATTCAGAGGATCCTGGATCTGGGTTGATTTGGAGAAACGGCGAAGTGTGGTTTTCCACCAACGTGGAGACAACTCCCTTTCTTCAGTCAGCACTTGCATCTGTTGTGGTGGACACACTTGCAAAGAGCACCAAGTGATATGCTGCAAGTCCTGCTGGAAAGACTGAACACACACACACACACACACACACGTACGTGCACACATACACACTAAATAGTTAGTTTAATTGTTTAGTTCTCCATCCATCTTCAACTCTTGCACCATTGTTCAGTTTATTTGAAGTTGTTGTTGCATTTTGGTTCATAATAAATTATGTTCATAAATCTGATGCAAAGTAGATGTTTTACAGAAAAAATGGAAAAGTGTGCCACTGAAGGATTTTAAGGTTTTAAACTGGCTTTACCATCAAGAAAAAACAAGCATTTCACACATAGGCTGTCCGTACTTCTCACCATCAAAAGGCAGCTGGTGCATTATTACACTTACTTTGTTTTTGTTTACTCCATGTAGTTCTGAGAGCTGAGGTGCGTATTTTGATTTTCTCAGACGCATCAAGGTAAGTGTGCAAAGGTCTCTCTCTCACACACACACACACACTATAATATGCTGTTATACTCCATATAACTCCATATACAAGCCAGAAACTAAGCTTTTTTTTTGCTCAGGCCTATCTAAAGGGTTAATGGTGCTACCTGGTGATCAACAGTAAAAATGACACATTTTACCTTTTCCCAACAGGGAAAACCACCAACAATCAAGAATGCATGATTATATGGTGTCATGGCTTTGCAATCAAAAAATGTCGTTATAATGGAAGTCAATGGGGCAAAAACAGCCACGAACAGTAAATGAGGGAGAAAAAATTAAAATCTGATGCTGCACAAAAACTGACAATGCATCAAAGCCAATGTTGTTACTAATCTTTCACATGTCCAAGACTGTGATTAAAAAAAAAAATACAGTCCACAATCACTTTTTATATTGAAAAGAAGTCATTTTGTGTGTTTTATTTTTTCCCCAAATCAGTGACATCATTTATGAACTTGGCAATTAAAGAGTAAAAATCCTGGATTTTTTAAAAAGATTTAGAAGTTTTGATCAGGACTGAGGTTGATTTAACAGATTTATGCAAAAAAAATTTTGAAAAAAAATATTTATCTGATGCAGTTTAATTTAGTGGATATTTTCATCCCGAACATAACGAAAGGGTAGTGAATTTGAACAATGCACAAGGGTTAAAGTAGCAGTAACTCAGATTAAACTGTGAGAATACTAAATCAACTTTACAATATAAATTAGCCAGTTTTATTAATTTATTTTACATGTTGCTATGTTATTGCTGGGGGTTTGTTTACTGCCAAGTCTTTAGATGTGGTGTAACCCCCTGCTTTTGACTTTGACCTTAACACTTTATTTCAAACATGTAAAAAAAAAATAAAAAAAATACAATAAAAACTGTGAAACAATACAAAACAATTTTAACACATACATGTCTAAAAAGGAGTAGGAGGTAGCATCTTATTTAATCCTACCCCTTCTCCACTCCACATTGATGATAAAAATCAATAATAATAATATTCAACAATCATTAATTAATTGAGAGCTATGACGTAGCAGTTATTATGTGTTCCAGAAAGTTGAACCTGGATGCTCATGCATGAGTTTAGTCCAGTCAGTTTCATCCCCTAAATCCTTCACCCTTTTTTCCCCATAATTTAAAAGTATTCTTTTTCTACTAACCTTATCTCATCAATAAAAATAGCAAAAAGTCTTAAAAAGATAAGAACCAGAAGATTCTTACATTGCAATTTAAAACAGGCATGAGCATCAGTTCTAGTCCTCACAAATGCTGGCTGCTGAGTGTATGACGCTCATTTTGACCGTGATGATACATACTCAGATTTACTAATTATAGATTTTTTTTCACATATGCATTGATGAGATGGTACGTGCAGACCTGTCATTGTGTTCCTGGAGGATTTTTAGAGCTAAGATACAACTCCTATTTTAATTTATAATGACATTTATAGTCTCCGCTTCATTATCTCTTCTCGTTCTGACCATAGTGCCATAGGAGAGGCTGAAACACACTATTTTTCAAGGCTAATGCCACAGTGTTCATGACACTAACTGTCCTAGACGTTGTAATGAGGCGTTATGTTGTGTTTCATCCCACCTTTTGAAGGCTCTTTTATCCCAAACAACATATTCCATGTGCTTCTGACAGTTTAATAGTTGCTCATTTTGAAATGCTGCTGAGAAATAAATAGCTGCTCTATGACTGATATGTCTGAGATGAGCTTATTAATTTTGTATAATGGCCACTGACAACAGGCCTTCTTAATGGACTGAAAGGATTCATTGGGAACATCTCAATGGACTTGTTACTGGCAATATGCATGTGTTTATTTCTCTATTTATTTTTGCAAGAATGGGCAAAGGCCTTGACATACATTTTCCTTACACTAGAATGATCTTTTTGTGCAGCCAGTCTGTAATAACATAATAGGCGACGGTTTATTTGCTTTTGACACGTAATATAGAACAACACGATTTATATAAATGCTTGCTCACGTTTTTGAGGAGCACATGTTAAAACGTTATTCTGACATCTGATGTGACGTGTAAGCAGCGAGTCACCCGGACGCATCGATCACATCGCCAGCATCAAACTTTCATTAAACACATGCAGGCCTGTGTTGCGTCCAACAATAGCTGCCTACTGTTTGTGATCTTCAGACAACAGATATTTATAAATTAGTTGAATTTTTTTTTTTAGGATATTTTGTCCTGGGAGATTCATAGTGCGTTTCAAGATACAAACATTCATTACTGCTCAAATACAGGCTGCTGCATCTGTCTCCTGACAATGAACCCGTGATGAGCCTCTATTTATATTTCAAGCAGTCATTGTCTGACAGTCAAGAATTGTTCACAAGGGAATAATGGGTAATTTGTCGCAGCGTCTGCGCTCCCCTCTGTAGTTTTGTCACAGTCCGCCTCTAGAAATCTTCACATGGCAGAAGGGGATTTGCCCTGTGCAGCAATGTAAATTGGATTGTTATTAAATTATCTCACTTGTGTGGTCCGAATACGCCGAAACTTTCAAAGCTTGAAATAAACAAATTAGCCTGGCCATTTTCCAACTTCAACGAACCAATGTTCTGCTAATCAGAGCCGGGAATATTTTAAAAAGAAGTGTTGTTAAATACGAAACGCTTAATGTGGACTCCCTCGCTCTGACCCAGAGCTGACTTTGGTCTGCTGCCGTCTCTGAGTGCTGGGAAGTGCAGATATGCCTGTATGTCTTCTGTGTTTACAACTGTGAAATGCCTCCCTGAGGTTCACTGCGTTTGGTAATTAAGAGACTAAGGATATGTAACATTTTATATATCCTTGAATATTGTTGCCTTGAGACTGCTTTAAGCTCTTTCCTGCTCCTGTAGTGTTCTTTGCATTGTAATTGCAACAAAAAGCCAAGGATCTCGTAATGTTACCACCAAGGCTAATAACCTCCAGACAGGCTGTTGCTTGTTTATACTCATGACCACATTTAGAGGAGGCGATAAAGGAAACGTTTGGCTAGGTGGAGACATCCTGAAGTATTGATATTTTCAATAATGATGTTGAAGTGAATCAGTTCTGTTTTTAACTAATGCATCAGCTAGAGATATTTTACACTAAATAAAGACAAAGCTGCACAAAACTAGACATTATAATGTGTAAAAGTCCATTTAAATGAATTAAATAACAAATAATATTTAAATAGCATAATTTATATTATTTTAGTCACCTAATATTATGTAGTATGCTGTGGAAAAGTGTTTTTATATTAAATTTTATAAGCAACTCAACTTATGAAACAGAAGAAATAGACTTGCATTGAGTGAGTGACTTGCATTGAGCACTTTTTTACTCAGCAAGAGAAAAATCTCGTCTTCTTATGCCATTTTAAACCGTATAGTAAATGTGCTTGATATGCGCTGGATCTGATAATGAATTTCATACTGTGCTGAGCCGATAAAACCGTGCTCTGGGGTTAAATATGATTAATGGGAAATGATGTCCGTTGCCAACAGCTCTTATATCCTCTGTAGTTTGACACCTTTTTCGCTTGACACTTTTTGAGTTGCTCTAAAGGTCTGAAAGTGGGCTTCTCTCATATTCTTCTATACATAAATCAATTTCCCTCAAAGCACAGTTGTCAAAGTTGCTGTGCGTGCAAATCAAATGCTTGCTGTGCGAGAACTTCCTTTATAAAAATAGCTTAAATAAAGTGGCAGACCTCATTAATCTAGAAGTCCTTCAATTGGCAAGGCATAGCCGTTTTCCTTTCCAAGAGTAGAAATGTGCTGACTGCAGACGGGTCTTCAGTGACATGTCAAGGTGAGCCAGAGGTGAGTCGCTCAGACCTGGGGATGTGCCTGACGTCCAGTTAATGAGCACGAGGGATGGGCCTGTCTGATCAAATATCAGCTTTCTCTACACTAATATCAGTGTACACTGCCTTTTTTGTTTTAAAAGAACTCTCTTGTGCTCATTAACGCTGCATTTATTTGATCAAAATATTTACGTGATCAGAAAAATTCAGCGTCACATGATCTTTCAGAAATTATTCTAATATGACAATTTGTTGTCAATGATGGAAACCATTTTTTAGGGCTGTGACGCTAGCCGTAAGAACCGCGTCACTGCGGTGGTTGATTGCCACCGGCGGTGATGCGTGTGACGTCACACACTCTATAACAAGCATAAAATACAAAGTTTTGGATACAAGTGCAATAACAGTAACAGTTGCAATAGAATTTGGTATTTATAGCATATACCATTTAGCTGTAAATTGCTTTATTTAGACTGTTAATTCACAAATTACCTCAAACGCCATGGCATTTCCTTTACACCGCGTCTACACCGTATGCGAGAGGCGTTGCACGGCATGACAAAATACAATAATCAATAGAACACAGTACATTATAATCAGTGATGCTGTCTACACTGGATGCGGTGCGGCACGACTGCCTCGTTTTATTTATGATGTGCTGACACAAAGTTCAAATGATTTTTAACGCTCGCTTTGTCGCGTCAAGTGTAGACAGACTTTAGCTGTTGCGGTGCGGCGCGTTATGTGTTAAATGGACGAGCACTTCATATCTCAAGCCGTTTCCAGGTGCTATTTGCGAAAGTAGGCCAGCGAAGACTTGCTTGGTGTTGGAATAGTGAGGCAAGATACCTGGCCACGGTTGCTATAAATGCATTTGCGCAACAAGCACACCATCTGAACGTGTTCAGTGCGGCTGGAAACATCGTGATACCAATGAGGACCTCCCTTAAACCGGACAATATCAACATGTTTGTTTTTCTGTCAAAGAATTTTAAATCTAACATTATATAAAAGCCGAGGTAAGCTTAAGCATTAGTGTTTACGTTCTAACTGTTATCAGGCCAACGCAGGTTTTCCAGCATGTGATTGAAGTTATTACGAATTATTTAGACCACTTTCTTATTTAACTGTATTATTTCTTTGATTGCCTAGTGTTTTGCAGGCTGCGTGTTGCTGTGTTCACTGATGGATGTGCTAAAATAAACATGTATGTTTGTTAATAGATGTTTGAGCCGCGCCCACATTTAATTATTTTTTGTTTCAAAATTTTATATATATATGTCACTGCCGGTAGTTTACCGCAGTGGTAAAAATCTGCCACCGTCACAGCTCTACCGTTTTTGATGCTCAATATTTTTTTTGAACCTGTGATGCTTTTTTTTTTCTTTTTTTTTCTTTTTTTTCTTTTCAGGATTCTTTGAATAAAAGGTTAAAAAAACAACAGCATTTATTCAAAATAGAAATATATTCTAACAACAGAAAGTCGTCTTGTTTTATGTTTGACTATCATGTTTTATCAATTTAACATATCCTTGATTCCTTGCTGAATAAAAGTAGTAATTTCTTTCAAAAAGGAAAAAAATGTACTGACCCCAATCTTTTTAAATGGTAGTTATATTGTTACAAAAGATTTCTATTTTGAATAAATGCTTTACTTTTTTACTTTTTATTCATCAAAGAATCCTGAAAAATTATTACAGTTTACAAAAAGTATTAAGAGGCAAAACTTTTTCCAACATTGATAATAAATCAGTATATTAGACGGATTTCTGAAGGATCGTGTGACACTGAAAAATGCTGAAAAGTCACAGGAATAAATTATATTTTAAAGTATAAAGCAATTTAATTTTAAGTTATAATATAAAGCAATTTAAAGTATAAATTGCAATAATATTATCATGATCACAATATTTACTTTTTTTCCCTGTATTTTTGATCAAATGAATGCAGCCCTGATGAGCATAAGAGACTTCTTTAAAAAAAAAAAAAAAAAACACTAAAATCGTATTGACCCCAAACTTTTGAACGTCAGTGTATTTCGTAAAGGACGGTTTGTTTCGGATGTGAAGCCAGTGTTACAGGACTGTGGACGTGGCTGGTTGAGTACAGAGAAACAGATGGCAGCTGTCTGTGATACAGCTCTGGCCTTGATCTCTGAAATTTGGGAAAGGACATGAATTACTAAACACTGAGCAGAGACGTGAGGATGGTAGAGCTCCAGCTGTTGTCTAAAACATGCTCTGTGAAATCTTTCTGGCCGAACGATGACAACTGCAAACTAATATAGACAAGATGTCAGAGGAACGCAAACCTCTTCAGTTATATTTTTGCAATATTACTAAAGCCAATTGGCTTTGATAAATGACACATTTGAGAGTCCACGATAAAAAAAAATAAAAAAAATGTAACTTACTTTTTTTTTTAAATTCTAGTTTAAAACTCATTCTGAGTTTTTAGAAATGTATTTTTATATTTATGATGGTTTCATATGGTTTTGAAAACTTTTGTACCATTTTCAATAAGTTTTTTATTAATGTTAGTTAATAAAAATGTTCGTGTAAGCAGTACATTCATGTTAACAAATACAAATTTTAATAATGTATTAGTAAGTTTTGAATTTAATATTAACTAACATTTAATAAATCCTATAAATATTGTTCATGTTAACTAATTTACTTCATTTAATGTTAACGCATTAAAACTTATTGTAAAGTGTTAGCTTATAAAATTGTTAAATTATATAATATAATTTTTTTTTATTTTTTTTTATTTAATTAATTCATTAATTATTCTTAGTCTTTACAACTTGAATTAACCTGACTTTGGTATAAAATATTGCAAGACCCTTTTTGACCTTGACACACAGTCATGATGTCATTTCCTGTTTGTTTTTTAATCATTTATTTTTTCATGCCAATTGGTTGCACCCACTGAATCAGTGGTTGCACCATGTGACCTTTTTTTTTTTTGCATGTTTTTCAAATATTAATAAGCAGTATTGTCAAGTAAATAATTATAAGAGATTATGCCAAACTATTTAAGCAGTTTTTGTTTTCAAGATTTCATCATTATGATTTCTTTACGATATCTGGACAGCTAAATCACTCTGAAATCTTTGACTTTATTCTCTTAATGATAATTCAGAAATTAAAAACATGCTTATAATAGAAGAGGTTTATTTAATTCATTGTAAGCATGTGTGTATGAAGTGTATTTTTAAAGTGTTTTTTAATAAATTAATGGATCTGTATAAAACAATTAGCATGTCATTTGACCCATACAGTAATCTTTCTTTAATGTGTCTCCAATCATTCTGCAAATTCGTGTTCTCCATTATCACAGTAAGGAACAAATGAGTCACCGGCTGAGGACTCGTAGACGCCTGTACGGTTTAGTTTGCTGGAAGAGTGTCGTGCTTAGAGGATCCATCAATTGATCCAGCACATGTCCTTAATGTGAATTTACTTTGCAATAGCTTTTAAAGCCTTGTTCTGTTCTCGGTCCTCGAGGGGAATCTGTCACCTGTGTCTGCTTTGTAATCTGCTTGGTGTTTGCCGCTCAAATCTTCAAAGTGACCTACATCTCAGCCCTCTTTGGGCTTAAAATTTGGCCTTTCAAAACAACATATTACAAAGTAGGCCGTCCGGTTCGGTTTGGTTTCCCTCGCCAAAGTCTTCAAGAGAGAGTGGGTTGTGGCAAGGCGTTCAAAAGATCAGCTTTTCAGTGTCGATTTACCAGATATCCTGGTTCAAAAAGACTTATGTGTCAAAGGAGAAGAAAGTGAACAGCCGACAACCCCTACAAAATAATAATAAGTGACAGGAAGTGGGTGTGTGTTCATGTGTGACAGACAGGAATTTGCCATGTGAACGTTTGAAGATTTAAAAGCTGCAGTGTATTCCCGCCGTGCACAGTTTGAAAAACAGAGGAACGTTCGGAGGACATCAGAGGAGGCTTGTTTGGTGGAGAACAGTGCCTTTCCATGCCCACTTCAATCCCCCTTAGTGACAGATCAAGATAACTCATTCCCAAAACAGCGCACGGCATGCCCACCGTCCTCTACTCTACATGAAATACTCATCAGCATTACGATCGGCTTCTGGCTTTTTACATTTTCCCTCTCCAGGGCTTGGCGCTTACTTTTTTCCTCAAGGAGCGCATTAAGGAACTTTGGAGGCGCAGTGGCAATTTAGCAAATAATGTGTTTTCCCTTTATAACAGGAAGAATGGAGACATTTATAGGTAACTTTTAGAATACAAAACGTAAAGTAGGTTTTTAAATATTTGTGCTTCAAAATGGTTTTAATAATTATTTTAATAATTAGGCCTATACACACTGTGTGTGTGTGTGTGTGTGTGTGTGTGTGTGTGTATATATATTAGTCATGGCCAAAAATATCGGCACTCCTGGTAAATATGATCAAAGAAGGCTGTGAAAATGAATCTGCATTGTTAATCCTTTTGATCTTTTATTTAAAAAATTTAAAAAAAATCTAACCTTTCATTGGATAATAATAAGATTTTAAAGTGGGGGGAAATATCATTTTGAAATTTTTATATATATATAACACACATACATTTATAAAACCTTAATAAACTGATTATTGTGCTGGTATAAGTAAAATGTGATTGACGCTTACTTTTTTCCAAGGATTGCATTAAGGAACTTTATAGGTGCAGTGAAAATGTATCAAATCAAGATGCATCAAATCAGTTTTTCCTTAATAAAGTGATACAAAGAGATTGTTATATAAATATAAATAAATATATATATATATTAGGGGTGCTAACGCATTAACGCATGCGATTTAATCTAAAAATTTTAACGCAAATTAATCGTTTGATACGGTTTGACCCCCAACTTCTTCCCGTCATAGCAGCGCGGAAGGTTATCTATCATTGTGTGATGAGGGTACAGTGTTGACAGGGTCGCGGCACAAGTGGGCTATTTTGAAAATACAGTCACGGGAAAAATTACAGAGCCGTGGGTTGCGGTTTTTTGGACTACTTTTATAATGTACCACGGCCGCCCAAAGTGTGTATAGACAATAGATCATTGTACTAATGTGTATTATACTTGGAATGTATCCCTGGCAACCTAAGAACGGAGAGGCGGTTTCAGCCAGAGCACATGTTAAGGCTTTTACACAGCAGAAATAAACATGACAACAGCCACTATAGATTATAAGATAATAAACACACGATTACGATAGGATATTTGTATGTGATTTTCTTGAGTTGAATGTGTACATCTGAAATGCTAATTTGTGCAGCGATTATAAAAGGCTATAAATTGCATATTTTAACAACAGTAAACGACCAAAATCCACATGTGATCATGAAAGGAAGTTATTACAAACACTCGATGGTGGTTTGAAGTGAGTTCTAAGTAAAAGTGTACTATTAATCTCATAAATTGTCTTATGAAGCATGATGCTAATGTTAGCTCTAATGCACCTGCAGAACAGGTCCAATTCTTCTTCATAATGCATTTTGTCATGATACTTCATGTAAGGTCGCAAGAAAATGTTTTGTTGTATTTATTTAGAAATACTTTTGATAGTTGGGTAAATGCATACTGGGATTGAAGCGATGTGGCTTGGTAAACGTTTTATTGCCAGTATAAAGGCTGATAATGGCTGAATAAAAACAAAAGAATAATAAGGATTATGTCTCATACCTGACGGAAGTGTGAACGGTTCTGTCTCCTTAAACTAGTTTGTTATGCATTTCTTTATTTCAACACATTTACAGGTAAATCCTAGAATTTTAAATTTGTGATTAATCACAGTCCATGACTGATTAACGCGATTACATTTTTTCATCGATTGATAGCACTAAAAAAAAAATATATATATATATATATATATATATATATATATAATACTTCACGTAAGGTCGCAAGAAACTACTTTCAGAAGAGTTTACTTTCAGTTAAATGCCAGAAACAGTATATTCTGTAACCAAAATGGCAATAATAACCATGAAGAAAAAAATTATTTTCTTGCCTAGTATTTTGTCTTTTCCATTTAAAAAAAAAAAAAAAAAAAAAATCAAGATACACTTACTTGAGAAGCAAAATGACTTTATTAACTTTTTGTTTTCTGAATTTATTTATTTATTAAATTTGTTAGTTTTTGCTTAAAACATGAAAAAAATATCTGCCAATGGGGCAAAAAAATAATCTTGTTTTTCCTTTTAATTAAAATCCTTTTTTTCTTGTTTTAAGCAAAAACTAACATCTGTAGAAATTTTACAGAAAACAAGACTTAATATACAAGTCATTTTACTTCTCAAGTAAGTCCAATACACGAAGTAGGAAAATCATTGTTTTTACATTGCATAATACAGGACTTTTAATTATAAACAAAGCTGAAATACACACAGACTCATTTTATGAAAAGTCTGTACTTTACTATCACCGGATGCTCACTGCAAAACATGTTACGGATAAAATATGCGCTCTTACAACCGTCTTTAACATGGTGCAATGCAAACAGCATTGAAGAGCGCAGCAGCCGGAAGTGGTCTTGCGGTTTAATGATGTTCCTCTGCTGTCTCACCGCAGGTGCTCTGGCCGTATTGATCCCGGAGCTTGACCTGGTCATCTCTCTGGTGGGCTCCGTGAGCAGCAGCGCGCTGGCCCTCATCATCCCTCCCCTGCTTCAGATCATCACTTTCCATAATGAAGACATGAAGCTGTGGGTGATGGTTAAGGACATCGGCATCAGTCTCATTGGCTTTGTGGGCTTTGTGGCGGGAACGTACATCTCCATCCAAGAGATCGTGGCACGGAACAGCAGCAGACACAACAGCACTCACCTGCAGCTGCTGTGAATGCTGACGCAGCGACAGATTAAATGTTGGCCGTGCAGACCGGCTGAATCATTTACTTACTACATGCTCCTTTTGATTTCTGCAAAATTTCACTTGGGATTCTTTTTTCTGAACGTCCGTAGATAGCTCATGGATTTTTTTATGTGTTTTTGTCCTTCAGTTTTTGCCGCACTAAAGTCTCTTCATATCAAGTTCCTAAGTTACTTTGACTTCTTTTTTTACAAAATCTTTTGGGTCAAACAGCCTTTCATCCCAATTTTAAGGTGAATATTAACAGAATAATATCTATATTGCTCATTTTAATGTATTGTTTACAGTGTTTCAGTGCCACAAACGGATTCCTTTCACATTCATTTAGACTTAACAGGTTCTCACGTGTTGTTTACTCATTCGGAGTAGTTGCAATTGGAAAGAAGCGGCGTGAACAATTTCATTTTGTAGCTGTGTTTTTGTATTCTTAGTGCTCTTGGTTTCAAGACAAAAAGCGAGTTATTTACTTCTGCATATTACACACAGACTCAACCTAGACTTGATTGTAAATATGTGGAAAATCAAAGTACAGAATGTTTGCACAATTACACAATACCCAGTACCTCTCAGTCTCAATCAATCAAAACATTAGTCAGATCCGTGGTCTTTAAACAGTTTTATCTGCACCGTGTCTGCTGGTCTGTTGTTTTTTTTTTAATTGATTTATATATTTAAGTAATTTATCGATTTATTTTTATTTGTGCCATCTCACACATTAAACGGTCTTTTATATTCAACAGGTGCCGTCAGTGAGTCATCTGAGAAATCTGTTGATTATAACTTTTTGTTTTTGTTTTTGTTTTTCTGATTACTGCATTATTATCTGCCAGTTGTAGTTTTTTTCCATACATATAACCAGATTTCTTTCCAGATGTGCCGTGTACAATTGTTTTAAAGCAGGCTCCAGATCTCATGATGTTCAGCACACAAAACACTTCAAGTTCAGGCAGACCAACAGAAGTGTGTTTTCACCGTATGCATGTTGAGTAACTTTAATTTTAAAACACTTGTACTGTTGTTTTAAACACACTTTCTACTGAGGTACTTGAATTTTTATTTTATTTTTTTTGGTTGTATGAAAGTGCTATATACAGTGCTGCTCACTAATATTGGCACCCTTGGTAAATATGAGCAAAGGGGGCTGTGAAAATAAATCTGCGTTGTTTATCTTTTTAGTCTTTCGTTCAAAAAAATTCACAAAATTCCAAACGTTCATTGAAGTAAAACAATTTAAAGAGGGGGAGGAACTCACATTATGAAATGTTTTCTTCCAATGCATGTTAGCTACCATTATTGGCACCCCTATAGAAATTCGTATGAGTAAAATATCTCTGAAGTAAATTCCTTTTCATATTTACATTTTTTAGCACACCGGGGTGATTATGAACATGAAATTGTCCAGCCATGACTTCCTGTTCCACAGGATTATAAACACGAGGAACACTAAGTCCAAATTCCCTTAATCATTCATCTCAAGGAGTAAAACTTAAGAATATAGTTCTGATGTGCAGAACAAGATTGTTGAGCTTCACAAAATAGAAAGTGGCTGTAAGAAAAGAGTTAAAGCATTGAAAATCCCCATTTCCACCATCAGGGTAATAACTAAGAAGGTCCAATCAACTAAAGATGTTATCTTGTGTCTATATCGTCCTAATGCACGCTGAGGAGGAGAGTTTGAGCGGCCAAAGACTCTCCAAGGATCACAGCTGGAGAATTGTAGAGATTAGTTGAGTCTCGGGGTCAGAAACCTAAAAAAAAAAAATCAAACAGCCCCTACATCACCACATGTTGTTCAAATGGGTTTCAAGAAAAATTCTCCTCACTCATCCAAAAGCAAACTCCAGCATATTCAGTTATCAGACACAACTGGAACTTCAAATGGGACTGGCTTCTATGGTCAGATGAAACTAAAAAAATGAGCTTTTTAGCAGCAAACACTCAAGATGGGATAAAAAGTACCCCATGTGTACAATGAAATATACTGCTGTATTTTTGATGTTGTGGGCCTATATTTCTGCGGGAGGTCCTGGACATCTTGTTTAGACACATGGCATCATGGATTCTATCAAATACCAACAGATAAAAAATCAATAAGTGACTGAATCTGTTTGAAATGTTTGGATCTTCCAACCATACAATAATCCAAACACAAACCTCAAAAACAACACAAAAATGTGTCACTGAGCACAAAACCAAGCTTCTGCTGGTCATTCCAGTCCTCTGACCTGAACCCTATAGAAAATGAGTGAACTGAAGAGAAGAAGCACCAACATGGAGTTGTGAATCTAAAGGGTCTGGAGTGATTCTGGATGAAGGAAGGGTCTCTGATCTCTTGTCAGGTGTCTCTAACCTCATCAGGCATTATAGGAGAAAACTCAGAGCTGTTTTTTCGGGAAAAGGATGTTGCAATAATTGGGTGCCAATAACTGGCTAATGTGAACTAGAGAAAACTTTCCATTGTTTTACTTCAATGAAAGGTTAGAATTTTGTACATTTTTTTGAACGAAAGATCAAAAGGATAAACAGTGCAGATTTATTTTCACAGCCACCTCATATTTACCAAAGGTGCTGATATTAGTGAGCAGCACTGTATGTTTGGCAGTGCCAAAGTTATTGACTGGAGAGTTTTTTTTAATATATATATAAAATTTATGGTAATTTTTAAGTTGCATTCAACTGCTGCTTTTGTAATTGCAGTGTTACTTGTTTTGATTTTGTGACTTCATGGATTTTTGTGTTATTGTACATATGCTGTAGGTAATCTATTCATGCTCACCTTGTTGAAAATGAACATATGTGACTCTGGGCCACAAAACCAGTCTTGAGTCGCTGGGGTATAGTTGTAGCAACAGCCAAAAATACATTGTATGGGTCAAAACAATTGATTTTTCTTTTAAGCCAAAAATCATTAGGATATTAAGTAAAGATCATGTTCCATGAAGATATTTAGTAAATTTACTACTGTAAATATATCAAAACTTAATTTTTGATTAGTAATATGCATTGCTAAGAACTTCATTTGGACAACTTTAAAGGCGATTTTCTCAATATTTAGATTTTTTTGCACCCTCAGATTCCAGATTTTCAAGTAGTTGTATCTCAGCCAAATATTGTCTGATCCTAACAAACCATACATCAATGGAAAGATTATTTAATCAGATTATTTTTAAAAAATGGACCCTTATGACTGGTTTTGTGGTCCATGGTGACATATCTTTAATACTTTAAAATAGATTAAATATGTAAAGGTGAGATTCTACAAACAGAGAAGCGTCACATTGCTCATTTTTCTACATATAACTAATTCATTTAGTTATTTATCATTAGTTCATTATCAACATGAGAGTTTCAAGGTCCACCTGTTGAGTTGCGTCATTGTCTTTCTAGTTCATGTAAAACGGCAGGCCTTGAGAGCTGCTATGTGCTCTGTGTTTGAATTAAAGAAACGATAGCCAGTCTTGATGTTACTGCCTCTTCCAGGTGTGATTTTTCTCACTTGTGTCTTTTTGTTGTAAGACAGTGTTTTCCAACCAACAGTATGCATGCTACAAGGGTATTTGGAAAGATTTTGAAATTATGCTGAAATACTTCCTGTCTCAGCTGGGGGTTTTTTTACACCGTAACGGTTGGCAGTTGTGTCTGGCTGTTAAAACTGGCTCTAGTTGCATTAGTTTTAGAAATTTGTAACACTTTGTAAAAGTAGTGCTTGGTTTGCCAGTTTGTAAAGACAGAAAGGAAAGTCAAACCAGGTTTGTATGCGGGTAAGGCTGTCAAATCACTAGCCAGTCTGGCGGGTTACTTTTCGTAATGGGGATTCTCAAACATTTTTTGTCAGCTAAACCTCTTCCATGTAATAAATTTACTTTTAAGTACCCCCTGAGATTTTAAGGTATGAATAATTAAGTAACACATTTGCATGTTGTCAACAACAACGAATTAAATATATTTTCTTTCTCTTTGTATTATTATATCAATATGGTGCACATTTATCCTATTTAAATCAGCATGGTAAGTCAGTTAAAAACAAGGTCAAAAGTAATCAAAAAGTAGTCCGATTATATTACTTAAAATGTGCAATGTAATGGATTACGCTTGTGTCATGTCATTTGGAATCAGTAACGGATTATAGTTTGCCAGTTATCTGTCTAACACTGCCAACAGAATATTGCTTATTGTGAGGGAAAATTAATTGAGAAATTTCATCACTGAATATCAGCATAGCTGTGATAACCTGTGTTTGCCTTTGGCAAACTTTTATAGACAATTTGTGTGAAATATAGCTTTGATTATTCATACATTTCACTTTTATTACCCTTCTTCTAATATGACGTCTGCTTAAATGAACGAGCTGAGAATGTTGATTTGTAATCTACAACTCTTTCATTGAAGTTGCATCATGGCAAAGCCTTTGATTGGCATGGTAAAACATCCGCAATACTGTGTGAGAGATTGCAGGAAGAGTCTTTTGTACTTAGGACAGATCAAACGGAAATTGCTATGGTAGGCTGTCATTATTTATAAGGAAAAAATACAGTGTGGGCTGAAGTCAAGTTTTGACCATGGTCTATTATCTTCAGCTGCTTGTTTTTACAAAACATCAACAAAAGATCTCCTAGTGTTCAGCAGTTTGCCGGAAGTAATGAAGGTCAAGTAATATCTGACTTACATCAAGACAGAAATACAGAAATCTTCCCGGTTCAATACAGGTTAAGCCCTACGCACAGCATCTGTGGCATGCTGTCAATTACAATACACAGCAACTTTGGCATTCCTCTGTGTTTAAAAGTACAAATTGGGACTCGTATTTTTGACAAAATGTTGATATTCTTCACTCTAAAAAAATGGTGTTAAAGAGCTGATAAAATGTAGAAACTGTAACTTGAATGCAATGTAAGTCGCTTTGGATAAAAGCGTCTGCTAAATGCATAAATATAAATAGCACTAAAAGTGGTTCTTTGACTCGTAATCATAGGGGAACCACCCTATGTCTTTAAAGATGGTGCTATATAACACCTTAACCACCCCAAAGAACTGCTGAAGAACCATTACAGGTTCTTTATAGGTGCTATATAGCACTTAAATTGGTTCCTCCATGATTACGAGCCAAAGAACCACTTAGCGGTGCTAAATAGCACCTCAACTACCACAAAGAACCGCTGAAGAACCAATTTTTTTTGTGTGCGTGTTCCATACAATAGTGAGTGTTATTTGAGGTGTCACATTATCAACTGATTTAGCTTCCAAACCCAGATTTTATATTGAACATCAAGTGGAGACCCAACACAGAAATGGTTTATTGTGTAATTTCATGGTTTCATTCTCTCGGCAGGCAGAAATTCGCCACACAGAACATATTGTGGTCGACACAAACCATATTTACACTCACAGCAAGCGAAGCTGCATTTAATATAGTCTGGGTCGTGTTTTCTTTTACCCGGTGTAGTTTGTGTTCATGGATGAGAGGATGGCACGACCTGGTCACACTGGCGTCTGTGTAATTTGGCTGGCATCTACCAAGAGACAGATGAATTTTATGAGTTTTGACTCAGCTTTTGATGTTGACAATATGGGAAGCGTGTCATGACTCATGAGAAAGTTGCAGAGTCTACCAGCTGAAGATGAAGTTAATAAGTAACAAATAAAAGAAGTTTCTTCTATGTTTTCATTATGTCTTAATCCCTCCTGGTCTAGCTTGAGCGATTTCTGAAACCCTTGAGATGAATTGCTTGTTTTATTCCTCATGTGTATGTTGCATTAGATAGAAGCGTCTGCTAAATGAATAAATGTAATGTTAAAAAGAACAGTGTACAGGGACAATATTGATTTTGAGCAAATTACTGCTAAGAAAAAAGTCGATTACGGCTTAGAACAAGACGATCGCTGCAATAATATCATCATATTATGTCATTGACAAATCAGGTTTTCGAGAGAACCCTAAGTGATTATATCCTATCAAACTTGAGTTATTACATATCATGATGGGAGAAACAAGACTTTTTGAAACTTTGAATCAATTTAACAGATTGCTTCGCAAAATTATGTTTTATGATGAATATGATATTAGTGATGTGGGCTTTCAAAATTGCTTCGTCAAGCTTTGAAAAATGTAACGTAAATGTGATTTTCTGTAGTAATGGTGTTGTCGATAGAGCTTAACTTGCATTGAACCTGGAACAATCAAGCATGCCTTACCAAATTTAAAGGGTTACTCCACCCCAAAATGAAAATTTTGTCATTAATCAAAAAAGCTTAATTCGTCTTCGGAGCACAATTTAAGATATTTTGGATGAAAACTGGGAGGCTTGTGACTGTCCCATTGACTGCATAGTAAATAACACTGCCAAGGCCCAGAAAAGTATGAAAGACATTGCCAAAATAGTCCATCTGCCATCAGTGGTTCAACCGTCATTTTACGAAGCTACGAGAATACTTTTCTGGGCCTTCACAGTGTTAATTCTTTGGCAGTCAATGGGACAGTCACAAGCCCCTCCCGGTTTTCATCCAAAATATCTTAAATTGTAGTTTGAAGACGAATGAAGCTTTTACAGGTTTGGAACGACATGGGGGGTAAGTGATTAATGACAAAATTTTCATTTTGGGGTGGAGTATCCCTTTAATAGTGAGAATTGGTCCCACTTTATACACTGGAAAAAGTGATAAGTTGACTTAACTTAAAAAAATTGAGGAAACCTGTTGCCTTAAAATTAAGTAAATAATAATTAAAAAAAAAAGTTAAGTGAACTTAACAATTCACTTAACTTATTTTTTTACTTAAAAAGTTTAAAGGAACACTCCACTTTTTTTGGAAATAGGCTCATTCTCCAACTCCCTCAGAGTTAATAAGTTGAGTTTTACAGTTTTTGAATCCATTCAGCTGATCTCCGGATCTGGCGATAGCACTTTTAGCATAGCTTAGCATAGATCATTGAATCCGATTAGACCAGTAGCATCGCGTTCAAAAATGACCAGAGTTTCGATATTTGTCCTATTTAAAACTTGACTCTTCTGTAGTTATATCGTGTACTAAGACCGGCAGAAAATGAAAAGTTGCGATTTTCTTGGCCGATTTGGCTAGGAACTATACTCCCAGTCCTGCGTAATAATCAAGGAACTTTGCTGCCGTAACATGGCGCAGTGATATTACGCAGCGCCTGAAAGTAGTCGCCAGCTATATTATAACTAGGTACCTAGCTGGGGACTACTTTCAGGCGCTGCGTAATATCACTGCGCCTGCTGCGGCCATGTTACGGCAGCAAAATTCCTCGATTATTACGCCGGAATGAGAGTATAGTTCTTAATCATATCAGCCTAGAAAATCGCAATTTTTCATTTTCCGCCGGTCTTAGTACACGATATAACTACAGAAGAGTCAAGTTTTAAATAGGACAAATATCGAAACTCTTTGGTCATTTTTGAACGCGATGCTACTGGTCTAATCGGATTCAGTGATCTATGCTAAGCTATGCTAAAAGTGCTATCGCCAGACCCGGAGATCAGCTGAATGGATTCAAAAACGGTAAAACTCAACTTATTAACTCTGTGGGAGTTGGAGAATGAGCCTATTTCCAAAAAAAGTGGAGTGTTCCTTTAAGGCAACAGGTTTCCTCAATTTTTTTAAGTTAAGTTAACTTATCACTTTTTACAGTGTATCAGGTGGCCTTAACTACTATGTACTTACATTTAAATTAATCATTTGATACAATGCACTTATTGTGTACATACATATTTTACGTTTATATTTTAAAAAATACTTGCAGGCTTAATCTGTAATTAATTTCTGTTTCTATATTTATAATTACACTGCTGACCCATCTCTTACACCTTAACCCACCCTTAAACCTACCCATACACCAAACCTGTCCCGTATCCCAACTCAATAGCAGCAGAAGTGTTTTGCAACACAATATGAACACAATAAGTACATTGTGCTTATTTTGTATGTAAGTAGTAGTTAATGCCACCTAATATAATGTGGGACCGGTAACATTTACTGTGATTTGGGTTTAGTGTGAGTCTCAGCATCTGCGAGACGTTTCCGTGTTTTCATCTCAAACCCTGAGGCATAAATCCAACATCTACAAGTTATTTGTCCTCACTGACCCACAAAGCTCCCTGTCAGAGATCTATACTTCTTCTTCAGCTGAACCTGCTCTGAATGGATAATGATGACTGGCAGCACACCACGACGAGAACTGCCCCCGGCAAGTGTTAGTTTCTAGACTTGTATTTATCGTTTGTAAAATACTTGAGGCGCTGAAAACAACATACGCCTTGTCAAACATGTACTTGTGGTGTGGTGTTCATCTATGAAAACAACCACATGTCAGAAAAAGTTTCTTTATATTTACGAGTAAAACACCCCTTCATTTTCCCACAGAGGAGTGAATATTTCAACACGTTGCACAGTGATTAAATTTTATTAAGATACCTTACTGTTAAACATGAATGCAGCACTCAGATGTGCATTCATAGGAATGTTTACATATAAAAATATGGTAAATATTTGATCAGAAAATGTGCAGTGGAGATTTCGAATAACACAGTATTACACTTTTTGATTTCCACCTTTACACACAAAAACAAATATTTGTAGGATGCATGGAAGTGCTTTCCATTTCCAAACTTCATATTTCTGTGCATTTTGTGCGACATTCTAGTTAATGAATCTAATGGATTGATAAACTGCTCTAACTTTCCACTTATGGTCCATTTTCTTTGTTTTAACCAGAAAACAAGCTATAATATTAAATTTCATATTATAATTTGTTTTTATACATTTGTGTAAAGTAATTTAGAGTAAATCCTACATTCTTTTTTGCACTTGAGGTATCAGATAATACATTAAATTAATTTAGCTCAGCAAAAATATGCTCATATATGTAATCTATCACAATCTCCTGTCTTACATCCTCATATGCTAACTTTAATTCATTCATAACATAGATATATTTTTCTTATTTAATAATAAATCCTAAGGCTCTCCAAATATGTGTCACCTTAATGACATGTAATTAAATTGAGATAAAATGATATGTAGATTTAAGTATAATCATCATCTTAATTATAATCTGAAAATCCTCTCACCGATTCGATATGCTCCATTAGTACTTCAAACATTCACTAATTGTTTTCATAGTTTTTCCTCCCACATATTTAACAAAAATGAGACACCATGATCAGTACAATAATAATAAATATTTAAAAAATAAAAATCACATGACGTTTAAAAGCAATTGCATTTAAGAAAATATTTCTTTTTTTATATATATATATTTAAACACTACATTTTTAGACATTTGAATATTCAACAAAATCAAGTACAGCGATTTTAATTCAATAAAAAATAGTATTTCAAATAGACATTATCAAGGGTTTTTGATTAGTGTTGGGATCTTCCACATTTAGATGGCAATTAAATTTCTAAATAAGAACATATTGTGTAGATGATAATGTAAACAAGGAACTCAAGTTCAAACATATGTCATTTTGTGCAAATATTAGGATGTAAATACAGGGACTCAAAATATGTCCATATTTGGTATAACAAAATGCAAACAATAAAAACATTCGAATCACAAAAGATGCATCGTTACGTTGCACTCAATCGCTTTGAATAACTTACGAATTTTAGGAAAGACACAGTGCTCGTCTCATCGCGAAAACTCAACAATTAAACTTGAAAATAGCAAGTATAATCCTTTTATACTCTTTTCGAAAGTTGTGGTTTAGCACTCCGTATATAACGCCATTGAGGCAGCTGTTGAAGTACGCCATGAAGTAGCTGGCTGTGAAGAGCCACTCGGGTATGGCTTGACCCAGTCTGGGGTGGATCGCCACCGCCAGGCCTATGAAGTTCAGCGGAGCCCAGCAAACGGCGAACAACACAAACACCACAAACATGGTGAGAAAGTTCCGGAAGTCATGAGGCTTGATCTTGGGCCGACTGTCGGGCTTGACCCGTCTGCGCACCTGTATGACGAGGATCCAGATGCGCAGGTAGCAGTACGTGACGATGCCGATGGGCAGAATGAAGTGCACCACCACCACCGTGATGGTGTAGAGCGAGCTCACAGATTGGGCGAAGGTGCAAGAGTAGACACGCGGGTCGTACTGCAGAGACTCCACAAACCAGTTTGGGACGATGGCCAGGATAGTGAGCACCCAGACTAGTATGACATAGCATACTGTGTTCTTGTTGGAGAAGAGCTTGTCGTACTTAAGGCTGTGGCAGATGTAACAGTAGCGGTTGATGGCGATGCCTGTGATGTTGAAAATAGAGCCGATCACACTGAGCCCCATGAGGAAGCCGCTGATTTGACAGTGAATATCACCAGCGATCCAGCGGTCATGGAAGATGGCGGTCAGGACGAGCGGGTAGGGGTAGATGGCCACGACCAGATCCGCTACTGCCAAACTCACCACAAAGGCATTACCTGAAAGGACAAGAGAGTAAAAGATCAGTGAAAGATGTGTTGATTGTCCAGGTTGTCTAGCTATATCCAGTTGCTTTGTAGTTGTGCAAGAATCAACTCCATCTCATTAGAAAATGCAACTGTTTTACGAGGTGGAGATTGCATATAAATTCTTACAATGTGATTCATGATTTTTAGAAAAAAACAAAAAAACAAAAGTGAAAATGAAAGTTCATTCCTAAATTCTAAAGTTGTAAACAGAACAAAAAATTTTATTTCAGTGTTACTTGCTATTTCTTTGTAATTAATTGTGAAATTTGCTTACAATTTTCTGAATGAAAATGCTTCTTGTTGCAAAATTGACCATTTTTATGTTACATTCATTCATTCTCCAAACTGCTTGTCCTCTGTGGATATAATGTGATATGTGCAGTGCTGGGTAGATTACTTGTAGTCCATTACTGATTACAAATTACATGACAAAAAATGTAGTTAGTACATACATACAACATATTGATTTGAAAACCAAAAAATCAATAAGGAATAATTTACTGCAATTGAGTTAATAATATATGTAACCCATAAAAAAGTAACTGTATTCTGATTATTAGTATTTTAAAATGCAATATAATCTGACTACATGTGCTTGATTTTTGGAATCTGATAATCTGATCCTGATTACATCAGTTGGTTTATTACCCAGCACTGGTGATGTTTAATTTAAAAACATTAGTCTCATGATTAAGAATAAATATACCATAAAATCATTTCTATTATTTCTATACTGCCATGACAGTAGAAGCTACTATAAAGCTGCTTTGACACAATCTGTATTGTAAAAAGTGCTACAGTATATGAATAATGGTGACTTGACTTGACTTGACTAGAAGAATGCTAGATTTGTCCGTTTCATTTGTACTGTTTTTTTTGTTTTGTTTTTTGTTTTTTCAAAATCTATGTTGTTTTGAAGTATTTTGTAGTATTTTGAAGTATTTTGAAGTATCGTAGCATGTTCAGGTCGGCCCTATTGGTAGATGCTATACCTTGACCATTTGGTTGCATGCATGCAACAATTACAGTATGTCAAGGTAATTGTTTACAAAGCATTAATGGCTCAAGCTAAAAAAAAAGAAGCATCCTTTCACAAAAAAAAAAAAAAAAAATTGCGTATTCCTAAGGGGCTCCTGCTCCAGTCGTGCAGCTGCCATTGAGACTTTCACCAGGTATTACAGAAACATTTCAGAATGCAATGAGACATAAAATTGAGCATGCAAGGTTAGAAGCATTCATGTAGTGTTTCAGGCCTGAGACAGTGTAATGCAACAGAGAAACCACAACACACCTGAATGATCGTCTGAAAACTTGGAATCATACAAATCACCTCAATTAGCAGTTAACAGTCTTAAACCAGGTGGTAAAGTCTCTTATCGGCCTCTGTGGTGTCCGAAATTAACAGCTGTGTTACTTTTACATAAATGCCAGCAACATATCTGTGTGATAAACCCAAAACAAACAGGGGTGCTTAATATGAGTCACAAACCTCATGTGCTGTAAACATCAATATCAAACTGTGAGTAGACAAATCCAGGAGGTTCAAAGCAGTGACCTACATGGTGTAATTGGATCCTGTAATGTTTGAGCAATGTCTTCATACTCCTCTCTCATGTAACTCATGTAGCTCAAGATCGCACACATAATAAGACCAATGCCTGGCCTTTCTTCTTTAATGAAAGGATTTGCTAGTTCTGTGTAACTACATCAATGCGATTATAAATTCTAATAAATCAATGACATCAGGTCTCTGTGCCTGTGGAGCGCTTTGAACACGAGGCTTTTACATTTAGTGCATTTCTGGGATCTATTAACTGGGCTGACTTTCATAATAGAATTCAGAATTACGACCAACACACTAATGAAATTGTTTTTTCTATTTAAATTTCACTTTTCAACTCTCCAGGTACCAGATGCTCCATTCAACAAGTGCTGTATTGACATGTGCATCCACTTCTGTGACTGAAGTCAATTAATTGAATTCTCTGAATTACTGAGCACATGCTTCACTTTCAGCTATGTTAATCCATCACATGTTGGCCAGGCTTGTACTACGTAAACAACACATTTATTGCAAATGATTTTCACCGTCCTCTAGCAAAAGTATTAGGAGTGTGGGATGCTGGACCCATCATAATTTGGACACAGAGATTGTTTAATTAAAACAAACTCTGGTGCGATTGCTTTGTTAGTGCAATTCATTTGAATAAGTGTGAACGCTGCCATTTGAACCTGCGCTCAAAAGCAGACCAAGATGCCTTAAAAGGTGGGCCTTTCAAAATATGAATGCAACATAAACCAAAGACATCTAAACGAACCAAAAACAGGATGTAATGTCACTAGATGTCCCTAAAATGGACTGAATACTCAAACACACCTTGAATTCCTGCCACTGTTTTGACTCTAGTCCTTAACACATTTTATAAGTTCTTTGTGAGTTACGAACTGGTAAAAATACTTCCATATGTAATTAGTGCATTTAGCCCAGCACACAGCAGTTCTGGATGTTCGGCAAGTTTCTTCTCAAAATATAAGGCATAAATCTGTCCAATCAGGTTGTGACCATATCCATATGCCTTTAGTTTTGTATCTTTAGGTTCGGTGTTAACTCTTACCCTGCCAGGATTTTCTGGCGTTCTGTGTTTTCACTGTTATACAGTAGGGGGCGCTATTACACATCTTCTGAATGATTACTTAATTTCTGGATCAAAAACTGTTAAAGAAGAATCAGAAACAAGCGATCTCATATGTAAGCAGATGCATATGTGAAATAACGCAATCATCGAACAACCCGATCTCACGGCAATTCGTGCCTTTAGGCCTAGGTGGCTAATTTGTACGAATTCGTAACTTGTACAAATGTGAAAAATCATGTTTTTTACGAGGTGGCAAATTCGTAGGAATTCGTACGAAGGACCACACATAACCCCGCCCCTAAACTTTGCCATCACAGAAATTGTACAAAATCGTATGAGTAAGGTTGTTAGCGTTGTCAAACATTAAACAGCACATAAATCAAGACTGCCAAATGTTAGCGAATGAAATGTCGAGCCAAGAAGTTGAAAACGTGATTTTCTCAGCTTTTTGTTCAAAATGTTTTTCATGAAACAAACCCACATTCAAGTATTGCTAAAAAATAAAAAAAAAATGAATACATAACGCTACAAGATTTTTTTTATTATTTTTTTTATTTTTTAAGCAGAGGCTCTGTTCTTTCTTTTGACAAATTGCATGTTCAGATATTCATGCAACAAAATATTCTGGGGGCCATGAAATTTTTGTGATCAAGTGGCAACTTTTTTTTTTTTTTTAAGTGCTGGTGAGAAAAGAGTTAAAAAGTGCGAATGCTAAGCGAACCAGGACTAAGTGCATCACTTTCTTTTTTTTGTCTATACCAAAACAGCCAAGATAACTGAACAACAAGTGTAAACCAGGGTTGCCAAGTCTGCGTTTTTCCCGTGGAATCAAGCTACTTTTTACTGTTGCCACTGGTTGTTTTTTTTTTTTAGTCCGCGCGTTAAAAAGAAATTCCCTGATCTCCCAGAACGTGATTTCGACTGAGGACAACCCCCGGGACATGACTTTGGAGCAATTTTGATAGCCAATTTCACCCATAATGCAATATCTGCCTTATCTTCTTCTTGTCAGCTCAATCACCAACAAATCAATGAACGAATGCAGTAATTGTTACTTTATTTGTCACCACTGTGTTTCATGTGTGAGACAGTATCAGCTCAGGGACTCAATGAAAATTGTCTGTTTGGGTGAAGAAAAGAACATGTTAATGGCTTTCTCTGATTGACTATTCAGACCCAGTCAAGTGGAGAAGGGTAACAAATATGACACATGATATGAAGACACGACGACGAACTGTAGTTGTAGTTTTGCAGGATTGTTGTTTTACTCTGTTGGACAGGTAGCACTGCACAATTAATTCACAGATCACCTGGTCTTGCTTGACAGATACCTGTGATGACAGGACACATGTAAATTCATGCCTACAGGCTGTCATTTTGAAATAAGCTCACAGCGCTGTTCTGGGAGTTCTGATAGGTGATCAAAGCAGACTCTTTTACTGATGGACGTGTGTGAATTTTGATTTACTAGATTGTTCTTCGTGTGAATTCTGGTGTCATGGAGGCACTTTCTGTGACTTGTCAACACAGTGTCACAAGAATAGAGGTCAACAATACTGATGAATTTATATGCTATAATTCACATGAAGAACAATCTAGTCCATCAAAATTAATTTGCTGGCTATTGATGAATGTGATGGAAATGGGACTCAAACTGAATTTGGCACTTGTGCATCACCCAGTCTGAAGTGTCAGGACCTGTGATGGAATAAATCATCACATTTAAAATCTCTTTGATCCAGATCCACTCACTGTAATGGATCTGCCCTCACTGAGCATCAAGTGATGAGATAAGTAGAGCTTCAGCTATAAGTGTTTACAATGAAAACACATTTAAATACCAACATACAATGCCTGATAGACACCATGGTCACTTATACCATTTTCTATAGCAAAAAGGTTTTTGACCTTTACAGCAAAGCTTAAAACAAGGTCAATTTAGAACAAGGTCAATTTAGAAGCAACATTGCATAAGGTATTAAAACTTGTTTTCAGAAAATATATCTTATTGTATATATCTTATATCTTATTACATATTATTGTAAGTTGTTGTCAGCTTAAAATTGTTTTTGTTTTTTTTAGCTTAAATCTAACAACATTTAGAAGGAAAAAAAAACTTGCCAATAAAATTTATTTTATTCAACCTTTTTTCCTATCACTGAATTACAAAAAAAAAAATATATATATATATATATATATATATATATATATATATATATATATATATCTCACAATTATTTTTTTCCCTCAGAGTTAAGTCCCAATTGCTTTTTTATTATATATATATATATATAATAAAAAAGCAATTGGGACTTAACTCTGAGGGAAAAAATAATTGTGAGATATAAACAGAATTCTGACCTTTTTCTTGCAATTCTGACAATTTCGCGCAATTCTTTTTTTGTTTCCATCACGGAATAAAAAATAACAAAAATTCTGACTTCTATTCTCAGACTTGTAAGTTTATATTTCGAAATTCTAAGTTTATATCTTGCAATTCTGACTTTTTTCCTCTGAATTCAGTTTACATCTCGCAATTCTGCAAATTTTTCTTTTCTTTTCCCCAACATGGAATAATAAATAAAAATGATAAAAAATACTTTTTTCTCACATTTATAAAATTTTATTTATTTATTTATTTATAATTCTGAGAAAATTGTATGAAAAATTTTAAAATATATGAAAGTTATATATAGATATAAATGAAAAAGTAAGAACTGCAAGATATAAACTCAGAATTGTTAGATATAAATATAAATGTGAGAAAAAAAAATTATTATTCCATGGTGGGGGAAAAAAGATAATCACAATTCTGTCTTTTTTCTATTTCCATTTATATTTATATTATATCTCACAATTCTGAGTTTATATCTTGTAGTTCTTACTTTATCATTTATATCTTGAAATTTCATATACGTTTTTCAATTTTTCATACAATTTTCTCAGAATTATAAATAAATAAATAACATTTTATAAATGTGAGAAAAAAGTATTTTTTATATTTTTATTTATTATTCCATGTTGGGGAAAAGAAAAGAAAAATTCGCAGAATTGCGAGATGTAAACTAAATAAATAAATTCATTAATAAATTCATTAATTAATTAATAGGCAGAATTGTGAGCTTTTTTTTTTTTCCATGGCTGGAAATGGACTTCCTTAATTATCTTGTGCAATTTTGCCTCTTAAGTAAATTTATTTTGTTTTAAGGATGTTTGAATATTTTTACTGAAAAACATGATGAAAATACTAACGAATAAATAAAATCACACCAAGACAGAACACCAAATGATGTGTAAATACTGTGCTGGTGTCTCTAAAGCAACCACACTCATCACATGGCAGCAAAACACTGGAGCTCTAATTACTGGAGGTGTGTCAGGAGTTCATGAACCTGTCTCACTGCCAGCACTGAGTGAGCTCCTGCATTAAAATAGCCTGAATGTCTTCATTTTAAGAGGAAACAACAATTCGTTTAGTATTGTTCTGTAAAAGGAAGTATAATCAACAGAATGAAACATCACATATGAGGATATTTGTGTCTGGAACTATTTAGTACCCAAAGCACTGCACATGTTGCATGAGCCAGATCTGTATGTGTCAGGTTTGCTGCATATGCAAGCTGTCTCAGTTTCAAGCTCTGTTTGAAACTTTATTTCTCATGCAGAGAAGATCTGAGGCTGAGCTCATTAAGAGAAGTGTACTGTATCTCATTTGTCTTTACATTATCTCAGTGCTTGTATCTTTTAAATGTCAATTATTAGTTGGTCAGACAAAATAACTGCACCTTAGAACCACTTAAAGCTTAAATCTCCAAAAGGAAAAGGTTAGGCTGTGTGCTGTGTGTGTTCATGAGATAAGACCAGTGGCCGGAGGACAGATTGAGATGTTGCATCTCAGATTAAAACTGACAATGTTAACAGGGCAGCATGCAGAAGCATTCATACAGCAGCTGCACACCACCATGCTTTTGTCTTTTCACTATGACACCTGATGGTCTGGAAATCATTGATGAGTCAATTACTGTGTCTGAATCTTAAATAATGAGCTGAGACAGACAGATAATCAGATATTGGTTCTTTAATATCAAAGCTGTAAATGAATACTAGCTACTGTTTGGTCTAAAGAATGGCATCAAACAACACCACTACACCACAGTCTGTTAAAAAAAAAAGATGTTCACAGGTAAAGTATGTTTTTAAGGTGTTGTTTACAGTCATTTAATAATAATTAAGTTTGTTTGTTTGTTTTTTGCTTAACAGCAAGACGGAAAGATGGAAATTGTGATCATTTAAATTGTTGTGTTATTATTATTAATAATAATGATGATGATGATGATAACAACAACAATAATAATTATTCAGCAGAACTATTATTTAAATTTCGCGATTATTATTATTGTTATTATATGAATTATAATAAAAATATTTTAAATATTAATAATAACCTAAATTAAAATTGTTATTGTTATTGTTAATAATAATAATAATAATAAATTGTAAAAAAAAAAAAAAAAACATTAAGATACTAATAAATGCTGAACAATTATTATTAGTAGTAAAATTGTTATCATTGTTAATAGTAGTAGTAGTAGTAGTAGTAGTAGTAGTAGTAGTAATAATAATAATAATAATAATAATAATATAACTATTATTATTATTATTATTATTATAAAAATAAGATTAAAAAGATTAATAATGATCTTCTCAAAAAATGCTGGGGGGGGGGGAGATAAATACAATATTAATTGATTTGCTGGTCTTACTCAGAATGGTCTGTTTTCTGGTTTCAAGCGCTTTTAGTTGCTCAGGTTTAAAGACCATGCAGACCAGGTGATAACAGGCTAATGAATGTTCATAATGCATATTATTTTACTCTGTCAAAGAACAGAAACAAAAACATTTCAAAAACATTTCAAATCTGTTCTTAATCAGTCACAGTCAGAGATATCAATAACGAGTTACTTCTGAAAACCTTGCCAGTAAAATATACAAATAGATGACTGTCAGCGTGATGAATTATAGAGATGAAGACATTTACCTGCCTTCCTGAGCTTTCTGTTTCTGAAGACCGATACAATGACCAACAGGTTGCCCAGAACATCTACTATAATCGTAGTGATGAGAACACTGGAGAGTAAAGTCACCACCCAGGGGAAAGAGAGGTACTTGCTGTCCCGATTTCCTGTCGAAATGTTCCTCAAAGGGGCGTCTGTTCCCTCCACCATCCTCAATTCATCATCACCGGACAGCGGCGAGGGCTCCGGTCCTCCGCGCATCCAGACACCGCCGCTTCAGCCGTGCGCTCTTACAGCTGCCACAGAGGCATGTCGATGTGAAAACAGGCAAAGCAGTAATTAAATCGTAACTCAAAGAAAACGGGTGTCGTTTCAAATGAAATAGCTGCGATTCAAACTCGTTTTTAGACATAAAATCCTGCTGGACAAGCGGAGAGGCATTTGTAATCCAGCGTCTCTTTGGTAGATCGTGAGAACTTACGAAGCGCGCTGTGCTTGTCAAGACGCCCATTCATAAATCTGATACAGAAAATATAAAACTGGGGTTCGTTCATTCACTTCTTAACCGTGCAGACCTCATTCACAATGTTGACTCAGAAAAAGGAAGTCAGGAAATAAAAGAGTGAATAAACGGCCCCCCAAACTTCTGAAGTTCTCTCAGTAGGCTACCATCGTGAAACGCAGCTGGAGATCCAGAGACCTGTGTCATTTATATCCGCGTATGTGCTCTGACATGTGTTGGCTTTGTGTGAAGCTGGATGCTGATGCTGAGGATGAGGATGAGGATGAGGCTGTTCTGGTCATGTGAGCGCACCTGATGGCTCCTGTCCGTTAAAGCGCGCTGTCGTGCTGCCCTAAAAATATCGAAGCACAATGCTGGAAGTCTTAAAAGTATGTATAACATTTATTTTAGAGAACACACTTTACAGTAAAAACTTTTATAAGATTGTGTTGTTAGTTAAATGCCACGCGTTCTTGCGTTAGAAGAAACCATAGCAACAGTACGCTGCTTTGCGTTAGGATTATTACGGTATAAAAACCATTACGCCTATGAAGGGTCCCCGTAAAGTACAAATTCAAGTGTGTGTGTGTGTGTGTGTGTGTGTGTGTGTGTGTGTGTGTGTGTGTGTGTGTGTGTGTGTGTGTGTGTGTGTGTGTGTGTGTGTCCTTGTTTATGCTACACTGAGGGGACCCACAAGGACAGTAAAACCAGTAAACGTTGACCTAAAAAATGTCCCCATAAGGAAACAAGCTTAAAAATCATACAGAGTGAGTTTTTTTGAGAAAGTAAAAATGCAGAAAGTCTCCTGTAAGGGGTAGGTTTAGGTGTAGGGTTGGTGTAGGACAATAGCACATACAGTAAGTACAGTATAAAAACCATTACGCCTATGAAGGGTCCCCGTAAAGTACAAATTCAAGTGTGTGTGTGTGTGTGTGTGTGTGTGTGTGTGTGTGTGTGTGTGTGTGTGTGTGTGTGTGTGTGTGTGTGTGTGTGTGTGTGTGTGTGTGTGTGTAATGGGACATTTATTTATTTCACTTTTGACATTTCAGAAGCATAAAAATCTAATTCAAAAATCATTTCATTCATCACAACAAATATGTAAAACCTTGGCATCTTTTTAAACTGCATTCATATGTGGCTGTCTCACTCACTCTTCACATCATCCATCATGCCTTTTGTGCACACCTTATGTAGTTTACAATGCTTCAGTAGCTTTAAAGAAAAGTGGCATTCTACATACTTAAGATGATGCTTGACTGCTGTAATTATGGTTGTTGAAGAAGTGTTGGACCCCATGTGTGGGTTTATGGCTCATAATAAGCTGTCAGTAATGGCACATTTTCTCCTGATGTATTCCACTACCTCATCATCTGTCAGTCAGCCAGGTCAGTAAATATCTTATCCTTTATCTTGTCATTCTTTGCTGGTTTATTGATAAGTTTATGACAGAATACCAGCATCAAAGCATGTAGAACACGTGCACTCACTTACTACATACAGTATATGATCCTGTGTTGAAGATTAAATGTTTAGTTTCGTTTCATTCAACAACAACAAAAAAAGATTTTTGTTGAGGCAATAATTAAGTATTTAAAATAAGCATGAAATTCATGATTGATATGAACATGTTCAGTGTTTTATGCTGCACTGTGAAGCCATATATAACAGATTGAACATCATCTATCAGTTTCCAAACAGACAAATGTGTCAAACCTGAGAGATAAGTATGAATTGCCTAATGTATGGTCTGTTTCTGACATGCATATATATAATATATATAGAATTTCAGAAACAGACATATATTTGTATTTGCACGTGAGTTGTGGTCGCATGATGTTCACAGTGTTTTCTCCGTAGTCGATTGCTTCTACTCTGGCTTCTTTTGAAACTGCACTACAGAAGCACTAATCTGAGTACACAAACACTGCTGCCCTCCATCTGTTGACCCGGAAATGACTAGGGGTCACAGTAATAACCAGACCTTTTTGTTTGCAGAGTATGATGATGAATGCAAAGCAGTTTGCGTTGCGCTCCAGCCACCGTATTTAACAATCCAGATGTGAGCGAGTTTACCCACATGCTACGTCAGAGTATCAAAGCCAAGAGTTACACGGAGCTCACTTGTATCCTGTTAAAATTATGACTCACGCTGCTGTGTTTCAGTGTGATGCGAGGGGAATGGTGTTTTTTTTTTTAACTTGACTGGCATATAATGCTCAGTGGCAGTGCTGATTGTAGAGGTTTGGGCCAAGGTTTCTATGAGGTGACCCTTTTATGCTGATGAGTCAACTATGTGTGCATCTGATCTTGCTCAATTTTGTACTTGAATATTAAGTTGTAAAAAACTGCACAGTGGGACACAGTTGACATACAGTATATTTGACATAAAACAGGGTGATTATATGTCCTGTTTAGGGCAAATGCTTAAGATTTAAAAGGAAAAGTATCACCACATGATGGACTGGAGATTGTGGGACCTAAACTAATTTATGGTTTTATACATCAAAGAAAAAAAAAAACATGCATCACGATGAATTGTATTTTATGATAAAAAGAACAAGCAAATGTGTACACTAATACTCAAGTGGGGTACATCTATGCATGTTAACCATGTGGCATGAAAGTTGACTACCATTTAATGCAAAATATGCAGTACCGTTTCAAGGGGGCATCCAAAATCCTGTAGGAATGAAGGCTTGACCCAAAAATGAGTTAATGTCTCACTGACTCCAGTCCACCCTGCTACACTGGTGCTACTTGCCCTTTAAAATCTTCAGCATGTGCCCTAAATCACATGATTTTATAGAAGTGACATCATTTCTTTTGAGGGAAAGCAATTCCGAACACAAAGTGAGTCATAAACGTTTCTCTCATTTCCTCAGTTTTAGAAGGCTGACCTAACATTGTGCATGTCCACCCTGTTGTGTTGATAGATTTTATATCTATTAAAATTCCTCTTAAAGGTTAATCTTCTGCTAGCATGCTGTTGTTTCCTAATGAGTTTCATTGGCTTAAAACCTCCATTCTGTTAAGGTCCAATGAAAAAAAAAAGATGATGTAACAGGGTGGACAATTTTCCTGTAGCCTATCATGTGAAATATTTGGTCAGCATTTTTAGACTGAGTTGATCTGTGTGTCTTTCTCCTTCTGATAACACTAAAAAATTAATTGAATAATTGAAATGTAATTTTTTTTTTTTTATCACAAACCTGCCCACTCCGAAATCCACCAAGCTTTCGCAGCATCTAATCGTGGACATTAATATTAAAGAGTGCCACTCAGATGAAGTGAGTGTAAATAGTCGGTACTGTTTAACAAATGACACGCTTCAGATGTCATGTGTATGATTTCAAGATGAGTTATGGCACTCAGTACTGTTATGAGTTGACAGTCTCAAGGGTCCACAGCTGTGGGGCTATTTGGGATTCCTGTGCTTCAGGACAGGGGATGTATGCATTATGGGACTGCTCCACTTTCACTCGTGCATAGATCTTGGGGAATTGCTGAGTTACAGTAATTGTGGCGAAGCCCCCGGCGAGCTGAGTCAGAGCTCCTCTGAGTGTTGCCGCTCTGATTCACGACCTCGATCGCTTATGTTCTTCCATTACTCTAATCGCTTTTATTCTGCATCTGAAAGCTAATGAGTCTTTCTCATCCATTGCTTAATTAATTCAGAGACGTCTGGAATGGAAACAACTGTTAGACGCATAATACAAAAGCACTAAAAAACAGTTCTGATGATAGTGTCCCCAAATGTAGCATTAAGACAGATACTTGGGCTTGAAAAAAATAATTCAGATGTTACCACATTAAGCACATTTATATATATTGTAGCATATACAGTAAGATTTTTTAAAAGTTTTTAAAGTCTCTTGCTGACCAATGCTGCATTTTTTGACAAATATACAGTAAAAACAGATATTACAATTTAAAATAACTGCTTTGTATTTGAATATTTAAAAAAAAAAAATAGTATTCCCAGGTGGGAAAAAAAAGTGCACTTCCATATGTATTTAATAATTAAAATTATTCTTTAGTTCTTAAGATAAACTTAAGATCATCTTGGTGTACTCAACTGTGCTATTTTGGGACACCTATGAACTAAAATGTGCTTTTACTATCTCTGTGTTTAAAAAATGTATTAAGTTATCACTTATAGTACACTTGAACCCATCTTTCATACACTAGTACGCTCAAGAGTACTACAAGTGGTAACTGTAAACACTGTAAAAAAAACTAATTTAAACTTAATTTGTTAAGTAATTTGTAAGTAATTTGTTACCCCGCTGCCTTAGATATTTTAGTTGACTAAACAAAAATGTTTAAATTGTCACTTAGTGCAACTTAACTTTTTTGAGTTGACTAAACTTAAAATTTTTAGTCAACTTAAAATGTTAAGTCAGCATGATAAATTATTTTAAGTTGACTCAGCAAATTCTTTAAAGCGCATTTTAGTTCATATTCATGGAGTCCCAAAATAGCACAGTTGAGTACACTTAGATGATCTTAAGTTCATCTTAAGCACTAAAGAATAATTTTTAGTATATTAAGTACAAAATTAGGGCGTGAAAATTGAGCGCTTGTATGGAAGTGCATTTTTTCACCAAGGTTATTCCTGTGGTGACAATTACTCTTCAGTGTCACATCCTTCAGAAATCATTCTGATATGCTGATTTTCTGCTCAAACATTTACTATTTTCAATGTTGAAATCAGTTCCAATGCAGAAACCAGGACCTTTCTTTAATGATTCTTTGTTTGAAAGAACAGCCTTTATTTGAAAAGCAACATTATTATATTATAAAGACACATTATGTCTTTACTGTCACTCTTGACCAATGCATTCTTGCTTAATTAAAAAAAAAAAAAAAAGACATGACTTTTTTTTACTATTGCATTTTTGAGTCTACAAGATTATAATTAATACAACACAGTACATTCTGTATATTAAACATAATTTTATTTTATATATTTCATAGTATTTTTTACATAGATGGGAAATGGCAAAGACAACACAGATTCTCTCACAGAGGAACTTATTTAAAACATGGGTGTCATCCCACATTGAATTTTCAAAATACAAAAAATTACATTCGCACTTTCCACCCACTGCACAAACATACAGCAGATCACAACAAATACTTGCCACAGCTGCCAATAATATGTACATCAACACTGTACTATGTCATTTGAAACACTATAGACTACAGTCAATGAGGGAAGGGAGTACATGCAATATCATTTGATGACACATGCAGCAGTCCGCTAAACTTGTCTCCAAAGCCAGTCGCATTCAGGTCATCTTTGCATCCAATAAAATGTACTCTGTTGGAAATCCCTATTCATAACAAAAACACTGAACCCTAAAGATGACGTCAATGTTATGAATACAGTTCAAAGACAGAAGCGCTTTAGAATATAAAATGCAGCTGTTTGTGATGTTCACACATACAGTATACATGATTCTTCAATCAGTTCTTTCATACTTTGGCAGTATTTGTGATCATTTTAATGATTAGTAAGCATTATGACAGTTTGTCAAGAAGCATAATTGAGCCATAAAAAGCTGCACAGAGATTTTTTATGGCTTAAGTTTGATTACCTTTGATCACTGAAAATTCTAAAACTGCATAACGTCGGCAGCATGAGAAGATAAAGCCAGAATTCACATTTCAAATTACTATTCACCAAGCGCAGCAATTCAGACACATCTTAAAGGAATAGTTCACCCAAAAAACGAAAATTTGCTGAACATGTATTCACCCCCAGGCCATTCAAGATGTAAATGAGTTTGTTTCTTCATTAGAACAGATTCGGAGAAGTTTAGTATTAGATCGCTTGCTTACCAATGTGAAAAAGTCCATGCAATATTGTGAGAGGACAACATGAAATGGACTTCTCCATTTAAGGAAAGCATTATTATGCACTCATATTTTGGACAGAAGCAACAGTAATGATGGATTTGTTTCAAACAAGCAGCTATTCACTTCACAAGATGTGATGGACTGGAGTGGTGTGGGTTATTGGGATTATTGTGTTTGGGCTCTCATTTGGACGGCACCCCATACCAAGTAATGCTAAATTAAAAAAAAAAAAGTATTCCCATAAAAAAAAAAAAAAAAACTACAGGCCTGAGTGTAAGTAAATGTTTAGCAAATTTTTTAAACAGTCAAAAAGTAAATTTCCCAACAACCAGTGACACATCAACTTACCATGGACCTATACTTGATATTTCATTAACACATCTTATATTTCACATTGTGTACCAATTTTTTGATACAGCAGGGAACCAGCCTCTGCTTCAGTCGCATGTACAAGTCAATGTAACCTCTATACTTTCGTTGTAGTGAAATGTGCCATCGCTAAAACGGTTTACACCATATGGAACGCTTGAAAACGTTTCAAATTTCATTTCACACTGATTTTTGGTGCGCACATATGGGCTCGGAGAACAACACACCTCAGATATGTTTTACAGAAATAATCATCCGCCCTGCAGCTGGTTTCCAATCTGATAATGGCATGCGACACTACAATCAGTCATTTAACATGTGCTGAAAATAACAAACTTTTTCCATCCAAACTGGACGGGGTGTGATTGACTCGCAATACCAAATGAGGCCGCATTATCTCTACACACTAATAACATCATCAATAACCACACCGTAGACGTTTTAAAGTCATGCAATAATTCCACAGATTATACATTATGGGGAAAGTTGCATTTCACACAAATGTATTTGTTTTCCCTGGAAGTGACTTAATACTGATAGTGCTTCTGTGGCTTTCAGCCGTTGAGCTTCATATACTATATGTACGAGATGAGCTTCTCCTCTATAACCCCACTCATACGGGACCTTTGATCCACTGCAGTCTCTTAGAACATGACCTCCTCGCAGCTGCCATAGTCACTCTCCACCATATCTGAGCCAGCATAACCGCGAGACGTCCTTCTAGTAGATCCAGGCCGCTTGGAGCCGTCGCCGTCCGCGTACGAAGGCTGTGCCACGCTCAAACGCACGCTGAGCCTCTTATAGCCGCTGGAGACGTTGTCCAGGCTGCGTGTGTGCTGGGTAGGGTAGTAGCTTATGGCAGTGTACTCATTAGGGCACTGAGAGCTGGGCAGCGGCAGACCATCCGGCCCCAAGAAGTCATCTAAATTCTGATTGCTGTAACAAGGAGGTAATGGAGCGCGGCGGTCAGCGCGGTCCAGCGGGAAAGGGAAACCTCCGAAGCGAGAGTTCCTGCGCGACTCTGTGGATGCCGTCGAGTAGGTGCTTTCCACAATGTCAAACTGTGGGAACTCTTGAACCGCGGGACGGCCGTAGTAGTCAGGATCGGCTGGATACACTGTGAATGAGAGTTATTATTAGAAATCCTTTATTTCTTGCAACAAGGGATTGCACAAATTATTTCTGACACTATAGATGAGTTAGGTCTATGTCAACTAGTTGTACCACATGACTTCAGTTGCTGTGATGCACCAATATTAAAATTCTGCTTTCGTGTTATGGCTGATAAACACTATTGTTTGAAAGTTTTGGGAAGATTTTTAATGTTTTTAAAAGAAGTTTACCAAGGCTGCATTTATTTGATGGAAAGTGCAGTGAAAACAGTAGTATTGTGAAAAATTATTACCATTTAAAATATTTGTTTTAACTTGTATTTAGAAGTTTTCAATATGTTTTTAAATATAATTTATTTGTGATGGCAAAGCTGAATTTTCTGCAGTCATTATTATTATTATTATCATCAATAATACAGCTGTGTTGCTTAATATTTTGGTCCATTTTAAAGTGTCCTTGCCAAAGGATCCTTTTATTTTCAAAAACAAACAAAAAATATTATTGACCCCAAACTTTTGGACAGTAGGGTATTTTTATTATTATTTACTTACTTGTTTATTTTTACTCATCTATAAAAAAAATATTTTTAATAAAAAATGCTTAAATATAAAAAATACAAATGAATTAAGGAATCACAACCTTATAATGTACAGAATGAGATTTGTGTTGTTTTTAAAGATTTACTTTAAGTGAGAGTTAGATAATAGGGTTAAATCTATAAACAGGGAAAATAAAATACAATTAAACACACAAAATATGCACCAATATATCTGATAACATACTGATAAATTGAAAATCTCCACTATCATCCAATGCAAGATGATTGCAAGTGCAGGAGAAAATTCCTCACTGGTGTGTGACATTAATTTTATTATTAAACCAATAAAATACCCAATATGTCCAAATATATGAAACTAATAAAGTGTCACTCAGAGTTTTCCCACTATACGAGTGGGATGTGAATGTTTTGCACTGTTTATGACAGTTTATGGTGATCCACTCATAAACTTTCCATCAAGGCAATGTTGGATGTGCCACAAACAGCAGAGACACAGTGTATGAGGCATTTGCATTACATAAACACTGTCCTGCTGACTATTTCAATTTAGTAAAAAATTAGCCATGTTTTAAGTCAAAATTCAATTTGAAAAATGCTTGAGCGTTAAGGATGTGCTTATATGTCACAATTTTAAATGTGATAGTTTTTAAGCCATAGCTTTTAAAAAGAGGCACACATGAGAAAGTGCTCAGTGCTGCAGCAAACAGAAGATGTAATTGAATATGACCCACACATGCTTTTCCATTGACCTGCAGGAGCACACGCAGTTATTTGTCCTCCACCGCTCTTGTCTTTTATGATGTGACTAAATTTCAAATGGAGTGAAGTGCCTGCTGAAGCTGGGAAAATAATAAATAAAAACTCAAGTTCTCACCTTCGTAGTCGTGCTCCCAGTTGTTTTTCATAATAGAGTCATTATCAGAGCTGGTCGAGGGTGGAGGAGGTAAATTGGGGGCCACGCTGCAAATCACAGGACCCTGAGGCCTGGACCGAGAGCCCACCTGAGGGCCGAGCTCCCGCTGCTCTCGAGGTTTGAGGGAACGGAAAGGACTGTCCAGATCGCCTACGGAGCCAATCAGGGTGTTGATCTCCATAGGAGAGCTGATCTCGGTTTCTTTCATCATGCTTTTGGGCAACGTTGGGAAGTAGCCGTTGGAATCTTGCACACAGCCAGACTTGTGCTTCTTGCGGCTGACGTAGTGTTTTCGGAAACACACAAATGCCACGACAAGGAGGACAAGCCCCAATACCCCTGCGCAGATCTCTGCGATTTCCACATAAGGAGGGGAGGTGGTGCGCTCACAGTGGATTGAGTTTCCCGCCATTGAACAGGCGAAACCAGCGAGACATGGATTGGGAGTGCATGCATTCTGACATCTGCAAAGAGAAAGAACAATTGACTGAATGTAGGAGAGTGTGTGTGCGCCACACTGATATAGATATTCACAGAGACCATTCAATGGAAATGGCATATGCCATCTTTTGAAAATTGAACATTTTCCTCATTCCAAATGTCCAGTGTACCAGATGCATTTCTTTTACATTTTCTTTATGTATGGAAAAACAGTTATGTTATCAAGCTATCATCTGGGTGATCAACACTTTTCATCTTGAGTAATAAAATCAAAAATGCCAGCTACACACCTCTTCCTCCAGGCGTGAAGAGTATTTTCTTTTTTAATTCATTCCATATTTTTATCTTTGATATCTTTGTGCATTTGATATTATAGAATGCTACAGTTAACTCTTTCCCTGTCAGCGTTTTTTTTTTTTTAAGTTGTCAGTCACGGACAGCATTTTTGTCAATATGTCAAAAGTTTTTTAACAAACAAAATGTTTTATTCTATCTTTGTGCATTCTTTTTTTTTAATCAACACTTGAATGTGGGTAAGAAAACGAGAGAATAATTCACTCCTCTTCACTGAATAACTTTAGTAACATTAATATACTGTAAATCAGTGTATATTTAATTAATACGGGGAAGACCATGCAGTGTTTTATTTTCACATTTGATTATTAACTCAGTTTCTGTAGAGTAGACTATTATTTTTAGCAGGTTAAATTGTTTTTAATATTTTTCTTTTTTCTTGTTTTTTGCTGCTCCAGAAAATAAGTGCATATTAACTCATATTAAATAAAAAAATTATTTGTTAAATTAATATTACATATTTCCCAGTAATATTTCTTACTACTTATGTAATAACACTATAGAAAAAAAAGCTTTAATCTAAACATACAGTCTTAGTTTACATCTTTACATGCATGTTTCCAGTCTCAGAATATACATATAAACAATGCTGCTTTGGTGACCAATACAGTGTTATGCTTTGATGCGCACAGAGACTCCCAGAAGGACATCTATTGATTGAAATTCTCACTCCATGACTAATTTGCTCAAGCTTTAGTGTTATATATGAATGAGGACAATCAATAACATTTTAATTTGTTAACTCAAAGGTGCACAGCAAATGGCAAATGCACATAATGCATGTAACCTGTGTGGGCGAGTATTCATTCTCATGCAAATTAATCAGATTTCTCAATGCCTTCACCAAGGACATAATATGCATGTGTGATTTCAAGAGCTTCGCTGTGTGAGTCTCACCTGTTTCCAGCAATTTGTGCAGAGCAGTTGCAGATGTACCCTTGATTATTTGGCATACACAAACCATTAGCACATGGCTTGGATGCACAAGGATCGTCCGGCAGGATGCCGTTATCACAGCGAGAGCCAAAGTACGGCAACGGACAGCTACAGCGAAACTCTGGAGGACAGATGGAAAAAAAATGCATCTTAGAGTAATGGTCAAGATAACAAAGACATTTCCATGGGAACTTCTCTGTGCTGAGATGAAAGCGTAGACTGACACTGGGGTATTGAGAGATCTTTTGAACAGAGATACAGCGGAGATTATCATCTCCCTGGCTTTATTTCCATATCTGTGTAGTGCAGCTTAGATACTCCAAAGACATTCCAACATTTCTGTTTGTTGTCCCTTACCAATTTGTTAAGGGACCTTGTTTAATATTCAAGAATTAATTCCGTACTTCACAGTCTCATAACATGAAACAGATTTTTTTTTTAAAAAGGTGAAATATATAAGGGGTGAATGCATTTGCACCAATTTAGCACAACTTCCAACCTCCAGCTTGACCAGGTTCTGGTACAGATGACTTCAATTCATTAACATTAGTTAATGCATTTTTTAACTAACAGTAAACATTTTACAGCATTTATTAATATTGGTTATTTTTTATTTATACAGTAAATATATTATTGTTTACTGTTAACTAATTGTTCATTTTTATATTTGCATAATTTAAACTTTATTGTTGTTCATTTAAACTTTACTGTAAAGTGGTACCAATAAATTCATTTTTATAATTTTTTATTTATTTATTTTTAATCTTACAGAAATGTTTGTGTACATTTTCTAGTGATCATGGCAGCAGTAATTCATCATATGCTGATTAAATGATGTATAGTTGCATAGTTATATATATTACAGGCATATAATAATAATTATAATTATATTTGGTCCCACTTTATATTAGGTGGCCTTAACTACTATGTACTTACATTTAAATTAATAATTTGGTACAGTGCACTTATTGTGTACATACATGTTTTTACATTGTACTTATATTTTTTAAAATACCTATATGTAATTACATCTGTAATTAATTTCTGTAATTACATTTATAATTACACTGTTGACCCATCCCTTACACCTTAACCCTCCCTTAAACCTACCCATACCACCAAACCTGTCCCTAACCTTACCCGTATCCCCCTCAATAGCAGTAAAAGTGTTTTGCAATACAATATGAACACAATAAGTACATTGTACTTATTTTTTGATCTAAGTACATAGTAGTTAAGGCCACCTAATATAAAGTGTAACCTTATATTTAATCTATATAACTTGAAATGTTACAAAAGTCAAAAGTCATTTTTTTGTAAAATTAACCGCTATTAATAAAAACAATTAAATTGTGTTGTTCATCCTTATGTTAATGATGATCAAATGATCTTATGTTAAAATAATGGTAATGATTTCAATTTATTGTAAAGTGTTATCAATTCATTATTATTAAAATCTTTTATTATTTTCATTGCAAACTGTTATTTCTACACAATAAAATGCATTTAATTTTGATGTTTTCTAGTGATCACGGCAGCAGTAGTTCATCATATGCTGATTAAATAATGTAGCATTATAATCATCCATATTTCAAAACTCATAGTGTAGACAAGCAAGTTGGGAAACTGCGTTGTGCAAATGGCATTCTGACCTAGTTTGCACATCTAATTTTAAGAACGGGTAGGTAAAACAGTGAAGACAGTGTGTGCAGATTTAGAGTAGCATTGCTTTCCCACCTCCACTGGGCTCTTCAACACAAGTGCCTCCATTCTCACAAGGATTACTGGCACAGATCTTCACATCCGAGCAGCACTGATAGATCCCGAAGAGTCTGCCGGTCTGCGGGCCAGTTCCTGTCATCCCCTCCTCTGCTCTCACTGCCTTTCCGTTGAACTGTACGCTCTCCAAACAGCCGGTGAAGCCCAGACGCTCTGTATCTGCGCTGGGATTGGAGCTGGCCAGCACCAGGGCCCCACCGGACTGACTGAGCCTGCAGGGTTGAGGCAGAACCACCGAGTTGGAGTGGCTGGCATCAATGGTGAGTCTAAGGGTTGTGCCGTTGACCTCCAGAGAGACGTGGTGCCAGCGGCCATCAGCCACAGGGTGGTTGGCCACATGCAGACTGGCAGGGAGCATATTGCCACATCTATATCTGAGCCACAGATCCTTGTCCACCAGCTAGAAAAACAAACACACACGAGTCAATGACAAATAACAGCATTCATGATAAGAACGGGAATAGTTTTTTTAAAAAGTTAGAAATGTACTCTTTGCATTCATGTCTGTTTCATGGGGATTTGAAACACTTAAACTATAATATTCTTAATAAAAAGGTTAAATCTAGTGACTATACAAATATCATGTGGTGTAACCATTAAAATATTGTCTGGCTGCAGTGTAGGTCATAAACCCCGCCATCTCCATGTAAACGAATGGGATCTAAGCCAAACTAAATAATCAAATTACACTTTAAATAAATATTTCCCAAAGATGGTTTCCAACATTTTAGATCATTCTTGTGTTTGTTTTTTCCTAATACGCTTGCTTTTAGTTAGTTATTTGATGGTATAAAAATGGTGTGCTGTGTCATGACCCTGTTGAAAAAAAACAGCTTATGCTGGTTAGGTATGTTTTGAAGCATGGCTGCTGATTTGAGCTGGTTTAAGCTTCAGAACATACCTAACCAGCATATGCTGATTCTTTCAACAGAGGATTGTGAGCTTGACAAATGAATGACTACTGCACAGAATCAGGCTCCAATTAAATCAGTACCGTGCTAACTCAGGCTTTCAAATGAATCACTACCATTCTAGAATGACTGCAAAAGTTTTAGGAACTTCAAAGCGGCCAAGGCCCGCCCAAGAGGCCACATTACTGACAGGTAAAGCAACCAATCACGTTTCGTGCCACGTCACGTTTAGGGGCATGGAAATGTGCCCACAATAACAGACTGATGTGTAAAACTCTTGGACATATTTGAAAGATTCTATGCTGCGAACTTTAAATATTTCACATATTTTTCAAAATCCAGCATTTAGTTGATCCTGACAAGCACAGTTGTAAACACGATGGCTTTCTTCTTCCATGAGGGGGTTTGGCATCATTGCATTTTTGTTTCCAGATGGAACATTACAGAATTCGACACACACACATCTCCCGGAAATCCTGTATAATTCATCCAATCCAGTGATGACTTCGAGGCTCCTGAAGTTTTTCCAATTTTGTGTGCGATATGCATCAGATGTTCAGTCAACAGTCCGTGGGCGTGACGTCTGAAGCTTAGACTACTACCATGCAGAACTCTCACTCTACAAACACAGACTTGACTTTTATTTAAAACAGTGATGTTTCGGCCAACATTAAGGCCTTCATTCGACAAAAGAAATAAAGCCAAGTCTATGTTTGTAGTAGATGCATGTTCATCACTAAAGAGACATAGTCAAGCCACTGCATGTATGAATTGCAAACTGAATGGGTTTTTGAAAAGGCTAAAGAAAAATGAGCATCACGTCATTGACCCAGAAAAGCACCTTCAGTCTGGCAAATATTCAAAAACCATCAAAACAAAAAAGTACACACTTATTAGTTTTAGCCTGATGTCTGTGGCTTGAATAAAGTTACATATTTACGGACTGTGCCCAGGTTGCTGAAGAGCCAGCGAAGCTCTTGCTGAGGTAGGTTAGATAGGTTGTGTTTTTCCACAGTTGGAAGCTTGTGCTCCCTGCGCTCGCTCCATGGGAGATAAGAAGCCCTTTGTGTGCACTGAAGGTAGTTGTGAAAGACAGAACTCGTGGGAGAACGCGGTTAGTTCTCCTTCAGTCGCACCAACAACTTCGTGATGCAAAGCATTCAAACGGACGCTGACATTATGCCTCATCAGCGATCCACCCACAAATAATGGATCACTCACATATGCATTTATTAGTTTCCTGTTCTGTGCATTAAAAAAACATTGCTTGTGTGTGTGCACTTCACATTTGAAAGTATTACACTGAAGCTGAGAGTATGCATTATTAACAATCATCTCCTTCACACCAGCCTCTTAATTGCTGCGGCAGAATCTTCAGAGAGTTTTGCGATGAGAGAAGCGAAGCACAGAGCCTTTTGCTCTGATCTGATACCAGTCAGCCCATGGGTTTTGCTCATTTGCTTTCATTGGACAGAGCTGCTGTTTGATTTTGCTGTGCTGGGCTGAGCTGAGTGTGCAGCGGTGGTGGTGAGCTGAGCACAAAAAAGGAAGAGGAACTTTTCCTGAGAGACCTCATCGAGGGTGAATGTTCGATCTGAGTTTTGGTTCCTCGAGGGCAATGCTGAGTTTGACAGGTAAGAAGGCTGTTTATCCACCAGAGTCCACATCAAAAAAAAAAAAAAAACACACAGCACATGATCTCGCTGTGCTTGTAAATCAGAAACAAAACATCAGCCAACTAAACATTTACAGTGCAGCAAGCAGTAGAGAGTATACTTTAAGTGATATTCCCAGCCCAGTTATTTTTCATAAGAAATTATGACTGTTAGATATGATGGCAAAAATTCTGTTTTCTGATGTGGTTAAACTCATTCACCAGAATATTTGTTCTTGATTGGTCAGTTGTGGTATTCTGTGGCCAAATAAAAGTAATTTTGACTCACATCAATGTTTAAAATGTATTTGGCAGGCAGCTGTGTATTAAAGTGAGATAATGCATATTGTGCTGGTCGTTTTAGCAAAATACACCATTTATGGATAATAAAAATGTCCTGATCATCTATATACATTCATACTGCCTGACTAATAACCCTCACTTGATTATTGTTATTATCCCTCAATGCATGATGGATGAAAGCTCTGTAAAGCTCTGCTTTATTGTCCACTGGATTCATATAGGCAGGATGGCAGTAACTCCACATGAACAAATAGCATGTGATTTAAACAGGAACAGGATTGATAACCACTGGATTACTAGAATAAACTTTTTAGTAGTGATAGACTCAATTGATTTTGTATGAATGTATTTATAGGCTACTAGTTTGGCGTCAGTAAGACTTTTAAGTGTTATAAAGAGGCAGCATTTATTTGACCCAAAAGTACAGTAAAAACATTAATATTGTGAAATATTATTCCAATTTAAAATAATTAGGTCATAATTTGAGTTGTAATTTATTCCTGTTATGCAAAGCTGAATTTTCAGCATCAATACTACAGTCTTCAGTGTCACATGATCCTTCAGAAATCATTCTAATATGCTGATTTGCTGCTCAAGAAACATTTATTTTTATTATCAATGCTGAAAGCAGTTGTGCTGCTTAACATATGTATTTAGTTAGTTATTTTTACAGTCATTCTTTGATGAATAGAAAGTTCAAACAGCATAAACAGCATTTGTTCAATCTTTCGTAACATTATAGATGTCTTTTCTGCCACTTTTGACCAATATAATGCATCCTTGCTGAATAAAAACATTAATTTTTTACAAAACCCCTCAAACTTATGAATGGTATATGTATGTATTTACATAAATAAATAAAATTGATCAATTTTATCTGCCATCTTGCATAAAATTTTGCAATCGAATTTGGCCAAATAATGGATCTTAGATGAATCATTTGGTTGGAAGAGTCTTGGCATCAGGATCGTGTCTGCGATGCCTTACAACGCTGTCTAGGTAGGTTTCGTAACAGACCTCCTGATGTGAGTCCGGTTTGAAGAAAAACCTAATTATTGCGCTCAATGCCCCAGTGCTCGGACTCCTCACTGCATTAAAGGGTATCAGTTCCAGCGTATCTATCCCTCCACAGATCTCGTTTCTCTTAATGATGTTAGATCGCAGCTGTCAATATTTATAAATGCTACAGCTGCTTAACTGACAAGTCACCTTTTCTTCCCTTTCTCTTGTCACAGGTGGCTTTGCTCAAATAGGCTCGATTTCCATTTGAAAGTAATTACTTAAAAGGTAAGAAAACTGAAAGCACTAGTTTAGCAGTTGATTCAAATTTTACAAGTTTCCAAAGCACAAGCTGTCGCTCCTCTCAAATTAAAAGACTGATAGGAATTTGCTGAGGTGCGCCGGAATGTTAGTTCTCCAGAGAGACAGATGAATTATGTCATGTATAGCTTTGCAACGTGTGAAGATGAATGCCCTGAAGATTTCTTGGATGACCATGTTTAACAATTCCTTTTGAAGCCCTTCTGCAACAATGAAATGGTCCAGCTTGCCAAGTTTCAAAACCCAGAGGTAAAGCTTTGAAAAAAAGGAGAGTGCACTTTTGATGTTGCAAGCCATTTAAATTGAATATTCAATTATGGTGCATAAATGAGGTGTCCTCTGGGAGAGATGTCGTATGATTTTGAAGCAGAGGTCAGCGTTTCAAGTCATGCTTGCTGCATTCTTTATCTTCCTGACAATGTATAGAGCATGAATGCACTTTACAGTCTTTTGTGCAGAACCATAAAGACTTCCTCTAGCTGAAGCTTCAAAGCTGCATTAGGCCGTTTAAATAAACAAATACTCAAAGAGCCCTCACTGCGCCTCTGAGTCAAAGAAGGAGAGCAGTCAGCCATGAATTCATCATAACACTCATTTCAGAAATACAGGTTGATTTATCCCTGATGTGCTCAAAGGGTGGGATGAAATCCACATCACAAGCGCTTTCATTCCCTTTTGGAATGTGCTCCTGAATATTAACGCGTTTAATGCGCAGTTAGTCGTTCATGAGAACAAACAAGCTTCTACTGCAAACATTTGGACACTGCATTTGTCATGGTGTGGAGTGAAGTTTCCTGTGATCGTTCTATTGTGATCTGGATGGCAGGGTTTTCTTTGTATTTTAGATTTACACCTACAGCAATTCGCTCAGAGTAAGCTTTTTGTGCAAGACAAAAGAAGAAGTTAAAGACGCGTTTTTGAAAAATGTCGTACCTCTAATTTTCCCCAGTCAGAGGCGTTGGTGGACATCACTGTGCCTTCTGCGGCAGACGTCTTGAGTCGAAGAGACAGATGGAAGTTTTCTTTGCCCTCTTCCATTTGATAGAGATATTTCAGATAACCCTTGCCGTCAAATCTCACAGCAGACTCTGCAACGCAGGAAGCATAAATAGTAAAAAAATTTGGCAAAATGTGCAGCAGCTGTCTGCTTCCTTTTGAAAATAATAACTGGAATCAAGTCAAACAGGCCTATTAACGGACATCACGACAGACATCTTAAAGGAAGAGTTCACCAAAAAAAAAATCTAAGTACTGTACTGTTTACATATAGGCTAAAATTATTCAAAGGTTTGGGATCAGTAAGATTTTTTTAAAAGAAAATAATACTTTTATTCAGCAAGGATTCATTAACCTGATCAAACATTACAGTAAACACACATACAAAGTTATAAAATATTTTTTTTAAATGAATGCTGTTCTTTCTATTCATCAAAAATCCTGAATAAAAGAATAAAAATTCATTCTGAAGGATCACGTGACACTGAAGACTGCAGTAATGATTAATTTTTGTCATCACAGGAATAAATTACAGTAAAATATATTAAAATATAATCGTTTATAGTTTTTATTGTATTTTTGATCAAATAAATGCAGACTTCTTTCAAAAGCATTAAAAAACAAAAAACAAAGTTTTGAACGGTAGTGTGCATGGAAAAAAAAAAAATGAAAGCACATAGTGACCAGAAGCCATAAAGCTCTTAAAAAATACAATTAAAGTATCATACTATAAAGTGCTCGTATATGTAAGCTCATTATTCATGAAGCTTTCAAATCTTATTCATGTTCACATTCATTTAAATATAATGTGCCACATCACACTAGAGCTGATGTCAATGATGCCAAATGACTTTAGTTGCAAATTAATGAGAATTAGTTGACATGTAGTTACAAAGTTACTTATAGTTAGTATAATGTCTAAAGTGGACTATCGATAAAGTGTAACCTGAAAGTCATATGATTTTGGAACGATATGAGCGTGCATTTCATTTAGGGTGAACTGTCCCTTTAAGGCAAACCCAGAAAGGTGCAACTAAGTGAGAATAAAGATAATATTCAAGGCCTCTGGGTTTGTCTAAATCCTCAGAGGAATGCAAAATAAGTCGCTGGTGGTCTCGCCGCCTACCGTTGCAGGTGCACACGCTCTCCCAGCTGTGCTGCGGGGTGATGAAGTTCGCCCGCGCTGTGGCGTAGTTACTCATTCTCCCCTGCCTCATCACCACAGCGTTTCTGCAACCCCGAGGTGGGCAACCAGCGCCCACACAACCATCATGCTTCAGTCTCAAGACGTTCAAACCCAGCGTATCTTCTACGGTGGAAAGGACCCCAGTGAGGCGCTGAGCAGACACGGGCTGGACGGAGCCGTCCTGAGCTCTCCGGACCAGAAGGACCTCCATGTTGACGGAGTTTGGCTGCTGTTGCAAGCTGGCGATGTGCAGCTCTTGTCTGGGGATGTTCAGCTCCAAGCCCAGGCTTCGCTGGAGGCCTCGCCAGTGATCGGACACAAACTCTTCCGCCGAAAGTCCAGCCAGCTGCAACGTGAAGCCCTGATCCAGATCATGTTGAGCGGCAGCCCAAACATGGACCTTCACTCCCGCCCAGATGCTAAATTTCCCATCGGACACACTCACGTTCAAGTGGTACAGGCCTGGATCCAGGTTCTTCTCCACCACGATCTTTCCATCCACTGCATCCACAGAGAACAGGCCTTGGTCCAGGCCATCAGAAATCAGTTTGTAAGACAGGACGTCTTGGGGATCTTGGTCTGTAGCATGCAGCTTGCCGATGACACGTTTCGAGAACGTCCCGCCGGCGGTGGTGATGAAAACCTCTAGCGGAGTCACAGTGGGTGGATATCGGCTCTGCTCTGAGATGTTGATTTTCACCACACATATTGAGGACAGAGGAGGGTGGCAGCTGTCAGTGACCTGTGGAGATGATATTTATGTGATGTGTGAAAAAAAACATTGCGACGTGCGAACAATACACTGACCTTTGAAGAGTGCTTTAAATAATTTAAGACGTGTGGTAGAATCACCGGTCCACAGATAACAATCAAGTATATGTCAGGTTGTACTGTCCCATACATGCCATATTCCATTTGAAGGTATAGTTCACATAAAAATGAAAGGTTCTGTCATCATTTATTTACTCCACTGTTGTTCCAAACCTGTATGACTTTTTGTTTTTCTTCTGAATTATACTACATACTATATATTATATATTATATACTAAATACTAAATACTATAATATTACATATATATATATATATATATATATATATTTATATATATATTATACTACAGTATAATGTAGTATAATATATAATTATAATAAGTATCATTTTTAACTAGCAAAGGAAAGTATGTCAAGACAAATTTGAAAGATTGGCTTAACAACGCCAGAAAAACTTGAATTCCATGAAACGCCTGAATTCTTGAAGGTCATGTAGGTTATAAAGAGAGGCAGACAAATAAATAGATCTGAACTTAAAATTTTGCAACTTATTGGAATGTGCATTTATAATAGAATAGAATAGAATAGAATAGAATAGAATAGAATAGAATAGAATAGAATAGAATAGAATAGAATATATGACTAACGAAATTTGTACGTAGCTGCCCTTTCTTGAAAGTAGATGAACTATTAGCAAATCTATTTTTTGTTCTTTATCATTAATATAATATAATATAATATAATATAATATAATATAATATAATATAATATAATATAATATAATATAATATAATATAATAATTCTGCATCATGAATTGAAAGGGTGCAAATTCTTAAATTCCGAACTAAAATGATGAGGACCTAGGTTGCTGAGTTTTAAAAGTGAAAAAGGAAAAAAAAAAAACAACATTATGGCTTCTGAAGGTTTGGAATAGTCCTATGGCATACAATTTGTGTTTTATGGTAGTTTCACAGTGTTTTTTGGACATTTTGACAGCACCCATCCGTATTCACTTCCATTATGGGAGAAAGGAGTAGCATAAAATAAATCTTCTTCCTGTGTTTTTCAGCAGAAAGAAAGTCTTACGGCTGTGGAACAACATAAGGATGAGCAAATGATGACAGTCTTTCATTTCAATCTTAAAACGAGCATGTGTTGTAAACATGCGCTGTACTCGTAACTGAAATTAATGAGTGAAATCTTTCACCTGGATTTTTAGCAGATGCTGAGGCTTGCCTCTCCTCCTCAGTGGGGAGGATACGGACAGCAGTCCTCCTTGGTCAATGTGAAAGCTCCTGTCCTCGTTTCCCGAGACAATATAGAAGGAGAAAGGAGGGCCGTTCTGAGGCGTATCTCTGTCTGTTACCAGCAGCTGCAGAATTCCACCGCCCACAGCCTCCCCTTCCTGTGTCCAGAAAAACACCATTAATCAAGCCGCACATGCTTGGAAAATACCGTCAGACTTTTAGGAAACTTGTAGCTGTCCTTTCTCGCAAGTAGATGAACAATTAACATAAATGTGTTCTTTATTTTGATCGGAACGCAGGTGATTGTGGAGTTCACTCCTCTGAGTTTTATTGTATTCTATTGCTCTGGCAACAGAATGTATCATGGGCGAACAGAGAGAAATTGCTGGAAAAGAATCAAAATAATCAATGGTGTTTGTATAAAATAATGTGATGTTTGTATGTTTCTTGCTGTTTTTCAAATCGATAGCATATTTCTGTCATGGGACTCGTTTTCAATGCCAGATCCTTCTGTGCAAACAATTCTAAGCTTGAAGAAACAGCCCAATTCTGTCGAAATGAAAACACGGCAAGAACAGCTGGTGATTTTTATCACTCTGTCTGCATTTGTCAACAAAGTGCTACCGATTGGGCCGACATGTGCTCCTCGTCTACCTTCAAGGTGGCACAACTGGAACAGGTAATTGAAACGGAGCACTCGGCTGGCAGAGATGAACCTAATTGTTACTGACCACCTACATGGTGACAAATAGCCGCTGCACTCTGAAGACACAGACACCTTGGGTGGGGGTAAATGGGGTGTGAAAAATATTTCCAAGTCAGCAGAGTTGAACCTATAATTAGAAGCAATGGATCCGGCTGACACCGAAAGGGTAAACAGAGTCCGAACACTGTTGCACAAAAAAATGACTATATTATATATGGCTCATTGGCTCTTTAGCCTGAACTCTTGACTTCCTCTGTGCATCTTAGAGCACAAATGTGATGACAACCGTGTCCCGTTTTTGCACCTTCGATGACCCACAATCCTATGCTTGTGATTCAGTGCACTGAAGGAAAAAAAATGGTGGAGAAACACTCAGAAATTGCAACACTGATAAAAAGGGGGGGGGGGGGGTAACGCTTACTTAAAGCCTTTATGTGTAATGCATTATACAAGTATTATAATGTACACTGTAATGCATTATATCTTCTCATAAATAAATGTAACCAAAGTTTGTTTTTTAATGTGTTTTAATGCATTACATTTACTCAAGGTGTAACAGTGAATAGAAAGGCATTATAATGTATTATAACTGTGGTTACAATTATTCATGAGATCCTACAATTACAAGACATAATAATGCATTAAAACTAATTTTAGAATTCATTATATGTAAAGGCTTTAAGTGTTACTAAAATTTTTTTTTTTGGCGTTATAAATAAAACAAAGACTATTGGATTACATTTTACAAGAAAGTACTATTTCATTCTTTCTAAAATTTCCAATTTAATTCAGCATGTTGCTAGCATTTTGTTTGTAATTAATTGTGAAATTTACTAGCAGCTGAGTGAAAATTGGTTATTTGAACCTTGTGTCTGATGGAACGGCAAGAAGCAAATATCCATTTTTAACATATTCTTTCATTTCTACCATGAAATAACCATTTTAATCATCAAATGTTTGCTTGGTTATCTGTAGAGCTCATTTGAATTTCTTCTAGGTCATTAGGCGTGATATTGCGGCGCCGTCAGACTGAAGAAAGCGAAATCATTCATCAATAACTGGGAATGCAGGGAGGCAAAAAGGTAGATTCTGGCCGTGTGTTTTTACCTGAAGAACGAGGCTGTGATTGATCTGCGAGAACATCGGTGGGTTGTCGTTGACGTCAGATATGGTCACCGTCACCTGGGCGGCGGAGGATAAAGGGGGGTCGCCCTCATCGGCAGCTTGCACGGTTAATGAGTAGTGCGTTATCTGAAAGGCGAGGGGCCGTGTCAGTGGGATTATGAAGATATGAACATCACGACACCGCTGTTCAATAACAGCAGTCAAATACACACAGTAGTGATTAAAATGTTCATCTGTGATCACAGGATTCAACAGATACAACTAAATCCCTGATAAAACAAATGAGTAGTGCTCTGGGGGGTGATTCAGGAGTGAAAGTGAAACCCACCTCTTCCCTGTCCAGCGTGGAGCGCACCGTTATGTGGCCGGTGCGAGGGTCGATGCTGAACTGCTGCTTTGGATCACCGCTCACAATAGAGTAGATGATGAAGTTATTTGGAGGCCCATCAAGGTCGACGGCTCTTACCTGAGACAGATGCACAGTTAGGAAAGGAAAGGAAGATGAGCACACCTGAATGGTATTAAACAAAGCTTTAAAGCTCTGGATTATGGCAGATTCGTCTAATCTAGCGGTCTGCATCAGACACGGCTAATGTCACAGCGAATCTCTGAGCAGACTGTGAGTGCTCATATACAATCACCATTAGCTGATTGCTCCACTCAAACTGTTTTTCTGATTGCTTAACTGACAGATGCAGTAAATCATTCACTCAACAGCTGCCACAATAGCTTGTCTCAATCCTGTCACCAGATTGACAACAGTTGGCGTTATTTTGCTTCATAGAAAGCGTTGAGGAAAAAGTCTGAGACGCCTTACACATGAAGTCAAAGGGAATATGATAACCGTCCAGAGAGAGCATTAAATATAATTCTTTAGTATTTTTTGTTGTTTTCCCTTAAAAACAAGATACATTCAGTGTTAACTAAAAGTAAAGCTATTTTATTTTTTAGTTAATTGAAATAAAGCTTAAATCTTAAATTGATTTTTTAAAATGTACAAAACTGAGGAATATTGACTTGGCAGCTAACTGAAATCATTTTAAGGTGAAGTACTAAAATTACTAAAACTAAAACTAAATTAAAGCTAAATAGAAATAATAAAAAAAAAAAAATGGCAAAACCACATAATCAAGTGAATAAAACTTTAATTATGACTGAAATATAAAAATAACTAAGAAAAATAGCATATCAATAATACTAAAATAACACTATATTTGTTTGTTTATAAGTTGTGTATAGATATTACAACTTAAAATTTGTTAAAAAGGGAGGACATAATTTTTCCCCTAACTAACTAACTAACTAACTAACTAACTCTTTATTTATTTATTTTCTTTCTTTAAAGCGATTTAAGCATTAAACAAGAAAAAAAATAAAATTTTCTGATGTGGTAAGAAAAATGCACTTAATTCTAGATAATTACAGTATACTTCACTTAATATATAACTCTTAATATCTGTATATAATTATTGCATATTAATATCTGATAAAACTTTATTTTAGGGTCTCTTAACTAGTTGCTTATTAGCATGCATATTACTAGAATATTAGCCATTTATTAGTAGTAATTAAGCACATATTAATGCCTTATTCTACATCCCTAATCCTACCCAATACCTAAACTTAACAACTACCTTACTAACTATTAATAAGCAGCAAATTAGGAATTTATTGAGGGAAAAGTTGTAGTTGTAGTGAATAAGTGTTCCCTATTCTAAAGTGTTACCTAATATCTTTATACAATTTTGTATCTCGATATGCAGTGGTATATTTATGTTTATTTTTAATTTATTTTTATATGGAAAAACTAAGAAAATTATATATTGTCGTGCACCTTCAGGAATAACAGAGTCTGATTTAGCCTTATTTTGAAAAGTTGGTAACACTTCAGTTTAGTGAACAGTTCTCACTATTAACTAGTTGGTTATTAGCATGCATATAATTAGCATATTGGATGTTTATTAATAATTGCAAAGCACATTTTCTGCATGGCCATATTCTACATCCCTATTCCTACCAAATACCTAAACTTAACAACTACCTTACTAACTAAGCAGTAATTAGGAATTAATTGAGGCAAAAGTCATAGTTAATAGTTAATTAATACTAGTGAGAATTGGATTTATTTTATAAAATAAAGTGTGACTGAAAAGTTTTATCATTGGATGTTGAGTGACAGTTAAGGGAAAGTGTGATACCTGCAGAACCATGTCCCCAGGTGAAATGTCCTCTGCAATCACAGCACTGTAGCTACTGCGGTTAAAGACAGGCGGGTTGTCATTGACGTCTGTGATATTGATGATAACTGTGGCAATGTCACTGAGCGACGGTTTGCCCCTTGCTCCCTCCACTGACAGGTAATACTCGCGGCAGAGCTCGAAATTCAGCGCAGAGTTCACTGACAGCACACCTGTGGCACAAAACAACAAAATCACATCCAGGCCTGGGCCATCTCTTTATCAGTTTCCAGCTAGTCCAAAGTAATTGCAAAAATGGCAAAGAAAAGTAAAGTTTGTTCTGAAAAAAATGGGAAAAGTTTGGATTAAAAATACTAAATAGTGGCTTACCCTCTCGTGCTTTTCGGTCACTTTTGACCGAAAAAATTTCTGTTTTGAATTTTTAAAAATCACAGCTTCATCTGAATAGTATGAAACTTGGTGACTTTATGGCATTTGGATGATGAACAAACAAAAAAACTGAGGGCTTAATTCGAGCAGGCTAAGTGGTCAGAAAAAAAATGGTCACACTTGTGGTCTTCACTCAGAAATGACCGACCATAGGAAATGAATGGGAAATTGAGAAAAACATAAAAATTCAACAAATCTACACAATCTATAAATCTGCCACAATGCAGAAAAAAGTACACAGCAATGATGGGGTGAAACTCTAAAACAGGGGTAGGCAACTTCGGTCCTGGAGTGCCGCTGTCCTGCAGAGTTTAGCTCCAACCCTAATCAAACAAACCTGAACAAGCTAATCAAGGGCTACAGGCAGGTGAGGTTTTTTTCAGGGTTGGAGCTAAACTCTGCAGGACATCGGCACTCCAGGACCGACATTGCCTACCCCTGCTCTAAAACATCAAGAGTGCAAAACCAACACATCCACTCACACACACACACACACACACACACACACACACACACACACACACACACACACACACACACACACACACACACACACACACACACACACACACACACACACACACACACACACACACACACACCTATGAACTGGTGTGACTGTAACACAGAAAATATATAAAATGAAAGCAATAATTAAACTACAATGCAGTAAAAAAGTGGACAGCAAGGAAGGGGTTACACTCTGAAACATCAAGAGGGCAAAACAGACACATCCACTCACTCACACACATACACACACACACACTCACAGACACACGCAATTATACACATTCAAATGAATTCGTATGGCTATAATCATATAGCCATAACAACTCAGAAAACTGTAATAAGAGGTTGAAATCAGATCAGACCCCCTAAAGGATTAAGCTCTGATAAAACAATCCTGTTCATTACTTTTTATAGAATTTTTATATTTTGCGTAACAAAATGCTTTCTCTGTGTTCAGGTTTGACTGTAGTAATATAGTAATAATCGTTCAAAAACTGACGCTTTAAATCAACATTTCAAACTAATAAAAAATCTAAACCTTTACAAAATATTGTCTTTGAAAATGTCTAAATATATATCCACAAACCCACAATTTAATAAAAATAAGTATTTATGTCTAAAAGCAATTAGAGAATTATTAGGCCTTTTATATAGAGCTATATGGGAATCAATGGGCTAAACCATGGAATTGCAGATGTTTTTCTTATTTTACTCCCACCAGATGGCACCAATCTGGCTTCAAAAATTGGATTTTAAAGGCATCAGCTCTATTTCAACATGAAATACTGTCATAATTGAAAAGTAATAGAAAATATTAGAATTTTTTTTTTCAATGGGAAAAACTGATCATAATTATTGCATAAATATTAATTATTACCATGAAATTCTCTCAAAATACAAAATAAAAAATATTATTAAATAAAAATATGTTACATGGATTTTACTAGGGGGAAAAAAAGTTCAATTTTTCATTTGACCGTGAAAATCACAAGTGGGATTCCCAAATAAGGAGCACCAGAGGGTTTAAAATACAAAATACAATGCTGGCAGGATACAAAATCTCTTGGGTTGGATAAGTTTGTTTTGCATTTCCCCAGTGACAGAAGCACGTTACCAACTGGTCTGGGGGTTTTGGTGAAGAGAAACCTGTTTCTAATGTGTGATAAGTGTGATAATGAAAGATTTATTGTTCAAAGTTTATGCTCATCTGCTTTAGATTTATCCAAACTAAACTGCTCTTTTGTGTGCCTAACATACTGTGTGCTCAGTACAGAATAGTGCTGACAGAAACAGATAGAATAAGGTTTGAAAGCATTTCAATATAACACCAGCGGATTTTCTTTTATTGCTGCATCCGCCGACCACATAGAAAACTCACATTCCATCACGACTAATAACTCTCATGTACTTCCCAGTGGAGTTGGACTGAATGCATGATATCTTTTATGCAATGTTGCCTTTTCTGTTTTTGCAAAGCAGTTGATTCCTACAAGAAGCTGATTCATCTAAAGCATCTGAAAAGCCGGTGGGATTTGCTCTGTGCATTATGGGTAGACGCTGCTATTTTATGTCTCATTCTCAAGGAGAAGAGAAAGTTTACTACTGGACCTTTTGCTGGTCGGTTCACATTATTAGAGTAAAACGAGACGGCACTGAACAACAAAAGCACTGGCACTTTTGCTTGGCTCAAGAATCCAGTTTGCAACAAGTGCAAAATTGCTTTCTGTAATGTTTCTTTTTATTGATTTTAAAGATCAAGGGCTATGTTGTGTCACTTAATGGCTTTCTTAGAGATCCTCCGCCGTATTATTAACAGGGCTGTGTTTGTCCTTGGTACACGTTCTGTCAATAGAGGCGTGTTTGAACATAGAGCTTGTGTTCAATGCAAGAGTGGACAGCAAAAGTAATCCTCGTCTAAGCAAAAGGAGCACTTGTCAATGTCAAGTGCGATGAAGATGCATCAGTGTGTTCTCTGTTTCTCTGCCAAATGTGTATTTTTGTAGATCAATTAATTGTAAGATGGAGAATGATGCAGCTTGGCATTCAAAAAAATAACAGTCCATGTGGATTGCAATAGCCATCAGTGTCAGACATGAGTTTATGTCTGGTCTTATTTTTATTTTTCATTTGCTTTGAATGACAGAAATAACTTTAGAGCATTTTTTCAGAAGCAGAGATCACAGCCCAGGAATCATCTCGTCGTCAGAGATGCAATGTGACACTGAACCGTAGGTAATAAGATGTAAAACTGTGACATCTACTGGAAGATGCAAAAACTGGAAAAATGACATTATTTTATTAGTTATATGATTCATGGGTTACAGTTTATTTCGATGATCCTATTTAGACATTCTATTAACTACAAGTAACTTTGCAACTACATGTCAACTAACTCTCAGAGTATTGGCAGACTGTTATGTTAGGTTAGGGTTAGTAGAATAATTTGCTGCTAGTTGACGAAATGTAGTTGCAAAGTTACTTAGTAGAACGGCTAAAGTAGTCAGTAGTCCCATTCATGAGTTCCTGCAATGAAAAACTCATGTGCTTTATCATGTCAGCATGTCTAAATCAGTTATGAATCTATAGCATATAATTGTTCCTATTATCCTGTAATGTTGATGTCACACATACAGTATGACAATAAAGGATTATGTCCCTTCAGTTCACAATGACAAATACTGTGTTGGGTAGTTTTGCTTGTTTTCATAATTATTGTGAGAATGGACAGCTTTACTTGACTGATGATCAACACCCAGATCACAAAAGTACAATCTGTTGAACAGACTGTACATCTATCCCTCACCGCCTTATCGTCATTCACCAAAAAAAAGTTCATTTATCCCTCATCGCCTCATTGTCATTCACCATTAAAAAAATAAATAAATAAATATGCCGTTTACCTTGACTAAGGTCTGTATGGGTGGGGGAAAATAACCTAGTTAATTAGCCGACAGTAACCTGCAAAACGACTCACTTGCACAAAATTAACCCTTGTGGACCTTCCAGTTTTAACAAACAAGTGCAAACTTGCCAGTTCAACAATTAGCTCAAGTAAGCAGCGATTTTCTCATTTTTATAGTTTTTCTTTTTTATTTCCGAGTCATTTTAAAAGTGCAGTAGAAAAATGATATTTTAAAGTCTTTCCTGAGGCTATTTGCAGTGATTGAGCCATTAGAGTGTCCGTATTCTTATATTTCTGTGACATTTCATTAAGCCCCCCTGATTTAAGAGTTCTTTTAAAATGTCAGCAGTGTTATGTTGCTAATCAAATTATGATCACTTTTTCACCAGAGTAGGTCAGGTGATTGTCTTGTGTGGTCATATTTTTTATTTCTGTAATTCATGGCTACATCATGTAAATCATCTTACTCATGAATCCATCAGTGTTACTGGTTCTCATTGCGTTTAATTAGGTTCAAGAAATGTAAATTAAATGTATTTATATTTTAATCCTACAATTATTGTGAAAAAGGCAAAATAATAGAGTGCAAGTGGTTTAATGCATGATTGATGAACTTGAATTATTTCACGACATGCAAAAAATATTCTCATGTACAAACAGTCTTTGATTATTAAAGTTAAAACGCGATTAGCTGCCCCTTTTTGGAAAAGGGGACACCTGAGAACAATCAAAGATAAAAAGATAAAAAGCCTCAGCTTTTGTTCAAAGAAGGGGAGATTTCTATTGAAATGCAGTGGTATAAAAATACATGCAAACTTCACTAAAAGAATCCACTGAAAGAAAATATTGCTGACATAGAAAACTGCTGTTGAACTACAATAAATCATCTATTTTCTTTACTTTCTTATATCATATAAAGGTTTGTCTACATAGCACATCTTAAAAAGAATCACTGCACTCTAGGCAAAAAGAAAAAGTCCAAAATGTAATGCATACCCAGCAGACCTGAGCTCGACTGTTATGTGCTATGAGACTATAAGCCACTACACAGTGGACTTATAGCTTTTGGATTGAAATGATCTCTAAATAGCCAATTGATTTGTGCAGAAAGCCTGCTAGCAGAACTCAAAGTAGCGTATTATTTGACAGCTAATAAAGAGTTTGGCTCAATCTCTCACAAAAGTCCTACAGCACGAAGGCTCTGAGGATTCGCGATAAGAGGACATGAGCGAGAGAGAGAGAGAGAGAAGAGACTAAGAGGAATGAACAGATGGGAATAAACAAGCTGGCAAGTGCCTGTGTGGATACAAAACATGTCAGCACAGGTTCTTCTGTTCAACATTTACTCATGCTGAAGAAAATTCCAGCTACACACAACAGGAATAAGCCACAGACGATCAATGGCAGCATGCTAATATATCATGTCTACTTTCCTGTAAGTAATGATGAGTAATGTTCTGTACATAGATCACAAACACATTCAGCCTCAAAATCAGTGTAATTGTTTTGTGTTACATGGGCTACAGTCAAATCTTTTTAGTTAAAAGGTCCCTAAAATGTAAGAGTGTAAAATACATAAGAACTTTCAGTAACACTTTATTTTAAAGACCAATTCCAATGCATATTACTAACATACTGGCTGTTAATTAGTACTTACACTGAACAAAATTATAAATGCAATACTTTTGTTTTTGCCCCCATTTTTCATGAGCTGAACTCAAAGATCTAAGACTTTTTCTATGTACACAAAAGGCCTATTTCTCTCAAATATTGTTCACAAATCTGTCTAAATCTGTGTTAGTGAGCACTTCTCCTTTGCCGAGATAATCCAGAAACTTCGCACAGCCATTGAAGAGGAGTGGACCATTGAAGAGGACCCCCCCCACCGGACCCCCTCAATACAGTAAAACTGCACATTTTAGAGTGGCCTTTTATTGTGGCCAGACTAAGGCACACCTGTGCAATAATCATGCTGTCTAATCAGCATCTTGATATGCCACACCTGTGAGGAGGATGGAGTATCTCGGCAAAGGAGAAGTGCTCACTAACACAGATTTAGACAGATTTGTGAACAATATTTGAGAGAAATAGGCCTTTTGTGTACATAGAAAAAGTCTTAGATCTTTGAGTTCAGCTCATGAAAAATGGGGGCAAAAACAAAAGTGTTGCGTTTATAATTTTGTTCAGTGTATAAAGCACATATTAATGCATTATTCTGCATGACCATAATTTAGATCCCGTAATCCTTAATTTAACTTAAACTACTATTAATAAGCAGAAAATTAGGAGTTTACTGATGCAAAAGTCATAGTTAATTGTTAGCTAATAGTGAGAACTGGACCTTAAAATAAATTGTGACCAAACTTTTTTGAAAACAATATTGGAGCTTTTACGGCATTTTCAAGAAAAGATTAAATTGAATCACTTTAAAAATGCCACATAACCATCAAATGAAAAGTAAAAGCATTTTCTGTACACCTTGAATATGTGCAAGTGCATTAAATACATAGAAGTATTTTTTATATCATTAATTCATAAATAACACTGTATCATAATAAAAGATCTCAAACTACCAAAAATAAACCTAAATCTACCTCTGAAATTTAAAGTGTTTCTATACAATATGTAAAAATGTTGACATGTTTGATGTGGTATATTTCAAAAAAGAAACCTCAATTAAGAAGCCCGTACCTGTCATGGGGTTTATCTGGAATCGGCCGTCTTCATTGCCAGAGATGATAGTATATCGCACAGGCTCACTTTCAGTGCTATCTTTGGTGAGGGCGGACACGCTGATCACCTCCGATCCGATCTGAAGTGATTCTGGGATCTGTACAGAGTACTCCGAGCTAAGAAACAACGGCTGGTAATCACTCAGGATGACCACGTGTACTGTAATGGTGGCGAAGGAGAAAAGGTGCCGAGGGAGGCCTCGGTCAGTGGCTTTCACTTTCATCTCATAAGTGGACTTGGTCTCATCGGCTAGAGATCTCTCCAGTCTCAGAATGCCTGAGATTTCATCTAGGGAGAAGAAACCGCTGTCGGCGCCTTGAAGAGAGTATCTCACCTCTGAGTTTATACCTGGAAAAGTTATATAACATAATATTCTCAGTATTTCAGTTCAGGAATGGCAGAACAACAGATGCCTAAAAATGATTTGGGGTCTTAAATGTAATATGTTTATTTCTCACTGTTAACTAACTACTGCGACTTTACCTCAATAAACTCTTAATTTGCTACTTATTAACAGTAAGGTAGTTGTTAAGTTTAGGATTAAGGGATCTAAAATATGGTCATGCAGAATAATGCATTAATATTTACTAATAAAGAGCCAATATATTAGTAATATGCATACTAGTTAATAGTGAGAATTGGTCCTTAATATAAAGTGTTAACGTATAATTATTTAATTGGTTACTGTTGATTTACACTTTATTTTTACTTTAGACTACTTAAGACATTCTATTATCTCTAAGTAATTTTGCCATTGTCATTAATTTGAAACTACATGTCAACTAACACTCATTTCAGTATCAGTACACTGTTAGGTTAGGGTTGGTAGAATAAGCTGACGTACTTGCAAAGTTACTTATAGTCATACTAAAGTGTTAGCAGATATTAAGCAGACAGTTTACTAATATTCTAATGACTGTTAGTTGACATCTAGTTGCTTATAGTTAGCAAAGTGGACTATCAAAATAAAATGTTACCATTGATTGATGTTCACAGTGCAAGATAAACACATTCTGTTTTTGACTTTGCACGTTTGCGTAATACTTGTGCTTAGAGAGGATAATGTCATTAATTTGCTTGAAGACATTCTATAAAGGCAAAGTAGTTCAAATTCACATGAATCCCTGTGACAGTAGTCAGTATGTGTACATGTTCACACACATCTCCAGGTGTGGTCTTTCCCTCCCTAATCATGTTTCTCTGTCACAGCCTTCAATCCCACATCAAACGATGCATACCTTTAGGATTTCAACCTGCGTGCAATGGGTCAAGGAAAAAAACTGGGGGCTTTTAACGCTTTTTGAGTGGATAAGCCGAAAATAATAATTTTTTGCTTTGAAACTGCAAGAGAAGCAGTACCATACCTGTGTCTGGGTCTTTGGCATAGATGACTGCAATAGGCGTCCTAATTGTTGTGTTGTCAAACACCGTGATCTCATAGTGGCTTGTGGAGAATTGTGGCGGGTTGTCGTTCATGTCTTGCACCATGAGTGTGATGTCTGCCTGACAAGAGCGGCCACCGCCATCAGTCGCTTTGACAACAAGATCATATTCTGTTTCCCGCTCCCGGTCCAACACAGCAAGGGTGAACAGCTCTCCTAAAAAAAAAAAATTTTTTTTTTAAAACATGCATATGCTCGAAACAAGGCTTTACTGACAATAACATGGGAGGGTTAAACACAAGGTGTTGTAACATGTACGGTATCTGAGACGAGCCTCGACTAGTTATTTATTTGATAAAGGTGTGCAACAGATTATTTACTTGGAATTAGTGGTTTCTTTTCTTTAACATGGCTACAAAAAACAAAGAAAGTTGCTGTTTCAGGAATTTAACACTACAGAGCTGGACACAGTCCTTTGTTTCTACCTTTGCCCGAAGCATTTCATGCATCTTGTAACTCGGAAACCCAATATAACCATCTTAAAAGATGTTACATTTAGATAGGATACTCTGGAAGAAGGTAAGTCACATAAACTTATCATAAATCAAATACTCTCATTGTTTACAAGGAATTCCAAAAATTCCAAATGCCCTGGGAAAGTTGCCTCTTATCTTTGTTGTTGATTTGATTTCCTCAAAAAAAAGTAGTAAGCAAACGCAATCTCTAACTGTTTCCAACTATTTTTAAACAGGTAATTCTTCTAGGAAAATGTAAGAGGAACTAGATCTGGAGATCAAAATTACCAGTTCTGGAATCAAGATGAAACTTGTCTGCATTAGGTCCATGAAGAGTGAAAGACACTTGGCCATTTGTCCCAATGTCGGGGTCAGAAGCAGAGATCTTCAGGATGAACAAGCCCGATTTGGAATTCTCCATGATAGCCTCAGTATAAAGTAACTGGGAAAAGGGATAAAGTGGGAAGTTTCCAAAAAAAAAAAAAAATGCCATCATATTTCAACATTAACATCGTATTTCATAAAGTTTTGTAATTTGTGAACAATAACCTGAGTACTTTTAGTATTTGGGTGTTTCTACAGGCACTTTTGTGTCCCTAGAGTGATTTTTCTTGAATGGATTTCAATGTTTTCAATCTACTTCATGAATAAAATATTCGAAACTTTTTCCCATGCATTCATTGTTTATTTCTTCCTACATTTAAAAATTTGTTCATTTCACCAGATTTATTTATTACTATTTTGCATTTATTTTCTGCATATCCACAGAGACAAAAGTGTCCATAGTTGAAGAAGCACACATACACATATTGTATATCTTCTGGAGAATATCTGACTTACTTGCTCACACAAAGGACTGTTGTCATTGAGGTCAAGAACATGGACCTCTACATTAGCAGATGTTTGAAACCTTCCATCTGTGGCAATTATCTTAAGGTTATATCTGTCTTTGTCTTCTCTGTCAAGCGGACTTTTGGAAATCACTGTCCACTCCTCCCCTGTTTCTGTGACTGAGAACTGGCCCAATGGGTCTCCATCTTCAGAGATGAAAACAGTATTTGTTTAAAACCAAAATACATAACTTCACAAATGCAAAACTGTTTATACAACAGTCAGTCTTGAATTAAAATGTCAAAGCTGAACTGTAAAGCCAGAAGAACTACCAGAACTCAGTTTCATGAGTGATTTAAAGTTTGTAATGACAACTGTAATCAAAACAGACAATGAGGCATCATTTAACTACAGAAGTGACTTTGCATACCTGTTATATAACAAACAATCTGTCTGTTTTCTGCAGACACGTCTTTATCAGCAGTCGTCAGAGTGACAATGGTTTCTCCAGGCTTGCTGTTCTCAAGGATGGAGCCTTGGTACAGTTCCTCTGTAAACTGAGGTGGGTTATCGTTTTCATCTGTGATAGTAACCGTAACTAGTGCAGAAGAGGATAGTTTGACAGAGTCACCATGATCAGTGGCCACCACATAGAATCTATAAAGCTGTTTGGTCTCAGAATCAGCCCTCTTTAAGGTAGTAATCCAGCCAGTTTGCGAATCAATGATAAAAATGTCGCCAATATCATCTGACTCTGGCTCAAGCATATATGAGACTTCTCCATTGACGTTTGTATCTGCATCATTAGCTGTCACTTGAATGACCGTGGTGCCAGGGGGCAAATTCTCAGCCAGGAAGGCCTCATAGGGGTCAGCCTCGAACATAGGTTGATTGTCATTAACATCTTGAACCTCTATGTGAACAGATACAAGAGATGCTACATCGGTGCCATTATGATTTCCTTGAGCGATCACATCGATCTTGTACACCTTGGTTTTTTCATGGTCAATATTCTTCTGCATTACGAGAGTACCGCTGTCTTTGTCAACGGCAAAAACATCTTCGTTGTTGCTGTCTATAGTGTTGCCATTCACCAAGCTGTATATCAGTGGCATGTCAGCGTCCGCCTTGATTGTGCCTATCTCATATCCGATAGGGAGGTCTTCAGATGCCGAGAATGAGTACAACGGCTCGGTAAACTGGGGCAGAGTGACCTCCGGTGGGACCACTTTGACCTGTACTGGCACAGAGGAGTTGTAAAAAGGTATTCCTCCGTCTCTGGCCTTAACTTTGAAGCTGAAAATCTTATTCTCCAAACCAACCAGACTCTCTTTGACGCTGACCACTCCAGTAAAAGGGTTGACTTCAATAATATCTTCCGTAACCTCTTCTGCTTCTTCTACTGTGTAAGTGACGTCAGCGTTTTTACCTTCATCTGCGTCATAAGCCATTATCTGTATAACCGGTGAGCCTTTGTTCACTGTGGATTGAATGGAAATCTGATACTCTGAGGCTTTAAACTGAGGGGCGTTATCGTTTTCATCTGTTAGAATAATCTTCACGGTGCAAAACCCCACTCTTCCTCCTCCATCCTTAGCCATGACCTTAATCGCGATCACGCGTTGTGATGGATTTTCTCTGTCCAAAGACTGAGAAGTCACAATTTGTCCGTCTTCGTCGATAGAGAACTTCTCATCAGCAAGCTTGTTAATGATAGTGTAATCAACACTGCCATATGGACCATCGTCCGGGTCAATAGCAGCCAATCGAATCACACGAGTTCCCGCTTCTGCATTCTCCGCCAGATCTGCCTCGTAAATGTTCTGGCTAAAATAGGGGCTGTGCTTGTTGCCGTTTGTCATGTCAATGTTAACAGGGGCAGTCTTCTGAAACACACCGTCGGAAACTGCAACGGTGAGATTATAAAACGGATCCAGGTTTCTCTTGCACACATTCGAGAACGAGATAAGTCCGGATGATTCATTAATAGAGAAATATCTCCCTTCATTGCCTGACAGGATCTTATATTGGAGGTCATCTTTACTATCGGGGTCTGAAGCCTGAACTTTGATAACGATGTGGCCACAAGTGGCCTTTTCATCAAGAGAGGCCCGATAAGACGGCTCGCTAAAATCTGGAGGGTTATCATTTACATCTATGACGTTTACGATGATTTGAGCCTCACTGCTGAGAGGTGGTGTGCCTTTATCTGTGGCTTTAACTTTCAGAGTGAACTGTTGTGAGGTTTCATAGTCCAATACTTGCGATGTCGCCAAAATCCCACTTAGTGGGTCAATTTCAAAAAAATCATTTTCTTTGTCGACCAGCTGGTAAGTTATATCTGAATTCCTGCCTGAATCTCTGTCAACAGCCGAGACTTGTAAAACAGATGTGCCAATTGGAAGGCCTTCAGACACATCTGCAACATAAGACAGACTCTGAAAGACAGGGGCATTGTCGTTTATATCTTCTACGTCAATCTCTACATTGGCTTCGGTAAAGGTGCCAGTCACCGAATCCGTGGCACGAACAGTCAAAATATGCTTTGTTTGAGTCTCAAAGTCTAGGAAATCAGTGACACTTAAGACCCCTGTTTTGAAATCGATGTTAAAGAACCTGGAGGCATTGTCTTCTTCTAGATTGTAGATAAGGCGGTATCCTTCAGGATTTCTTGCTTGCACATGCAGGATCGTTGTAGATGGCTTAATATTCTCAGGTAATTTCAATGGGTAGTACAGGCTTTGAAATATGGGATGAGAACGATTTTGCACTTGGACGTACAGCATCCCGACGGCTGACAGACTCGGCTCACCTTCATCTGATGCCAGTACAGTAAGAACATATTTATTCAAAGACTCAAAATCTAAAGGTCTTAGTAACGACACATCTCCAAGATAACGGTCGATTCTGAAGAGACTGAAATCGTCCTCCAGTGAAAATAGTATGGATCCATTCTCACCGGAGTCATTGTCTGTTGCTAGCACTTGAAAGAGAACATCCCCTGGTTCGGTTTCATCCGATATCTTCAGCGAATGAGGCAAATTTGATATTTCTGGGGCATTGTCATTGATATCATCTATATAGACCTTAACATGAGTGACATCCACACGTGGAGGATGCCTCAAGTCTCGGACCTCCACAGCCACATCGTACTCATTCCGTTCCTCACGGTCAAACGGAACGCCGGTGGTCTGCAGGATTCCAGACGATGGAATCACTGCAAACTTCCCATGTGGGTTCAAGACAGTGTACTGCAAGGGCTCACTCAGGTAGCTACCTGTTGCTCTCAGAACGGCTAAAATTTTAATAGATGTACTGTTCTCAAGTACAGTGGCTACATGCATCCTGTCCTCAAACTTCAGACTAGTTTTTGCTGCACTGGTGATATTGAATCTCACTAGGGTAGTGTCTTTATATAACCCATCTGAGGCTGTGATCTTTAACTCATTATGAGACTGCAGTTCAGACGAATCATTCACTGAGATGATTCCAGTGGACTGGTCTATTTTAAAAGAACTCTTTTTACTAGTACTCTCTGAAATCATGTAGGCGACTGCTGAATCTGCATCGTGAGCTGTCACTTGGATCACATCCATGTCTTCAAAAACCGGCAAGGTGAGTGCAGTTTCATATACAGGTAAAGCAAATTTGGGAGGACAATCATTAATGTCCAGTACACGAATGTTTACTCTGCATGGCTTGGAAGCACTTAGTGATGGCTCACCAGAATCCCACACCTGAACAGTGAAGAAAAATTCAGGTGTTGCCTCAAAGTCAACTGTAGACTTTAAGGAGATGGTACCCATGCTTGGATCTATTTTAAACACTTTCTGAGCAGCAGGCTCAAGGATTTGGAAGACCAGAAGAGCGTTTGCGTCTTTGTCCGCATCTGATGCCTTAATCACTAACGGCGTGTTGTTCTCTCCAGTTACCAAGCTGTTGAGGGGCACAGACTCGCTAATTTGCCCGTAATAAGTGTCCTGATGGAAAACAGGGGCGTTGTCATTTTCATCTATCACATAAATGTAAACCACTGCATCAGATGAGACTCCCGCTGTATTTGTAGCTCTTATTGTCAGATGGTAGGAAGGGTGTTGCTCAAAATCAAGTGCGTTTCGGACAGACAAGAGTCCAGAGTTTATGTTGATGTGGAACGTTCCATTGGGGTCGCCGTCATTGATCCTGTACAGCACTGAAGATGGGCAGCTGGCGGAGACAGACAGTGCAGGGGAGCCAGGAGGCACAGCCTCACTTATCTCAGTGATATATTCTTCCGAGGAGAACCTGGGTGGTGTGAATTCAGACAGCTTTACGGTGATGGTAACGGGGCAAAGGGCACTGCGCTGGGGAAAGCCCTGATCTGTGGCTTTTACTGTGAGGTGATACTGCTCCTGTGGAAGTTTGTCTAATGCATCAGACACACGAATGTTTCCTGTTTCCTGATCGATTTCAAAAGCACCATCTATATTCCCACCTGGACAAAAAAGAGAGAGTTTGCTTTATTTTGTGTTAAATGTCAAAAACAGATTAGACATGATTATCATTTTTTAATTGCCACCCAAGAGTATTTATAAATGCCACATTAAAAAATTAAGTATAAAGGCAAGACTTGTATCTGTGCTTTCCATGAACGCAAAAGTTGTTAAAAAGCAAAGGTAACATAGCGCTCCAGGCAAATGTCTTACCAGAGTGAAAGGAATAAACAATCTCCGCATTGCTCCCTGTATCCTTGTCCAGGGCTTTGACTCGTAGCACTTCAGTGCCAGTGAGTGCCAGATTACTTATGGTGCCCTCATAATGAGTACTCAGAAAAGATGGGTTGTGGTCATTACAGTCTTCTACATGCACAACAACCTTCGCAAAGTTCTTTTTTATTGGGATCTTCTCATCTCGTACCTGGAATGATAAAGTACACAGGTTAATGTGTGTGTGTGGTACAAGGGTCAGGAAGATAACTTTTGACCACTAATGTTTTTTTTTTCTCTTTTAGGTGCTTAATTGAGGTCAGGAATGTTTCAGGAATGTGGATTTATGGTCTTCCATGTGCTCTAACCCCAATCTATATCATTATGTGAGTGACTCGAGATGATTAAATGAATTCTAATATCATTCAACTGGAAAAATAACTAAATGTTTTCATGCCCATTTAATCAAAGCTTGTGCGTAATTGTAACAGATCGCACTGGCTACTATTTACATAAGACCTTGAGATGAGAGTCTAGATGAGTCAAGTCAAGTATCTCTTTACCATCACAGTCAGAGTATGAGTGGAGATGGTCTCGTAGTCTAGCTCTTCTTTCATGACAAGCACACCGCTCCTTTGGTCCAGGTGAAAGTACTTGAGGCTGTCTGGGTTAGGGCTGCTGTGGATGGAGTAAAAGAGTCCACTGTTGGCATCTGCATCGTGGGCACTGATGTGAAGGATCTCCTTCCATGGAGATGTGTCCTCTGGCACTCTCACCTCATAGAGGCTCTTCAAGAACATGGGCCGATGCTCATTTATATCCACTACTTGAATGTAGGCCTTAGAGAAGAAAGACAAACCACTACACTCTTAGCTGTCCATTGGCTTAAAGTAAGACATATTAAAATGCTGACCAGATAACAATGGCAAAACTTTCATCTCACATTCTATTTGCACGCTATGAATTTATTGACTCTGCATTCATTGTGTTATGGATTTGGCATGTGTGCTCATACCTGAGTGGTTATGGCCTGAAATCCATCTGTGACTCTGACTGTTAAGTTGTAATGAGATTTTCTGCCTGCATCCAGACGTCTAGCTTTCACAATGCTCCCTGTGTTCTTCTCAATGTAGAAGTCCTGCTCTTCATCACCACCTAAGGTATAACATCAGCTACTGGTTAGATCAGTGGTTCTCAACCCATCGGTCTGTAACTAACCACATAAATGCAACCACAAAAAAGGCTTGCCAACTTTAAAAGAAAAAAAAAAAATAAAACACTTCCCATGTATTATACCCAAAGGGTGTGCATCCAATCAAACTTTATGGTGCATATTCATTTGTTGCTTCTCTAGCTGGTCTATTAATCATTGTTTATGTATTTTAATATAACATTCCAGTAATATTATTTAAATGTATGCATTTCAATATTACACAATTACAACAATCCATAAAAATAATAACTTATTTCAATGTTTGTATACAGAGTGGTGCTTTTAATTATAAATTTATGTAACCACGTAGCTTCATTTCGGTTTATATATACATGCTTTTTGCATTACTGACTGCTAATATTAACAATATTATAAATATTATATTAATATAATGAAGATTAATGCATTATAACGTTTGATTTTAAGAGAATTGCTTACTTTTGTACTGTTTTTTGGTTCTGTTTTAGGTCAACGCTCAGTGTCCAATGTAAAATCTGCTGAGTTAGAAAATAACATTTCACACGTGGTTTACCATCAACACCTCTGAGTGAACCTTTGTGTGTGTACCCGTATGCATTGCTTTAGGGCTGAGTAACATGAAGTGTTGTGACAGTTAGATTCAGGTGAACTGTAATAAACGTGCAATCCTCTAAATCTTGTGCAACAAAAAAAGCCTTGATGAAAAGCACCAGCATACTGTAGATTCCACATTTCAGAGTATGGGTACCAATCACGCCGTTTCTCTCTAACACCCACATGAGACTTTGTTGTTATACCCATCCTGATACAATAATGACAGAAAACAAGGGCACTCCTGTGACACTATTCATCAGATCAGCACTATTGTTTAAGGGAAAATATTTGGCACATGCATGAAAAGACCAGACGTCTTACTCAGCAGGGGTAAATTCATGCTTGCTTTAACAGATGGTGTTTATTAAAAATTCCACCTATTGAAGATTTTCTGGTCCTGATTTAATAACTATATTTTCAGGTGCCTATTCTCTATTTTTATTTCTAACCTTTACAAAGCAGTCTTCAAATGGATCTATCTATTTACTGAAGATCAACTATATCTAATACTGGCCTTGATGGAGGTTTTGAGATATATTCTGAACAAAAGCTGTCTGATGATCTTTTTTAATTAATACATAGTTGGCTTCTCATGGGCTGCTGCAGCGAAACAAAGCCTTCAAACTAAATGATGAAAAGTCAGGGTTAGGGTTAAAGTTGAACACACTAGAGATGCAACTTCTAACCAACACTACACTAAGATTCAGACCTTATATTCTCACCAAATATGAATATTCTTTCTGCTGTTTATGTAAATTATTGCTTTTAATATAAATTAATACTTTGAAGTCCATCATAAAACCATTATAGAATATTTAATGCTTTAATGAACAAATCAACTATGCACTGCTAATTCAGGCATGCACAGTAATAATCCATGACTTATTACAATATCTGCGTATTTTTGTCATTGGTTTTCTTCCTAATTAAATAGGTGCAGGGTTTACAGACTAGCACTTAATTATACATTTAGATAATCACATCACTTCTAACTGTCTAGCTTCATTTATCAAGTACAGAATCAAATTAAAAATCATAATTTAAAGCACAAAGTAAAATATGACCTAACATTAATAAATCACAAAATTATGCATGACGAATTCAGAGCTATGTGTAAGTTATCTGAAATGTATGACTCTGGGTCTCATATCAAAGAGTCTTTTTCATCAGAATGACCACAGTCTTCTGGTTAAAATATAATGTGTTCGTATCTAAGAGTAAGATAACGAATGTAAATTAATGCAGGCCTCGCTGTCTTCATATCAGAACCACGCTGAGATAAAACAAGACCTGTGCCCAACAGGTGAATTCTCTTCCATGCGATTCATTTTCCCTCCCTACTACAAATGCTTGTGATTTATTTCCACTGAAGCTCATTTCTCTCGGAGTGAGTCTGCAGGGCTGAAGGTAAGAATGTGGGAGCAGAGTGAAGGTCAGGTTCAGCCCTTAACCGCAGGCGAATATGTGCTGCTTGCACGGCTACAGAGAGACTGATGGCAGAGCTGTGAGGAAGGCAGCTCCTCTGGTGCTCTGGCTTGTCATCTGAAGAAATGTGTCACTGCTAAGATCAGTCTCCTGGCACAGATCTCATCACAGTGACACCAGACCCCCTACATGCCCTACTGTACCACGATACCCAACATACTTACCGTTTGACTCTAATACAGTTAAGTTTGATAAGTGATAGAGATGTGCTTACCGATAATGTCAAACAAGAGAAGGTTCTGCGGGATCTCCGTTCGGATGATTCCCACCATATCAGTGACGGGATCGGTCTCCATCACCACATAGTTAAAGGGGGGCTCATCAAAAGCCAGCACATCAGAGCTGGGCTCAGGTTGGGGCAGCCATTCAACATGCAGACGGGTCTTAGACATTCTTGGAGGGTTGCCTTGGTCTGTTGCTTGAATCTATGATAGGGAAGGAGAAAACGAAAGGTGAAAAACATATAGCATATATCATGTGATATTTGTTGCCATAAATTTGGTTTATGTTTGTAGAATGTAACGACTTGTATTGCTTAGAAATAATGCAGATTCATATACATCATTCTTGAAATATGACTTTTGAATTGTGGATCGTTTGCACTACTGGCTAATTTGTATTATTTTCTTTTAATAATTATGATTTTTAAATATTTTTATGCTTACCAATGCGGTTTATTTGATTTTAAAAAATTGTGAAATATTATTACAATTTAAAATAACTGTTTTCTATGTGAATATATTTTAAAATATTATTTATTCTTGTGATGGTAAAGCTGAATTTTCAACATCATTATTCTAGTCTTCAGTGTCACATAATCGTTCAGAAATTATTCTGTATCATGGTTTCCACAAAACTTTGCTAATAAGAAATAAATTCTTCCTATTAGAATGATTTCTGAAGGATCATGTGACACTGAAGATTAGAGTATAATGCTAAAATTTCAGCTTTCATAATTCAAAAATCATATTTCAAGAAAGATGCATATGAATCTGCAATATTTTTAAGCAATATATCCTGAAATCAAGTCATTGATTTCACTAAAACATTCGTCAAGCATAAAGCAAATTTATATCAACAAATATCACAATATATTCCATAAAATTTTGGTGCTGAAAATTTAGCTTCGTCATCACACTAATAAATGACGTTTTAAAATAATCAAATAGAAAACAGTCCCTTTAAATTGTAATAATAGTTTACAATGTTACAGTTTCACTGTATTTATGATCAAATAAATGCAGCCTTTGTGAGCAACAGATACTTAAAATAAAAATGCAAAATCTTTAAAAAAATTTTAACTTTTGACCTGTAGTGTACTTCTTACTACAAAAAAATTCAACTCATGTGTGATTTCCCCCCAAAGCCGTGATAGAACTGTGACATGAGTAATGAGTAAACAACAGTATGAAAGTGAAAAAGTGAAAGTGACGTGACATGTGGCCAAGTATCATGACCCATATTCAGAATTAGTGCTCTGTATTTAACCAATCCATGTGCACACTCACAGCAGTGAACACACACACACACACACACTGTGAACTGTGAACACACACCCGGTCTTTCACTCCTCCACCTACAATTCCTGCTGGACCTGAGACTTGAACCTGTGACCTTTGGGTTCAAGTCCAACTCTCAAACCATTAGGCCATGACTTCCCCAGTATGACACAACTGAAATATTTCTTAACTAATAACTGTATAAATGCATTTTTTAAAAATACTGATACAAATGGTTATTTCAAAGCAAATCAAAACAGCGTGAGTGAACCTAAAAATCCACAGCCTTAATTTGTATCCGTACCGTCAGAATACTGTAGCTGCCCCGAACAAACTCTCCTCTAGCTGTCACCACCCCGGTCTCAGGATGAATATCAAACCGATCCTCACTGCTGTCTTCCAGACTGTACTTGACCATGCCGTTGGGCCCCACATCGTCATCACGGGCCACCATCCTGTAGATCTCCTGAGGCCCAGCCATGCTCTGCCGCTCAGGGAGTTTTACCTGGAAAAGCTTATGGCTGAACTGAGGGCTGTTATCATTCTCATCCAGGACTTCAATGACTACGGTTGCAGTCGAGCTTAGTGGAGGGGCCCCTTCATCTGATACCATGACCTAAACAACAGTGAGGGAAACATCATGAACATCATGTGCACAAATCAAAAACGCATTTGTCTTTAAATAAACAGCTGTTCCACAGAGTATTTAACTCTCTGTTGCATGCATTATGAAATTTAAAAAAAATTTAAATCACTGTAATCAAACACAAGACAAACTAATAAAACTGGCTCTTAGGTTCACAAATCCAAATTTTACTTAAACATTAAGGTTACACTTTATGTTAAGATATAGTCCTTGTAATTATGCATAATCATTAATTATATGCAATTACATTAATTACATACATAAATTATGCATGTAATTATGCATAATCTGCTGTTATTATAATAGTAAGTACATGTAACGTAACATGGACACATTAAATAAATATTAAAAACAGAGATATTTAATAATGAATAATACAACACTCTAAATATAAAATATTATAACTGCAATATTCTTTATATTAGCATTTACTGTAACCATATCCACAGAATTCATATCCATTTTACTTTCCAACAATATTTCTTTGAGGCAGCACATTTAAACAAATAATGTATGTGACTGTAACTGTTTTAAAATGAAGTTTACTCACTATGTGATTCAAATGTGAATTTTCAGCAAATTGTTATCAAAAGTCAAATGTAATTTTTTTTTATGAGTGATCAAAAATGTTTTCAAAATCAACCCTTTTATTATTAGATTACCAGATCAACCAGTTTGTTGAAAAAAAAAAAAAACTGTCTCAGAGTGATTCGTTCACAAATTGGACAGATCCGGTTCTCTGATTCAACACTGACTCAGTGATTCAGTCACAATGGATCTGAAGTTAACAGCACACTAGAGGAAATGATTATGAGTGAATCATTTTACATTTCTGTCTGTTCAGTACTCAAAAATGAGCTTGGCTTCAGATGACTTAAAATAAGTCATATATACATTTATCATGCTTTTTTGTCCTTTTGGAGCTTATGGACACTGTGAATTGTTGTATAGCAAAGACGAACCTGAATATTCTCAAAAATGTCTCCTTTATGTGTAACTTACAACTATCCCTTTAAGACTATAATACATAACAACACACTGGAAACACAAACAGCAACCTGTTCTCAGCAATCAGCCAGAGAAAGGCTCAGGCCTGAGGTTCATGACCTAGTAAACAGAAGGAAGCAAGTGAACCAACCTCAATGATATGCTCTGCTTTTTGTTCCCGGTCCAGAGGAGCAAGGGTGCTGATCACACCTAAACAAACACAGAAGAAGAACAGACAAGCTGATCAACGGCACCAGCTTCAGATGGATGGCACACCTGTTCGTTCACACCAGGCTGCCCGTTTTACTTTCCCTTCTTTGTTTTTCAAGCTTTATTTGTTTTGTTCCACTGTTTATGCTAGGTCAACCTGTGGTATACAAGCCGTGGGAACAACGGTTATTATTCACGTCCATGACAGTGAGGATTTAGCCAAAAGACCAGTCTTCCCAGTTGCCAAGAAACTGACTGAAAATGAGCCACGGCTAAAGAGCCACTGAAGTGTTGTGAATTAGTAAAAGAGGTTTTCAGACACCTTTTTACAACTAGGTGTTAGGGGCTTGGATAAGTGTGCTCCATGGCTCAACAGCTGATTTCAGACTAAGGGCGGACAAAATGCACCAGTGACTGCAATAAACACAGAGTGTCGTTTCAGTAGATGAGGGTTGGCAGGGACCCACAGTGTCTATCAACTTGTGCAGCACTCAAAACAAACCCTGCTGGGCTTTTATGACAGCCTGTATTTAGGCAGGCAATCCTGAAAGTGTGGTTTTGGCATTAATGCCCACCTGTGGAAAGATCGCTCTATCGTGCATTGGACAATAGGCAAATGCATGGATTAAAAACACGTCTTTAGCATGCAAAAAAAATTACAAAGCATCCCTTTTTGACTCGATTCTTGTGTCTTAATCTCCCTTAGAGCTTTTGGCTTTTGATAATGTAAACTCTGTTCCCAACCCACACAAGAAATATTTGGCTTGCCTACTTACTCACTAAAAAGTGTTCATATTCGATAAATGCTATGGTTTAGTGGTGCTAAGCTGTTAAGGCGGTTAGCTTAGTCATAGTGTTCATTCTAGCGATTAGTCATCTCAGTCCATCCTGTCCTGACATGGAGAGCCAAAAAAACTCTAGTCCCTTTAGCCCTGAGGGAAGCAGGCTAAACCGCACTGAAGTGTGATTTGTTGCTGTCTCTGCTGGCTCTTGAGATGTAGCATTGATTATATTACACTTTTATATTCATTTAGCATTCTCCTTGATTCCCCTGGACTATAGAGTGCATGCATACAATATTCATAGAGATCTCTTTTAAAAGTAATGCTTCACACCGGTTGGGTTTTTGACAGAACTTTCACCTCAAGCTTCCAGCCAAACCCACCAGCACTTTAACAATGGAAATGCAAACATGGAAATTTTTTAAACATCTACAAATGAACATTTTATAATACAACCCAACCCCCTGTCTTCTTTGTAATCCTTGACTATTAGCTCAGGGTGGGGCATATGAAACAACAAAGAGACGGGACTTAGTAAAGACAAGTGTGAGCTTGCAACGCTGGTTAATGCAGTTCTAATTTTCATAGCTAGTGTTCAAAGGCCAGGTTGAGCTGCAAAAAGGGTCAGAGGTGTTGCGGTTTGTGTGACTCTGTGGGCCTGCTTAACAACTCTCCTCACCCTTGACATAAAATGACACACACTGATCACAGTATTCACAGTAATTAGAGGTCCTATTCATTGTGCTCTTCACAAGGCATACCACCCTTATTAAAAACCATGTGCTTAGACACGTTTTATCAATCCATCAAAGATTGCATGACATGAATCACCAACTTGTGCTATTTCATCATTCTCATAAAAAGCCAAAACTGATGAACAAGTACTTTCTGATGGACCATTTGAAGTGTAGAGTTTACCTGTTTTTGCGTCTATGATGAAATATACGCGTTGAGAATCTAGGATCTGGAACGCGAGCTTCCCCTCAGAGGACTTGTCCATGTCGGTGGCAGATACTTTTAGCACAGATTTGTCCTTTGGCAAATTTTCTTGCACTGAGCCAAAGTAGACAGGCTGGGACAGCTCAGGGGGATTGTCATTAATATCCAAAACTTCAATGTAGACCTCGGTCCAGGATACCAGTGGTACAGTGCCCAGATCTTTTACATAAACTGTCAGCCAATAGTGTGGCACGGCTTCACGATCCAGAAGGCCTGCGGTCTGAATAACACCTGCAAAATGTAATTGTCTTGAGTTACTAGCCAATAGCAACAGCAATATACTGCACATTTAACAATAACTGTGTGCTTGCCTTCATTTAATGTTAAACATTCAGTTATACATTATTTTAAGGACCAATTCTCACTATTAAGTAGTTGCTTATTAGCATGCATATTTCTAGCATATCAGCTGTTTATTAGTACTTATAAAGCACACATTAATGCCTTATCCTGCATGACCATATTTTAGATCCCTTAACCATACCCCATACCTAAACTTGAAGGGATAGTTCACCCAAAAATGAAAATTCTGTCATTAATTACTCGGATAATTAAAAATAATATTAAAAATTAAGCACTCGGATTTCATTAAAAATATCTTAATTTGTGTTCTGAAGATAAACGAAGGTCTTACAGGTTTGAAACGACATGAGGGTGAGTAATTAATGACAGAATTTTCATTTTTGGGTGAACTATCCCTTTAACAACTACCTTACTAACTATTAATAAGCAGCAAATTAGGAGTTCAATGAGGTAAAACTCTTAGGTAAAAGTGCACATGTGTTCCCTAATCTAAAGCATTATCAAACATTCATAACAAGTATCAACATTTGTTTTTTTTGTCCTTTAATTCTAAAATCACCATACAATCTACACAAGAACTGCAAAACTCAACCCAATAATTATGCAGTCAAAGAATAATAGTTTATGCAATGTAACAAATGTTAAAATGTCAATTGCCTAAAATCTTTCAACGTGCAGAAGAAAGCCATGTATCATTTTGTTTTTACATATGTTTGGTGTGCCTAATGACTGATCTGTAAATGTTTGAACATGCAGTGTTGACCCAACATGCTTAAGGCAGGTGCTGTAAAAGAAAAGGTCAGGAATATCCATGAGGTATTTTTATATTTAGGTAAAGCATGTGAGACGTGTTGTATTCATACCTGTTTCTTCATCAACTGTGAAGACGCCAAGCCCTGAGCCATCATGGATGTAATATCTGACTACTCCATCTCGTCCCATGTCGTTATCTACAGCGGTTAGTGTCAATACCGAGGTTCCTACTGTAGCATCCTCCGTAACGACTGCATTATGCACAAACTGGGTGAAGAGGGGCCGGTTCAGGTTTTCATTTACATCTAACACTTCAACCTCAATGAAACATGAAGATGATAAAGACCGGGGCTTTCCGTGGTCTACAGCTCGAACAGTTAGATTATACGACTGCTGCTTCTCAAAGTCCAGTTCACGCTCCAGAGTCAAGCACCCTGTGGATGTATCCAGGAAAAACGTCCCTGCTTCGCTGTTCTTCAGGTTGTAGCTTATGAGACCTCCGCTCTCCAGATCTAAATCAAAGCTTTCGACCCATAACAGCACTGTGCCTGGAGGAACGTCCTCAGGAACTTTGATCCGGTAAATTGTAGGTACAAACTTTGGAGGATTGTCATTGATGTCCTCCAGTACAACCACCAGATCTGTAAATGAGAAAAGCTGTGGGTCCAGTTTGGCTTGATCTCTGGCCTCAATTGTTAGGTCGTATCTGCTAAAGGTCTCTCTGTCTAAAGGCCCAGTTACTTTCACCACCCCTGTGACTTCATCAATCTTGAACAAATCGGTGAAGGTTAGCAATGAAAATTTAAATGCTCCATTGTCTTCAGAGTCAAAATCGACTGCATTGACTTTGAATATGCTTTTGTCAACCTCTGTGTTTTCTGGGATGTTCACAACATATCTTGGCTGAGAAAATAACGGAGGATTATCATTTGCATCGAGAACGTTAACAGCAAGAAGCTTCCATGTAGAGGTTTGTGGAGATCCCAGGTCATACACTGTTATGTTGAGAATGTAAAACTCTTTTTTCTCTCTATCCAAAGCACTGATTATCTGCAGTTCACCTGTGTTCATGTCAATAGTAAAACATCCATCCTCATTTCCACTGGAAATTGCATAGACAAGCTTTCCGTTAAAGCCAGAGTCATTGTCAGTGGCATTAAACTGCAACACAGAAATATCGAGAGCAAAGTCTTCCCTGACGTCGATCGAGCTTGGTGTGCCTGCGATAAACTTTGGAGAGTGCTGGTTAATTATATGAACGTCAGAGATGTACTCTTCCTCTTTGGCGTTGAGAGACGGCTTAAATGACTCAATAAGCTTCTCTGTCAGCTGTCTTGTAATTCCGGTCTCCTCGCAATGTGTGGTGGCGACTTCGCCCTTGCTTGTGATACGCACAGTCACGGTGTTGGGCTCAGCACTATATTTGCCATCATTTGCTATTATTTTAAGAATATATAAAGGATCTTCTGTGCCTTCGTAATTTGAGGGAATCACTCTAGCAAGTTTAATGGAGCCAGAAACAGGGTTAATTGTAAATAGTCCATCATCATTCCCAGACTCTATCCTGTATATGATCTGCTGCAGCTCATCCAGATCGAGTGCTGACATCTCTGCAATACTCTCCCCCACAGCAAAGTCTCGGGGTATGGAGGCATTGCATGCCACGCGCTCAAATACCGGAACATTGTCGTTGACGTTGGTCATGGTGATGGTTGCTGAGCATTCGCTTACTCTGTTAAAAGGGCTACCGCTATCAGAGGCCCAGATTCTCAGGTGGTACCATCTCTTCATGAGCTCATAATCAAACTCCTGGGAGGTCGAAATCACACCGGTCAGTGGGTCTATATTGAAAGGAACCGGACTTGTGTTTGCTATAGAGTATGATACAAAACCATTGTTATCTTTGTCCACATCGATAGCAGAGACAGCCAAGATGCTTGTTCCGATCGGGACGTTTTCAGGCAGAGAAGCCTGGTATGAGGGCAACGTGAACCTGGGGGCATTATCGTTTTCATCAATTATATCCACAACGATACGGGTAAACGCTTCTCCGTCGTTTGCTGTGACATCAAACTCGTAATGAGAGTGTTTTTCAAAGTCAAGAGTCTGAGAAGTCATTATCACACCAGTTTTGGCACTGATTTTGAATTTATAGCTATCCGGGTTTTCTTTGATGCTGTAGGTTATATTTTTGAAACTCAAACCTACAGATACTCTAACTACGTGACTTTTCGGTGGAGAAAATTCACTGAGAGTGACGTAATAGAGTTCTTGTTCGAATGCCAAAGGTTTAACTTGAGGAGGAGGAGGGATATGCACGGTTTGTATTGGCGTTAGCAAAGGAGGTTTTCTTCTGTCTTTGGCTTGCAGGGAAATGTTTACTCCAAATGGGTTTTGCGACCAATCGGTCCATTTTGTTGAGACCAATTGAAAGCCACCATCATGCAACGTCGATGGAATAATCTGAAACCACTTCAGCGGATCTCCTTCAACTATACTTAAAGATGCCACTTTCTCCTTGGGTTCCGTTTTTATGTTCACACTTATTTTGTCGTCATCTGTTTGTGGAGTCGCTGCACTGGTGGGCATGACGAGGGTAAAGTTTTCTGTCACGTTTTGTATGGTCACAACAACCTTAGCTACATTTCCAAACTTCTGCACGCCAGAGATTTTCTTTGTCCTGTCCTCTGCCAGCACAGTCAGCTCATACCTGTCTCTCTGACTGGCGTCAAGTGCCTTGATAAGTGTAACGGTTCCTGTGAACGGATCAACGGCAAAGGGGTGTGATCTAGTGGTGAATGAGTAATAAAATTCTGCGTTGCTGCCAATATCAGCATCCGTTGCGCTCACTCTCACCAGACTCGACTTGATTGGTGTGTCTTCTTTGATTAGAGCATGATAAGAGGCAGGGTAGAAGAGTGGTTTCAGATCATTTGTGTCAAGCACTTGGATCGATACCTTTGTTCTAGCTCGGTTGTCATATGTGCTTTCGGTAGCCTCGACGGTGAGAGTGTAAATGTCTCGTACCTCTCTGTTCAGCACAGCTGAGTAACTGCTTCGGGTTTTGATTCTCAGAAAGCAGAAATCTCCTACGGTTACCTCCTCGGCTTTGAAAAGGCCATCGTCATCGCCAGAGACAATCTTGTACTTAACCTCCCAGAAGGGATCAGATACTATGATGCCCATTCGGACCGGGCTCTCCGTATAGGTCCTGGGAGCAGAGTTCTCATAAATGCTGGCATTATACAAATGATGGGTGAACCTCAGCAGAGAGTTGTCTTTAACCAGGCTCCCCTGACATCTGGTTAGCGTTCCTAAGATTGCTATGACAATGAGAATTATGGCCGTGTCTGTGAAAGCCATTCTCACCGTCTCAACCTGGACCCGCAGACCTGAAGAGAAGAAAAAAAAAATGTTTAACATTCCTTTATTTTTCTGACAAGTAGACCACGACATGGTTTTACCAAGAGCTGATATGTCAAAGTAATATTACAATGACCATTATCTAACCACATACCGAAACTAGAAGGTGCAAAACCCACACACGCATATTCATCTCATTGTCTGTTTCACCTAGTGAAAGACCATAGTAAGGTATTTTTTGTCCCGTTTTGACATGCCTTGACAAGCTACATTACATTGTTTAACCGTGAGAAGAGCACCAGAACTCTTTAAACCAGGTGATACATTTTCACATGGTTGAGCCAGTTGTCTTTAACTACACATCAACTACAACTAGCATATGAAAATGGGTTTTGTAACTTAAACTACATTGGGATGCTATTTAAATGGGGTACTAAAATTATTTATTTTGTCAGGCACCCCTGACATTGAGCTTCCCTTCCTCACCCTCTTGTTTGACAGCAATTTTTAAGGACAAGATTTAACCCAATGTTTCATATCCCACCCAGTTTCAAATAAACTTACAATTTATTCCTAAAACTAATATGTTTACTTTAATATAGGGACAAATTCTCACTATTAACAAGTTGCTTATTAGCATGCCTATTATTAACATATTGGCTGTTTATTAGTACTTATAAAGCACATATTATGCATAAACATATTCTATATCCCTAATCCTACCCAATATCTAAACTTAACAACTACCTTACTAACTATTAATAAGCAGCAAATTAGGAGTTTGAGGCAAAAGTCATATTTAATGGTTTGTTAATGGCGAGAATTGGACCTTAAAATAAAGTGTGACTATATAGTTTTTGGGTAACACTTTACAATAAGGTACAAGGTACAATGAACAATGCATTTATTACACTATTTATTAATCTTTGTTAATGTACAAAAATACAGTCGTTCATTGTTAGTTCACAGTGCATCAACTAATGTTAACAAACACAAATTGTGATTTTTATATTGCATTAGTAAATGCTGAAATTAACATTAACTAAGATTAATAAATGCTGTAGAAGTATTGTTCATTCTTAGTTCATGTTTACTAATATTGTTAACTAATGTTAACTAATGAAACTTATTGTAAAGTGTTACCATTTTTTGCTTTGGAGCCATGAAAATGCATTTGTTTAGCCTTTAGGTTTAATTTTTTTGTCAGTTAAATTAGCTTGAATTTCAAATATGAAGATATTTTAGATGTTTTCACTTAAAAGTTAGCAAACTGACTGAAAATGTACTTTGAGAGGTTCCAAATATTGCATAGCATTTTTATGACTTTTATGCCCCAATACAGTGTGTGACACCAGGTTAAAAAAAAAAAAGGTGAAGGTGAATGCAAGCTGAACTAATTTACATTTATTTAAACTATTATTCTCCGTCAGTCTCCTGTATATTTATGTAGATGTAAGATAACAGTTCTAACTGCCATAAATCTCTCAAGATGGGGGTTGGGTAAATGGAGCCATATTTCCCAGAACGCAACAATGTGATAGAGGTAGTAACAGAGAATGAATCTGTACCATACTGGTTAGACTTAAAGCCTGCGTTTCTGTGTAGGTTTCAGCAATAATACTTCTTAACTCTTTTGAAATCTCCTGAAATCCAACTGGTAAGAGTTGTGAAATCCCTCAGGGTGAGTCTGTTAGCAGTAGGATGTGCAGTGTGCTGCCCTCCAGCCTACACTCTCACAGCTACCTGCCGCCACACGTTCAGCCAGGCGGCACACACTCGGATCAGGTTTCACTATCAGTTCTCACTTTGCCAGTTTTGTTAGACTTAATGACATTTAAGGATACTGTGAACAGTTCAGCATGCTTGCACTCTTGTGATGGTACTAAATCAAACTTTACATGCAGCAATAACACTAATAACACTCAGGAAAGTCACATCAAAGCAAAGCATAATGTAGCATGCGTTTAAAACATGCACTACTGTAACCACAAGTAAGCCAACAAAGTGCAGTCTTCTATTTTTCATACTCTACAGGAGTTCTTCTTACTTTCCCTGCACGATCAATGCTTTGTGGTGCATGGATTACTATAGGATTACACTAGCTCTTGCTGTTGGTTTATTGTTTGCAAAAGTTGTGGCCAGAGCCAAGCATCAACATGCCCACAGATGCGTCATTTTTAACAGAACAGCTAGTTCGGCAGTGTTGAGACATTACGGATGACGCTGAATTGAACTTCCTCCCAAAATGTTTTTGAACTGCCTGCTAATTAAATGATGATAAATGCAATTATCTTTATTTAAAGCAAAGCAATGAATGCATGTTTTTTTGTCATATTCCATTGGAGATTAAAGATTAAATCCTTTCCTTATAAAAAAAAAAAAAAAAATTCTGAAAAATCTGTGAGTAGGTTCCCTATCTGTCTATGGATACTTACGTGAGGACCTCACATAAATTTCCTCACATCCACACCTAGTGCCACAGGGAGGCAATTATCTAAATTGCTAAGAGGGCTTCAGAGAATGGATAGTTCGGACAAATGGTTTAAAACCCAGTTTACTTGGACCTGGACATTTAAGGTGACCACCTTCATATTATCGTCAAGGTGTCCACCTTAGTCTATAACCACCTTGTACCACAAAATGTTCAATATGTAATCAACTCAATGTTCAATACATAATCTCTTAACAACCACAACACGTTAAAGGCCTTGATGGATGAGATGTGAAATTGCTATGTGTATTTAGGAATAAATAACATTTTATATTGACCGAGATTACCTTAGGCCCCAGTGAGAAGGTGTTAGAATAGAGGAGAGCTTCTGTTTGTGTTTCAGATGACAAGTCGAACATTTGAATTAACAATAATAATATAAAAAGAATATTACTATGTGCTTTAATAACTAATTTTTAATAACTAACACACAGACCTGTGAAATGCACTTGCGCAGTCTTGACATTAGTAATTTCTAGCACCTTTTTGTTTGTACCAATATTTAAAATACTTTTATCTGTATTTAGAAAATGAAGATTTTTTTTTTTTTAGTGGACAAATTCATGCATATCATATTGGCTGTTTATTAGTACTTATAAAGCACATATTAATGCCTTATTCTGCTTGACCAATATTTTAGATCCCTTAGTCCTAAACTTAAGATCTACCTTACTAACTAGTTTATTGAGGCAAAAGTCGTAGTTAATAGTGAGAATTAGACCTTAAGGTAATCAGTGGGATCACATGAGTTTCATCTGCTTAATTGCAACACTTGTAACAGCCTACCTGAAGCCCAAAGAAATGCTTACCACAGCAAAATAACAAGATTTATAAAATCCCACAAAGCACCACTAACACACTTTTGGATGTAGATTAAAATTCACAAACAGAAATGAAGCAAAGAAGTTCCGCTGCATGCCTGACATCTCAGAAACTCACCTGAGGTCCTCGACTGCGTGCATAAAACTTTTCTTTTTTTTGCATAAAAAGTCCTCACACCTTTGGTATGACAATATTCCAATCCGGAAATAAATCTAATCGCTTTTCATCCATAATGATCACTAAAACTCTGCCAGAAAAGCCAGCGTTGACGGTTCCAGCTAATTTAGCATGTTCACAACACTAAAGAGTTGCAAGGCTGTTGAGACACCTCATTCCCTGAGGAATCAGGTTGATCTTCTCCTCCCCAATCCTGATGACACTGTCCCTCCCTCTGAAACCCTCCCCCTAAACTCAGCCCAACACCCGTCAACCATCAGATTGGAGGCGTTTTTACCCTTTCTCTCTCTCTCTCTCTCTCTGTCGGTCTTTTTGTTTGTTTTAGCCTTTGGGCGAGGTAGATCTCTAAGTTTTACACAAAGTCCCGTTCAAAGTAAAAGCACACCTCAGAGGTGTCATATTGCTGAGTACAGTACAGAGTCTCAGCTTTGTGCTAGATGCAATCACCTCAATGCTTTTGAAGTCTGTGGACAAAATACTGAAACAGACTTAAGAAAATTAGTGGCTGATTAACTCACGAAACCGCTTCAACGGATACCAGAAGGCAATTACCTATCATTAGTGCTAGAGCTACTGCTAACAGCCTGAAGCACATAGTCTTTGTGGGACTGTTATGTAAACAGAGATCACTGTTCACACTCGGGCTACCTATAGTGCAATGCGTATCATGTTGAGACGCAAGGTGATCAGCACTTCTTTAGCAGATTCCCCAATTAAAAGTTCTCCACAGTCACAGACCCAAAATGGCTTCAGAACTGTACGTTGAGGTACGACAGCACTTTTGCGTCCAACTACCCGCCAGAGATGATGTAAACAGACCCCGCTCTCTGTGCCAAGACCTGCCGTGGAGCGAGAGAGGATGAGCACATGGAGCAGGCACGGCCCACAAATAAGACTCAACAGACGGTGGGCACCGGGCCACCGGCAGCAGGTGGACTTCGCCGAAGTGCATTTTGAGGATGAAGTGAAAAATGTGCAACCCTAAGGGCACGAGAGAAAGCCACATGCATCTACATTTCACAATGCTGCTTATTTGGACAGTTTTATGAGTGGATTAAGCATGTTCACATCAGTATTTAGTGACATCCTGTCTTTTGAGAGCTTGTGGACTGACATGATTTCACACCATATCTTGATAATGGATCAATCATCACTTACAAAATGCAAGGAAGGAAACCAAACCCCTTAATCCTAGGATCCACAAACTAAAAGATACAAAGAGTTTCTTGGCACAGCCTCAGAGCGAAGCGTTCACTATCAGTCAGCAGAAAACGCAGTTTCATCTGGGTTTTACAGACTTGAGTGACAGCTCTGTTTTATCTGCATCCTCTCAGATAATGTGTTGACCTTCTCTTTGTGTGCTTCTCTGATTCTTCATGTCCTCATTTGCCTTGAATTTACATTAACCGTCAGAGGACTGTGAAGGAGCGAAACAGAGTGTGTCGTGGTGTTCAGCTTCCCTTAAAAAACGCTAAACTTTAAATTAAGTCATTGTACTCACTCAGGATATGAATATTTGCATTAAGTCACCATTAGTCTTTCCAGACATGGTGTGTCAATTTTAAAAAGCCGTTTCATGAGTGATGCTGTACAGTCCCATTGTAATAAGCAAGTAAATGGATATTGGCAGACACTTAATTATTTCTTATTTCTTTGTAATGGCTATTGGCAAACAATTAATTCTTGATTATCCGATCATGATTATTTGTAGGCTATATTAATGCAATAATGTTAAAGTACATATGAATGGGTGGATGGAATTTTACACTAATATTAATTTTTAAAAAATTGTTTAAAAGTACTTTTAAATCATTTAAACTGAACGGACTGGTTTGAGTTTGAATTTTACATTTACACATTTTAAATTAATATTATTTTGATGTCCAACATCAATTAATACTGTTAATGTGATACATGATATAAAAGAACAGCAGACCACCCAAGCAGTTATCCATTTAATAAATGTTTTTATTTTATATTTTATTTTATTATGTTTTTTGAGAAAGGTAATTCATGACACAAACAACAACAATAATACAAACTCTAACAAGAAGCACTTCTGTAATTAATAACTTTCAATATAGCTGATTTTTCTGTAAACTCTTGTGCAGCTCTTTTACATACAATCAAAAAAAGCTTTAAAAAAGACAAAAAAAAACATGCATGTGGTCTATGTAACTAATGCATTACACTTCAAGCCTACTGAAGAGATATGATAATGGCAGATATGAGATATGATCATTTGCGTGTTAATGGCAGACTTTTCATATTTAGATGAACTAAAGTAAACGGCATAGAGAGTTTTTATGGGGAAGGTCGGATTGTTTTAAGAGCACAGGCTACACAACAATGATCTCTTTCCTCCAGGGCTATAGTAATTATATTCTCATAGTGCCAAAACAATCATACATTTTTTAAGATTTTGGCAAGTACTGTATTATTTATTGTAAACATACAGTGATCAAAGCCTGTCATCAGAGTTTGTTAAGCATCGCAACTGGGAATTTGCCCATAACTATATTTCATGTTAGGCTGAGGGCAGAATGTTCTCAGATGTTGAGAGCTCCTGCAGATTTTACTGATAAACCTAAAGCCCCGTCTGTGACTTTCTCTCAAGGTGAGTATTATTTAGTTATGGTTCTGAATATTGCATGGTAGTATTGATTGCCATGTGGATTTCAATGTGTTGGTTTCAGGAGCATGATGTGGTTACTAACATGATAAGCAGAAAGAATGAAACAGATTAACGAGTTTACAGTGCACTGACAGATGCCCCATCTTTACTTTGCTACCTGAAAACATGCATGGAGAAATTCCACAGTGGTACGATGAAATTTGTCTTTGAAATATCAAAGAATTTACTTGTCTTATCTTGAATAAAAGAATATTTCACCCAAAAATTAAAATGAACTGAAAATGTACTCACCCTCAGGCCATCCAAGATGTAGATGAGTTTGTTTTTCATCAAAACAAATTTGAAGAAATGTAGCATTGCGTCACTTGCTCACCAATGGATCCTCTGCAGTGAATGGGTGCCGTCAGAATGAGAGTCCAAACAGCTGATAAAAACATCACAAGTAATCCATACCACTCCAGTCCATCAGTTAACATCTCGTGAAGTGAAAAGCTGCATGTTTGTGAGAAACAAATCCATCATTAAGACGTTTTAAGTTTAAACCATTGCTTCTGGCCAAAAAAAAAAAAAAAAAAAAAAGTCTATGGCCTGTTGTCCTCTCACATCAAAATTAAGAGCTGTTTTGGATTGTTTTCACTCGTAAACAGTGTTTGATCTGTGCGTATTTCTCTCCTGATTCAGACCTTTTCACTGGAGAAATAAATATTATGGATAGACGTATTTTAGCCATGGAGGCAACTGAAGCAAGTTAAAACATATCTTAATGATGAATTTGTTTCTTACAAACAGACAGTTTTTTACTTCACAAGACATTAATTGATGGACTGGAGTGATGTGGATTACTTATGCATTTTATTTTTATCAACTCTCATTCTGACGGCACCCATTCACTGCAGAGGATTCATTGGTGAGCAAGTCGTTTAATGCTACATTTCTTAAAATCTCATTTTACATATTGGATGGCCTGAGGGTGAGTACATTTTGTTTTTACTTGAAATGGACAGTTAACTCAAAAATGAAAATGTGCCATTGTTTAATCTCATTGCCTCATGTAATTACAAATTTAGATTTTGTTTTTCTTACATAAACCACAAAATAAGGTGTGGTGGTTTTTGCAATTTTAGCTTGACAATCCCTGGTCATCATTAACTTAACTGTATGAAAAAGAGCAGCATGAACATTGTGCTAAACCTCTCCTTTTCCATTTCATTGAAGAAAGAAAATCTCAGGTGTGAAACGACATAATGATGAGTAAATGTGAATCATTGGCTCATGTCTACACAGTTGGTTACATTAACTCAGACTGCCAATCATCTGGCATTTAAATTGTTGAGATTAGGCAACTCTTGATGATCTCTGATTGAAATGCTGGCCAATGAACGGCACAGTTGCTACTAATGTTTGTAGTGCTTGGACCTGTCATGGACGCATTAACTGCATCATTAGAATGAGAACAGCTGCTTGCAGCCTGCATAACAATTCACACTGAGATCACAGTGGCAGCGGGAGAGGGATCAGGACAGCTATGAGTTTCACTCATATGTCAGTCTGACTCTGCAATGCTAATCAGAAGATTCTCGTACTGCCTGTTTCTGTAAGCTATGATCCTCCTGTATTATTTAACAAACCAGGTATTTGAATAGAGAGATATTAATCTGAATCGGGTCCTGGTTGAATGTTATTTCATGCACGACTTTAGGCTGCATTGTCCAAGCGCACAAAGAATTCCTGTCGGTTCAGTTCTTCTACAACTGACTACAAGGCATACTGTGCATGATAAACCACAACTACACATGCAATCGTTAACATTTTAAGAGTATCTTTCGATAAAAGTTTATGTTTCGATTGCTCAGCTGCTTGCAGTTTTCTTCTAGTGTAAAGCCTGACCGGTTGTGACATAGATGCGTTGTTACAGGCATTAGAGTTTGGTCAAGACAGGTAAATCACTTGTAGTACCTTCTATTCAAAAGAATGCTGCCATTCCATCTTCTTTCCTAAGATGAGAGCAATTTTCTGTCAACAGGCCTTTTTGTCAGACGGTGGAGGAAATAGATGGAACTCTTTATTGTTAAATATGTGTGACTTTTGCTTGCAGGTATGAAAAAGTGGATCGAAGTCACCTTGAAGAATAAGGTCTGTTTTGGACTAGTCTGTGTGTATGCATTGTTGTTTTGATTGTAGCAGATCAAGCAACGTGCCAAATATTTCAGATAAAGTAAAGTTCACTGGGTCAGACTGGAGGATAAAACTTTACCCACCTGCTGCAACCGAAGATATTGCATTTAAAGGTTAAAGAGATAGTGAAATGTGAGAATTTTGTCATTATTTAATCACCTCATATGTCAATACAATCGTGACTTCAAATCCCCCAATAGTTAGTCAGTCAAATCTCTGCAATGTATTTATATAAACAATAAAAGTTATCTATTATCATACACAAACATTAAAAAGTATGATTTTTATAAAGAAATTAAAACTTTTGTTCTGCAAGGATGCACTATAAATGGATTTACTCTTAAATGTTATAAAAGATTTCTGTTTCAAATAAATGATGTCCTTTTGAACTTTCTATTCATCAAAGAATCCTGAAAAAAGCAGCTGTTTACTATGGAAGCTTGTTTCACCAACAGGATAAAAAAGCTCACTTTTTTTTTCCTGCAATTATGAGTTTATATCTAACAATTCAGACTGCAAGAAAAAAAATCTAAAGTCTAAAAGTCCAAAAAGTCAATAGTAAGAAAAAAAAAAAGATGTGAGTTGTGAGATAAAAAGTTGCAATTACCTTGTACGTTTTATTCCACGGTGTAAAAAACATAATTGCAAAAAATAAAATCAGAATTGTGAGATACAAACTCACAGTTCTGAGAAAGAATGTCTTAGAAGGGAGAGGTTATTATGTGAGTACAGGAGAGCATAAGTCTAAGTGGACGTCCATGACATGCGGAGTCCCACAAGGCTCAATTCTTGCACCGCTCTTGTTTAGCCTGTATGTGCTCCCACTAAGTCAAATAATGAGAAAGAACCAAATTGCCTATAACAGCTATGCTGATGATAACCAGATTTATCTAGCCTTATCTCCAAATGACTACAGCTCCACTGACTCCCTCTGCCAATGCACTGATGAAATAAACTGTTGGATGTCCCAGAACTTTCTTCAGTTAAACAAGGAGAAAACTGAAGTCATTGCATTTGGAAACAAAGATGAAGGTGAATGCATACCTTGACTCTAGGGGTCAAACAACTAAAAATCAAGTCAAAAATCTTGGGGTGATTCTGGAGACAGACCTTAGTTTTAGTAGTCATATCAAAGCAGTAACTAAATCAGCATACTATCATCTCAAAAACATTGCAAGAATTAGATGTTTTGTGTACAGTCAAGACTTGGAGAAGCTTGTTCACACTTTTATCACCAGCAGGGTGGACTATTGTAATGGTCTTCTCACCAGCCTTCCCAAGAAGACCATTAGACAGCTGCAGCTCATCCAGAACGCTGCTGCCAGGATTCTGACTAGAACCAGAAAATTTGAGCATATCACACCAGTCCCCAGGTCCTTACACTGGCTTCCAGTTACATTTAGGATTGATTTTAAAGTACTTTTACTCATTTACAAATCACTCGATGGCCCAGGACCTAAATACATTGCAGATATGCTCAATGTATATAAACCTAACAGTCCACTCAGATCATTAGGATCGAGTCAGTTAGAAATACCAAGGGTTCACACAAAACAAGGGGAGTCCGCTTTTAGCTATTATGCCGCCCTCAGTTGGAACCAGCTTCCAGTAGAGATCAGATGTGCTAAAACATTAGCCACATTTAAATCCAGACTCAAAACTCATCCGTTTAGCTGTTTAGCCTAAATTGTGAGATTAAAAAAAAAAAAAAAAAACTTTTTTTGGTTACACTTTATATTAGGTGGCCTTAACTACTATGTACTTACGTCAAAAAATAAGTACAATGTACTTATTGTGTTCATATTGTATTGCAAAACACTTTTGCTGCTATTGAGGGGGGATACAGGTAAGGTTAGGGACAGGTTTGGTGGTCTGGGTAGGTTTAAGGGTGGGTTAAGGTGTAAGGGATGGGCCAACAGTGTAATTATAAATGTAATTACAGAAATTAATTACAGATGTAAGTACATATAGGTATTTTTAAAAATATAAGTACAATGTAAAAACATGTATGTACACAGTAAGTGCATTGTATCAAATGATTAATTTAAATGTAAGTACATAGTAGTTAAGGCCACCTAATGTAAAGTGGGAGCCTTTTTTTTAATTCTCTAGCAGAAGCAAGCTTCCATAATTTTCTACATAATAATAAGGAATCATCATAGAAATCATCAAATATTCAAGTATTTGAATGATTTCTGAAGGATTATGTGACACTGAAGACTGGAGTAATGATGCTGAAAATTCAGCTTTGATCACAGGAATAAATTACATTTTAACATAGATTAAAACAGAATATAGTTGTAATAATATTTCACAATATTACAGTTTTACTGTATTTTGATCAAACAAATGCAGCCTTGGTGAGCAGAAGAGAAGTCTTTCAAAAACACTTTAAAAAATCCCAAACCCAAACTTCTGAAATCATTTGTATCCACGTAAACATTAAAAATAATCATTTTGGCCAAACCAGCAGGAATAAAAATCGACAAATACTAATTCAGTGGTGTAGAAAACTAAATGAGGCAGAAACAAAAGCCATCTCAAAAAAGGCTCTGAGACGCGTGTTCCCACTGTCTGTTGAGCTATAGGCTGTAATTACTCATTTTAAATGTGAATTCTACCATGCAAATCTCCCATTAGTGTAACACTGTGAGAAAATGTGCATCTAATCCTCTTTCATTTTATCAGTCGTATATGAGAGCAGCTCAAACACATGCATCATCCGAGTCACTGAGATCTCAGCAGCAATGCAACACTTCACAAGCAATGTTTTCATAGTCTTACAAAAACAAGTCTGGGTATTAATCAGTTCACCACACAAAGCCAGCAACTTTTCTCACTCGAGGCATTATTGTGCGGCATGTTTTTATCCACCCTGTTCTGTCGTAAGAGCGCCGCACGCCAACAGGGAACGAAGAGTGCTAGAGGGGAGAAAACCTTTCCTCGTGTCACATCGTCATCGCCTGGCCCGGCTCTAAGCAGGCCACGAGGGTGGTGGGGGTTTGTGGGCGGGTTGAAATGCTGTTTAGATACTGGAGGAGAGAGAGAGGAGTATGAGGAGCAGGAGAGGCAGATGGCGCGTGGTTGGGGAGAGAGGGGACAGGACTAGGCCCAACGCAGCAAGCCCAGGAAATACAATCAAACTCTCAGCAGACCCGCTGAGTCTGACATACAACACATCTCTCTCTTTCTCAATCTCAGTCTCTCTTTAAACATTACCATATACCTGCTATGGCCATTTGCTATAACTTAAATGTGTTTCCAAAAGGTCACTAATATTATGACCTGTTCCAGACACGTTTCTGAACAGAAAACTGCTGAGACTGAAATAGCATGCACATATGTGTTTGGACGCACATGCTGTAAGTGATGTCCTCTGTGATACAGGAAGTCACATATTAAAGGCAGAAAATGCACACATTCAGTTCCACTGTAAATAAGAGCTGAATGACGTCTCTCTGAGGTGTTAGCTGTGTACTTCATGTGTTAACATGTAAGTTAGCTGGTTTCATTCAAGTGATATATTTCATATTTTGGTCACACTTTAGTTTGGAGACCAGTTCTCACTATTAACTAAAAAAATAAAAATAAAATGCTGCTTATTAATAGTTAGTAAAGTAGTTGTTAAGTTTAGGAATGAGATAGTATAAAAGGATCTAAAATACAGTCATGCAGAATAAGGCATTAATATGTGCTTTATTAATAAGTATTTTAAGGATAAGTGGTTCCTAAACTAAATTGTTACCAAAAGTATTTTAAATTGATTAAAGTATATTTTAAAAGGTATTAAAGTCTTATTATGAAAGTCTGAAAGTTTTACGGTATAGTTTTTAAAGCAAATTAAACTTTGATTGGCAATGAGAGAAAGTGGAAATCATTTGACTTTTTGATTTGATGCAGGTACAGTGTTGTGAAAATGTATTTGCCCCCGTCCTGATTACTCCCTTTTTTGTGTATATATCATACTAAACAGTTTTAATATTCAAATAAAACACAAAATAAAATAAAGGCAACATCAGTAAACAAAATACAGTTTTAAATTATAATTTGACGTATTAAAGTAAAAAGATTATCTACACTCTTAAAAATAAAGGTGCTTAAAAGGTTCTTCCCAGCGATACCATAGAAGAACCATTTTTGGTTCCACAAAGAACCTTTCAGTCAAAGGTTCTTTAAAGAACCAACTCTTTTTTGCCTTTTTATAATCTGAAGAACCTTCTTTTGCCACAAAGAACCTTTTGTGAAACAGAAAGGTTCTTCAGACGTTAAAGGTTCTTTATGGAACCATTTCGACAAAAAGGTTCTTCTATGGCATCGTGAAGCACCTTTGTTTTTAAGAGTGTAATTGGCCCTTTTCACATTTACGGGTTTCTCAGAAGCGGAAGTCGTCATAGCCATAGCATTTCATATTTTTAATGAAAGACAGGATTTATGGTGCTGATGACATTTAAAATGTGTCATCACAGTCTATAAAAAGGGCCCATTCCTGCTGTACTTGTGTAAATATTTATTTGCCCCCGTAGTTCCTAATTCTATGGAACTGCATTCATAAAGGGGCCTAAATACCGTTCAATTAATTCAACACTTAAAACTTTTTAAACAGCTTTTTCCAGAAATGATGAGGAAGAATGTGATTGAAATACATTAGTCTTCGAAGGGTTACAAAGCTATTTCAGAGGCTCTCAGACTCCAAAGAGCCACAGCGAGAGCCAATGTCTCCAAATGGAAAAAGCTCAGCACTGTAGCAAACCTTCCCAGAAGTATCCAGCCTTGTGAAATTCCTCCAGGAGTACACTGACGACTCATCCAAGAAGTCACAAAAGACCCAAGGACCAAACTAGATTATATTTTCAGAGTGACCTTGTTAAAGTCGTGACTTGAACCCAACTGAGATGCTGTGGCAGGATCTTAAGCGGGCAGTTTATGCTCAAACCCTCCACTGTGGCTGAACTAAAGCAGTTCTGAACTAATGTAAAGAGGAGTGGTGGCACTGATCTCCAATTATCCGTAACATTTGGTTGTAGTTATTGCTGCTAAAGGTGGCACAAGCAGAATTTAAGGTAACACTTTATTTTTCGATAGTCCACTTTAGACATTCTACTAACAGTAAGTAACTTTGCAGCTACATGTCAACTAGCAGTCATTAGAGTATTACACTGTGAAAAAAAATCAGAAGTTGAGCCAACTTAAAATTTTAAGGCAACCAGCTTCAGCAGATTTTTGAGTTTACTCAAATTTTAGGTCAATTAGTTGTACATACATTTGTGCATGTTTAATAAACATAATATATTAAGTTTTTTCGTTAAACTTCCAATTTTGTTTTTTAGTTGACTAGAAATATTGAGTTTTTATAATTTAGAAATTTAAGTTTACAAAACAAGATAGTTTAAGTCGCTGTAAAAAAAAAAAAAAAATCGAAAGTTGAGAAAACTTAAAAGTTTAAGGCAACCAGCTTCAGAAGGTTTTGATTTTTTACAGTACAGGCTCAGGACTTTAGATTTTACTCAACCTGAGTTCTAAGTTCAGCACAGAACTGTCACTCCAATATGAGTGAATTAATTTATTAAATGCTACTCAGTACAACAACATTGGTCCTAAAAAAAAAACTCTCTTTAAACGGACAGAACCACAAACTTTTTATTGCATCAATATGATTTCTTTGTAGAACAGCAAATTTAAATCACAAACCAAATCAACCCATTTCATTTACAACATCTCTAGTAAATAAAGCTAGAAAAAATGCCTGTTCAAGTTAAGAGCTTATTTGTCAGCTTGGATTTGCAAAAGTAAAAACTTCTATATAATTGATTAAATGGGGCAAGCTTCAAGTAAAAAACACAAATTTCAATTCCAAAAACAGGTCCAGGCAAAAATGTATTGGCCAAAGTCTTTCATATCGATCACAAGCAATATAGAATTCATTGCAATGGCACTAAAAGTGCAGTTTGAACAAATTGATCTACATCTGTTGGATACGATCTTTAAGTCCAAATATTGTATAAATAACTGTTGTATTTAGCAGTAATGGTTAAAGTTCAAGTCTAAACAAATTTACTACAAAATACAATTTTTGTACAGAGTACAAGTAGATGAAACTTGTTGTCTTGTTAAATATAACACTGCAGGTATAAAAATTCATTCCAAAAACAGCAACAATTTAACACAAAATATAACTATATAGAACAAATTGAAAACCCATTTACTTCAGACTCGCTTTTAGGACAAAGCATTTTAACCACTGCAGTTCAGTGTTCATAAAGAGGCAGTTTGAACACTTGTTGTCCAAAAGACACAAGAAGCAACTGCCTTTTAACAGTTGTCCAATTTAAACATCAAAACGAAGAAACTTGTTCTTCAAGTTCAGCACTTTTGGAGAACACTGAGAACCAAGCTGCATGAATAGCTTCTGAATAACTTCAAACGTGCAAGTTACCTGTTTGGGGTACTCGGTGTTAAGCGCATAAATCAAACCAAAAAATAAAGCAAATGCATTGGGGAGGTCTTCAACCTCATCAAGTACAATTTGCTCTTCCACCACCACAGCCACGGTCCTCATTGTGGGATTGGAATTTACTGTTGCCACATCATCTTCGACAATAGTGAGGACACCAACTTTGAGTCCCTTGGTGCCGGTCTCCTCAGGATCGGAGTACTACAGAACCAAAATAGGACAGTTAAATGTAATATAACAAAAAAACAAAACATATGTAGATTAAACAAAACTAGCACCCGTTGCTCATGACAATATATTTAAGTCTTATGAAGCGAAATGATCGGTCTATGCAAGAAACTGTACATCATTTACAACATTCTTACCTCAAATTCACAGCCTGGGCAAAGAGTTCAGAGCACAGCGCTCCACACCAAATGCAGCGGTGAGAAATGTAGCTAATCATAGACAGTTTTTGATTCTGGAATGCGAATGGCCAGTCAGATGCATTTTTTGATTGTCCATGTGGACCACAAAACCAGTCTTAAGTCGCTGGGGTATATTTGTAGCCACTGCCAAAAATACATTATATGGGTCAAAATTATGCGTTTTTCTTTTATGCCAAAAATCATTAGGATATTAAGTAAAGATCATGTTCCATTAAGATATTTTGTAAATTTCTTACCGTGAATGTCTCAAAACTTCATTTTTGATTAGTAATATGCATTGCTAAGAACTTCATTTGGACAACTTTAAAGGTGATTTTCTCAATATTTAGATTTTTTTGCACCCTCAGATTCCAGATTTTCAAATAGTTGTATCTCAGCCAAATATTGTCCGATCCTAACAAACCATACATCAATGGGAAGCTTATTTATTCTTGAACACAAACAATTATGCTCTGAACTCTTTACCCAGGTTGTGAATTTAAGGTAAAAATGTTGTTTAAATAATATTAATAAATAATTTAAAAAATATTCGGGTTTCTTGCAGAGTGATCATTTCACTTCATAAGAACAGGTATTAATTTTGTTTAGTTTTTTTTTACTCTCAAAGATATGGTACCCACTGACTGTCGTTATATGACTCTCAGAGGTGGGTAGTAACGAGTTACATTTACTTCGTTACATTTACTTGAGTAAATTTTTTGGGTAACTAATACTTTTAGAGTATATTTAAAAATGGGTACTTTTACTCCTACTCAAGTACATTTTTAGTGAAAAAACGGTACTTTTACTTCGTTACTGTGGGCGACGCTCCTCTCGTTACTTTATCTTAATGCAATACAAGTTAAAAAATCCTTCAATTTATTCCAAACGCGCCGTCTACTTTTTTTCTGGGCAATGAGCGATGCCCGTTCGCGAATGAATCATTCTTTTGAGTCAATTCTGTTCAAAGGCTTGATCAAACCAGTAGGCAGACAAGTGAATCGGTTCACGAATCAGTTTGAATGAATCGTTCAGTTTCCTGCCGCACGCGCTGAGTCGTCTGAAGCGGCTCTCACTCAGATTTGTAACATCAGGAGCGCTGAAGACGTGGCTTTGGATCAACAGTCAGTTGAAAGCAAATCTGCAAAGGCTATGGTTTGCTATGAAGATCTTAATTAGATGAACACCGCGTGTGCTGTCGATTACAATACACGATACCACTATGACATTACCAGTTTGTTGTACATGTACCTTACACATTAAATACATTGTATAATTTATTCATTAAATAAGCTGTCACAGAGTATGAAATAAACACCCGCCAAACCCGCGTTAGTTCCAGGAGGAATGCCTTGCCTAGACACAATTAATATTGATATTTTCACAATATTTACGCTTGCAGAAATAAAGGCTACATTTGTTTGCATTTTGCAGAACAGACTGAAGAAGATCCGTCAATGTGGATTCGTTTCGTTATGTTCAGATGTTCTGTAGCGGTCACGTGAGGAGTTTTCACTGAGGTTATATACATTTATAATACATAATTAAACTTTAAAATATAATTTAATTTAACTCAGTGATGCAAATCAGAATTTGTATAAGCTGTTACTCCAGTTTTCAGAGTCATATGATCTTCAGAAATCATTCAAATATATTGATTTATTATCAGTGTTGTTGAAAAAAAAAAAAAAACAGCATATGCTGGTTAGGTATGTTTTGAAGCTGGTATGCTGGTTTATGCTGGTCATGTGCTAGTCTTGAGCTGGTCGGACCAGATTAGGACCAGCACATGACCAGCTTAAACCAGCTCAAACCAGCATCCCATGCTTCAAAACATACCATACCAGCATATGCTCTTTTTTTCCAACAGGGAACAGTTTTGCTGATTAATATTTTTTGGAACCTGTATATTTTGTTCAGGGTTCTTTTATGAATAGAAAGCTAAAAAAAGAACAGCATTGATAATAAATCAGGCTGATAAAAATTCTGATTTGCATCACTGAAATAAATTACATATTAAAAAAAAAAAAACATTAAAAGTATTTTGAACGGCAGTGTGTGTATTTATATATGTATGTATATAAAATTGTATTTAAATATATATATATCTAAATAAAAATATACTATATTCAGTATGTGATCCAAAGTAACTAGTAACTAACTACTTGAGTAGTTTTTTTATCCTTTTTTACTCTTACTCAAGTAACTATTCAGACTATTACTTTTACTTTTACTTGAGTAAATATTTCTTCAAGTACTTTTACTTTTACTTGAGTACGGTTTTTGGGTACTCTACCCACCTCTGATGACTCTTCTTCATTATATGACTCTTGTTTTATGTCAGTGGGAAATGGGGCTGGGTGCTATGATGGTATATGCCATTCCTGTGAAAAACTGTCAACCGTCAACTTTATTATTTAAATATTTAGATATTATAATTATTTAGATAGCACGGTTTGCATGCGTAGCAACAAAGAGGCCAATTTCCTTTGAAGTGTTAGATAATCCACCGATTCTAACTCAGATTCTGTTGCCTCATCAAGATAAGGCATAGAACTACTTTCCCCTTCAAGAAGGTACCGGTCAGTTCCATGAGGATGGTTATGTCCAGGAAACAACTGGCCAGTTTGTGGCTCACTGTCTTTTGGTTCTGCATTTTGAATAACGATATTTGCTCTAAAGTCTGTAATGGAAAAGCTGCAATGTTTCCGACTTCTGTGACCACTGAATGATGAAATCAGATTTGTTTTAAAATCACACTGGCTAAAAGGGCACCTTACTGTTTCATGATTTTTTAAATGGCTCCTAATATGTTTGAAGTAATCAGGCGTTTTAAGTCACACAATTCGTAATTAAATGCTAAGTGACTCTCACATGAAGATAAGCTCTTGTGTGATCTTGAAAGGTGAGACTTCAACGCTCCAGTGGTTTTAAAGGAGCAGATGAAATTGGTGTAGTGTCAGAGTAGTTGGCGGTTGGCGGTTTCTTTCCTGGTAGTGGCGCAATCAGTAAAGTTTCAAAAGGACCTTCTGAGCAGGGTGTTCAAATTTGCATATCTTGAGGCAACTCTAAAACGAAAGGAAATACAGTGTACAAAAGCACATATTTTGAAAAAACATAATTCAAGTCTATATATAGAGCAGCACCTACCTACACTGTCGGTCAGAAACAAAATTGGCGCCGTCTGACCTGAGGCAACTCATAAGACCAGGTGGGAAAATTGAACTGACTAACTTGCCTCCACCTATGTTGTACAGAAGCGCATATTGTGAACAAATTTCATTTTAATCATATCGTGAATTGATACACATAGAACGACACTTACCGGAGCGATCACAATGACGGAATAAACTCGAAAATGAAGTGGGAGAAATGAAAATAGCATTGTATATAAAAGGTGATCGAACTGCGCATGCTCATCAGCCTTTGTGGGCAATATTAATAACAAACTTAAAATTGTTAGTTGAGCCAACTATAAATATTAATTTGGTCAAACAAATTGGTCTAAATTTCTATTTTACTTACTTGTCTGTGTCATCGCAACTTTTTTAATGTTAAATAGTTGAATAAACTTTAAAAACTGAGTTTGTAATACAAAATGTAAGTTGGATTTTTTTACAGTGTAGATTATCTGCTTAATATCTTGTAACACTTTATTTTGATGGGACCACAACATACAACATACTGACTATGAGGAACTTTGCAAGTATATGTCTATATGTCTAAGACTGCCTTTTATGCTGTATTGTGTTAAAAGATTTAGAACGGTTTAGCATGAAATATACCCAAAAACAGAAGAAATCAAATATTCTTTTTCAAACACATACATGAAATATACATAATTGCAAAATAAACCAGACAGGATGATCATGACCCAGATGTGAAGCAGACGGGACATTTATCATCACAAAAGAATTTATTTTGCAATAATGACTCTATGAGTCTATTTTCTCAAGCTACTCTACTTTTTACAACTACAATTAAATACAAACACACCTTATCATCATAACACATGAATAGGCCACAAAATGCTGCAAATGACCAATCAGAATTAAGTATTTCAAAATTCTGTCTATTAAATGTAAAAAGTAATAGTAAAGCAAAGTAATATGTACAATATAATATTTACAGTTAAGTACCTTTCCTGGATTTGTGGACTAAACTGAAAACCGGTTTAACCAGCACACGGATTTGCTTGATTTCACAGATTTGCATTGTAAATCTATGATGACATCCTCTTGTGGAGGTTTATGTCCGTTTTATAATTAATTAGGTCATTTATCTGTTCATAAGCCCCTATATCTCCGGCAATCAGCATTGTACTGAATGACTGATGATCTCCAAAACTTCTTTTTCATTTTTATGGTATTTAAATTCCACTGTCCTCTCAGCCATCCTTAATGCATAAAATACAGCAGGGCTCCTGTTCCTTTTAAGCCTGATGAAAGTACCGTATTTCTAAGTGCTCAGACAAGGGCTTTGTCAAGGGTTTGAGTTCCTCTTGTTGTGACAACATAGTTCAGCTGCAGATAGTCAGAGCGAGAAGCAGTGTTCAGATAAGATTGAATGGTTGTGTTGTTCTCATTTGGAACAAAGACCTTTTTGATGAAGAAGTTGATGTTCGCACCAATAGAAGCAAAAAAAAAGATTACATTGTGTAACACGAACAGATAAAGGAGCATGCAGATGTCTTTGGAGGAAAGCCTTGGCCATGATCTACACTCCCACTCACACAACACGCAGGTCAAAGGTCTGCCGGTAAATATTGAGCATTATCTAGAGAGGAGAAACATGGACCCCGAGCAAGATGCTCATGAATGTTTGATGAAAATACATTGCTTTTAAAATGAAAGTCCTGCAATTCTGAAAACGATCGACTGTACTGTATATTTTAAGTTAGGATAAAGAAGAACAAATGAAGGACAAGATAACTAGGCTTTACTATCCCATTGAGTTTCCATACTGAATAACAGCTGTTATGGACATGCATTGTTAAGCAGCAAATGACAAAGCTGCATTATGAGAACTGAGGAATGGGCACCTGTACAAATGCAGCCGGCCAGGTTATGTGGAATGTTAAAACAGACTACAGCAAAGATTTCCTCTTTTTGGATAGATCATATTCTACGCAACCTTTCACCCAGTCTATTATTCAGCTGGAGCGTGTTCCTTTATCATAGTATCAGTTTCTCTCTCAGGCTTTGCCTCAGCAAGCTTGCTTGTGCAGGCAAATGCATTCAGTGCAGTTGCTCAACAATGCTTCAGGCGCAGCTTAGAACTGGCAAAGTCTGAGCTTTCACAGGGTTCGGTGTCGATCATGCCACCCTTGGAGCGTTTGAATCGAACCCAAAACATCAACAGAAATAACTGACTCAAATCAACTGCACCACTGCAGATAAGGACTTGGTTCAGTTGAAATACTAGTTTTAATGCAATGTAAAAAAAAAAAAAAAAAAAAAAAAAAAGCCACCAATATAATTTTTAGTAACCATGTCATCTGGCTGTACACTACTGCTGCTACTGCAACTTTATGTTAACAAAACCAAACTTAGACATGTGTAAGGAATATTTCTGCTGTAGCATTCTAGACAAACACTTTCCTTGACACAGTAGTGTAAAAACTATAATATAAAATAGACTACCATTCAAAATTTCAAAGTTTTATTTCTAAAATTAATAGTTCTATTCATAAAGGAACCATTTAATTCAATCAAAAATAACAGTAAATATATTTATAATGTTACAAAATATTTCTATTTAAAATAAATGCTGTTATTTTGAACGTTCTATTCATCACAGAATCATAAAAAAGGTTTTTAAAAATTGTAACGCTCTCAAATAATGGTTGGTCAACATATGCAGTTATTCAGAGAACATGCTGGTTATAATAAAAAATAAAATAGGTATGTATGTATGCATGCATATACATATGAATGAATGAATGAATGAATGAATGGATGAATGAATATGTAGTGACTAAAGCAAATCTCCAGATAGTCAGAGTGATGTTTCTGCAGTCAGGTTTAGCATCCATGGTCATTTATCTATATTGTGCTACAAAACTGGGTTGTAAAAAAATATTGCAAAGCAGGAAAAACCCAGGAGAAATTCTGAGAAAAATCTAGTGCAAAAATGTAAATCACATTGTCCTTTTTCTTATGAGTATGTTGTATTTATGTATGATGATACTGACTATTGGCATTTAGAAATGTCAGCTATATTTCACAAGCCTCCAGAAAGCTGCAGCGCAGGACTGTCAACACGTTTTACTTGCGCAGAGATTTTTGGATTGTGATTTATTGTCATCTGTAGAAATCTGTTCTCGACCCGAAATGGCAAAAACCCTTGGTGTATTATTTAAGCAAGTGTACTGTAACGCTGAAGGCGCCTACACATCCTCGCAGCTATGATATTTTAAAGAAACACTGGCCAGTGAACTTGTCAGGGAACCTGGCGTATTATGTTATTAAAGTATTGTCATGCATGAATTCACCAGCAGAACGCAAGGCCGAGTGAAACCCTCATTCATTCCTGTACCTACAGGGTGCATCTGTGCAAGTTATGGGGTAATATTATCACCCTGGGAGACGTGCAAATTGTTTGCCTGACGTAGAGAGAGAGAGAGAGATGCTGGCTATTCGTTTCTCTCAGCTGCGTTTGAGTGTATTAGACCATCTACAGATGAACAATGGTGCAAGATGTACATAACAGATTTAATGGAGTGTATCTTGGGCTTTACTTGTTTTACACATACTGAAATGTGTGTGTATACAGTATATAGTTTATAAAAATTAGTTGTTTGAAAAAAAAATTGAATTGCATGGTACTTAATAACACAGACATAATATATATGTGCACAGTATACAATGGAAGCCAAATGTTTGGAATAATTAAGTCTTTTATGCTCTTATGCAAATTGTGAAATATTATTATCATTTAAAATAACATTTATATTTGATTATTCCTGTGATGCAAAGCTGAATTTGGCATCATATTTTGGTCTTCAGTGTTACATAATCCCTCAGAAATTATTCTAACATGCTGATTTGCAATAATATTGGTGCTCAATTATTAATAATGGTTCTTATTACTATCTATGTTGAAAACAGATTTTGCAGCTTAATATTTTTGTAGAATTTTTTTTTTTCAGGATTCTTTTAATAGTTATGTGAACAGTATTTACTTAATTTATTAGTTTACTTTTTTGTAACACTTGTTTTTTTTTTTTTAGTAGTTGAATGGTAGTGTATCACAGTTTCTAAAAATATTAAGCAAAATTGTTTTCAACCTTAATAATATGATTTCTGAAGGATCATGTGACACTGAAGACTGGAGTAATGTTGCTGAAAATTCAGCTTTGATCACAGCAATAAATTACATTTTAATATACATAGAAAACAATTTTAAATTGAAATGATATTTCACAATATTATTGTTATTTCTACTGTATTTTTGATCAAATATATGCAGCCTTGGTAAGCATAAGAGTCTACTTTCAAAAACATTAAAAAAACAATCATTTACTACTTTTGTCTGGCAGTGTATATATTTATACATCCGCAAAGCAAGAGTTGTTGACAAAAATTGTGATTTAGTAAAAATAAAAAGTAAAAATATTTTTAGTAAAAAAAAGAATAAAAATCTCAAAGCCTCTCTTGCTTTTCAGTGAGTTACATAACGTATGGTCATATGAAAGGCTAATTTATACACATTTACAGACCATTTATACAAATTTTTCATGAAGGATATTCATTGGCATACAATACTGAACTGCAGAGGGCCAATGTAATGTTTTCCAAACAGTTAAGCTGATCCACATAAGTATCTCAATATGAGATGAGAAAAATAAATACAGGAATAAAGAATGCACACTTACACACAATACAAGATGTACTTGTGCGCCAGTCATTCAGCTTGTTTGGAAAAGACTTTGGGGTCTGTATTACCACATACTGTGCATCCTCATCTCAAAATCTATAGGCAGTAATCTCTGGCAAAATATTCCAACAACCAACAACACTTTCTATCATCATAGCAACAGAGGCTTATCTCTTGTTGAATATACACACCATATCTCACAGCATACATCTCCATATACTGTGAAAATCAAAGAGCGTGTGCGTGGTTAAGTGCTCTACGTGTTAAGTGTTTAAACGAACCTGTTTGCTTTGGAGTAACCTTTAGAGAACCTGTTTTAACAAGGGAATGTTGTTGAAAGAATCAGGCTTGTTTGTTAAATATTAGAATAAAGATATATAAAATATATATATAGTGAATACTCACTATACTGATGGACAAAGGTTTGGAATAAGTAAGGTTTTTTTTTTTTTTTTTTTGAAAGAGATCTCTCAGGCTCACCAAGGCTGCATTGATTTGATCAAAAATACAGTGAAATATTATTACAATTTAAAAAACTGCTTCCTATTTGAATATATTTTAAAAAGTAATTTAATCCCTTACGCACAGAGATTTCTCCAGTTTCTCTGAATCTTTTGATGATGTTACGCACTGTAGATGATGAGATTTGCAAAGCCTTTGCAATTTGACATTGAGGAACGTTGTTTTTAAAGTATTACACAATCTTTTTATGCACTCTTTCACAGATTGGAGAGCCTCTGCCCATCTTTAGAGATTCTGCCTCTCTAAGACATCCCTTTTACAGCAAATCATGTTACAGACCTGATGTCAATTAACTTAATTACTTGCTAAATGTTCTCCCAGCTGAATCTTTTCAAAATTTTGTTGCCTTTGTTGCCCCAGTGCCAACTTTTTGAGACCTGTAGCAGGCATCAAATAGGAAATGAGCTCATTTAGTGGGTAAAAGTGTAAAATTTCTCAGTTTAAACATTTGTTATGTTCTCTATGTTCTATTTTGAATAAAATATTGGCTCACGTGATTTGAAAGTCTTTTAGTTTTCATTTTATTCAAATTTTAAAAAAACGTCCCAACATTTCTGGAATTCGGGTTGTAAAAAATATTAAGCAGCATAACAATTTTCAACATTGATAACAATAATAAATATTGGCTTTGCTGAATGTTTCACAATATTACTGTTTTTACTGTATTTCTGATCAAATAAATGCAGCCTTGGTGAACATATAACTTCTTTCAAAACATTTTAAAAAATCATTCTTCCAAACTTTTGACTGCCAATGTATAATTATTTTGCTGCTAACCAAATTAAATACTCACCTAAGATTTATGAGTGTGTTCAGAGGTAACGTGCTTCAACATGGGTCATGTGCATTCATCTCTTTTTACACCTCATGACATATTTTGCTATGTAGTTATAATGCATATAGTTTAAGTACAGTACATGACCTCTGAACACACTGAGAAATCCCTGGGCGAGTATGTACAGTAAGTTGATAAGCTGTGATTTTCTCCAGCACTGTTTAGGAGTTAAGCTTTATGAACAAAGCTGTGTTTGAAGAGCGCACGTACCTTTAGATCGAAACATTAGGTGATTATTTGGCACATATGGGCTGGCGTTTACCTGCAGGCACATGCAGGGAGATTAAAGGTGACTCATGCACACTTACAGTATCATTATATGGCCTGTGAATACAAGCGCTGCATCAAATAAAACCTGAACCCCTGATTAATGCACTCTTTTGTGATTCATAACAGAAGTAAACACGATACTGAAAATTACATAGCCTCGTATTTCTCATGAAATGACTGTAGGATGCAACTCTGCATGGGAATTTCTCCCGTAAAACTATTCTGTTTTTAAATGTGTGTGCATTAATAGCTTTATATCAGACTGAATTTATGTGCATTGAATTCACATCCCCGTAGTTTAGGAAATGTATAGACTTATTTATACTTACACATTTCTCACAAACCCAAAGCAAATTTGCATAGATCGCAGCATGACTCTAAGCACAAATACAAGACCTCCATCTTGTGGCCACGGGGATGACAACAACAACAAAAAAGTAACTGGTCAATTGAATTTCAGCATTTCTTCAAAAATAAAAGACTGTTATTTAAATAGCAATCAACATACAAGACAAAGGACAATCAGGTACTGTGTGGCCAAAGAGACCAAAGATCAAATCAATCATTCCTTTCAAAACCAATCACCGACAACTTTGAACATGTAAATTAAATTAAATTAAATTAAATTAAAATAAATTCAATTCAAATTAAATTTTCACACAATAAGCAACATCAGACAAATAAAAATAGAATTCTGAAAATATTTGAAAAAAATAATTAAAAAATTGCTGTCTCGTGTCCAATTTTTGAGAACAAAGCCATTAGTTTGTACATGCACTCTAAGTCAATAAAAATAAATATGAATGTATAACTTCTTAAGGTAAAAGGTTAACAGATGGTTAGAGACTATCACACAAGAAGCGAACAGTGTGTGTGTGGTAGACTGCATTTAGAACAAGGCCATCTAGAAGCTGACGGTAACTTTGACACTATAACCACATCACGTCATGTTTTTTCTACTAACAGATCTGTGCAAAGGATCAGATCAGAAAAAAGGTTTTCAGTATGTCTACAAAGATCTTTCCATTTGTTTAAAGAACACCATTCCATGCACATTTTTGTGTGATAAGTTGGTAAAAATCAGATTCAAAACTGCAACTCTAGCATGCATGAGTTAATGCCATGAGATATACACATATATTGAACACAGAAGACATTTTGCTTTTCTGGTACTACTGCTATATAGAGGCAACTAACTAACAGGACCTACATAAAGTAAGTAAGTAAGTAAAATTTATTTATATAGCACCTTTCACAGACAAAAGTGCTTTAAAGTAAGAAAAATAAAACCAAAACAAATGAAGTACCAGCTGTTTCCACTAAATTACAATTCCACTAAACAGCCAACCATATTGTTAATTAAAAGCTTGTCCAAAAAGATGCGTCTTTAAGTGTTTTTTTTTTAAAGATTCTACAGAATAGTTCTCAATGTTAAAGTGAGGAAAACTATTTAAAAATCAAGAACAATTTCTTTACAATTAATATGATGGAGCTGATGTATCATAGATGTGACAGAAAATATAGCCTATAAACATATGTGACCCTGGACCACAAAACCAGTCTTAAGTCGCTGGGGTATATTTGTAGCAATATCCAAAAATTAAAAAATTTTCTATGCCAAAAATCATTAGGATATGAAAGATCATGTTCCATGAAGATATTTTGTAAATTTCTTACCGTAAATGTCTCAAAACTTCATTTTTGATTAGTAATATGCATTGCTAAGGACTTAATTTGGACAACTTTAAAAGCGATTTTCTCAATATTTTGATTTTTTTGCACCCTCAGATTCCAGATTTTCATATAGCTGTATCTCGGCCAAATATTGTCTGATCCTAACAAACCATACATCAATGGGAAGCTATTTATTCAGCTTTCACATAATGTATAAATCTCAATTTGGAAAAACTGACACTTCAGACTGGTTTTGTCATCCAGGGTCGCATATATAAACAGTTACTTGTGATGTAAGTTATAGGCTATATAAAACCAAACAAATGATGATAAATAAAACAAATTAGATTATAAACTCACCAGAGACTTGTTGTTGAACTCATAGCAGGTGATATGGAAAGAGGTCTTTTTGAAGATTTGTTTTGATGTTACCTGATTTATTAAATGATTTCTTAAACATCTGACCGTGTCCAAAAAAAAAAAAAAAAAAAAAAACATGGCATGGTAATTTTATAGTTAATTTTAAAAGTTGAAAGCACCAAAAATATCCTTTACTGTGAAAGTTGTCGTTTTGGTGTTTAGTTGTCGTTTGCTACTGGCCTGATGTTATTCCTCCTGCCTTTAGAGGACGCTGTAACACTGTATATCGCAGTGCTGGCAAAATACAATGCGGAAAGAATTACGGCAAAGTATTTAAATGCCACAACACTCTCACATGACGGGTTCTGAAAGCTCCTCATGGGAAGCGAGTAGTCTTCAACGCCGTTTATAGTCCTGTTGTTGTGTCAGGTGCTGTTAAATCACAGTGTGTTGGGCATGTTCGCTCGCGCTTTTGTGAAGCTCTCTAGTTAAGTAAAATTTCAAGTTACACTTGGTGTTTTTTGACTTTTAACCGTGCAAAATGAAAAGCAGCGTTTCCGTGTTTATTGCTCTCTTCGCTGTAAACTGTTTTTTGCTGGAAGGCTCGAGTCAGCTGCTCGGCAGGAGAATCTCTAAAGTCACTAAGGTAAGTGCTCGAACTGTTTATGTTTATATTATAAACTGTTTATATTATAAACTGTTAATTTCAGTTTATAATATATAAACTGAAATTGTAATTTGTGCATTCTCATCGAATAGGTGTGGGGCTTTTCTTGGCAAAACTGCGGTGCACAAGATGATCCTGCAAAGATGAAGAGCCTCAGTATTTCTCCAGATCCCATTTCCATCCCCGGACAGCTGACCGCTGCGGCGTCGGGCTCGACATCAGTAGCGCTGACATCTCCTCTCTCTGTAAGACAATACAGAAATATATCATCAATCTAGAAAGCCTGCACCCGTTTTGATTTTCATCTGGGACACATGTTTTTTTGTTAATATCTCTAAAAGCAAATATCCAGGTAGATGTGAAGCTTTTCAGAGATGCCAAAAGTTTGGTCATGACTACTTCTTCTTTTTAGTCTCAATTCCGTATTTTTTTGTAGAAAGAGGAACTCTATTGTACTGTGCTTGTCACTTATTTACATGTTTATTATTTATTTATTAATTAAATAAAATTAATTTGCAAAAAAAAAATTCTATGAGATGCATGCTAAAACAAAATTAGGCTCAGTTTAAGGTTGAAAACACCCAGATTTTACTTTGATTCTACAGATAGATCAATAAATCAGGAAGTAATTTTATATATATGTATGTGTGTGTATACCTGTTTTTCTATTCAGCTGGGGACTTAAACCTGAATACACACAGACTCATGGGGACTCGTGTCACGGTGGGAACCTAAATTGAGGTCCCCACGGGTAAACAAGCTAATAAATCACACAGAATTAAGTTTTCTTTGAAAATCTAAAAATGCAGAAAGTTTCCTGTAAGGGGTAGGTTTAGGGCGATAGAATATGGTCTGTACAGTAGAAGAAGCATTACGCCTATGGAGAGTCCCCACAAGGATAGCAAACCAGACTGTGTGTGTGTATACAAAATGTACTACTACTAATAATAATTAATGTTGTTGTTATTATTATTTAATTTATTTTTTTAATGCAAAAAATTGATAGTAGCATCTTGGCTTAATTTTCACACTAATTTCTCATGCTACTGTAATGCAAATGCAAATACTACAATATTTTAAAAAAAAAAAATGTAAAAAAAAATGGTGCTTAGGAATGTAGTTCAGAGGTTTATGGCCATTCTAGTTCATGCAGGTGAAATAAATGTTTTTATGGCTGAATCTTTGGTTGGCTGTCTTGTGAGTGACTATCACAAAAGGCCGTAAACCTCCATGATTGTCACTTTTTATAGTTTGTGCCTCCATAAGGCACAGTTTTAAAAACTTAATTCCATGTTCGCACCATGTTATTTGTTTCAGGTGAACGTGACGTTGGAAAGAGAAATAGCAGGTTTATGGGTGAAAATACCGTGTCTGGATGAAATAGGAAGTTGTCATTATCCTAATGCCTGTGACCTGCTGGATCAACTCATCCCTCCAGGACAGGACTGTCCTGAGCCTCTGCACACATACGGCCTGCCCTGCCACTGCCCGTTCAAAGCTGTGAGTGTGTCCCGATTCATGAGATTTTACTCGACATGCAAGTGTTTATGGGTTAATAATGTCTTCTTATTGTGACCAAAAAAAATCCATCTTGCATTTTCAGAGTCATAACATTTATCATATCATTTTTACAGGGTGATTATGCTTTGCCATTGTCTGACATCGTTATACCAGACATTGAACTGCCTGGCTGGCTGACCAATGGCAACTACAGAGTACAGGGCATTTTAGGAAGCTCTGAGAAAGAACTGGGATGCCTCAAAATCAGCTTCTCATTGCATTCCTCCAAGAAGTAAAAGAAAAGTAGCATTTTATTATTCTGTACGACTTTTACTTTAAGCTTCTCTTAACTTTTTAGAATGATGAATTTTCAATCATAATGAGCACATTTCTTTTTAACTAGTGAGAAATCTCATTGAATTGTTTTTAAATGATTGGTGGAAGTTGTAAATATTGTTTACATGAGTTTACTTTATAAACCACTGCACTGTACGTTTAGGGTTTTTTTTTTTTTTTTTTTTTTTAAGCTTATTTTAATTAACATGTTTGTAATGCTTTGTCTAGTTTTAACTGATGCTTTTGTGATTTGGTTTTGTTCTCGGGGTTAATGAAGTTCAGTGTCAAGGTGGAACTAAGTTTTTCTTAGTTTTCTTTTAAAGGGGAAATTTCTGTTTTTTTTTTTTGTTCTTAATAAACATTCAAAATTCAAGTGTTTAGTAGTTATGTTTTATAATGTATAATGATAAAACGATGATATAAATTGTATAATGAATGATGGATAGATATTAGAGCTGTTAATTTATTGCACATCAAATTTTGGCTGAGAAATCACCTCTAAAAATCATCATTGTGTTAAATGAGAAAAAGCCTCAAATAGACATTACAAAATGAAGATTTAGAAAGAAAAGTTTTATTTGAGTCAACATAATTAGAATTTTTGAGAAGATAATACGAGAAATGTGTCAGTAATTTGTTCTTATTTTACTCATTTATTTATTTTTGGCGTAAAAGGCTCTCCCTACGAATTTGGCATATTTGATTCACATTATATATATTAATATTGTACAAATATTATATATTTTTCTATAACTAATTAAATTATATATTATATCAAATTTGAGATATATTCAGATAGTATATGTCACTAAATAATCCTAACTTTTATAGTAATAATCTTACATCAGTGCTGTATTCCTCAAACATGTGACAGAATAGTGTTTAAAGGAGACAATTATATATATATATATATATATAATTATTTATTATTATTATTTAAGCTATCGTTCCCATCATTCCTTGTTTTAAACGGGTTCTCATGGTGCTGTGAATCAGCCTGTAGAGGTCGCTGTACAACGCTGTATAATTGTTTTCATAAATGACAAAAAGAATCACGAAAAAAAAAACATATTTCATTACCATAAGGAACTCGCGTGACAAACAGTTCCTTAAGTGTCTTTGATATGGCAAAGATTGCATTGGTGTTTCAGAGTATTCATATCTTTAAGTAAATACATTTTAACCAAAAATGACTGTAAATCAACCGTGCGAAATGAAAAGCAGTATTTCCGTGTTTATCGCTCAGTCTTTTGGTGGAAGTCTCGAGCAAATGGCACAGCGTGAGAAGCTTTGCATTTACAAACGCAAGAACGTGAGATATTGAAATGAGATTGTTTTTATACAGTTTTAGTCTTCTTTGCATCGCCACATGCTACTGTACTTTCTATTACTGATTAGTTCATAACTGATTAGTATATAAGTATTGTTAAGTCTGTGTTTAAATGAGGTTTTATATATTATTGTTGTTTTCATCTTTCTTTTTTTTCATTAATTTGAGTGATTTTAGTACATCAAGTTAAATTAAAATGAAAAATGTAGTGGTGAAATAAGTTTAGTATACTTTATTTCAGCTAATATTTATTGACCTTTTGCTTTATTTCAAGTCAATTTAAAAGCCTTTTTTTTATTGTTCTAGCATTAGTTAACCATAATAACCCTGGTAACCCTTTAAACTGAGTTGCACCTCATCCTGTTACCTACAAACTCATGCTGTCATGAATGTATTTATGCCTGAGACTTGCTGTGAATGTTGCGTAGACGGTAAACCTGTCTGTCCACATTTCAACAGCTCAACACTGTGCTCCGTACCTTCATAAAAATCATCTGGATTACAAAAAAAAGACGTTATTTTACTTGTTTTAGGTGAACTTGACACTGGAAAGAGAAGTTGCTGGTGTGTGGGTCAAAGTACGTTGTGTTGACGACTTAGGAAGTTGTTATTATCTTGATGCCTGTGAGCGGCTGACCCAGCTCTTTATGACAATCCCAGAGCTCTGAACCTAAACGTTCATCTAGCGTCCCCTGTGGCTGCCGGTTCAGAGCTGTGAGTGTGTCCTCATTCACTGAACATCCACAGCAAACGTTTATTTTATATCAGAGTTTTTAAGGTTATCTGTTTTTCACAGGGGGACTACTATTGGCCATCATCTGGTATCTACATACCAGTTTTTTACTCCCTAACAGGCTGACCAATTTCAGATTACAGATCATTTTAGGAAACTCTACAGAAGAGCTGGGATGCCTTAAAGTCAGTTTCTCAATAGCATCAGTACTGCACAACCAACACAATGAAATATAGTTGTTGCTGTCATGAAGCAGTCTGCTCTTTTCCTGGCTTTTGGGAAAGTGTCAAAAAAGAGCCAAGAGTCCGGGACTAATCTTGAAATGGGACGGGTTCAGGAAAGGACCTTGAGGCAGGATTCAAACTCTTGTAACCTCTACCCTTCCCATCATGATTAATGCACTAATGTGATTAATGATGAGTGATGCACTAATGTGATGCAGTGGCTAAATAAAGCCAATTCAGTTACTGATAAATAAAATATTTTGTTTCAATTTTTGTCTTAATTAACATTCAAATCAATAACAGTTTTCTGTATTATATTTTTCCCAGTGAATCTGTAATGCTACACAAATTTTTAAATGTTATTTTCCTTTGTGCCATAGCTTTTAAATCTCATTTGCACAGCTGTGTCAGTGATGTCAGCGATGCAAAATGCCCAAATAACCAAAAGTTTAAATGTATGCAAATACTAATGAGATTTGAGAGCGGCAGTGGAGGGAAGTTGCTTGGACTGCTTATATGGTACTTTATTCTCTTTTTTTTTTTTTGTAGCTTGATTTCTCCTGGTCCCTTTATGATTATGTTTTATGGAGCAAAGTGCACAAAATATTTTGCTTTCCACAGAAGAACATCAGTTAAGGCTGGAATAAACTACATGACTTTTTAAAAGTCATACATACACTTTATGTATGACTTTAGACTTTAAATTTGTTCTAAATACAACAAACTCATACAGAAACATGCACCTCATTGCTTAGAGAAACATGAAAACAATATGAGTTCTAAAATCAGCTTGAAATATCAAACATGTTTGATATTCTCCAAATAGATAGAAAAACTTGAATCCCTTCCCATTAAACACTATGCAATTTTCTGTGAAATCTGTGAACTCCAGCTGTCTAAAATCTGGCTCCGATTTACAAATTGTATTGACAATTAAAATATAATTCTGCAAAATAATTTGAAATTATTTGACAACAGTGAAGATTTTAAAATGAAGATGTTTGTGCATTGATTACTTTACTTTCTTATGCCGATATACATTTTTTTCCCCAGAATATGGTCAACTGTAAAACATCAGCCAGGTTTGTTCTCCTCCTGTAAACATTGTTTGCATTCCTGATTATTCAGGCTGTCTTTCAAGAGTTGCACAGCCCTCAATCCAGATGTCCAGGTGGAATACCAACCACAGCAGATTTCCCCCGAGAGCAAGACTAGCCATGTTCTTCATTTTTAATGATCGCTGAACCCAGATGTGACATCACTTGTAAAACTTTCCTGACATGTGAAATGTGCCGTTTACTAAAAAGCACATATACACGCTTATCTCTGAAGTTTAGAGCCCTCAGCAGTGAACAGCATAGTGTATTGTTATGCATAACAATGTTATTTTTACAGTTTTAATCAAACCTAACATACAGAATTCTCAGTAGGACTTCTATGTTTTATTTTGCCCTTTGAAAACGTGGTTTTGCGAGGCCTTGAGGCTTACACCATGCCTGGGGTCGGAGGGGGAGCAATGGAAAGAATGTTATCTCCTGGCAGACTGAGAGCTTGCGTCTGGTTTTTTTAAGAGCTTTGTGGCACAAAGCACGTTCATAAAGCTTTGTGGCACATACTACTCCTGGCTGGCAGACTACATGCATGCAGAAAATCACACCCAACACCATTAGAAATAGAGAAATATACTATGTGAACTTAAACAATGAACCTTTAAAGCAACTCCATGTATGTTTGCACATTTAAATATCAATTCAAAATCCATTCTGATGGTACAATGACTTCTAATAAGGCGAAAGGTCACATTCCCACTAAACATCTGTTCTGGGAGTATATAAATGGCAGATTGCTTTGCGCCAGCATTAAATTCATGTGTACAACTATCCATGGGATCCCGTAGGGATCTATGGGACTTTTTATTTCATAATTCTGACTTTTTTCTTGCAATTCAGAATTATGAGAGATAAACACAATTTTAAGAAACAAAGTCAGAATTGTGAGATAAAAAGTTGCAATTATCTTTTGTAATTTTATTTTATTTTTTCTGTGGTGGGAAATCTCTCCACTGTAATTATGATGATATATTTACAAAAGTAAATTCCACTCAATTAACTGTGGAGGGCTCCAAAGTCACAAAACTACATGCACTTGCTTTAAAAGGATAGTTCATCCAAAAAGAAAATCCTGTAACCATTCACTCACGCTGTTCCCAAACCCATAAACCAGAACACAAAAGAAGATATTCTGAAGAACGTTGGTAACCAAACAGTTGACGGCAGCCATTCATTTCCACTGTATGGATAAAAAAAATACTATGGAAGTCTATGCCTGCTGTCAACTGTCAGCATTTATCAGAATATCTTCTTTTGTGTTCAACAGAAGAAAGAATCTCATTTAGATTCGAAACGTCATTTTTAAATTCCCACAGTCGCAAAATACAAACCAAAAATCACTATTGTCCAAAAATGGTACCAAAACAATTCAGAAAATCATGAAGGGAAATGTGTCCTGACGAGTGTTAAGGAAAACGGCTCGATTTATTATTCTCCCTTCAAACCCTGACCTCATGTGTGATAAGCCTGTTAACTTTGGCAAATCCTATGTTAAATCCAAACATACTGTTTTGTGCGATTGCTGTGTTTTTGTTCCTGTAGATAACCGGAGAGCTGATCTAGCAGACGGCTCACTTTAGTATTGCCACCACTAAGCTGCCGAGTCCCTGCAGCTGCCTGTCAATGGAAAGTCTGTCATGACGCACACTTCTCAACAACAACTGCTCTATCGTTTTTAAGACAGATTAGAGACCCTACTATAAATAGACAAAAAGGAAAGTCTCAAATTACCCAGAAGATCTAAAGTCGCTGTATCATATTAACGCTTAATATATACCAAACAAGAGAGCCAAGAGGCCAAAGATAGATGCATCTCTGACACACTACTGTATGCACCATATACAGCAGTGAATGTGATGAGCTCAGATGTGATGTTATGTTACAATAGGCAGTGACAGAATGCTAGAAAGGTTTAAATATCCATTTAAATTTACACTTAGTGTTTAACTCATTTGTCATTAAAATGACACTGGTGATGAAATCATAACTAGCAGCCTGTATAAACCTTGTAATGTTTACATTCAGCATGTGCATCCACATACCTCACCGCTGACAATGGATCACTGCTGTTTTGACAGTTTCTCTAAACAGAATTCCTCTACAGCAGCGGGATGACAATATGGCCTCTTAAAATACGTTACAACTTATGATTCACTCTGTTGACCTGTGAGACTCACATTTTTACTCCTCATTCAAACCAGCTGGATAGTATGGCCATTTTACTGTCAGAATTCATTTTAATTTGAAGAGAGCTGACTGAGGGAAAGAAACTAATGCTAAATTTGCTCATTGCAATGTTTTTCTAGTTGACCAGATAGTAACTATCTGTCTGTAGGGCCTATAGTCTAGAATTAACCCTCAAACATCAAACTTATTTTTTATACAAGATATTTAACAAACTGTGATATTAACTGTAATGCACTGTCTCCATGACTTCAACGTGTTTGAACTACCATGTGACCTGTAACTATGGCCTCCTTTATGGCATAAACATAAATTAAACATTGTCAGTGAAAGTGGTTTAGCAACAAATACCTAGATCCATACAAGCATAGGCTACATATATACAGGCATACATAAATAAATTAAAATATATATATATTTTAAAAGTACAAGTATATAAATAGATTTCAAAACGTATATAAACATTCTGAAAAACTTCCATTAATGTTTTTTAATTGACATATTTATTTCCATAACTATAAATAATGTAACTCTTTATATGTCTATTTAAAATAAAAATATGATGCATTTTGATTAACAATGTATAATATTCATATTTCATAACTATTTTGTTAATATTTCTATAAGAATGTTAAATTAATAAACAATTGCTCTATTTAATAAAGGCTTAATTTAACTGTATTATATTTAGGGACATACGTTTTATTTATTTTATTAAGCACTTGCTCAGGAAATTTATTAATTTATTTATTTATTGCCAAACACCCTAGTTGTTTGGAGTTTACTTGATGAGCTTATCAACAATGATGACATACATTAAATACACAAGTACATACACATACATAAATCCAACTATATATATATGTCCTATCAGTTATAAGGAGTAAAATGCAGATGCATAAATACCAGAGGAATTAAGAGCATAAGCACTTTTCAGAAAACGTGTAGACTTACTTTTAATTGCCCTAAGGCTTCTGCCTGAAGGAAGAGACGTAAAGAGGTGTCTGGCTGGATGTAAGGGGTCTTTCGGGATTGTTAAACCCTTTTTCTGCAAATGTGAGACATAGATCTCATCAATAGTGGGAAGATCACAACCAATCATTTTTGAAGCAGCCTGCATGATATTACAAATCTGACTTCTCTGTACTGTGGAGCTACCAAACCATACTATAAGTGAGAAATTCAGCACACTTTCAATGACACCTCTATAAAAATTGAACATACTGACCTTAGATACACCAAACTTTTCAAGCTGTCTCAAGAAAAAAAGCCTTTGATGAAATACAAATGTGACCCTGGACCACAAAACCAGTCTTAAGTCACTGGGGTATATTTGTAGCAATAGCCAAAAATACACTGTATGGGTCAAAATTATCGATTTTTCTTTTATGCCAAAAATCATTAGGATATTAAGTAAAGATCATGTTCCATGAAGATATTTTGTAAATTTCTTACCGTAAATATATCAAAACTTAATTTTTGATTAGTAATATGCATTGCAAAAAACTTCATTTGGACAACTTTAAAGGCGATTTTCTCAATATTTAGATTTTTTTTGCATCCTCAGATTCCAGATTTTCTCAGCCAAATATTGTTCGATCCTAACAAACATCAATGTCATACATCAATGGAAAGCTTATTTATTACGCTTTCAGATAATGTACAGACCTCAATTTCCAAAAATTGACACTTAAGACTGGTTTTGTGGTCCAGGGTCACAAATGTGAAAAAAACATACGCCAAGAAAAAGAGCCAGGGGTTCAAGGATGGCAATTAAAATTCAAAAGAGAGAGAAAAATACATTAAATAGAAAGAAAGAAAGAAAGAAAGAAAGAAAGAAAGAAAGAAAGAAAGAAAGAAAGAAAGAAAGAAAGAAAGAAAGAAAGAAAGAAAGAAAGAAAGAAAGAAAGAAGCAGATCACATAATAATAAACATAATATTTAGGGACACTATTGCATTGACCAAAAACAAAACTTTTTTTTTTTTTTTGCATTCGAGGAAGCTGCGGTGTGCATCAGTTTACGCAGCTGTGCACAGATTCACCAATTTCCCGCTTGTCTCGGCTTAAATTGTTCATGTAAATGCAGCCTGCGCTTTTGGAACGCCGCCCTGACTCCGCAGCTCCCGCCCCTCTGCTCAGTCTCAGCCTATTCGACAATGAGGGTCAATGAGAGCTCAGCTCATATTTGAACTGCTGCAGACAACCAAAAACGTACCAGCGACACGGAGTAAAATACAGAGGCAGCGCAGAGGAGCATGGGTTGTCACAACAGCAAAGTTTGTGGTCGGGTCTCCCGGAAAAAGGTGGGTCGTTTTAAAAACCTTCTCAGGATGTTCACAAATAATGCAAACTTACAACGAGAGCCGCAGCAGCGAGAAATGTTGCAAATAAGACACGTGTAAATGTGTCTGTATTATGAGAGCCCCTCTTGTTTTGTTCTCTCAGATCACTTGTTACTTCCTCCCTAACGCGCTAGTCAATGCGAAAGCTCTCGTGTTAGTTTGTCGACTTGTGAAAGTTTTAATTAGAAACAGATGCCGGGTTGAACAGATGAGGTCTACTGTTGTTTAAATGTGCTGCTGATATCCGTTATGACAAATTAAAGGCGTGTTATCCAGCATTTAAGTGTGATCACTTTGTGCTCGCTTTTAAATCGTTCCGCATTTCGGTCAATGACAAATCAGGACATACGAGGTGAATAAAAAGGTTAAATACTTTTAAATGTATTTTTTTTTTTTTTTTTTTAGACACGAGACCTCTTGCATACCTGTTGGCTTTAGTCGTTTTGGAAATAATTTGTTCCACTATCTGTAAGTGTTATAATTTAGTGGTTTTAAAAAAATGTGTTTTGGTACACAACCTTGTAAATATAATTAACTTTTAGTCATGGCTAAGTTTTTTTTTTTTGTTTTTCTTGGGGTTACTCCAGTTGAACGTTTTCATAAGTGACATGTGATATGTAAAAAAAAAAAAAAAAAGGAAAAGAAAAGAAAATCAATAATTAATGACCTGGTTACATCTGTTTTATGTAGATTGCCAGAGTATTTATGGAAACTTTTTTAATTTAAGAATTTCAGTATTTTAAGTATGGACCTTTTTTATTTAGTATCATGTGTGTGTGTGTGTTTTAACCTAGTTATTTTGACTGTGAATTGCATTTACATGTATTAAAGGGAAAAATGTGGTTCATGCTTGTCAGTATAGAATATTTTTATACAGATATTTTTTATTCTTGAGTACAAAGGCGTTTCCTTGGGGTTATACTATTTTACCTGAGGCCTTAACACATGTTTTATGTTGCTTGTCAAACTACTTATTTAAATATTTCTGTTTTTCAAGAATTTCAGCATTTTAATTGTAATTTTCCACCTAACTCAGGCAGTCGCACCACATAGTCATATTGAAAATGTTCATCATAGAAGAGGCATATATAGCCATTTATTTTAATAAATTGCATTTTACTGTTTTTTTCATGCATGCATTAAAAGGAAAACCACTAGAACATCATTGGCACTTTAGATTTGACATTTTTAATGTAAATGCATGAGAAAAATCAATGCATTCCTGGGGCCTTCAAACATGCAAGGAAATCTGGCTTTGATAGTAACAGGGTCAAGCTTTCATTAGCCCAGATTGCTGAAGGATTTAGATTCACTGGGCTTGGATGTGACAGACACAGGGTCCCGAGTTTCTCACTGCAAGTTTGAATGTGCCCTATAAACAGCCAGAGTTCATTTGGTCCTGTTAATCACATAGCCATGTGTCAGTATACTTGACATGGACAACTGGAGAAGTGTGAAAAGTCTCTGAAGACCAAACAGAGAAAGCCTTACACTCACTATTACAGCCTCTATTGGAGTTGCATCAAAATCACATAACCACATGACGGCGAAGTACAATAAAGCCACGGGTTCATTAAAGTTCCAGAACATTTGGTTCCCTGCCACAGCGAGCCGGCAAATGCATAATAGCGTTGTTGTGGATTAAACCGAATTATGAGATGGAAGCAGTTCCTGTTCTGGGTTTTTATTGCTGATTAGTTTTTGAAAAGTAAGCCTAGCCTACTAAATTGTTTCACTATTAGAAAGTTGTAGACCTTTGAAATGCTATTCATAGGTTTTGGCCACATGACTGGTGTGGAGACCTGGAGGGCAAAACATCCATCGAACTGCAGCACAACCCTGTCAGTTTTCCATCTGTTTCAAGCCACACATTTAGATCACCTCTCAAAAGAAGAAAAACCAAGATATGTGAACAAACTGCAAGTTTTGGGCACTTTGCGATCCATATAAAACACCTGCTGCAGTATTTTAATGACAAAACAGTGGCTAATTCTGTAAAAAATGCATGATGTGTCCTAAGTGATATTAAAATATTGAATTCAGCATAAACCTTACTGATGATGCAAACTATATATAAGCAAGCGACTGAGCTCAAAATATGATTGCATTAATGCATTTAGGCATATTAAGTATTTTCTTTATGGAAAAATGCCTTATTTGCAAATTTAGCAAGTTAAATTCATATTCTGGCTGCATCGTTTCGTCTATACATAGTTTTCATTATTAATAAGGTGTATACTGAGTTTGCTCTTTTAATATCACTGTCTTAGTGCATTAGTTCCTAATATAAACCTGGTAAAAATAAGTGGCATCCAGCAGAGGGAAACTGAATGCCCTCCAGGTGGGCATTTCTATACATGTGTACATGGGCAGGATGACATAATTTGCTTTTGGTTCCTTTCAAACTGTGGCTTGCATGAAGCATAAGTGTCATGTTTTGGTTGGCTTGTGTCCCACCCAGACACTTAACCGCACACGTCTTGTCATTTCTCATTTAAACAGTCTCAAGTGACAGTGAGAATCTCAGTAGTTATTAACCAGGATGATTTGACATGGTTTGACTCTTTTTGTTCTTGAATGAGGGTGTTTGCTTCAAAGTGGAGTTGAAGAGAAGGGGTCATCAAGCCCCAAAAATCATGATGATAGAAGTTGAAAGCCGTACTAAATGTGAAAGTGTGAAATTTAAGTCACTGACAGTCTTTGTTACAGCTCTCAAATCTTAACCGTGAGCTGTGAAAATTAGTTTTGTGTTGAGAAACGCATCTCTTACCTGAAGTAAACAGGAGATTTTTCTCTCAAAGGAGAGGTTTTGAGGCCGTGTGTAGACTATATCTCTGCAGACATTTGGCATGTAAGCTTCAAAACGTTAAATCACCTGTGAACGTTGCCGGCCTTCAGCTCCATCTTCAAACGTTCACACTGGAATGCTACATTCTTGACTCCCTATGAATGTATGAAAGCATTCTTCCTCAATTTCAGGGCTTGATAAACTGAACAATGAGTGTATTAATGTTTTGAGCAGAAAGAAGACCATCCGTTGGAGAAGTTAGAATGTTTGTCTTTCACTTTAGCTTAGCACTTTAATAACCCATAATAAGGGCACTTTAAAGGTACTGTATGCAGTTTCTTTTCTTTCTTTTTTTTTGACTGTATAAAAGCATAAAAATACCTCAGTATATTTAGGAAACATGCTAAGTTTGCATACTTGTTTCTCTGAAAAGCAATGTTACAGTCAGTTATTCTACTTTTGAAATTTGTGTTCAGTGTCTATTTTTGTTTTGGTCTGTGTGACTCCGCCCACTGCCCATTTATCCAATAGTATTTTGACACCCCGGGTTGCCAGTTGGTGGAAAACACAGCGTGTTGCAGCCATGGAACCCAAAATACGAACTCTGAGATAGCAGATTCCTAAAAAGCCTGCAGCATCTGCTCTATGAGCAGAGGAATATTAAAACACGGATAAATCAACTCATCAGTGTACTCATCAACTCATCGCCTTCCGCTGTTCCCATTTCAGTCACTATCTGTCAATATTACATGCTGCACCTTTTAAAGTAAATTAGATTTCACTTGTTCCACCCATTGAGAAATACAACTAAAGTTTTCAAAGTGTGCTGTACTACTGCAAGTGGTTTTTCAATGATCTCATGGTTGTGCAATCTCGAGCGCATATCTCACCGGTAATGTCAGACTGCTTAGGAATGCAACAAATATCAATTTATATGGCACTTCTGTGAAATGTTAAAGTTGTGCATGTAGATTGAGTTTGTCAGCTAGTTTTTGAAATGATTGATCCTGTGTCTCCAATGTCTTTCAGAAAAAAAATAAAGCACAAGGAGCTGAGAAGCACATAAAGGACATCAAACTTGAAGATGGAAGTGGTGAGTGGTTTCTCTCAATCATGTCGTGTGAACGTATGCAGATGTTCTTTAGATAAACGGAAAATGCATTGTGACTGAAAAGCTTGTTTTGAACTTCTAGATCGTGATGTGTGTGTGCTACGGTTATTTTCTGTTAATGTGTCTTTTCAATGTCCCACGATTCCATTGTGAAGCGTGTTGTTCTTGGCAGGGAGCAGGGTTTGGTAGCGCTGATGTTGGGTTGCAGGGACCTGTTAATACTCTTGTGTTGCTGGCCGTGGGCGATCCTGGCTTAAGCTCATGGAGATATTGTTTCAGATGTACCACAGAGCAAACAGTGTAATGTTCAATTGCTCTCCCCCAGGTACACGCTCATCTGAGGAGAATCTGTTGGAGACTTATGAGTGTCAGTTAAAGATACTACATGCGGTTTTGGCAGCTTCAGGAGACCAGGAGAGAGACCAGCTCCTCAAGGACCATCCTGGAGACATCTGCACTTTAGTCCACAGCATTATAGAGAAGGTAGAGTTTGAAAGCTCTTTGTATTCACAGCCCTTTCTTTTTGTCTTGTGAATGGAATACACTGCAAGTACATGTAGCTTCATGTAGTCATTCAAGAATGACTAGTATCCTGATCCCAGATTATGTCAGCGGGTTATACGTTATGAAGCTGTCAGTGGCAATAAACAAGACGTGCTTTTCCATTACAGCATAATTGGGAACAAGGCCGATTCTGTGTGCTGTTGTTCTGGTGTCTGTACAGGCTTTGGGGACGTATGCTGTGGTACATCTGTCCTTGTGCTAACCTCTGATCAACAAAGCTAAACCTGTTTGCAGGGAGGGATGTTATTCATTGCCCAGTAAAGAGGGCTGCTTTGTGTGTTTAAACACAGTAGATCACTGCTTGTTTTAACAAGAGAGCGCAAAGCTGGCTCCCCCCTCCCCTTTTTTTTTTGGTAGTCTAGACTAATTTATTATGTAAAATTATTAACAGTTAAACACAATTATATAGTAATATAATTGGGAACATTTCATAGAACATTCCATTGTTTGAATAAAAATCTATGTAAAAATGGTAATCTATCCCTACTGGAAACTGTACAAAAAAATTATTTATTTTTTCATTTATTTAAATTGTTTTCTTGTGTACTTTTTAATAGTGTTTTTACAAGTAAGTAATTCCCCAAAAGAAGATGTTTGTTAGAAATCCAGCTCTGGCCATTATCTAAACATACTTTTATAAGGTGCACATATATGCTAGGCACTACTTCACTATAATGAGCTGGAATGGATAGTAAAGGAAAAGAAGTATTGTAAATTTATACTGTATTATTATTATTTTTTTCTTCCAGATTAATTTTTTTTAATGAGATCTCAGTCCGGTTTGATTATAAGTTTTACTGGTAGTTTGACACGTTCAGATATATTTTTCATTTTATAATTTTAATTTTATTTATTGTAAAATCTTAATTTTAATTCATATAGTTAATATTATAACTAATTTATTTCATATTATTTATCGATTTTATTTTATTTATCCAAATTTCTGTATCATGTCTTAAATTGATTTATTTAATTCCATTTAAATTTATTCCATTTATTTAATTTTGTAATTTATTAATTTCATTAATGGACTTTTTTTTCTTTTTTTTTTTCTTTTAAAGAAGTATCCTTGGGTAAATTTCTATCAAATGTCAAACTGAAAGATCTTATGTAAACACTTTTTATTTTGTTTATTTTTTTATATATATTTTATTTAAAGTTTAGAAGTTACATTAACAAACACAAATGCAAAAAATTGTAACATAGGATAACAAAATACACATTTACACCCACACAGACAAACAAACAAAAACTGGACTGCCTCAATTAACAAATATATACAACATAGTTATTGAGAAAATTATAAACCTCACCAAAATGTAACCGTTCCATTTGGATAATGTAGAGCATCTCATTCAACCATATCTGAAAACAAGGGGCTTGTGGAGATTTCCAATTGAGCAGTATCACATTTTTTGGCTGCAATCATGCCTACCATTAGAGCCTGCTGATGAGTACGGGGAAGAGCATCCATTACGTCAGAATAGCCAAAAATAACCAGACGTTTCTACTACATCACCAAGAAAATAGCCTTTGCAGCTGATATGGTGTTAAATAATAAATAAATGCATCATGTCTTGTGTTAACAGGTAAAGACTGAGATAACCGCTGATCTAAATGATCTTCATGAAAAACAGCTGAGGAGCACCTTAGAGCAGCATCAGAGCGCAACACAAGGTCAGAGCACAGCAGCACTGTAATACTAACCACAGCCGACAAATGCAGAAATGTGAAGTATCTTTGGCAAACACATTTTTTAAGAGCATAAATGTGTGTGTGTTTAGAGAGAGAGAGAATCTTTTGGTAAATGGTAATATTCAGTAATTGTTTAATTTGCAGAGCTACAGCAATTACACAATGAAGAGAAGAATGTTTTAAATGAGTCTCATGCAGCAACTGAGCATGCGCTGAAGGTAAAACACATCTATTTGTAACATCACTGCTCTGATTTGCCTTAATACATTTGATTGAGAGCTGATCTAATATACTTCCCACGTCAAGCAAGACATACCAGACTTGATTTTGAAGTGATTGGTCTGAACTTCCTATGAACTCAGGATCAGATTGAAGGGCTGACGTCAGAGCTGAAGCTGTTCAACGAGTTAAAGCGCAGAGCGGAGGAGTCCATGCTCAAGAGAGACCTTCAGAGAAATATTGAGGTTTGTTATGAGAGTGGAGATCTGTTGGCAAAGCGTGCTTCAGATAGCTGCAGTATTGTATCTGTCTTTTCGTCCCAGACTCATGGCAGCCCTGGTGCGTTCTGGGAGCAGGAGCAGGAGAGTCTGTTATTTGTCATCGAAATGAAGCGTGAGCGTTTACAAGACCAGCGGAACAAGCTGCTGCAGATGGAAACACTGGTATGAACTTCTATTGGCAGTTATTGTGGGCCAGTAACTCGTGATCTTCAGATTAGCGGTCACTCAATATGTATTTTTCAGTGGCAGATTCTTACATTTTTACATTTGGTTCCTCAATCTAAAAAAAAAAAAAATTGTTAAACAAGTCATCTGCTTTATACTCCATCACTGAGAACTAATGCACTGAAATAAGAGCAGGTGCATTATTTGTGTATTCATGTTTATTTGAATGTGGCAAATTGACCTATTTGTTTGCATAAAGAAATCCACAAGTCACCAACTCAAACCAAACCACTTTTTTTTTCCCAATATGTCAGCTATTTTAATAACCCTCTGCTTGTGTTGTGATTGTCAGGTGGAGAAGAATCTGTCGCTGGAGGATCAGCTTCTGCAGGCTCTCCAGCAGAGCGAGGACTACAGGGTGCGGATAGACAACTACCAAAGCCTCATACAGTAAGTGCTTACTTCAATCTGGAAACTAAGTGTTTTAAAATACTGAAACCAAGTGTGCACTTCTTTCTGGGTGAAAAAGTTTCTCATCTTTCTCCTTTCAGCTTAATATGCATTTTTAGGGGTTGATCCTCTCAAAATGTGGAAACACTGTGACTGTGCTTTTGTAATGCTATCAAAACATTGCTCTGGTCATTGTGTTTGGGGCAGGACTGTTTGCTTGTCCAGCCAATGGCAGGAATTATAGGAATAATAGTAAGATATTTTTAAGGGAACAGTTTATTGACCCTTGAGATAAAACATTTTTAGTCCTAAAAAAACACATGCAAACCTTTTTTAAAATCATATTTGATACATCAGGCTTTTATATAGTATGATGTAAGTTAATTTGGAGCTCATACTGAAGCAAGAATATGTTATTTAGTGCAGGTGTTGTTGTGTAGCTAAAAAGTAAGATACAATTCTGAAAGCTTGTAATGTAAATCAATAAGATTTTTATAACAATATAGTGGGCTCCTTGCATAAAATGCATACAAATACTAGTTGTCACTTTATATTTCCAAGTAATATGTTTTATGATTAAAGCTTTGATGGCAAAACGTAATGGCATGCAATGCAACAAGGATAGAGAAATAAATAAATGTTCCTCAAAAGCCTGATGCATCATATGCAAAATAATAATAAAAAGGCAAGTGTTTATCTTGAAAAATGACTAATAATATAACAGTTACTCTTACATTTACTTCATAAAAAACAGAAATCAGCAAAGTTTTGATCATGTTGATTATTGAGAGGACTAATATGATACAGTAGGCGTTCACTTGCTAGACTCTAACTTGCTATAGTCCAAATATAATAAAAAGCTTTTTATATTTAATTTTAAAATCATGTTTTCCTGGTGTAATTTTATTCTTGCCCTGATAGTTTGTTAGCTCAAATGCTTGTATGTGGCGCCACCTGGCGTTTTAGATGCTGTTAATAACAGTTCCCTTGCTATTTCCAGGATTGCCCAGTTATATGTTTGAAATTTTAATAGACTGAATGTATGTGTCTACATAATAAATAAATAAATAAATATATATATATATATATATATATAAGACTTTCTTGATATAATATTATTTTCTGCTTTTCCATAAACTCTTGTCATCCTCTTTCAGACAACTGTCGAAGGAGCAGAACGAGCTGCAGGGGGCGCTAGAGAAGCAGTCTCTGCAGAACCAGAAGCTCAGCCAGGAGAAAGAGGAGCTGCTCTTTAAACTCATACACCGCAGAGACTCATGCTCCTCCTTCCACCTTCCTTCTGTCATACCCACACAAGTGTCTCCCAGCTGACTGCAGCATCCACCCTCATCACTGTATCCTCACCCTGCCTGGCCTCGGTGCCTTTGCAGCGTTTTTTTTTTTTTTTTTAAATGCCAGTTTATTATGGAGTGCTGTGAACATGCAGTGCTGATATGGACTTACTCACTGCATCTATCATTTTAACTGGCCAAACAAATATTTTTGTACATTTTGTTTGAAGAGACGTTTCTTATCAGAAATTTTTGGTTGTATTTTAAAATAGCTGTGGATCTATGCAGTAGTAGTTACTCATGTTAACTCTTTTTGTTATTGTACAAGGTGTAGTAGCAGTTCTTGCCAATTTTTGATATTGGTTGTATTATCATTTTTATTTCTTTCCAGGAAACAGCAGGTATTGTTAGCAAAAAAAAAAAAAAAAATGTTTTGCCTTAAGACATTATTGGAGCCAGAGCACTTGGACGTGTAGCATGAATATCTGGGATCTTTTCAGATGCACTTGCACTTTTATCAGCGTTTTATTTGTTGGAGAGATAATGGGCTTTTGGTGATTACCAATATGCTTTGACCTTACACTTTGCACACTGTATTTCCATTTTTTAATCCTCCTGCTTTTCAGTGGTAGGTAAAGTATTGGGGTCCTATTGGAATCTAGTTATATTAGCTCAGGCAAACACAGTGTTTGCTCAACTAGCACACATGTATTTCAAGAAGAGACTAGCCATCTTCTGTTTTGTCACTCTGGCAAATCCAAACTTTAAAATAATAATCTGAAAATTCTGAACAATGCCAGTATGCTTCTTAAAGTTATTGAATAGGAATAGTTCACACAGAAATTAAGAGAAATGTAGAGAAATTTTAGCATTGCATCACTTGCTCACCAGTGGATCCTCTGCAGTGAATGGGTGCCGTCACATTAAGAGTCCAAACAGCTGATTTTAAAAACATCACAATAATCCACACCACTCCAATCCATCAGTTAACACCTTGTGAAATTAAAATAAACACAAGTCCATCAAGGCATTTTAACTTTAAACCTAGAAGAAACACTTATGCATTATCACCTTATATTTTGGCTGAAAGCAAAAGTTTATTATTGTGATGTTTTAATCAGCTGTTTGGACTCTCATTCTGACGGCTGATGGTGAGGAAGTGATGTAATGCTAAATCTCTCCAAATCTGTTCTCATGACGAAATCTACATAATTTACATCTTGGATGACCTGAGGCCTGAGTACATTTTCAGCAAATTTTCATTTTTGGGTTTCATTTTCTTCTAATTGCAGTCATTTGATTTTCCGGTTTTAAAAGCATGAGTGGTAAATAGGTTGCCTTTGTGCCCATATTTTTTAATCTCCCATTTTAAGCTATTTTGAATTATTGTAAATGTTCTGCCATATGTTTACTTCTGAATCAGTGCCTTTGGTTTAAGGTGTTTCCTGGAAAAATCAAGCAATAAATGCTATATCAGAGGGACTGTATGTGAAATTCTGTACAGTTATTCCAGAACAAAATTGTTCAACCAAAGAGCTGCTTTGGGAAAATCCCACACAAATTACTCCAGAAATGACAACATAAGTATTCAGCAGGGTAATGTTTGGTTAGTGGTGGTCATGGGAGCTCACACGTTTTTCCATTTTACAATCTTGTTTTTACTACAGCAAATGAATATCAGGTTTGGTCAAATTAGGCTTTCAAGATTAATGAAATGAATGCAATGCAAACATCCCAAAAAAATTGGATGTTAATACACAGATTTTGACCCTAGGGGGCGCAAGGAATCTAGATTAAAACAGGCGTGAGAATTGTTGTTGTTGCTCTGACAAGTTTGGGTGTTTCACTTTGGCTTGTCAATATGTTTTGAATAACAGCTACATGCAAGTCATTCTTCATTCAGCAATTCTTTAAAAATATTGGTTTACTATTATGTCGGTGTGCCTAGTCCAGACTGAAGCCATTTAAATAGCTAAATTATTGTATTAAAGTATTGTTTATTAACATTTCCCTTTGCTTTTTGGCCCATAACTGACTTTGCCTCTCATGTATAAGGTCACTCACCCCACAACTTTCACTGTTGCATGTAATGAGACACTGATTGGTGGGTGTCTCTCATGACAAATAAGAGCATAAAGCCTGTCTGATTGACAGACTGAGACGTTTGCCCCGTGGTGCCCCCCTATTAGACTACACAGCACTTAACGTGGAGAAGAGCCCAGCTCTTTTTGCTGCTTGAGCGGATGTTAGGTTCACTGCTTCCCTGACTGTTTGACATGTTTGGACAATACCTGCCTAGCCACTAAGATAAGCACAGGTCAGCCCCCTGTCGTGATGTCAGGAGGTTCCCAGAGCATTTAACAGCCACCTGGAGAATCTCAAGTGTTTTCAGCCCAAGTGAACACTAACAGATCTCAAGTCAACATCCGACTTAAGTCGTGGTGTCAATAAAACAACTTTTTCATTCAATCATTGTAAAGCAACTCATTTTTATATATTTGCACTTGGGTTAGCCTATTTATTTTAATAATGCTAAGTTGGTGAATGTGCGTTTAAGTAGGCTAGTGACTGACTACTTAATTAAATACAAAAGATAACATATTTGTCAGAAATAAGGTATATCAACCGAGGTTGGGAGGAATAATTGCATGGTCCGCTGGCCTTTTTTTCTTTCAGCGGAAGCATGCAGATTCTTCGCGAAAAATCAAATATGGCGTCTATGCTGATGAGGGTCCACACTAACGAAAATTTATGAAATCTTATTACTCGTGCTAAATCTTTTTGTTATTGCACAAGGTGTAGTGCAATGTAGTTTGCCAATTTTTGTTTTTATTATTATTTTTTGTTTCTTTTCAGGAAACAGCAATGAAGCAGGTTTGTTGGCAAAAACCGGTTATATTTTTGCCTTAAGACATTGTTAAAGCTGGAGCATTTGTACGTGTAGCATGAATATTAAGGATTTTTTTATGCACTTGCACTTTTATCATATTTGGCAAAGAGATCAGGGCTTTTGGAGATTATATTAGGCCTATTGTAGCTAATAGGTTATAAATATTATAAACGCGCTGCATATACAAATTACCTACATTGTTTAATTTAATTAGCTGATTGTCTAATAATAACAACAATAACAATCCGAAACTAAACGGATAGTTCCGATCCTTGATTCTGATTGGTTGAGCCACGTTCGAAGCCGTTGTAAATTACACTACAAACATACACCTTTGTGTGTTGCTTGGCAACCACTTTGTTCCAACTACAACTACTTCTGAGGAACTACATTATTTTTATTAATATCATTACAATTATTTGCTCTGTTTTATTTTGTGAAATTTTGTGTTATTGAGTATATGGAATAACTGTTTTATAAAAGGTTGTGAAGCCGTGGTTTACAGTGCATTTATAACAGCACGACGCCAAGAGGTTATAAATTCACTGTAAACCACGGCTTCTTGCTTTATTCGATAACACATTGTAGCCTATTTAAAAAAAATGCTTGCCTACTCCAGCAGATCAAGGTTACTTAACTTATTTAGTTATTTTTCATATAGCCTAATGCAGCAATGCTTCTTAACCTAAATGTTACCAACAATCCAATAGATATTCTAGCCTAATTGTCCCATTTTAAGAATGTAGGAATGTTTAGGCTTCAAACTGGTACAAATAGCCTAATTATAATTTTTAGGACTGAAAAAATAGGTAAATAATTATTTAAATACTATAGATAATTTTCATAATATTTTATATCAACTAAAACTTGAGTAAGAAAGCCGCCTTTTTAAAAGAGAAAATCTGTAATTCCTTCCTCCTCTGATTTGGCGGGAAGGCGCGCGGGTTTTTCACGCGCTGTCCCTCAATGACATCAACCATCAGCCACATGAATGTAATACAATACCTGTCTTTCATTCCATTATCTGCTAATTGCCCAGCAGAAGCGTCCCCATATGCATTAACAGTGCGGAAAATAATGTGTTGCTATTAACTTACATCTGCTCTCGTGCACTGCCTTTGATAATGTGCGAAACGGGCGCGCATTCGAACGGTTTATTTATTACAATTTCAGTTTATTACAGCAAAGGTAACCTTTAAATTGTCAGGGGTTAGAGGCAGACACGAATTTTCTCAAATAAGATGATTGCTATTTGGGGCTGCTGAGTTGTTCCTTATCACTTTGACTTAGAACAAAAAAGGTGAAAATTGCACCCCGGGGAAAACAGCTTTGATTAAAAGGTGTGGGGCTGGTTATCACCCCACTTTTTTACACACCATAATCAGCTTTATTTCCTAAACTCCTGTTTCACTGCAGCAGTATAATATTTTAAACATGACATGGGTAGACAGATGGGATTTAAACCAGTGGATCATTTCATAAACAACAGTTAACGATATTAACTGAATTAGACATAACCAAGGCTTCATCCACTAATGCATAGAGTTGCATGGGATTTGCGTTTTAGCTAAAACTGGGTTTTGTCTTATGTCGGAACACTTTACACGATGCTTCCTTGTGTTTTACAGTGTATGGGTCAACGACGTGATATTAATTATAATCATTTGTTCAGATTTATTTTTGCAAATGCACAAAATTCATACAAAATACATTTTCTATGATTAGCATAGCATTAAAATTAATTTTGATATTTTTTAAATACTGAAGACGAAAAGTCTGTGGTTTAACTGTTTGGAGGTAAAACGGGAAAAAAAAGTCTGATTAAAAGGCTGAAATTATTGAGAGGGAGAAAATGTTTGCATAATTAGTTTTTTTTTATAATTCTTTTAAAAACTTCTCTTTTTTTTAACAATGAAAGACATTTTTTCTACTTAAGACATCATAGACCTAAGTCTATATATTTATATATATAGCAATAAAGTTGCGTACATTAACGTGTAGCCTATAAAGCGCATGGAAAAGCATATCTTCGCGTAGGCTATAAGTTTCTGCGTTACAACACTTGACATCTTTAGAGTTAGGTTTTTAAATGATGATTAGGGTTACATTTTTTACCCAAACATGAATACAAAGATTTTATTTCTATAAACGTGGTACGTGTTTAAAAGTAGCCTAGATTATTAGAATATTTCTGCCTTATTTGTAGCCTATTTGATCCATGCTTCACAGGACTTTTCATCTTCACATTTCTGAGGGACTTAAAGATCACAAATAACCTCCCCGGGAAAAAAAAATCAGCAAAAAGGGATTTGTTCTGACATATAACAAGCGGAATCGCGAGCCTTGTATACATGTTCCTCTCCTTCACAGACTTGTGAAGAGCTGAGCGTCTCGTTGGAGTGTATAATGCCATTAATCACCACGAGAGCGCGCTGTGCTGCGCTCCTCCCAACGTTGGCTCCATTCCTAATTCAAATCAGATAAGATACAACATGTTTGCACTGACTACTCGTTGTAATTTGTCGAGATGATAGCGCCATGTGTCTGGCTGGTTAATAAATCACGAGATTTGATGGGTAGAGCTGATCATTGAAACGATACCATCTTTATTGTCAGGTAAAAAACGGTAAATTCCACAAAGACTTCAGATTTAGCTTATCTTCTTCACATTATTATTCAAATGTGCGAATTATTTAAATGTGGAGGCTTCATTATGAGGTAATAAAAGTAGTGTAATGCGCTAGTTTAACTTTATTAGCCTATTATTATTTAAGTCTGTGGTAGAAATTTTGGTTTCTATTTGTAGCCTAGATATACTTTTCCTTTCTTTTAAGCTTCAAACAAATTCATTATGGTTACCAATGATTAGATTTGCAAATGTCCCTCATTTAGACGGATAGATAAACTGACAGCCTCGATGAGGTAGTGAATGAGTTGTTTCTGTCACTTTGAAATATGTGCTCAAGGTCTTCTTCAGAAACCCCTTCATATGTCTTCAGTTGCCCAGAGATATGGTGAGTTATGGCATTTTTTGCATAGCTCTCATACAGGTGAAAACATGCAGAAGAGATTCAGTTTAGTTAATGGTACACCACCCCTGAAGCAAAGTGTCCCCAGGAACAAAACATAAATTATCGTCTAAAAGCTGACTATTACTACCTTTACTGCTAGACAAAGTCGGACATGAAAATGACACCAAATTGCATGGATTAAACGGCTTGCTTTTGCACACTATCACATAATTGTGCTAAATGCTCACAGTATAGACTGCAGTATTTCCCTTATGGGGTCAAGGACACTGGTGTGCACTTAAAAGGTGACTCCCTAATGAGTCTATACAGGTGCTCTTGGCTGATACAGGCAGACTAATTACTTAAAGCAGGAAGTCTGTGCGCTTTATGAAACTGCCACCAGGGATCTTCCTCATGAGGTTTGTTTTTTTTGGAGGCACAATAGACCAGTGTGTTTGAAGTTGCAGAGCGCTGTGGTAGCGATCACTGAACGTTCCCTGCAAATTGGACTGTTGTTTAACGACACACATGGACGCTCACCTGTCCAAATCCCCGATTTATTATTTATATTAACAATATTTTTCAGGATTAATGGCTTGTTGTTGTCAGCTTAGTCCTTCATCTGTGGGCATCAGGCATCTCTAAACCTGTCAGATGTGGTATTGGGTGAGGATCGCCCTGCGGCCGGGCTGAGAGCGGGAAGGAGCGTGACTGACATGTGCCTTACATCAGCGGTGGATGATGGACAAGAGATGCAGCTTAGCCACATTCCTGCCATACACGAGTCCACTCTCTCTCTCTCTCTTGCTCAGTGGTATGTGTCATGTCAATTTATATCATATTTGCAGGAAGAAACAAATTTGAGTCAATCATCAGCGAGGATGCGTTTCAAAGTCAGTCCTCTGAGCAAACGTTTCCTGCCATAATCCATCAACCTGTTAGCGCTTTAGCTGAGTCATTCAGAGTCATTTAGTTGGAAAAAAGCCTCATACTTCAGAAAGAATTATACTTGTGCATAATGTTTGCTATAGTTAATTCACCAAATGCCCAAAAAATTAAACCCCTGACATCATTTACTGGCTTATTATGTCTTTTAAAACCTGTATGATTTTGTGGAATATAAAAGAAGTAGTGCTGTCAAACGAATAATCGCATCCAAAATAAAAGTCTTTGTTTACATAATGTGTGTGTGTGTGTGCACTGTGTATATTATGTATGTATAAAGACACACACACATACAGCATATGTTTTTGTAAATATTTACATGTATTTGCATGTATATACGTATATTCATATAAATTATATCATATATAAATATATTTAATATATAAACATAAAATATTTTTCTTAAATATATACATGCATGTGTGTGTATTTATATACACATAATAAATATACACAGTACACACACATATATTATGTAAACAAAATCTTTTATTTTGGATGTGATTAATCGCAAACTAAGAAAAAGATATTCTGAAGAACGTCTCAGTGGATTTAGTTCAGTACAATTAAAGACAATAGGGTTCATTGTTGTTGTGCGAAAAAAAGAAACTGACTTTGTTGCCAAACACTAATTCCCAATTGACCGTTTGCAAAGAGCTTGATTGACAGGCGAGCTGACCAATCATAATGCTGTATCCTGATTGTGAGTGTTTTATTTTATTTTTCATTTATATATATATATATTTTTTTATGGATCACAATCTTTTTTGATCCATAAAAAATATATATATAAATAAAAAAATATCATTAATAGATATTTTTAAGAAATGTTCAGTGTTGTTAAAGTATGGTTTAATGTTGTTTTGACTTTCAAAATTTTGCCTAAAGATGATTCCCAATTCCTTTATTTATTTGCTTGTTTGACGATGTTTTGTCTTGATGTTTTTTTCAGTGGGGTCCAATGTTTTTGATTTGGTGTTTGCCATTAAAGAAACTGACTTTTATAATTCTGTCAAAAAATTTATTTATTCTTTATGTTTTATTTTATTTTATGGATCACAAAAGAAGATATTTTAATTAATGGCTTTTTCAATACAATTAAAGTCACTGAGGTTCAATGTTGTATTGACTTTCCAAATTTTGCCAAACGATCATTCACAATTATTTATTTATTTATTTGAATTATTTATTGGACAACAAAAGAGGCTTTTTTTTTGAAGAATATCTCAGTTATTTTTTTTTTTTTTCATACAAAGAAAGGCAACGAGGCCCAGTGCTGATTTGGATCCCATTGCTTTTCTTAGTAGTCATGACTTTCAAAAATAGAGAAATTAAATTTTCCCAACAATTATTTTATTTTATTTTATAACACAATAGAAGATATTTTGACAAATGTTTCAGTGCATTTTTTCTGATTCAGTGAAAGTCAGGGAGTTTCAGTGTTGTTTTGGACCCCATTGACAAATATATATTTATATTGGAAATCAATGCCCAGCTCAAAGATGACACCTTTCAGACATCAGAACGAAAGCTCTGAATGAAGTCGATGTCATAAGAACATAACATAACACCAAAACAAACAATGAATCAACATGAAAACAGGAAAACAAACAGAGATGTACAAAGGCTTAATTGTGCACACCAGGGAGCCGTTTGGGCTGGTTAAAGCCTCTATTTAAAGCCCCATCACCTTTAGGGATTTCACTGGAAACATACGCCACCACAGGAAGACCCCAGGGGCAACGGAGACACCCCCTCTTCCCATCAGCCCATCTCCCCTTTACAAAGCAAAAGCACCCTACCTTGACACCTGTCAACACATTAGGTGTCAAATAAACTACCTTTCAACCTGAGCCAGCAGGTAGGCAACTGAAAGACATCACTTGACAGCATGGATCAGTGTTCTTAAGTCCTTGGGCACAATACTAATGGGCCTGTGTGATCTGTTGCCTCAAACCTTTTTACAAAATAAAGTTCAACTTGAGACAGTCTGTAGGTAATTTGTGACTATTTTGCATTGAATTGATGTTTTAGTTGATCAGTGTGAATTAGTATGTAACTTTCTCAGTATTATTATTTTAGGCACACTGCAGTGAAGCTTCCAGCTGTTGGGATCACAGCAGTTTGACAGTAAATCTTCTTTTATGGCTACTTAGGTGGTAACTTATCTTTGAAAATTCTACAGGTGTCGTCTCAAAGTGGTCTGGATCAGATAAGGCCACTCTGACGTCCCTCCACCCCTCCTTCAGGGCCAGTGCGCCAGAGATTCACTATAGGCATTAAATGAGAAAGTAATTATATATTTAGCACGCTCTCTATTGCAGGGGGGACCGGGGCTAGTTGTCACATGGAGATAAATTCATTCAAGCTAGAATTCACTATAGAATGATGGTGGATTTTAGTTGAGTTTACACAGAATAAGGGTATTTTAAATATTAGGCCAAGGCAAGTTGTCATGTGTTAATTGTTATATTATAATATATATATATATATATATATATATATATATATATATATATAAATTCAAAATTATTTATTTTTTAAATTAGCAGAACAATGCCTATAATATCTGTTTAATGGCAGGTTCAACTTAACCCAGTGTTTTCTGGGAAATAATGTAATAAGTGATCAATAGTTTTATCTGTCTGTCTGTCGTCAAGACTTGGAATGTGCCTATAGAGAAAATGACCTTCAAAAAATTGCCAAACAAGTATAAACTGTATACTGTATGTATGTTACGTATGTATATATAAATTGTATAAATACATAAATTTTATTTTTATTTATTTATTTATTTTTAGTCAAGACTTGGATTGTCTATAGAAAAAATGACCTTCAAAAATTTTCCTAACCATTATTTTATTTTAATTTAATTTAATTATTTTTTTATTTATGATAACCTTTTGTTATTTTAAGGAAACAGAAGGAACAGCTTTATGCGTAATAGACTAATACCTAGTAGTGGAAAGACAAAGAAAAAAGAAAGACAGACAGACACATTGTCACTGAGCCGCTGTGTTAGTAATTTGTATTTTGTAATTTGTATTTTCTTTTGTATTCTCTTTTTTGAAAAAGAAAAAAAATAATAGACTAACACCTAGCAACAAGTTCCTGTCTCTCCTGAATATAATAAGTAGTTACTATGTGAACATGCAATGAAAGTGCTTGACTGGGAGGTGGTTTGACATTAAAGTAAGTCTGGCTCCACCATGGTCTGCAATCATTGTATTAGTCACAGAGTGCATTACCGAAATTTGCAGTTGAAATAATTCTTTGAAAGTTCAGTTGAAAGTCGTCCACCGTGATCGTTAACCACTAGTCTACCAAAATAAAGTGCTGAAAAATGACACTTCAGAAAGCACTTTGGTTGATTTTTTTCTTTAACAGGAGTTTGAACCACTAATATTTAGATGTGCGATCTGTACCACTGTTACTGACAACTATAATTCTGACAAAGTTGTTATGCCAGTTGATTTGACTGCAGCAGGATGCCTTTTGCGTCACTGGAGTGTTTTTAGAAACACGCAGTGCAGATGGTAACATGCTAGTTGTCAGTCACCTATCAGGAGGAAACAAAAACATACCGTGTCATAAACACTGACAAAGAGCATTTGTTTGATGTTGGACGCGTCCCAAAGCAAATAAAAAAACACGGATGAATCAAAGATATTGACATGCAGAATGTCATGTAACTGCTAATGGACACGGCGAGTTTCATAAACCCAAGATTCATCTCTTACACAGCATGAGGAATTATTTTTTTTCTGTAGGATGATTTGGCAGTCACAGCATACAGAAGGTACAACAGGTTTATGACGTGTTGGAAATCTGGAACAACATCCTAGAGATATCAGAGCTCAGTAGACCTATGTGGTGTCTGTCTTTCTTCTTTTTTTTTGAATATTGACATGTTCAGTCAAGCAATTTGTATGCCATCATCCCTCAATGAATGGGAAAATTCTCCAACTTTGCTTCCTCTCTAATGACCTGTAAGCATGTCAGGACTTCAGACGTTTGAAAGACAGCATTTCTGCGCACTCAGTACAGGCTGACGAGATCAGATATCTCTTAATGCTTGTAATTCACTGTAAATCAAGGTGACAAACGACTATTAGCGTGGATTTTGGGAAATGTGAAAACTCAGCATGCCAGGGGGAGCTGAGTCACTTTAACACAAACGCAAATAAATGTAGAGTTTATAGTGAGGGTGTTTCAAGTCCAAACTTGAATTACGTAGCCCTTCATCAGCGAAGAATAGACTGTTTACCCAGTAATGTTTAAATTAAAAACTCCTCAATGTCAAGTGTTTCAGTGCCTGTCAGAGTTTTGTCACCTGAGACACTGCAGTCTGTCTCGTCTTGCTTGAGGCCTAATCATTTTGCTCTAGACTGCTCATTTGTCAGATTAGTTTAAATAAAATGCTGCATGCTTGAGTGATTTTCATGTTACATTCACAAGTATATTCCAGAAATATCTTCTTGGTTGTGATGATGCATTTAGTCATATTCATCATATCATTTCAACATATTCAGAGTTGCTGATGTTTATAATGGCATAGCGATGTTACTACTGTAGCAATGTACAGAGCATAATATGATTTTGTAATTAGGGTTGGGAACTAAGAATTGGTTCGCAAGCACCATTATTCAGTCTACAGAGTGAAGCATTTGTTGTTTAGTATTTTTTGCTTAATATATTTAAAGGAATAGTTCACCCAAAAATGGAAATTTGCTCACCTTCATGCCATCCAATATCTAGATGAGCTTCTTTCTTCATCTGAACAGATGTAGATAAATTTTTGTAAGAAACAAATCCATCATTAAGCCGTATTTCCAAAATACGAGACCTCTGTCTAAAATATTGCTTCTCCAGTGATAATGACGTTTTGTCTGCATCAGAAGAGAAATATGCACAGATCAAACAGTTTCAAGCGAAAACAGTTCAATACACGTCCAAACAAATATGTGAGAGGACAACAGAAGATGGACTTTTTCACTGGAGGAAGCATTATTATGGACTCATATTTCATTCAGAAGTGACCGTTTAAAGTTGAAACGCCTTAATGATGGATTTGTTTATTACAAACATGAAGATTTTAATGTCACAAGACGTTAAACTGATGGACTGGAGTGGTGTGGATTACTGTGATGTTTTTATCAGCTTTTTCGACTCTCATTTTGACGGCACCCATTCACTGCAGAGCATCCACTGGTGAGCAAGTGATGCAATGCTACATTTCTCCAAATCTGTTCCAGTGAAGAAACAAACTCATCTACATCTTGGATGGCCTGAGGTTGAGTACATTTTAAGCACATTTTCACTTTCAGTGAACTATTCCTTTAAGGTTTGTTGCCGAACTGCATTAATGCCACCACTAAAACACTGTGAAAAGTCATTAAAACACTATTTTGCAATATTGTTTTATATGCATTTATTATAGAAAATATCTATTTGGTAAGACAGAGACAGCCTAAATGAGGTCTGACATTGCCAGAGAATTTTTGTTAATTGAAAAATGCAAGGACAAATTGTTCACAATAAGATCAATCAGATGCTTTTAGAAAACATATGATGTAAAGTTTTATTTCTTGCCGACTTTAAAACAATGCAATTTGGGGTTTTTAGACCTATTTTTACCTTACTCAATCTTAGGTTACTCATCTATTATTTTCAGACAGGTGATGGGCAGAGCCCAGACATACGGGTTTATAGATTATAATTGTAACTGTATAATTAGACTTGAAAGAATCATTCAGTCCATGCCTGAAGGGACATTGATGAGAAATTAATAGAATGCCATGTCTCTCACTCAAAGAACTGAGTTGATGCCTTGCAATTTAAATAAAACTGGTATATGTCACAACAGATAGACACTGCAAATTATCAAGAGACAAAAAGCGTTGGCCACATACCAGACTTTTTATATGAAAAGCTTAAGCCACGCCTGTCAGTATCACAGAAACAGACAGGAAGTGGAAAATGACATGAAACATTTCCAGAACTCACAGTTATTATTATTTTTAAATCAACATGCAGAGGATCTGTAGAAACTAACTGACATGCTGCTAAAACATCATTTAACGTCAGAGCAGTTTTCAATGTCATTCGGCTTTGGTAACAAACCACAACGCTAGTGAGTTACAGAGACTAATAACACCTCAATTTGTGGTTGCTTCTCTGGCTTCGTTGGAAACAGTGGCTGCAAGCGAAAGCTCACCCCAAACAGCCACACGGGAAAACGGTTGAAGGATTAAGGCATCAAGCATGTGAAAACTGATGCTGCCTTAAATGAAAGCCATTCTGTCATCTCCCTTTACAAGAGTACACGTCAAAACCTCTCCTCGCAGAACACGAGAGAAAAAACTCCCTTGTTTTATGAGCACCAAATAAGTAAATCATGCACGCTAAACAATAAGAGAGTTAGCAAGAAAATCAAATGTATGAATATTGTTAAATTCCCAATGGGTGGGGAGGGAGGTGAGGGCTTGAGTCAAAGTAAAGCCTTTGGCCGTTGGAGGTAAAGAAATGTTAATCCTGAATTAAACGATCTGGCACTTTACAAAATACGAGACAATTACACGGATAATTATACCAAGCCTTCACACAGTGCCCGTGGGTCACAATTAGCATAATGCAGGCTTCACACAAGGAGCACTCGAGCGTCTCCAGGTGTGCCTGTTACAGTGCACAGACCTACTGGGGAGGTGAGGAGTGTGTGTGTGTACAGGTGTGTGTGTTTGTAAACGGGGTGAGTTTGCATAAAGACTTATTTGCAGCAAGATTGACAACTGGCATTGTGATTTATGCCTTGATCATTATTATTATTATTATTGTTATCAGAATTAAAATCTGCCTTTTTTCCTATGTGTTCTGTCTTATTATACATGCTTCATAAGTGCATGTAAATAAAAATGTATAATATAAGACATTACGTATAATATAAGTAACGCAAGTTATGTAATCAGCTTACTTTTCTCAAGTAACTAGTACACTGTAAAAAAAAAAGAAAAAAAAAAAAGAGGTTGAGCCAACTTAAAATTTTAAGGCAACCAGCTTCAGCAGATTTTTGAGTTTTCTCAACTTGTCGTTTTAAGTTTATACAACAAAAATTAGAGAATCTCCCACAAAAATAAGTTGAGCAAACTCAAAAATCTTTTTCACTGATGTCAATTAGATGCTGGCTGATGGATTATATTATTATCTTAGATGTTCTGTGCCGTATTGTGCACATTTTATGAGTGCATGTTAATACAAAAACCTTGAGTGGGCTGATGGATAACGTTAACCAATAATTTAGACAGCAAATTCTGGTTTGTAACGCCCAATTTTCAGGGTCCAACAATTCCTGATGGATAAAATCAAGTCCCGATCTACATTTGTTCTCAATGCCCTGTTGCACTACATCACAGATGCAAAATAGGCTGCAAACTGCAACTGACGTTGACTTTAGTCATTTCTAATTTGTACTTCACAGCAAACACACTCATTATTTTTAGCTTGGTCAGGAGGAGATTTGGTTATTAAATTAGAGCTCCATTAGGAAACTGATTCGTCTTCTGAGACACATTAAAATTGCAATAATGAACATCATTTGAATTACCTTTAGATAATCTAAACGTACTAATTATGCAGTATTTTAGCACCATTTATTGGTTTTTAACTGCCACACTGTGTATACATATGTACCAGTAAGTTTCTAAATGGGGTTTAATTGTATGATTCTTCTAATAGGGGCCTTGGAGGCAGATCTTATGACATCTTTCTTACTGGATGTTATAGCCACCTCAGGACGGCCATCTGTACAGCCAGCTTGGCTTCTCTCATTAGATCACCATCATCTATTGCGGACGACGTGTTCACAGCCAAAACATCTGTCTTTACTGTACGTCGTGTTTGTTGGGGAACTATAATCCAAGCTGGTCTGTGGACACAAATAGAGTAAATGCACTAATAGGGGAACTCGTTTGAAGTTGTATCCTCACCGTTTAAAGGGATAGTTCACCATGTCACTCCAAACCTGATATTCATTTCTCTGTGGAACACAAAAGAAGATATTTTGAAGAATGTTGGTAAATAAACAGTTGACCATTGATTTCATTCTACATGGACAAAAAACAACATTTTCCAAACTATCTTCTTTTATGTTTCACACATTGTAAATAAATAAATAGCTGGGAAAATTAAAAAATCCAAGACAACTCGCAATTTATAAGTTCGCCCAATTAATCCTTAATCATTTTTCGAAATAACAACAAAACAGGCAATTTAAATTAGTTTGTTCACTAAATGCAAAAGCTTTGTTCAGACGATAAATTTAAGGCAAGGCAAAGATTTTATATTCAGCAATTTTTCAATTACTAAGACAATAAACTGATCCACCATTTTTAAAACCAAATTAATATATTTCATTTACATTTCCAGTCTTACAGTAGACTGCATTTAGACTAATGCAAATGTGGATGGAATAGCCTACTAGAGATCAAAACTAGATTCATAATGATTTAACAATGTTTAATTTTTAATATATTGTATTGTTTTCTTAACATTTTTAAGTATTTTCAAATAAAGTTGTTATTTACTGTATGTGAATGTCAAAATATAATTTTAAATATTTAAAAATATTTATATATTTAAAAATATATATATATATATATTTATATATATATATATATATATATATATATATATATATATATATATATATATATATATATATATATATATATATAGAAGATATATTTGCATAAATATATTTTAAAACATATTTTAGCAAATTTATTTTTTGGTCTTATTTTATTTGATTTTTTTTTTGTTGGATAGGAGCATTTGTATTTGCTTTTTTCAGTGCAGAAGAAAGTCAGTCATACAGGTTTGTAACGACATGTAGGTGAGTAGTTATTTTTGGGTGAACTATTCCTTCAACACCTTCCGTGCAAATCTAATCTAAAAGTTAGATTCTACAAGATATCAACCTGCTTTCGTTTTATCTGCCTTCTATGGCGTTTTCCCTCCACAGTTGACCCCTTCAGTGATTTAAGGTTGTAATTTAAGTACTGTGAAGTCATTGGTCCATCTGAGTGCTTGTCATTATGGACTCTCTGGCTCCGGTCCAGGCCCCGAGGGCTGCTGTCACGGACATCATCAGGACTTCCTCTTCTTGAGCAGCAGGGCCTCCTGCCAACACTACAGCCACAACAGGGGGGTTAAACCAACTAAAGACTACTCAGCTTGTCAGCTTTGAGCTTATAGACTCCTTCGGCTTGACATTACGCAACCCTGCAATCATTAGAAATCTTCAAACTGACTCCATAGGACGTTTTCTGTGCGTCGCCAAAGCAATCAAGCTAATAAATCAAATCACCCGCTGCAATCACGCACACAATTCACTTCCATTGTATTTCAAATTGTGCATGGACAACACATAGTCCTGTGTAGACATAAAAACGAGGCAGAGCAGTCTTTCTGCAGATAACAAACAATAGCAGCTCGCATTTGTCTCACCAAACTGCCAGGCGCGATGCTGCGCCTCCTCGCCGTAATTTATGCAGGGCTGAAAGCCGTTCCAGCGCGGATCAGGCCTTCTGCTGGTTTCACTCATCCTGGTGCCCAGACCTGCTCTCTTGTTCTTCCAAACAACTGTGACTGTTTTAATTCTGCTCACTGATTAGCCCGAATCAATTAAAATCGCCATGCTGGGCCCAACAGCAGCACAGCATGGGGCACTTAGAAACACATTCATCAGCCCCGGCCTCTTAATCATGCTTTAATTACAGCGCGGCTCTAGAGAGATGAAGGCTACATTAGTGCAGCGCTGCTTGTTCCCGCTACGCCAACGCTAAAGTTGCCTCACTTGAGCAAAATAGTTCACTTCTAATGGCTGTAATTGGCGAATCGTAATTTTTCAGCCAGGTAATAAAGTTTGAAGTAGGAGCCATTAGACGAAACAACCTGGCATTTTCGCAAAACGCTACTTCGGATGTTGAACTAATTTCAGATACACGTACACGGATTTTGCTAAACACAATCAACCTTGTTTGACTAAACATCAGAAACTCAGGATCGCTTTCAGAACATGAATACAACACACTTTGTTTTCTCTGGATCTAAAGCTAGACATTTATGTAGGGTATCAGCAAGGATAACGTTATTTGAAGGCAAATCGATAATGATTGTGGTTTGTCAATTAAAGCTGCTTTTACTCTAATCCTCCCCTCACTGTGGAAAGACTGCGGCATAAAAGGGAAAAAAGTGAATCGCTTTAATACCATCTAATGACGTTACCTCCAAAATAGCCCCATACTGCTGGGAACAAGCTAATCCATGCCTGCTCCTTTTCTAGTGGTGGTTTTCAAACTAGCCGCCACTCCTCCCACTCCTAAACCTCTCCTGGAGAGCCAACACAATAGACACCTGCAGGAGCCGCCGTCATCCCAGGTTCCCAAAACAACTCACTCATTACGAGCGGCAGGACCAGAGCTCACGGTATTATCAGCAGCGATTAGTGCAGCGCTCACGATCGCTTCCTAGCCTTCAGCTCTGCGGCGAGGGGCATTCCGGCGTTTGCGTGGCCTTTCATCTGGTCATCGCTTTCATGGCATGGGGTGTGATATGAAAACATGCCTGCCCTGAAAGATTAGTTAAAGGTGCACGGATGTATCGTCCTAATTTTAACACGTAAATAAATTAATGGTACTTTCTAAAACTATTTTAAAATAACGTACATATGAGATCAACAATTCAGTCTTTGTAGCTTAATAAAAACTTTATTTAATATGGATCGGGTTGCCTCTAGTGCTATCATGAAATACTTTGATAGTTTTTATTCATATTTTGAATCAATATTTATTTTAATATTTTTCATTTTAATTTTAGCAAAAGTTTTAGTGATTTTGTTGTGTGTTTTTCATTTTTGTTAGTTTTAGTTTTATACATATACATACATATATATTTATTTTTATTTTATTGTATTTTTTAGCTTTAGTTAAACAAAATTAAAATGAGAAATGTTGCCCAGGCAACTAGCTGAAATAAAATGTTTTTCATACTTTATTTCAGTTAATATTAAGCAATGAAATGTTTTAGTTTTAGTTAACTGTAATAATCTCCTCATGATGACAGCTTTGTTATTGTTAATTAACTCTAAAACTGCTAAAAAATTATTTCAGGAACTAAAATAAGGTTGAAATAAAATAAAATAAAATAAAGGTATTAGATTTTTTTTAATTAAAATGTAAACAGTATTTAGAAATGTTGCCTGCACAACTAACTGAAATAAAGTAAGCTGAAGTACTAAATATTACTAAAAAACCTTAATAGAAAAGACAAAAAGCATGTTCAATTAAAATGACCGAAACAAACTGAAATTAAAAATAAAAATGAAAAATTTAAAATCTAGTTCAAAAATGAATAAATAGCCTACTCTTTTACTATAAATAATACTAAAATAACCCTTTCTCATGCTGAGATCACATGACCAGACAAATACTTGCTTAATCTTTCTATTCTACACTATTGCTGAATAAATTAATCATGGCTGACTGCTAATAGCTCATTACTTTTTTTATTTCAAATTTTTTCTCATTTTCAAAATGTCTAATTACCCAGAGAAATGGGTCAGTTTTTGACCGTCCAGTCCGATCTCATTCATGCATCCTATTGCCACGGGCCTCTTTAGCTCTCAACCATTCAGGACCTGAAAAGAAGACAGATTAAAGCTTTCCTTTAGCTGTCCCTACATAAGCCTGTCTTCCTCTGAAAGCCCCAGGGCTTTGATGACTCACTTTTGTGACAGGTGGAACGGACATAAAGGATTCAAGAGATGAAGATATTTAAGAAGATATTCTTAGATTTGTCTTCCATTTTTGCATTAAAAGCTGAAACAGATTGGGAGTTAATTGGTCACATGAATTTATGCCTGAGAAAATATTTACTTCAAGTCATATGTTGGCAGTTCACTTTGTGTGACATTTAGTGTGAGATCTATGCTTCTCCAAATACTTTCAGCGGATTCACACACACAGAACGTCCAATCACAGTCCATATCCCACCACTTTTGGGAGTTGTCTGGAGAGAGTTATTTCAGAGTGTCGGCGGTGGAGGTAGAGCATCCCTGTGTGCCAAGAAAAGCCCTCGCAAGGGAAGAGCGGAGGACAGATGGCCCTTCCATTTGAAAACAGTGCTTGGTGTGCTGCAAGAGAGACTCTGGAGATAGTTTGGACTTTTCAGCAAGTTAAGAGTCAGAGAAAGCAGATGCTTCTACATATGGTTTCATTCAAATGATTCATTTCATTAGTGGGATTAATGCCCTAAAAGTTATTAGGATTTATTTATTTACTTGATTAGCTCTTCCTGCCCTTCTCTCAGTGTGCCTGTGTGTTTATCAATTAGAAAATCATACCATCAGTTAGTTAGTTGGCTGGCTAGCTAGCTGGTTGGTTAGTTAGTTAGCTAGCTACTTTTCCCATACTCTTCTGCCAGGGTCACTATGGGTGTTTACAATCAAATCACTAGTTAGTAGGGAAGTTAGCTTTGCACTGTTTTGCACTGTACTGATAAAAACACTTATGTATTTGTTTATTTATTTATTTAGTTTTTTTCCTGTTTCTACACTTTCGTGAGGGTCCTTATATGTTTATCGAGCAAAAACATCATCTAGTCATTTATTTAATTATTTGGTTTTGCTCTGTTTTAATCCTTAGTTAATTTCTTCAGCTAGGTAGTTAGTCTTTTTTCTGTTCACCCTTGTGCCAGGGCCCATATGTATTTACCTAAAATCAGATTACTAGTTAATTATAAAAGGCTAGTTAGGTTAGCTTTGCTGTTATAAATCCTTCTGCCGGCGCCATTATGTTGTTATCAGAAATAAACCTCAGTACACTTAGTTAGTTTGAGCTATTTTTACACTTTTGTGAGGTTACTTATGAGTTAATGATTTAGTTATTTGGTTTTCCTCTGCTTTAATCGTTCTGTCAAGGTCTATGCTTTATTAGTTAGATTTTATAGTTAGTCTTTTCTCTTTCTACCTTTCTGCCAGGGTCCATATATGTTTACCTAGTATCAGATTACTAGTTAATTATATAATTAGCTAGTTAAGTAAGCTTTGCTCTGTTTTAATCCTTCTGTCAGTGCCATTATGTTGTTATCAGGATTAAACCTCAGTACACTTATTTAGTTTTTGTCCTGTTTTTACACTTTTGTGAGGTTGCTTATATGTTTATCGAGCACAGACATCATCTCACCAGTTATTTAGTTTTCCTCTGTTTTAATCCTTCTGTCAAGGTCTAGTTTTTATACTCAATTAGTTAGCTAGTCAGTCTTTGCTGTTTCTACCCTTCTGCCAGAGTCAGTATGTGTTTGCCTATGATAGACAGTTAGTTAGCTAGTAAGTTAGTTAGCTGTGCTCTTGTCCTCTTGTTTTAATTAAAAATAAACATCAGCTTACTATGTATTTAATTACACTGAATAAAAATGTTGTAGAATTTACGTTGAAACGATTTTCTCTCAGAAATTGGTAGTAAATTTCACAAATGATCACAAAGAAACAGCACATATCACACTGAATTAAACATAGAATTATTATTTATTTATTTTGTATCTCTGTAATAATCTTGGTTTTATTTTTTCCCTGTTTCTAGACTACCAAGCACAGATGTCATCTCACTAGTTAGTTCATTTTAGTTAGTTTTAAACCTTCTGTCAAGGTCTATATATGTTTTATTACTTAGATCTTAGAGTTAGTTAGTTGGTTAGTTAGTTAGTCTTTCCTCTGTTTCCACCCGCCTGTAAGGATCCTTATGCGTTTAGGGAGCATAAAGATCAGATCACTTTGATCTAGAGTGGCAGATTATAAAGAATACAACAAGTCAGAGACAAAGAGCACAATATCAGAGACAAGCAGGTAATGAATATGGCATTTAGCGCAGAGGAAGTGGGCGTCCCTCATCAAGTGGGCAAACTCTCATTAGAGGCAAATCCTTGACAGATCTCACAAAGCCCTCTTTTGAAGTCTTGGCTCACTCAGATACTGCCATTCAGAGGCTTCAGCTCTAAAGCTCCTCGGAGAGAGCGAGAAACCCCACATGAAACCATTTCAGAGTAAATCTTAATCTGCGATGGGAAAAAGAAATTAGTTTAATTTTATATACGCTCTTCAAAGTAAAATCTTTTGTGTGTGCGCTTACAGTTTATTAACACCGAGAGAGAACGAAAACACGTGCGCATCTACAAAATACACAGTCATTAGGCAAAATATTATCATTCAGAGTTAACATGGCTGCTCTGGGCAAAGAGTGTGGAAAGTTGCACGCCGGGTAAAAATACCTTCCTCTCCCCGGCAGAGGTGCCAAGCCCCGAGGCAGAGGGGGCGTGGAGTTTGGTGGAGCTCGCCGGCACCTCGGAAAGCCCAGAGCAAACAATCTGTCGTGACAACAAGATGGTACCTTCATTATCGGCTTCATCGCCCCACACCTTCTCCTCATCAGCAGAGCGGGCTGACAGCTGAGGTGCCAAAGCTAGGCGGGCACTGCTGCGCGGCACTCTGGGAAAGGGACCGTTCCTGGTGTGCCTGATGTCCCAGGTGCTGCAGATCACACATGTATACACAAAAAAAAAGAAAAAAAAAGAAAAAAAGTTACCGTGCGCATACACACACGCACAAACAGACCAGTAGCTACAGATACTGTTATTCCAAAAACAACAATTAATCCCGTATAAGCATCAAGCTCATTTTATAAGGAGAGCAAAAACACTAAGGCGTTCATTGGGATTGTAGACTAAACATCATTCCCTTATTTTAAGTGCGGCACTGTAAATTTGATTCCTGCCAATTTGAGTTTGTTGATAATTGGCTGGAGATGACAGGTTTGGTTGGTGCTTAAATGGAGCGGCGGAACTGCAGCGACAGTGTTTTGTTACGGCCGGGTAATAACTCCACACTCTGTGATCTCTGAAAGGTTCCTCACGTCTAAGTGTTCCTCGTTTCCTCAAAGTTAAGAGCGTCAGGGGTGTGGGGTCTGAGCCGCGCGCTTCCCCTGGGGCGCTGCAGGTGTGTAAGCCGGACCGACAGCGCTAGCAGATTCCCGACATGAAGGAAGAGGAAAATAAACAAAATACGGCGCAAGAATGTCACATTAAAACACTATGAAAGCCGAAGCTGTCAGGCCTCTTTGAGAAGCGAGGGCCCTGTAAATCCACATAGTGCTGATTCAGTGACTTCAGACGGAGTGAGAGATGCTTGGGGGGAATATGTGTGAATCAGAAAGAATTCCCTAAAGCATGGCATCCGGTGAGAGAGGGCTGGGCCTGCTTTACTAATGCACCCAGCTTCGCACAGCCCATATAACACCTCCACCACAGACACCTGAACCGGCAGCTGAACCCGCGTGAGTAATAAGAGAAGCTCAAAGTGTATTGTGTGAATATTGAGTTTTAAGTAAAAAATGAATTCGCTCTGATATAAACAGAAGCCTTATGTGCGAGTGCGTGTCGTCACTGCCATAAAAACAGCTTGCGAAAGCAGCACGTGCACGAATGTTAATACACGCTGAGACGCATAAACAGGGCACATCACATTGTGTTTGTCATCCAAGTCACATTCTCACACTGTAAGTTACCCATAAACCTCTGAGATATGTTGATAGGCCTGTCATCATCTTCGCACAATTTTCTTCGCAACTCCATGCAACCTAATTAGAGACCCAAATGTGCCATTGACAAATGCAGAACGTCTCGCAATATTTGAGTACATGAACAATAAATTACCATAAACAATACACTAATAAAGCACATTAAATTATGCCATAATCTCAAGCTAATTATGTACAGTCAAAACTAAATAATCACATCAGCCTTTATGAATTCTGAAAAGATAAATAAATTACTTCTATTCCCACTAACAAGGCAAGCATGCTACTCGCCAAAAACAGGCTGTATAAATCAAATGCATTCAAAGGCATGGAGAAAAAAAAAATTTAACTAAAATTTCAAAATGTTAGTGTTTAATAGTTTGTCTAAATCTGACTAGTTTTAAAAAAAGATGAGAATATATATTTGGCATATATTTGTAATATAAATTTAATAAAAATAAAAAATAAAAAAATTGCCAAATGTGCTCTCTAAAGGCATCTATAAAAATAAAATAAGTTATAAGATGTAAATGTTCATAAAAAATTACATAACATATTGTTTTTATACATAATATGAAATATTAAGATGTAAATAAAAATGTTGGTCAGTGGAGGTTTACAAGGGTGTATAATCATTTTTCTAAATCCAACCGCAGAAAATGGCTATTTCTGACTATAATTTTGTATGGGTCTGGAAAATGATCTCTATAGATTGAACTTTCAGTTCTTATTTAAAAAATTAAAAGATTAATATGATAAAGATGAATAAGAATTACGGTATTGAAGGTAATCCTCCTTTTAGCTCCTCAAAGTAAACTGTTTTGTAATTAGTGTATCAAAAGTATCACGAGCCGGAATCAAAGCTGCGTGTCTTGACATCCCTCATAGGAGAAGGACAATAAGTCTGAAGGAAAAGACTTGTCTTTGCATGCCATCTGTCCTCAGCTCTGACGCTTGCTCTAATTACTGCTTCTCCCTTGGCTAATGCTCCCTCATTAGGCATCGGGAGCATGTGCAATCCACACAAGCACTGAGAAATTTGCACTAAAAACGCTAGCTGGAGCCATAATGGGATCAGAAAATCTGTCTGGTGCGAAAGGCAATTCACACTCGCGGCTAAACGCTCATTTTGCTTTTCTGTCTCTCTTAAATTTGTGCATCATCCACTACAACAACGCTGCTGCAGTCTCAGATTTTTGCTCCAGCATTGAAGTTTCACTCATGTCCTCCCGGACAGCACAGTGCTTCCAAAGACATGAAAATCGCAATGAAAGAGTTGGCAGGTCTTGTTTCAGAGGGGATTCTTTTTGTTTATTCACCATGCAACAGTGTTAATTGATCACTGCTTAAAACATCTGAGAAGTTCTCAATGCTTTATGAGAGCAATTATGAGTTTTTATCTGGAAAGCAATCAGTGTTATTATCTTTAGAGTAGGTGAGTTCTTGCACACCGCACAGCACTTTCTTGTCTTGTTTTTCTTACTGTGTTAGATTTTTGTGGTTAATTTCTCCTGTTTTCGGTAACCAACAAGGAACAGAAGAAATGAAAAAAACACACACACTGAATGTGTTGAAGTAATTAAAATTCACTATCAGTCGACGGATGCAAAGGCTGCCTTTGTTCCTGTAAACCTCACGTTTGTCATTTCTGCACAGCAGGAATCTGTTTGCTGTTATCTTTATAGCAATCAAAGCAATGGGAACGGTAACCGCACACGGCTTTATAACCGTAATATCAATTGTCATCATTAAATCATTGTAACATCATTGCTGTAATGTGAGCATGGCTCAAGGGTTTTCACTGCATTCCTCAGAAAGGACTGCTGGCATCAGCTGCCAAGAAAAATGTGATTTATATTCCATCAAAAAAGGCATAGTAACCACAGATATGAAATCTCTCATAGTACAGTATTTATGTATTGTGATGGATGTTGTATTGCATAAAACACAAGTCGCATCAATGAGGTTAAACACATCTGTCTTATTCACTTCCAAAGGTCATGAGGCCTATTTAAGTAACATCATCATTTCACCAAAACTTTCAAACAGAGGTATTATTTCATTGTGCTAACGCTCAATTGTGAAGCTCAATGTTTCAACTCTGTTAGATATATAAAATACTTCCTGCGGTATTCTGCTGTAATTACGGCAAAACGGCTTGTTTTCAATTTGTATTAACAGAAACTGGGAGTGTTGAAATATACAAATTAATTAACCAGTGCTGCAGGGATGACATATTTATGAAAGGCTAAAACGCGGAAATGCGCAAGCATTTTAGTATATCCAGTTCCACTGTCCTGTGGTTTTTCGGTTAAATGACTGAAATGAGGTCGGTGGTTAACACAAACTTCGTTCTACCACATGAAATACAGCAGTAATAGCCCACTCGTGATTTTCAAAGCTTTTACATGTCTTGAAAAAGGCGGTAGCTCACAAGTGTCTAAAGGTTAATCTACTTACTACTCTTTACAGTGTTTATAATCATGCTACTGCAAACTATTCTGTTCTAACTATTTGAAAAATGTAGAATTTAAATCAGCATCGAATGAGTCTTTAGAAGCTAGTGGCATTGATGTTGAAGTCATGTGATCGTTGTAGAGGGCTGGGAATGATTTCAATTTACATCTTGATTTTTTTGTGTTTTTAACATTTTAATTAAGTTAAACTATTTTAATACGATTCATTTAATTACATGAAATCTTCCAGCAGCACCCAAAGCTCCTTGTTGAGAACTATACTGCAATAAAGGCAAAAATGCCAAATATTATACTGAAGCATTTTATTGTTAGTAAAATTAATATTTGTACTTGGCAAGCCCTTAACAACACATTTAGTGTTGGGAGTTGGTGGTATAGAATCAGCTACTGGATAATGACACTAATTTTGCAACACTAAAACACATATTAAACTGAGTTGAATCAACTGAATTGAGCTGAATAATGACACTATTGTCTTCTGTGGAGCCTTATTTACAGCTGAAATTGACTTTGTTTCATAATTGATGAACTTTGGAACATTGACAGAGTTATTGAACTGAATTAACCCTTCACAAAGACCCGCCCCCCTTTGTAACTGTTGCTATGTCCGTCAAGCCAATGCGCTCTCACACCACACATCATGTTCTCACGCATAAAAAATACATCGCCGAGCAAAGAGGAAACTGACAACGTGCCTACACACAACACAGAGCAGGTTACATTTGGTATGAAACAAAGTCTCAGCTTTCAAATTTTGTCATTTTTAAAAAAATCCAAACAATAAATAGCATTACGTGCCTCTAATCTGTCATGACAGATTGCTATAGCGCCTCAGTTCAAGCGGCATGTGAACTGATCATCTCCTCCTCTTTTCTAGTTATAGCATGAATGAACATCAGAATGTATCGTTTCAACCGCGTTAAGACGTCAATACACACCATTTTTCAAGTTCAAGTCTACCGACGGTAATCTACTCTCATCTGGTTTGTTTGTTGGACAAAAATGGCAGATTCTGCTTTATGATTGGTCAGATCGCCTGTCAATCAAACTCCCGGCGAAGGCTTTAATGAAACTAAATTGACCAGAAAAATGACACTATAGAGCTGCTTTACAGCTGAAATTGAATTCGGCAACATTGACAGAGTTACTAAACTAAAATATTGACATTATCGCCATCTGTAGAGCTTCATAATTGATGAATTTTTCAACATTAGCACTGTTATTTCCCTAAGGTGAAACTGCTTTTATCTGTATTGCATATAAGTGCTATATAAATAAACGCAACTTGACTGAAAACCCATTTTGGTTTACCACTAATGGGATATTGGAACAGCCATGTCTTGCTAGGTCGGCCCCCCAGTGTTTATGTTGGTTACCGCTCTGGCACTCGGTGTCTGAAGTGGGAAAATATGATTTCCTGAAAGTTAAACCGAATCTTTCATATGATTTGGGCCTGTTATTTTCCAACACAGTGGTTTGCTCTTCTTTCAGAGGCACAGAGAAATCTTGAGAGGTGATCGAGGACTGAAGCACGTCTCCAGTTCTGTCCTGTTCCCAGCTCTCCTCTCTCCCACACAGAGACCCACACCCAGCCCCTGTCCATCTGCACCGGCAGGCACCTCAGCTGGGAGAGTCGCAAGCACCAGCCTCCCTCTTCTGTTCAGGTCAGAGTCCTTCACACGCGATGACATCATCGTTGTCTGTCAGTCACAGAAAGCTGTGGGCCTCCTGTCTCAACACAGACTTCAGCCATGCCAACAAAGTGCCTGCAGCACTTAAAGCCCAAGCATTACAGATGAACGCGGATCCGCTGTAGTGACACCGTGCATCGAGAGACCCGCTTTACGTGGGCTCCGTTTGTTTGCTGCGCGGTGATGTGCTGAGTAGCTGGCTGTCTTTAATGTGTGCAGACGGCGATAGAGAGATGTGAGCCAATCCAGCCATCTTGTACTGAGGATTCAGGGCTGGACAAGCGTTTGCCATCTGTAGCTGCGGCAAAGCGTGAGTCTGCAGCCAGCCCACATTGTGTCAGCAGCAGCCCCGGTATTGAGGGCTTTTTAAGAGAGCGTTTGAGATATCACAGCCCTTTCTGTTGTACACCATCACCCACTAACAGAGCATGAACTTTTAGGGGGTGACATCAATTACTTCAAAAGATTTAATGAGTGTAAATGATTTATCTTAAGTGCAAAAGAGGAACTGGGAAGGAGCTCATTATGTAGTCAGTGATTATCACCTGCATATTAAGTGTTGTTAATAGTTATGGAAATCCTTGTGTTACACTGCACTGGAAGTGTCATAAATGGGGGATCAAGATACTTAAACTTTAACAATGAAGGCATTTACAAATTACATTTGTAAAATTGTATGTTTAACATTTTATTTTAAAACCTAAGAGTGAAGTTTTGGACAAAATATGTAGAATTAAGTGTTAATATAGTATTATATGATGTAGTATTAATATAAAAACTAACTCTTCAAGCCATTTATTTATTTCCCTAAGAAGTGTAACACTTTGTTTTAGGATTCTGACCAGCCTACAAAGCAACATTGGCTCAATCAATGGTGTAATTTAGGGGGCAGAGCTATCTGTTTAGACAGCAGAAGACGAAACTAAGGGAAAACCAACAACAACAAAATAGCGGAGACTGCAACGACAACAGATGCCTGCTTTGACTAGCGCTTGTGTGAGGAAGTTATGAGAGAGCAGCAACTTTTTAAGTTAAGTTATGACATTTTTATCAGTTATAACATCAGGAGAAAAATACACCAGACGCTGTACAAAGATGAAGCTTTCTAGAGCACCTACATCGACTGCCTGCATTTGAGCACCCTATCAAATGGAGCAGTCTATACTTTAAAGGCTATGCATTCGGCTGTAAACATACGCTAGCGTGTGCATACAACAATGAAGTATACTTTGGGCTGCATCTGAATTTGCATACTTCCCTACTATATAGTATGTGAATAGAGTAGTATGTCCAGATTCACAGTATTCATAAAACACTAGGCCCTAGTCCCAAAAATGATGATCTGCTACTTCCGGTGACATCCTGAAGCGCACATCAGATGAACACTTTACTATCCCATGATGCCACGGGAAAGAATTTGGCAATTAAGTGATGCAACTGTGTGTAGCATGTCAAGTCAAGTCAAGTCACCTTTATTTATATAGCGCTTTTAACAATACAGATTGTTTCAAAGCACTTAACAGTATCCAATTGGAGGACAGCGTGTCAGTAATGTATAATGACCAGACGAACCAGCAGTTCAAAAGTTTATATTTCTATTTTAATTTTGTTGCCATTTCTAACAATAGTAGTATTATATAGTATTATATTATAACAGTAGGTCACATGCCAATAACAACATGACAAAAGTAATGTTCGGATTAAATTCATTCTATATGCATGCATACTATATACCGTAGAACTTACACACTATATAGATGCTTGTTTAAAGGTCATTTAAGTAATTATTTATTCAAAAGAAGTACCCATGGAATACGATTTTGGACACAGCCCATGTGTGTTTGACCTCAGGTGTGGCTGGCCTTATCAATGAGATTTGCTGTTTGCAGCAGAGAAAGAGATGAATATTAAGCCAGAAAGTCAGACTTTCTGCTGCTTATGGTGATGCTCACATGGTGTTTGCTGTCTATATAGCAGATTAAGTGGAATAGATGCAGTATTTGTCAAATAAACAGACGTTTCGGACATTTACATGTAGCAAAAGACACACTTTTCATTTAGTATTAGTGCTTGATACTGCACCTGACACCTGTATGCATAAGAATATATGCAACCTAACATTAAGATCACATGGAAAGTATTTTTATTCTTATAAAGACACAGATTGAGACTTAGACTGTCCCGAATGGGACCACCAAAATAACTCTGGTGATCAGGATCATCTGCTCAGGAACAAGTCCGCAGGTGTAACCATAGCAACCCAGACCTCCGTTCCTTTCCTCAGCGTCACCCTCGGGGTCTTCCAGCTGACAGTAAGGTGCCTTAAATCACAGCTCAGGCGAGAGAGACACATGCTAAAGCTTCTGAAGTTTGCTCCTCTGAGCCATTCAGAGCGTTCATTTCTGTTCCTCACCTAACAGTTCTGTCGTGTCACATCATATCACAGCGACCGCCTCTGATCCACAAGACTTTTACATGTTAAGCCTTACTTAGGATTGGAATGAAGTCTTCATATGATGACTAAATGCTCATTACATGAGTCACATGTTGTCTTTTGAGAAAATAGCTTAATTTAAGTATAAAAACATTTCAACAACTTTCAAAACTCAAAACTTCCTTTCCAGTCCAAAAAATGCATTTGTTGAAACTAAACAGCTAAAATAACTTAAAATTACTAAACTAAATACTAAAATACTACTATAAAACGACACTAACAATATCATATTTATTAGTAGTATTTCTATACTAGTATAGTTTATATTAATAATTTGAATTAGCTTTAATTTTCATATTTTCTGTTTTCATTTAAATTTTTATTTACATTTTATTTTATTTTTTTATGGGTTGAATTTATTTTTATTTCAGTTTTAGTTTTTATTTATTCGTAACTTAGTTCAGTTAGCTGCCAAGGTAACATTCCTAATTTTCCAATAATTTACTCAGTTTACTCAATATTCAATTTTAGGCTATATTTAATAATGTTTTTAATTGTGGTTTTATTTATTTATTGTAACCTTGGTTACTGGTTCGTGAGAAACATCCTTTAGTAGCATCTAAACCAAATACAGTGATTATGTTAATGTCATTATGCTCATAATTACAGTAACCAAACCTATTAAGCTCATCGACAGGTTTGAAGACATGACAGAACAGAATAAATCACATTTCTGGAGCTCATGCAACAGCTTTAAATAGACGTAGACATTAGGCATTATGTTTTTATTATTATTATTTATGTATGGAGGCGCATACTACCCACTGAGCCACATTTATTCATTTATTTATGCTTAATTATGCTTATTTATGAATTCGTTCAGCATTTATAGAATTTATGCAAGCAGTAAAAATCTGTAAACTCCAACAAAACGAATCATACCATGTACCAGTGAACCAATTCAAGAACTACACAACTCTTACTGATTAACTAAAATAATAGCAAGAAGCACGTAAAACAGATTGAAGAGGGTTGTCCATTTCATGCATACATCTTAATTTGCTGAATCCTTAAGCTGGTTATTAACAATAATCAGACTGTAATTAAGATGTATGCGTAAATGTAGCCAGTGATCATTTCAGTCTGATATTAACAGTTTGTGCAGCACATTTCAGCCTGGATTGTTTTATGAAATTGTCACAATTTAAAACAGGCTCTGCAAAGAAGGTGTTATTGAAGGATGGGGAGGTAAAAATGATATTTAACACAAGAGTGGAGCTGGAGAAGGCGATTGGCGTCACAAAGACATACCAGCAAAAAATGGTCTGTTTAATGACAGAAAATAAAAACTAAAATATATTCATTTTGATGTCATCTCATGGGACTGTACGTTTTTTTTTAATGAGGAAAAACTGACTAAACTATGAACTATGAATGTTCTTTCACCTCAAAGATGCATTTCAAGAAATCAGCAAGGCCTCAGTAAAAAGTTCTGTTCTTTGTCTCATCTTTGTTTTCAACCCAGTTTTTGATTGTAAGACACCTACCGAAATGGAAAGTGCCACAAACACGCAAGAAACAAAGCCACAACAACACACGCATTCGCACACAAAAGAAAGTCGACATCCTTCCCACACCTGAAGTGGTGAAGCTCTCACCTCCCGATCGCATACAGGTGTGAAAGCAAATACAATGGATCTTTATTCAGGTTGAATCACGTGAAGTCTCATCAAGCCCAACGCAGGTGTGCAACAGACTTTCGGATCATCAGACACTTTAGAAGGTGGATATTTGGTCTAATCATTCCATCAAACAGCATGAGAAGGAAGAGCCTAATCGTTCACTTCCAGAAAGCATCAACAAGGGTACACATCTGTAACAGGCCTGTGAATTTGTGTCATTTCATTAGGGAAATCAGCTCCGTATTTAACCCCGCTCGGCAGCAACACCAGCCGCGATATATACGAGCCCCACAACCCCTGCGTCTCATTTTATGCAGTGCTGCATCATAAGGGAAAAAGAGGATAGAGTGATGTTTACCTATTCACACCTCTGATGAGTGCAGGAGAATTGAATTCATGCTGAGAGTGGAATAATTGATTTGGACGGCAGCCGCACCACGAACATCTGGGGTCGTTCTCACTCCGGCACACCTTCTGATGACATAATAAAAGAAGGATGAACTGCGAGGCGCTGTCATTTACACCAATATTTCACTGCAAATGCATTAAAAGCTTTCCCCGATGAAGCGAATTAGCCTTTCTTTACAGCTGTGGTGTGACTTTGATAATCAGATCTTCAGATATATTATTTAAGTCATCTTTAATTATCTGATTACGCCAAACATCAGAGTCAACATCGCATTTAGAGGGATTATCACTTGAATGGAAGTGAATGTGATGTAAACCATCTAAACGGGGCGCACCGGCCGACGTTTGCGCCCTAACTTGGGGCTCTTTCCTTTCTGGCATCTGGTTCACTGAGTAAATTGGCTGCACAGACACCCTTCCTCGCTCTGCTCGGTTCTGTGGCGCTCCCATTTAAAAAGTGAGAAATTATAATTATCAGAATTATGCTTTTAATGATGCGTTAATTAGACTCCTACAGTGAGATTAGCAAGTGCTTATGAATTATTAACTGTGAAGTCTTTCCAGAATTTTAACAGGCAGGACGCACTAAATTTGCTTTTTGGTGATTAGCGTGCTGGAAAATAACACAACAGACTGTGGTGCATATGCTTATGATTACAACTTTAAGTGCATTTATTTAACTCTATCACACACCGGCAGTTTCGTGCCAAGATTCTGTGCAACCAACTTCTCGGGCAAAGAGCCTCGCGGATTCCTACTTTCTCATTAACAGAAACATATGATGAATCATTCTCTGCCAAAAGTCTTTTTTAGCACGCGGCTGATATATATGGCGCGCGCTCTTTCTGTTTGGTGTTTTCACTTTGATGCTTTGACAAGGTCACTGTAATGATGTATGTGCTTTCTTTGCTAATGCAGTCATCAAATCTTCAGCTCCTCTCTGTCAACAGCAGTGAAAACAACGAGGATCGGTAGCGCACCTTACCGAACCCCCTGCGAGCGAGTGCGGAAGACGTTAAATAAACAAGCCTCCCCACAGCCAATCCCGGCCGGTGTTACATGAGCCAAACCTAACAGAGCATGGTAAAACTATTTGGGTAATCCCTAGTTGTAATAACTAAGTCAACTGTTTTGAATTGCGAGAGCAGCCTCTGGCCCAACCGCAGTGGTCATGGCCGCCCTCTTTAGGCCCGCTTGCTACGCTTGGTCTGAGCTGTCCAAACTTTCCGATGGAAATAACCCTGCTAATTTGCAGGACGTGGGTACCACACCCCGCTTGGCATGCATGAGTGCACCGTGCACCCAGGAGACATCGCACAAAAGACAATTTAAGGGGAAGGACGAAGCCTGCTCTTTGCCCGCAGTCCATTTTAAACAAATAACCAATAAATAAGCCATGTCCAAATGGCCAATTTAGACAGCGCCAGTACCAATTGGTCTGAGGACTATTAGAGTGAACAAAGGAGACGCCTGATTGACGCCTCAATCTGTGATGCCATAGGGAATGATTGAGTTTTTGGACAGAGATGGACAAGAGAGATCTTACTCAAGTAATGCATAGGAGATAATCAGACGGACAATTATTATGGCAAAGTAAACCCAACACGAAGCAAGCAAATGGATCTTGTATCATTCTGAAAGTTTTTACACCTGAAAAATAATTAAATAAACTGATGTGAAATATTGATTCGAGTGGACACTGAAGAAGATCGGTTGCCTGAGACAGTCGGCAAAAATAACTGATCACAGAATGCCGCAAAGGACTAAAGAAAATTGAGTATTACAGAGAGTTATGAAATATGTTGCAATAAAATCAGTAATAAATCAGTAACACAAACCATGCAGCAGTTAGTCATCTACTGCTTTTTCAGGACCCTGGTTGTTGTTTTTTGGTAACGATTTCAATTTTGCATTGTTAAACATAAAATAATTAATAATATAATATAATAATAGTAATCGTATATCTTATAAAATTAATAGTTATTATTTTGTAAAATATATAAATATTATTAAATATAATATTATCTATCTATCTATCTATATATAGATATATATAGATATATATATTTCTAAATATTTATTATAAATAGAAAATTTTATATTTACATATATTTAATATAGTTTTAAATATATTTTTATATTTATTTTTACAACATATTTTTTCATTCTATGAATGGGTGGGTGCGTATGAGTGTAAAATTTAAACAATATATAACAATAATAAACAAGCCTCTTTTATGTAAATAACAATATCTAAAAATATATATTCATGTGTTTATGTAAATATAAAGACACAAAAATATATTTATATATACAGATGTGAACTTTTTATGTAATGTTTTAACATAAAACATGTTCTTGTTATTCAGATTACAGGATTGAGTTATTCAGATTCCTGTGATTCAGAGTCACCGGTAACATGCCTGTGGCAATAACGGATTAACGGCTTGTGAGTACCTCCATACATAATGCAGTGGATCACTGACAGTGCTCAGAGTTCATCATATCAGTTTCCTCTCTGACAACGTGTGACTTATGAAGCGCATTTTAATGAACCATTGTTTCTTTGATTTTTCCTGCTATACGTTTTTCTCCACAGGGCATCAGTAAGCGTTAGTGGGCCGGAGGGTAGAAAATAACACAATGCGCTGTATTTTATGAAGAGACCTCCGACAATCGCACCGAGCGTATATTCATCGGCAGGTTTTGTTTTTGCACAGGTTATGCAAATCAGTCCTCGTTGACTCACCGACTCGTTATAACATTAATTAACACAGTGCTACCTTGCTCAATATTTGGTAACAGAGCCACTGTCTGCGGATGTAAAAATTTACAGGATTCCAATTTTAATGAGGGAGCAGAGCACAGGTGTGCTAATGAAGGGATTGGCTCATTTGAATAAAACCATCCTGTTTGGGAGAAAATTAATTAGCAACACTGGAGTAAACGCTGACACCTTTGAACAGAGATGGTGAAATTATACCATAATGCAAATTTGCCTTTAATGACAAAGGTGCTCCTGCCTTATTATATCTGTTTAGTAAAAGTTTGTTAATCAGCATTAATCACTGTGTTATTGGCTACATTAGAGAGGTTAGTTACTTCAGACGTTTCTAACTGTGGGGTCGAGTTCTAAAAGCAGCATTTACCAAACAGCTTTCCCTCTTCATGTTTAGATGCTCATCTCAATTTTCCTTCCTGGATTACCATGTTTAAGCCTTATTTTCAGCAGACAACACAAGCTAACTGCAGCTTATTAAAACGTATGAGGTGGAATTTTACAGCGACATTCAAGACGGAGCAGATAATAGGGAAATACCATGTCTTTTCATGAAGTGTAGAGGAACGTAGTCTTAACCCGAGGCCTGATATTAAAACGTTCTTCTGCGCTTAAAGCAGCAATTAAGGAGCGTTGTGAAACAAGTGTTAGATACTCAAAAGTCTCTCACACGATACCTCCGAGTTTAACACTTTGAATACCCACTTGAGGCTAATGCTTTACATAGCTGCTGTTTCATCCGCTCTATCTTGGTGGGACCACACATTTTTCACATCTACTGAAAACTATGGCAATAAATCTAGAGCTTTACATAGAGCGGGCCTTTAGCCCCCAGCTAAATAGATATCATCCTGCACAGGCTGAAATAAATCATTGACTGGGCTTTTCCGTACTATTTAGCAACACAGACCAGCAGTCAGTCATCTGCGTTTTCAGGATCCTGGTTGTTGTTTATCTTGCAAAGATTTAAATTTTGATTTGTTAAACATAAAGTAATTAACAATATATTAAATTAAATAGTATTATATTGTAAATAAATACATATTATATTATAAAATAAATAAATATTATTAAATACAATGTTAAATTTAATATTATTACATATAAAATTATTAAAATAACTGCAATTAATTTAATACTTTTTTCAGCTCATCTTTAAGAAAGGGGGGGGGGGGGGGGTAATTGCTATGTGCAAAAAACATGCACTTTCATGAGTATGCACAGAAATTGCTGAATTAACTTGAAGTACACTCTATTCTACATTCGCCATGTGGCAAGATTGATGCCATTGATATTTCTCATACTAAAAAAAAAGCAATGTTTCTCTTACTAAAGAAGACAGAAGAATGTTCTTGGCACTTATAGAGCACTTCCATATATAGGCTCTCTCTCTATATATATTTTGCTTTCAGGTTTTTAGCTTTTTTAGATCCTGTGACATAATGGAATAGGACAAAGGTTATATCATGAATACTAGGTCTTTGAACAGCTTCCTCAGCTGACATAGGCCTACTGCTTTTTGCATACTTCATCACATGGAAATATGTATAGACCTATTCATAGACTGAAAATGTAATGAGAATGTCAAGTATGAAACACATTTTTCTATACATTTAAATCAATATCACTTGTCACAGAACGCGCTCTGTAGTGCTCTGCATTTTATATTAATATTTTTAATATAATAACTTAATAACGGTAGCCCACTGACTATAATAATATTAAAGCTGCTAGATTTTTGGCCAAAAAATAATGAAATTCTACTGTTAGGGAAGTTCAAAACATAGTGCTGTCAGATTTACTACGGTAACTCTATTTATTTATTTCATTTTGATCTGTCGGGTCGGATTTCGCGTGACTTCCATGCCTACGTCATTCGGTTGGTCTTCAGGTAATGTCCATAAACACAGAAGTTTGGGGACTAGACTGTTGCTACAATAAACAGTTATTTAAGCTAGTCAACAGGTTAGCAATTAACATGGACAGTCCTTAACGGCAACTCTCGCTGATGACCTCTTGAGAATCGCCCTTTCAAAATAAACAAACAAACAACGAACTGCGGAAAGTTTGTATTTAAAAAAGAAAAATGGAAAGCTAAACCTGTGCCAGAAATAAAACCTGAACCACAAGGACAGATATGACAGCCAACTTACTTGCTCAGATGAGGTCTTTTTGTTTTATACGCTTTGTTGGATATTTTTCGCACTGCATGACAGACCCCCGCTGATATGGCGATTACCGGTAACTATGGAGACCCCGCAAACTGACGTAAACTAACGTAACTTTATGTTTCAACCACAGATGGCGATGGAGGCCGAAGTTTAAGTAGGCAACAATGCTAAAGATATCTAGTACAATATTAAAGGTGCAGTGAGTAATATTGACAACTAAAGGTTAAAATGAGTGCTGCTGTCCAAATTCAAAATTTTGGAGAGCGTTGTTTCCCGCGCTTTCCTCCTCAGAATCGAGGTTTACGCGGGTTGCCAGATTGAGGACAACCCAAACAAGCAACTGGATTGAGGACAAGCAACAAGCCCAATTGACAAAGGAAGATTATTGCCTTATTGTCTGCTCATAAAGCGTTTTAGATAGAAGCTATTTTTTTATTTTTTGGTCGAGCAGAATATGAGTTCGTTTGCTGGATTTCATGGCTGCAATTTGCTGTGTTTTCTACTGACTGGCAACCCGGCGTGTTAAAATACTATGGGGTAAATTGGCATACACTGACAAAAACAAAAACAGATATTCCGACACGGAATGCACATTTCAAAGTAGAATTACTGCCTGTAAGTAACAATGTTTTTTTTGAAGAAATAAGTATGTGAACTAAGCATGTTTCCTGCAAACATATTATTAACATTTTTATGCTTTAGTTCAGTCAAAAAGAAGAAAAAAATACACCTTGAAGTTGTAATAATACGGTAATTATAATAATTATTATTATTATTAGAGTTAAAGATTCAAAAGCAATACATTTTTTAATTTACAGTAGGGATATTTCCAGGGCCTTACTGATGGCCCTGTGGGGGCGCACAACACATAAGGAACCTTTTTTTTTATCTCACTATATTTTTCAGCATATGATGACCTTCAGAGAGAAGTGTGAGCTGCTGATGCGGTGTAAATTTCTCATCTCGCTCGGTCTGATGTGACAGTCAGTGGTCAGTCTCCTTACTGTCATCCGTAAATATAGGGATTGATAAATATAGTCACAGCAACCGGATGCCTGTGATGCTGATGCACCACTTTTCATCATAATTCTGCACCCAGAACCAGACTGGGCCCCTTAAATAGTAATGTGCTAGAACACAAATAGGGGATGCGTGATCACATTGGAGAAAACCTGCTGTCGGGTGTTGATTCGCGCTGTCTGGTGAGTGCCAATGGGGACGCGCGTCAGTTTTATAGCTGAGCCGGGAGGAGAGGCGTTGGCAGGGAAAGAAATGCACTCATCAATGTTTATTAATCATCGGCATGATATGATAGTGTAGAATTGCGGTATTTTTACACACGTTGAGCATGCACAATCGTCTTTGGCTACAAGTCGATTAACTTAATTAGTCACAGGTCTGTGTGAAAGCCATGCAAAACTGTTTCTGGTATAAGCAAAAAGCCATAAGTGTCATTCTATCAGCTGTCAGTCAAAGTCATCTGCTGGGCCTGCTTTTTCTGTTTTTAACACACACATCGGAGTGTCTCAAGCTGTTTGCAAGGAATCAAGCGTCGAGTTTTCTACATGAACCGCATGAAACAAAGGAGCAACAGCTCACACATCAGAAAACCCACTGTGTATCTATGAAAAGGACAAAAAATGCAAGACGAGAGCGATGGGGCCAGGAAAACGATACAGCAATAGGAATAACTTGCTCTGCAGTGAATGGGTGCCGTCAGAATGAGATCCTAAACAGCTGATAAAAACATCACAGTAATCCACACCAGTCTATTAGCCTAATTAACGTCTTGTAAAGCGAAAATCTGCATGTTTAACAAATCCAGATGTTTTCACATTAAACCATCACATCTGGTCAAAATATAAGTTCATATTCCATAGTTTATCCCTTGTTTTCCTCTCACATCAAAATCCACCAACATATTTGTTTAGAACTGATTTGGACTGTTTTCACTTGCTTGATTTGTGCATATTTCTCTCCTGATTCAGATGAGATGACTACGACCTTTAGCCGTATTTTAGCTGGAAGCAATCAACCTCTTATCGCTAGGTTTGGACTCATTCTGACGGCACCCATTCACTGCAGAGGATCCATTAGTGAGCAAGTGATGCAATGCTACATTTCTCCAAATCTGTTCTGATGAAGAAACAAACTCGAATGCCCTGAGGGTGAGTACAATTTCAGCATATTTTGATTTAACTATTCCTTTAAACTACGTCATGGTTGCTAGTTTGATATTACTTTACTACAGTATTTAATATACAGTTAATATTAAATGTTAAATAACACACGAGCAAGAGCTTTGAGTGATGAACAAAGGTTCTACATGTTTCATCAGCTCTGACATGTGAAAGACAAAGTAGATATCGCACATGAATGATTGTTATAACTCCCTCGCTGTCTTTGTCCACTCAACACGCTATTAACTGATGTTTCTGTGTAATTACTCTGTCTGTGTGTTTTACAAACACGCAGACACTCACAAAAGAGGCTGGTATGTTTTCAAAGAAGCAAAGCGGCATGTCTGCAATAATTTAAATATTTGCAATCAAAACAGAAAACTCTCACTGACTGTTTTGGGTACACAAAAAAGCCTCGCCAATCAAAATATTGTTGCGAAAGCACAATGTCAGAAGCAATTTACTTTTGAAAGATCGATGTAACCGCTGATTTAGCTCATGGATTTTGGATCGGCAACAGTCATTGTGCATTAATTAGAGCTCCTAACACTGATTCACAAAAACCAATCAATTACTCTTCTAGACTTGACTGGCAGTACCCTATAATTGGGTGGCTGCTTTCCTTTTCTCAAGTGCCCCGCAGCCAATCGGTGCAGACCAAACAGGTGGCAGCAGAGGAAACAAGCTCTTCCAGTCCATAAAACTGGCTAACTAGCTCTTGAAAGTTGCCAGCCTGCAATTATCATATCATTTGTGTTGTAAATCACACTGCTTCTTGTCATGGTATCATCACATGCAGCACATATAACCTCCCCACCACCCAAAAAAGTAAAAAAAAAAAAAAGAGTAAACATATTTCAAGCCATTTTCAAAAAGAAGTTTGATTAAACGTTTATACCGAAGCAGTTGTGAAAGCGGTTCATAAATCATTCATATGTGTGACATATTATGTGTGACGTTGCACAATAGACTCAAACGCAGCTAGTACTTCCTCCTTCACAAGTCCAAACATTCCCAATTCCAGCTTACCCACCCACATACCAAATTATTATCCTGTCATCTAGACACAAGGATGTACGGCATTTTTATAATGCCTTTTGTCCATCATATCCCAAATAATTTTGCTTTGGAAAAGTAATACACCTTCCATCTGGTTTTTGTTTTCCATTGGCTCTTATAGTTGTGACAACCCATAATGGCAGCATGTTGTTTAGTTTAATCATTTGCAAAGTTATCGAATAATTTTATGAATACTTGTAATTAAAACACATACAACACTGAACTGAGACACTGTTTATAGCCTCGCTGAGGTACTGTATGTTCTCACCCTCTAAAGACATGGTAATTGCTCAGCTGCAGTTGATACAGCCACAAATGAGGCAAATGAGTCACTGGTAGATAGATAAACAACTAGATAAGGGTTTTTTTTAACCAACGGAGATCACAATTTATATAGAATGCCAGCTTGTAAAGAAATTGTTTAAAAATCAATAACATATTCAGTAAATGACTATCAATTTTTATCTTCCACACTGAAAAAATAAAATTGGGTGTAGAATCAGTTTTCACTGAATTTCATAAACATTAGAAACATCAAGCAACACACTGAATTAAATATGACATTTTGAAGCAGAAAGACATAAAACGTACAACTTTGAAAACTATTGTAATAAATACATTTTTGATTAATTTTTGATTATTATTTAATGTTAATATTTATTTTAAAAAATATATTTTTTAATATTTATTTAGTCATTTAAATAAGTATCACCAAACTGGAATAAAAGTTAATCAAATAAAACAATTTTCACTAAGAAATTGCTTGTAAATTTCACAAAGAAACACCAAGTGACATACTGAATTATATGTGAAATTTTGAAGAATTAAAACTGAAATAGTATTTTTGTTGTTGACAGCGGTGTATAAATTATAAAAGTTATCAAAATGAATGGACGTGCTGCAAATTCATAAAATATACCCGCTGTATATTTATTTCTCAAATGTATTATTTTAATAATTGCCAACTTTGCATTCAAAATGAATAGGAAAGAGAATTAAACACAATGGCCAAAGTTTCAACAATGCATTTTTTTTTCAAAGTTGTAAAAAAAAGAAAGAAAAAAGATTGGATTATGTTTTATAAGAAATTACTATTTCAGTCTTCGTACCTCAAAATTTCATGTTTAATTTAATGCATTACTTGCCAATTTTAAAAATTTGCAAGCAATTTCCGAGTGAAAATTGTTTCTGGAAGACAAAGACCAATTATGTACAAAAATAATTGTTATCTCTATCATATAGTCCTCATGGACAGGAGAAATAAGCAGCAGCAGCAGCACTAGTTTTGATTAACTCGATGAAGCCAAATCGGTGGCCCACTCCACGCTTGGCATCGGTCCAGATCAAATTACTGTAAGTTAGATGAATTATTTCACTTAACATAGTTGGGAAACATCACAGACTGCTCTCTACACCTACATGCTTTCAACCATCTGTTCTTTTGTTTACACCTCTTCATTTCCATGGCAACAACATGGGGGCAGGTAGCTAGTCGGAAATATTTGTAAGTAACATAGCCCTCATAAGATTAATGAGCGTTTGTGTGCTTTGACACAGAGGAATATTCTGAGACAGAATGGCTGATATAATATACAGTGACTCCAGCATATTAGTCAGTCTAAACTATTTTACACACTTCATTTCTTCTTGCGCTGGGTATTGGGCCATTTGTTGCATCATATCTGTGTTGAAATCACTCTTGCTGTCTTCAAAGTTATCTCAAGCTCCTATTTATCATCATGTGTTTGACAGCGATAACGTCCTGTCTATGCCATCATTACTCATGCAGACAGAGAGTGGTCATTTTGCATACACAAACACTGTGACTTCGCTGGTTACGTTGCATTAGTGAAGTTTGACTACCCACACAGAATTTATTACGGGGTCATTCACAATCATTCATTGTTTGGAATTTCATTTCATTTTGCTACACAGAACTAAATACCTGGCTGTCTGAAACATAATGGGTATGATGGAAACAGCCTTTGTTTACACTATAATGTTTGATGTAGTGGGTGGTTGAGTTTAAATTAAGCTTATTATATCTTTATGAAGCGTTGCGGCGTATGTTTTTATCCTTGTCTTTCAGAAGTGTTGTTTCCTGGAGACTTTTCCATTAATTAAAGAGAATATGAATAGACTGTTCTTATATTATCTTTCACAGTTTATAGGCATTGCGACTGATAATGAGGCTTGTATTAACGTGTGTGTGTGTACTGAGGTGATGCAGAGAAGCAAAGTTAATTCATTTCTGTCACTCTGGGCCTTAAGGATTAGCAGGTGTAATTTACAGCACATAAAGGTGGCATGGATGCATTTCCAGCTGACTGAAACACGTATATATGTTCGTTTAAATGAGCAGGCAGAGGAGGCACATGATCAGATGCACATAAGTGAACAGTTAAATGCTACAAAACGCACATATTAAATTAAAAAACTTCAGAAGTGAAGGTGGTGGTGTTTGATACTGCACTGTTTTACTCCAGTTTCGGCGTGACGCTGACTGTTTGCACATGGAAATCCAAAGGTGGAGATGTTTGTGTTCACGTTCAAGCACTTATATGTTGTGTGAGCATGTAAATACACTATTATTGGGAGTATTTCTGAGGAACGATACCCGTCTGCTTTGCGTAACTGGATTAATTAAGCTGCAGTTGCTCAGGTATGCAAAAGCAACTTATATTAAAACTGCTAAATAAAGCTCATGCATTAATCAAATCCATTCAATATAACATAATAGCAATAAAAACAATAATGGAACAAAGGAATAAATCATTTCCAAACAGACATTAAGTTAAAGTTTTATTATCTAATAGTCTGCAGAAAAAAAGTTAAACAAACACATAACAAAAAATGCCTGAACAATGAAGACAAACAGATGGGATTACAGTGCTTTTCACCTTAAAGGAAACCCAATAAAGAAACAATCTGCTATGAAGTGCTACAAACCATTCTGGGTCTTGGAGGTTAGACTGAGATTTTTTTTTGTTTTTTTTTGTCTGTTTTAATTGAGCAAAGAAAGAAATTCAAGCATTTTCTAAGCCTCTCTAGTTCACTGATATTTGACATCAGTTCAAGAGCCATTAAAAAAAAGAAAAGAAAAATAATTCTCACGCAATACAAGTAAAACCTTTTGTAAGCTTTAACCCGGATGTAAAACGCTAAATAAAATTTTGGGTTTGGAGCTCAAATGCATAGAAAAGTCCACTCATTCAGAATAAATAGAACCATTTCAAATGTCAAACTGCACTAGTGATTTTCTAGAAAGATCGCGAGGGTATTTCACCGCTTTTAAATTTGCCCGGTTCATAAAATAATGACATTTTGTCAAATACAAACATCCAGTTTTTCAGAAGTACATCTATGAGTGATATTTGATTCACACACTGGATCGACCTATTGTTGTTAGTCTGTGGCCGTTGAATGTCTAAAGCAATTTAACACTACAAACATTTATCAATCTATTCATTTAGGTGGTTTTATTACCTTTGTCGTCCGATATACTACTTTATAATGGAAATGTTCTGACTGATAACAAAGGAGCAAGAGAGAAGTGTAACAAAAGAAAGCATACAAAAAGTCTTCATTGCTCTGAGATGGAACGTGATCCAAAACGAAGAGGTCCATGTGTATTGCATACAGAAGTCTTCCAGTCGAGTCTTTGTTCAGCTGTGCACGATCAGCCGACTGTGACTCAGTTCCTTAGTTTACAAGCCTAGTTCAATTCATGACAAAGTCTGAAGAATGTCTTGCTTTTTTGCGTGTGTGTGTGTGGCAGCATGACTGATGTTTATTAGCCGTGTGATATCAGTCTTCTGAAATGACGTCAATGTCCTCAGGGCTGCCCTGCTGAGTGGCCACCCTCCAGCGGCTTACATGCTGACTACCTTTCCTCTTCTGCTGCGATTCCGGCGACTCTTCCTCCAGCTTCTGTCTCTTGTGTTTGGTCCTTCTGTTCTGGAACCAGACTTTCACCTTAACAAGAGTGACAAAGAGAGGCCATTTCAATATATCACTTAGTAATATTTTTTTAAATGCGTGTTTTTATTCTTTTTTGATTAAAAAATAAATTGGGAAGCAAATCTCGCCTGTGCTGTGCTAGCTATTAAAATACTTTCACGGCACATTATTATGCCATATTTAAAAACATGCTTATGCCTGCTGCTCATTTGAAATATGACTGTTGACGTAATCTCTCAATCTGGTGAAGAAATCACGTTTCATTTTACAATCTCAATATGTGAAAACACACACATATATATATATATATATATATATATATATATATATATATATATACCATGTGTCAAAATAAAAGTTTAATTAAAAATTAACATTCTTAATTTAAAAATGTATCACAATAAAGATAAAATAGTGTGTTAAAAATATCCAAAACAACTAATTTAAAAAATTACCAGCAAGTGGCCAGCAGTCTTAAGCCAATAAAGAAAATGCTTCCGTTTTGCATTTTTATAATTAAAAACAATTCTAAATTATATTATCAGCTTAAAATTTTTTAAATAAAGGTGAAGGTATCAGCACGAAAATTTTCGTTAAAAATTAACATTTAAAACAGTGTTAAAAACATCTAAAATAAGTAGATGAACAAAATAGCTCATTTAAAAGATTCACAGCAGGTGTCTGAAAGTCTGAAACTACTAAAGATTCTTTGCATTTTTGTAATTAAAAATAATTACACATTATATTATCAGTATGAAAGTTTGAATGTAACGCTTGCGTGACATTGTGAAAAATGTAAATTTTAAAAATGTTGCAAAATATGGATAAAACAGTAACATCCAAAATAAAAGTAGCTTTAAACACAAAATAACTGATTAAAAGTTCAGTTTTGATTTAAAGTTTTGTTTTAAAATCTAAAAGTCTAAAATCACCATATTTCTTATTTTATGTCATAACATTTAATTAATTCTTTTTTATTACATTTTCCCACTTGTTTCCAGGTTCAGATTTTAAATCCCAGGTTTTCAAAAGTGCCTCAGACTTTTGGACCCCAGGTATTGCTCAACCCTAACAATTCTACACAAATATGTATGTGAATGTATGTACAGACGATTGTGAAAATAACCAATTATTGTGTGTTGCATACACGCTTTGGAATTTATATGGCCTATCCCAAGGCAAGGAATGATGAATTACTTCCGTCTTGTGAGGAAACTAGATGAGTAAATGTGTGTTCACGTCCCGTGTGTGAGTGTGTGTGTGTGTGTGTGTGGTGGAATGCAGCCGTGTTCGCCGGAGGGATGGACCCTGACGCCTCTGTCTGCTTACCTGCGTCTCTGTCAGGCACAGCCCGTTGGCTAACTGCTTCCGCTCGGCTCCCACCACGTAATGGTTCTTCTCAAAGGCACGTTCCAGCCGGAGCAGCTGCGACGGGGAGAAGGCTGTGCGGATGCGCTTGGGCTTGCGAGAGAAAGGTCCGTGTAGCAGCAGGTTTTCTGGGCTACTGTCATCACCTGGAGACAAGAAATAAAGGGTACATGTTAATTAGGAAGTTGACAATTTTATTTTGTATTTTAAATAAATAAATAGAAATCTAAAACTTTCTTTTAAAATAATCTAAAGAAATCCTAAAAAAAAAAATAGCAAGAGTATTAGTAATAGTAAGAAGTAAAGAGTGCAAGTTAATTAGTTATTGGATTATTTCATAGTGTGTTTTTAAATAAATAAATAAATACAAATCTAAAAATTTCTTTAAAAAATAAAAATACAAAATAGAGAAATAAAGATGCATGTTAATTAGGAAGTAGACAATTTTATAGGGATTTTGAATAAATAAATAAAAATGTAAGGCTTGCTTTAAAAAAAAACTGAGAAATAAAGAGTGCATGTTAACTGGGATGTGTACAATTTTATAGTGGGATTTTAAATAAATAAATAACTAAAAATGTATTTAAAAATAAAAATAGAGAAATAAAGAGTACATGTTGGAAGTTTTATATTTAATTAAATAATCATTTAAAATGTACTTTACAAAAATGCTTAAAAACAGAAAATATAATAAAAAAAATAGAGAAAAAAAATCTACAAAAAATAAGCACATTCATACATGCATACGTTTTAAAGATTTTTAATTGTGACTTAAGTGTCAAAATACGTTTTTTTGTGTTACATTTTTAGTAACCTTGTGCCGATATCACAATGACATCATTGTATTGCTTTTGAAATGCAACTATTTGAATGCCGCACGTGTATGACATTACATATGCATTCATAAAATTCTTTTAGAGTTAATTAGAATATTAAAATATCTGTCTTACGGCAACCATAACACCGACATGTCTTCATTTAGCAGATGTATTATCCAAAGACTCTGTATGCTTTTATACAAAATAAGTGCTTTACATAGGCACAGCACTGCAGACATTAGGTGCAGGATTGCATGTCTTAATTGAGCCACATGAGTCGATTTGAATAATTCCAGGTCTGTTCCAGACACGGCTGATGGAAAGTGCGTTCACACCGCATCATTCATACCAACCCAACGTCTCCGTGCATTCACAGACGAGTCTTTAACCTTCGGCCCTCATAATGTGGCATTATCCTGATTTTCATACAAATGCAAGGCTTTGAAATATTGCTGCTAAAATATAAATAGACATCCGTGGCTGAAAAGATGTAAAACAATTGTGATGAATATGCTAATTGTCAGTTAAGCAAATCTAAATCCCTTACATTTGGGTTGATTATATTCAACATGAGGGAATAGTAAAATTTCGTCTCCATCAGCGTCAGGGCAAACGTGATCTTCGCGCAACCCCAGACAACATCTGGAGGGCAGAGTCCCAATGCCGTTTATTGCAAACACACAAAGAGAGAAAAACATTTTTCATAAACAAATGGATGTGTAATTTACGTGACCACTGTAGTGTTTGGAGAGCTATGCCTGAAAGAATCTTCAGAAAGATGATGACCGCAATCACGTATAAACAAAATATTCTCGCGGAGCGGTTACTGGGAGGATTGTGAAGCGTGCAGAAGTGACAGACCATGATCTTTTGTCAATGAAAATAACCAAAATGTTTCAACGTTCGCGTCAGGTGTGCAACCGCAAATGTACATCGGTAACATGCAAACGTCTCAAAAAGATGTTTGCTTCAATAACGAGCATCGGCTGGAGTCGTGAATGCGGTTGGTAGGCCACAAAGACCGTCAACTGCAATTGCTAGAAGTATATTAACATATCAAATGGAAGTTATTAAATATATTCAGTCATCCAGACATACTTTCTCAATTCCAAAGGGCGACTAAATCCTCTAACCACAAATTTAGATAAACTAATTGAACCCAAATCCAAATAGTAAGCCATAAGAGTTAAGTTTACACAGAAGCCATTCAATTTTAACACTGATCATCAAAGAACGCACAGCGATGTACCAATTCTGAGCACAATAGCTCACTAATGGCATCACCAGAAGATGAAAAGCGGATTAGCATAAGGCTGTTCAGACTTTAAGTCTCTTTAAAATCTCCAAAACCAACCCTTTATCTGCAGACAATAGCTTTGAACTGACTCCTTTCAGAGGAGCGTTAAGCCATCACACAGAAGCAACTTCAACTCTCAGCCTCAAACACAGCAGCTCCTGCTTAAAAATAATATGTCGTCTACACGCATCTCAATGCGCAAAAAAACACATTTTTGGTCAATTGCAACATACAGGCTATTTGTTACAGGCACGCACAGAACGATGCAAGCCTTCATTAGCGGAGGCTTCCCAAAGGTCCTAATAATGTACGACCTTTACTTCTATTTTACTAAAAGGTGCATATTTTCTGTCACAGCACTGTCATTGACAACTGCTTTCAGCTGGTGTGCTGAAAACGCTTTGAACACCACAGGCAAAAACAATGGAGACACCTCCGTGCAAAAATGAGGGGAGCCGGGTGCAAGAATGTAAATAATGAGTTCTCTGCGGTTTGAAGGTGTTGAAAATCCCTCCTTAAACCTTCCTCAAGGTGCGCTGAGCGCCAACCAACCGAAACCCATCTCGGTGGCAACTTTTCCAAACTTTCGCATCAAAGTGTGCGCTCGGTCTGGCATCATCAGCATGTGTGGCATCACCTCGGCGTCTCTCGAGAGAGGTGGTGGATCAGACTGGCAGGCCAGAACACTGACTGAGACTCGAGCCTCCTGAAGAGCTGGGAGACCCTCCGGGGCTTTGGACTCAAACACACACTGGCCTATCCATGGCAAGAAAGCCCCCAACATGAGGAAAAGGGAACCAGATGGCACCCAGATCAGCTTTACTATCATTCCCTTGGCACAAACAAGCTTGGTCTTGTCAGTGCTGTTCTCATTAGAGTCAGGGAGAAGGGTGGCCTATAGTGGGAAAGAAAGAGACTGGACCCTTTGGTCTCTCCTACAGAATGTGTGTTCCCTGTGACGCTGCCTCCCTCCAATTTTTCAGTCTTGATAAAGCACACACACACACAATTTTAATGCTAGTATGATTTATATTATTATATTATTTTATTACATTATACTTTTGCACAAGGCCTCTAAAAAATGAGTCAACAGCGTTAAAAGTCTGCTGATGACACTGTTTGTTAATGTCTCTCGCTCCCTCCCTCTTTCTCTCTCCCTCTCTCCTTACATATTTTTTTTTAAATTTCCAATAAAATGATTGAATAAATCATATATATATATATATATATATATATATATATATATATATATATATATATATGTGTGTGTGTGTGTGTGTATGTGTGTGTGTGTATAATTACTATTACATTATTTATTACATTATGCTATGGTATAAAGCCTCTAAATTTTTTTCATCAAAATAATCCTTTTTTTTTTTAAATTTTGAAGAAAATTACATAGAATTATATTATAATATGTATAATACGTAAAAACTTACTTAACACTGTTAATACATCTATAGCCTATATCTGTCTATTCACACACACACACACGTATATACATGTACATCTATATATACATCTTTACACACATATGTATGTATATGTGTGTGTGTATATATATATATATATATATATATATATATATATATATGCATACATACACACACACATACATACATATACTGTACATATATATATTTTTTTCTTTTCCTAGTTTGATTACTCTTTTTGAAGAAGAACATGACTATCAAACCTATCAAATTATATTTGACAATTTGATTTTTAATAGGAATAAAAATGTTTTCAAGAAATTTGAAAAAACAAATTAATCTCAATCGATAATCCTTTTTTCATATTTTTTTAATCTTTTCAAAATACAGTTATAATTAGGCCAGTGTAATTATATATAGTTCTTAACTGATATGATCAACTTTTATATTATTGCATTGTTACATTATTTTACTACATTATGCGTTGGAATGCAGCCACTAAAAATGAAAATCAGCAGCGTTAAGAGTCCGCTGATGACGGTGTTTATACCTCTGGAAGATTTGTATTGTAACCTGATCGCACACAAATCTCAGAAAAGTGCATCAGTGTGGCACTGTCACAGTCTGTGAAACGTACCCATAACACGAACCCCTGCTCATGTACAACAGCAGGCCGCTCTGGGATCCTGTTTACCTTGTCCCGCATGACGGATCCGAGGACATGGACACATCTCTTTTCTCATTCAGGAAGCGACAGAGTTAAAACCCATGGACACATTAGGCCATCCTTTCCCACCCAATCCCCACGGCTGCATTTAGTCTTGTCTAAACAGTAGTTTTCTGGGTTATTGGACACCATCAGTGAGTGGATCGGCTCTGTGTGTAAACAAAGAAGCTCTATCTGAACCCCGGATCTGAGTAATAGTGACAACAACCTCTGACTTCCACCAATTACCTGAGCAATGCCCTCGAGGACTGTGGAGCAGCTCAGGACCCTCACAGACCGGCCACAGCTACTGATAGCTGCTTTAACAAATTGCCTGGTAAATAGGACCTCCCAGTATCGATTACACTTTTTAAGGACTCTGCAAACAGGGCTATCAAATCTATCATATTACAATTTACAATTTTTTAAAAAAATAATAAGTTTGAAGAAACAATCTCATCTCAAACAATAATCAATAAGTGAGATGATGATACATTTACCACATTTAAATCAAATTAATAATTAAACTCTTAAAAGAACATTTCAAGGCAGATTTTCTACAGTTACCTAATAAATCCATAAAAGTACATGCTTGTGCAAATAATTGCATAAAAAGCTAACATATGTCCTTAACACTATTATAAATGTTTGATTTTTATTATAGTATAATTTTAAGAGCTGTAAATGTTTATGAGGCTTATAATAACAAGAAGATTTAATAACAAACATAAAAGAGTAGCTGCATGCAGCAAATTGACCTCATACCAATTTCCACATGCAATAGTAATTCATTTTTGTCCCCTCAAAATAATTAAATTATCATAATAGTTTATGTATATCCAACTTTTTAAAAAACTATGTAGAAATACAGTGCATAACAGTACAATGTTAGCTTTCATATATAAATATTAGATCAGATGTTTACACGATTCTATTAAATGGAACATTTTTAACTAAAATAATCCTAAAAGGCAAAACTAAGTTTAAGTAAAAGCTTAATTATAATAAAAGGCGGTAGCTACATTTTGTATTATCAATTTATGCTTAAAGATTATTACAACTGCGATAATGTTTTAACAATCAATTATTTATTATAATAATATTGCACATTGAGGACTGAGAATAATTCAAACAGAACAAAAACGATTTGTATTTATAATACTGCCTAGATATATAGGCTAATCAAAATAAAGCAGCGGTCTTTCGTAATTTAACGATTATTATTTTGCAAGTCGTGCTTATTGGTTGAAGAAGTAAAAAACAAACAAAAAAACAATTTGCGCTTCAAACAATTTACAGTATTTTTTTTAATAACAGACATATCTATTGCACGGCGTAATTTTCTCATGATTTGGAATATTTTCGATAAAATCGATAAAAATAAATATATTCAGAACAACGTTAATAAAGGACAATGTTAAGACTTCTCCCGTGCGCATCACTATAGCCTATATAGCTAATATATATATATATATATATATATATATATATATATATATATATATATATATATATATATATATATATATATATATATATTTTAAAATAACAGCATTAAATAAAACATTAAAATCAATACAGACCTTTGAAGTGCTGAAAAAATCGACTACCTCATAGGCTACTTAAAATCTGTTCATTTTTGTTCCTTTTTTTTTTTTTTTTATGCATGAAGAGGACAAGCTGTTTTAACTTCGTAGGCCTGCAATGTTTCCAATATTTCGAGATTTTCTCTGCATCCTCGCCGGTTGCATAACTGAACACAGATCCTCACCTTGGAATCGATGTCCCAGATATCTGTTCCTCAGCACCCACGGGTAGAAGTTCAAGGCTTCCCTCTGATGGGGGCTGAAGAAGGGCTGTGTGGGGATCTGGAGGTGCCGCAGAGACAGGCCGGAGTTGGTGGAGTGAGTGGCCGGATCTGTGAACATCATCTCTGGGCTGCTGCTGTACAATGTCCTGCCTGAGTTCTGGAAGCAGCTCCCAAAGGGAGAAGGATGGATGGATTCAGTAAACCTCAGAGCAGTGGGTCTGATGGGCTCGTCCGCGGCGGCACTTGAGGGATTGGAGTCTTTACCAACAAGAGATTCAATGGTGAAGCACTTCTTATTGTGCTGGAACATTGTGAGGGGTTTTATATATATATATGTATAAAAATACTCAGTCGATTAAATAAAATAAAACAGTTAAGTCAACAAGTAGGATATGTCACTCTGAAACCGATGCTGGGGTGAACGCACGTTTACAAAAAAAAAGTCAAAAAGATAATATTTATATAGTCCATCTACAATCCATAACTTCATACGTTTCCTTTGGTTCCTTCAATTTCGTGGGTTGCAATACACTTCCAATAGCTGCAAATAGGCGCGTGAGACTTATGTTCAAATGAATTCAGATCTCATCTCATTCATGTCCTTGTGAGAGCAAAACTCGTGCACCGTCAGCTGTGTCATCTGAAGCAGGCATCAGCTCCTCCGACGCAGATCGCTGTGAGCTCTGATGATCGATGATCCGTCAGCTTGTGCGCCGAGGATTGTCATGAGCCAACTTCAATACCTGCGCGCGGAGCTCCGACAGCGAGGTGCGGTGCGCATGCGCAGATCGCCGAGCGGCGCACTCGCACTCAATTACAGCCATTTTGTGTTGAAATTCAGGATTTGACTAGAAAGAGTTTAACAACATCAGAACAAAATCTATAAAGCCAGGGTAGACCTAAATTAAAAACGAGCCAGGCGGAACCTCAGAACTGAATCTATCAGATGATCGGGTCGTTGGTTATGCGGTGCATTAGGCTACAATTTCTTTAATTGTATTGCATTATAAGTAGTATTTTTTTTTCTTTGTTATTTTTGTTTTCTTTCTATTATTATTATTATCTATTTATTTTTGGCAAAATAGGCTGAACACGTGAAATGGTTTCATAAATGTGCTATATAGTGTAAAAGAAAACACATTTACTATCTCTGTAAATGAACAGTCGCATAATTCGTCAAGATATTTATTCTTTTTTGTTGTTGTTGTTGTCTTATATATGAAACGTAGCCTATCCATTTGAATAGAAATAGGCCTAGTTATTTGCGTTCAAAATTATTCATACACTGCAAAATGTTTTGTTTAAAATAATATTTTATTTTATTATATTAGGCCTAATTATCTTAAATATTTTAAAATATTCTGAAGGTGTTAATATGATCGAATAATCTTTTATTGATTTTGTGGTGTATTAAAATAAAAGCGCTAACATCGTCACGACCAGTAAAGGCTACAAATGACGAAATAAGCTAATAATAATGATAATAATAATAAATGTCATTAAATATCATTAGCAGCATTAGTAGGCTACTAGTTCTATTATTAACCCTTATTGTTCTTGTATCAAATGATCTTCTCTAGTAAGAAATATCCTTTAATTAAAAGATGTTCCTTACAAGTGAAGATAATAATAGAGAGAAAGAAATTGAAATTGAGTGATCATAAAGAACTAACTTTGACTTGTCAGTGAAATCTTAAATGGACACATCCAGCACTCATTTCTATTTTATGGATGGAAAGAGAACTCAGGAATCTGAACTCGGTTTGGGAGTTTCTGAAGGTGTCTTAATGAAGCAGACACAGATCAAGGCAAGCGGGCATTGATCTCGCGGCTTGACATGTCTCGAGTGCCTCTCCTTGTCTCATTTGTCAGTTACAAACGCAATAAGTTGTTGAGAGAGGATGGAGGCTAATGGGGTGGATCAGAGTCTCGGAAACCCTGGACAGATGTCACCCTTTTGAGAAGGAACAATCGTGGCTCAGGAGCCACACAAAAGCCCCCCTGCTCAGGCCTTTCACAATCCACCCAGCGGAAACCCATGTGAACCACGCAGGGCACAGACCCCATTGAGCCCCAAAGCAGCCCGTCTCCAGCCCTCTTGTGCCTCCCTTCTCAGTCCCTCTGCATATAATTAATAGCTTTCTCTGGCCAATTTTGTCCCCTTTGCCTCAAATACAAATGGCCATTAACATCTATTAATTTTGCCTCTGGCAATTGATTGCAGATTGTGCAGAGCTGAAAGGCTATAACAGTTGGAGTTTTTGTAAGCACTCTGGGTGTGAAGGCGAGTTAAAATGTGATTATTGTTCCCCTGCCTGGAACTAACTGGTGTTAAACCCTCTTTGAACACGGAGAAGCCAAGATTGGTTATTTTACTATAGTCATTAGCTGACTCAGAGAGCCTAAATTAAATGGACGACCATCAATAGCTAGCTACTGACTTGAGGAACATGATGAAAAAATAGCACGTTCGTGAATTCAGCTATTCATGATGAAAAATGTACAGGACAAAGATACATTACAAAAAGGCTGAATTAAGCTGTAAAACTTCTTAAATTATGTATAGAACTCGGATCTATTAGTAATGTTAACAGACAGCCACAGTAAACTCTTTTCTTATTGCTGTGAATGCATTATTTGCAGAAATGTGCAAAGTATTCTTTTTTAAACAGAAGATTAAATACTTATAATATGGAATAATGTAGCCTAATTACTTTTGGTGCAGGGTTTGGTTTAATACTAAATGATACAGAAATATTACATGATGACAAAAAAAGCCAGAATTAGTAACACAATTTATAAAACAGGACAATTCCTCACTGTAAAACCACTTTAAGTTTGAATATAATCATGTTAAATCATAGTATGACTGAAAAATACATTCAGCAGTGTTTGCATGGTGTAGGTTACAGCTATGTAAACTAAAGGAGGCTATAAGGATGCAGTGGTTTAAGCACACAATGGTTGTTTAATGTGGCACTAGTAATAAATGTAATACAGGTCTCAGTATGATCAGTGACAGGCTACCAGAGCACAGGTGGGCGCGCGGTGAGCCTTTCTATACAAATAACGCCCTCTAGTGCACCAGTCTGTTAAAGACACAGAGCACGTTCAGTTAACTACTGAATGGATTTACACAGGTTTTTTTAATGTAAACCAAATTTTGCACATTTTATAAATGACTTTAAATTATATGTAAATCTCTTGGAACAAACAAAAAAACAAAAAAGCATTGAAAATATGTAATGCTCTGAAAGCATTGGAATTTATGTAATTTTCTTCCTTTATTTTTTTCTCTTTTTTATTTTTCTTTTCTCTCTCTCTCTCTCTCTCTCTGGCAGCTAATGTTAATTTGATTATGTGGATATGTAATACCTCTTGTTCTTGTGGCACTGAATCAATAAAGCGCAAAAAAAAATTTTAAAAAGACATGTTTTTAAAATCGATGGATTGAAAGATATTGACCGTACTTAAGTGTCGCTTAAAAATTAAATCAAATTAACATGGCGTGCTATGAACATAATAAGTTCAGGTCTAGAGTCTTTATGTTAGTTATTAGCTTTATCCATCTGTTCGAGATTTTCCAGAGCTCGGTGATTTTATTTGTCTTCATCAGATACAATGATAATTTCTCAAATATTAATTACAATATATAGCCTACATTCACTTTAGTGGTAGCCTATATGATGACTGGATGCTTTCAACTTACTATTAAACTATCACCAACTGAATTTAAAGTGGTCGAACTATTTAAAATATTAGGGATGTAACGTTAACGTTAATGTTAACGATTAACCGCGAGCTGGTTGAAAACTATTCAAATATGTGACGATTCAAATCGCGATACAAATAGGGCAAGGAGTTTATATGAATGTGTGTCTGAGGGGAACTTACTGCTGTTAGAAAAGTTTAGATGGTGTTTTTTCTTTTCATCTTGCCTCTTTAATGCATATTAAAGTCCATAAGTGCAGCGCTGTGCTTTGTTTACAGCGGAAACCATGGAAACGCTTTTTTTAACCCATAAGAACCCGGACCAATTAGCCTTTTTCACACTTCCGCGTTTCTGGCTTCCGGATTGGCGCTTGCAGGGTAAAAGTTTTTCCGGGTGATTTTTTTTATTGCTTTTCCTTTTTAATTTTCTTTATAATATTTGTTTTGAGTTAATTTAAATGTTATTGCCCTTGTATGTTCTTTGTTTTAAAATCTGTAAAAAAAAAAAAAAAAAAAAAAAAAAAAAAAATTCAGGTGACAACAGCGGCCGTACTGAACAAGAATGAATTCGAGAATCAAAGTCTTTTTTTTACAAATGAGATCCTATGAAAATGCTTGAACTGCCGGTATTGTACTGTACAAAGCGCAAACATTTCACAATTAACTGTTTGGTCAGCTCGGGTCACCACAAATATAAGTTAGTTTAATTCTAAATGGTGGCAGTTCAGTTAGCTTTGCCATTCTGTCCGTTTGGTGCTGGCTGTGCATTATGACTCTCCACGTGATTTTTTTTTTTTTGCTATTATTATTATTATCATTATTATTAAAGTATTGTTGAATTTTCTACTTGGTCTCCTTTGCATTAATGTGAAAATTATGGGGTATATATAACAGACCAAATGGACCACTTATAACATGTTTCTGCAGTTGTTTTTAAAATACAACCCCTTCTTGTGAAAGATTTGTAATGTTACACATATGACACATTGGGCGTTTATGATAAATTTTTCATGTTGCATATGTGTTACATTGGGCGTTCAATTCCCTCAATTGAAAAGAAAAAGTTATTTTTGCTAAATAACATGTTTTTTTTATGTTTATTTTCTTTTCCACAACATATATCAAAATGATTACTTTTCTGAACGAATGAATGCATTTATATACTGGGAAGACAAAACAAAAACATTTTCCAGAAGTAATACATTTTTTGCATTGTATTTGCTTTGCCACAACATATTTCAAAACCACATAACAACTCTTTTGTAACATATCAAAATTCTACCTTTTCAGGTATATGGTTTAACCAGAAATTAATTTTTAGATTTCATTTGATTTTTTTCACAATTTGAAAATGTGCAAACTGAATAAAAATAAATACCGTATTGTCCCGAATATAAGACGACCCTGATTATAAGACGACCCCCCTTTTTCCAGATGTACCTGTTGGAAAAAGGCTTTTTGAAAATCAAATCTTGTTTTTTTTCTCTCTCTCTCGCTCTCTGTAATAATTTATTCTTAAATTATTTTCATATTGCATATTTTTCCAATTCTAATTTTTGTTTTGAAAGTATGGTAAATACTGGTAAAATGTACCAACAATGACATTGGAAAATTTTGATATACCATTGAAATAGCAGGTAGCCCATCTGAATTATATAACAATTAGGCTATCCATCTCATAGTAGCCTACCAACATTTTATTATCAGTAGAAGTGAAATCTTATTGTAGTCTTCAAATCTGGGTAATGTCTTATGTTTTAAAATCACTTACAGAGTATGTTTGGTCCCATCGGGCTAACATGACAGTCACGATCATGCTGCTGTAAGCTTTTCTTTTTCATTTGTTTTCATTGGCGATCTTTACAACACACATTACATTACATATTTCATGGCACACTCGTTTTATACGTTTTTGGCGCCACCTATTGTTGTGGGTGTATTATTGACGTCAAAGTCTAGACCCCGAATTTAAGACGAACGCGTTTTTTCAGATGTATTTCCAAGGAAAAAACATCGTCTCATATTCGGGACAATACGGTAACTACCTTACACTGGAGGTCAACATGATAAACATGCATGTAGGTTTGTTAAAATATGCTTTGAAATATATAACACTAAAATAATTGAATCAGCTAAATTAATTGAGCAGCTCATTACCATTTTTTCTTAGTGTTTGTGACACCAGCATCACCGTGGGTTCTTATGGGTTATGCGCCACCTGCCGGCAGAGAGTGAATCTGCATCTCATTCAGCTCGTCGGCTGTTTCTGTTTCATGCAAATATTTTTTTATGTATAGTTTCACAAAACTGAAGTCAGACTATTCTGTTTTCTAATTTCTAAATTATACTTCTAATTTAGATTAAAAACTTTCTTTGGATCATGATTAAAATGCAGTGGTTGCCCTTTAATTTTAAATGGAAAGAGCACATTTGTTTATATAAAGATATTTATTTTATTTGTGTTATTTATTTGATTTGGGGTTTGTTTTATCATTTCAATTTAGTTTTGTTATTTACATTTTGTTTTTTAGCAGACACTTTTATCCAAAGCGACTTACAAATGAGGACAAATAGAAGCAATCAAATTCAAATCAAACAAAAGAGCAATAATATGGAAGTGCTATATTAGCATATTATTATAGTGTAGAGTAGATTTAGTATATAGTAAATTTGTGTTGTTTCAACGTGGAAAGCATATAGTATTTTTTTCCTGTCATCTGCCAATCCAGATTCACACTAAAATACATATACTCAATATCTGCTAGTTAGACAGATGAACACTCACTGACAAAGGAGGAGAGATTGAGGTATTACTCTTTAAAGTGACCATTTACTAACACTTTTGAACGGATTTAAGAACTTATAAAATTATTTCAGCATATTATTATTTCAGCATTTTAGAGTAAAAATCATTAAAACTATTAAAAAAAAAAAAAAAAAGTGTGAAAGAATTAGCGACAATAAAAAAAAAAAAGTTCAAAATCAAAACTGCTATTTGAGCTTCTGGACTCCAGCTATTCTTATAAAAAATAAAAAAAAAAAGTGAAGAAATTCATACACGGCAAAAAAAAATGTTAAATATGTTTAATTACTTAAAATTATAATTATTATTATTATTTCAAACATTTGAACATACAACTTTAGAAGGCTTGTAAGCTCATGAGAAATTTAACTTCACAAAATTAGCAAAGTGTGCCCAAACTTTTGACCCTTTGGTCAACTTACCTGGCTTAAACGCCCATTAAAATAATCAATAGCCATTCATTTGCTTAAAAAGAAATTACGCAACAGCTCACTAAATCCCATCACCGTAAACTTCATTAACAGTACAATGTTGTGGAGCTCAACAGCATCGTGCATGTACACAACAAATCTCCCTCAAAATGCATTTTTTCCATGTGTGAAATAACACTCAAATAAATGGGAAGACTGCATGCATTACAAAGTGTTATTGACATTGCTCTGCTGGTGAATGTGAAGTAGTACCCTGTGTTTTAATAAAGACAGTAATTGCAATGGCATAGAGTCATATTCTCTTTATTTTTTGGCAAACATGTTCTGTGCAGTTGTGCAGCAGTTTGTTGCCACAGGCACAATAACACTTTAGTCTGGACAGAGTACTGATTCACAGTTTAATTTCAGGCATTGCCAATAAAAAGTATGTAGAGTCCGAATTTTATTAACATTTGCGCTGCAAGATGTTTTTTTGGATATAGCTTCATGCCTCCAGTTCATAAGATCTGTATATAATCCTGTGAGTGTAAGTCGTAACAGCATTCCATGCATCTGAAACATGGGAGAAAAGTACAAAGACTGAAACTAGGAAACCGTTGCTTTTATATAAATACTGAATAATGTGCAAATACAATCCAAGTACCCTCAAAACCCTTTCATTCATTCATATTTTTTATATATATATATAAAAAAACATTGTCCTTTTCAAGACATGATTTTGAATTCAAGCGAAAAGAAACAGAATTCTGTCAAGACACGGCTGAGCAAAATACTCACAATTGCACTAAGAGAAACGGTCCAAAACAGGCCACTGCTACAACTAAAATATTATAAAACTCCTCATTAAAAATCGGACATTTGGATGCTCGTATTTGAAATGTAGATGATGCAAACTCAGTGCAGTACCTGACATTGGTCCATAGTTCAGTTCAAAAATGAGGCAGCGCTTCATCATGGAAGAAGACAACAACACCTTCCTATAAAAATAAAAACTTAGAGAAAAGTTCTTTTCCCACAGTCACATATTCAAGTCCTTTTGGTTAGCCGATCAGGGTGATTTTTCAAGTGTGACTGGCACCAGTAAACTGTGAAAGCCTTCCTGCCGCCACAGGAGGAGAACGCGAATCATTCTGGCTTTACAGGTCCTGCTTAAGCATATTAGCTGATCTGGCACCATGGGGTCAGGCTGAGGTCACACTCTAGAAAGGTGTTGATGACAGTACATGGAGCTCCGCTGATGGTCACTTCCTGTTTAGACTCCACCTTGTAGCGGAGGTTAGTCAGGCCACCCTCTGGGTCCACCTTAAACTGCTCCTGCAAACGCAGACGGACGCAAATCCAAACATTAGGACAGGGGTCTGGATGACGACAATGTGCCATGAGAGAGCAGAGATGCAGACAGGTAACAATCTACCTTTTCATAACTGAATTAAAAAAGTTATGACCAGTCTTGAGGAATTTTTTTTTAGTTTAGAACAGTATATGCAACCGGCCCTAGTTACCCTTGTAAAAAGTTTGTGGTTGGTAAAATTTTTAAAATGTTTTTGAAAGAAGTCTCTTATGATCGAATATACAGTAAACACAGAAACGTTGTGAAATATTAGCACAATTTGAAATAACTGTCGTCTAATTTAATATGTGACCCTGGACCAGTCTTAAGAGTCAATTTGTCGAAATTGAGATTTATACATCATCTGAAAGCTGACTAAATTAGCTTTCCATTGATGCATGGTTTGTTAGAATCGGACAATATTTGTCTGATACACAACTATATGAAAATCTGCGGGTGCAAAAAAAATCAAAGAGAAAATCGCCTTTAAAGTTGTCCAAATGAAGTTCTTAGCAATGCATATTACTAATCAAAAATTAAGTTTTGATACATTTACGGTAAGAAATTCACAAAATATCTTCATGGAACATGATCTTTACTTAATATCCTAATGATTTTTGGCATAAAAGAAAAATCTATAATTTTGACCCATACAATGTATTTTTGGCTACTGCTACAAATACAAGTTTTGTTGTCCAGGGTCACAAATAATTAATTTTCAGCACCATTACTCCAGTCTTCAGTGTGACATGTGATTTTTTTTAGGTAGAAAAATGTATGACATAACTATAATGTTGCTGAATTTCATGAGGTAGACCTATTTTAAAGTACAGATTTTTTTACCTGCTTTTGTGCAGCGATCCGCTTCTGATCTCTCTTCCTCCAGGCTGGATCATGGATGTGTCGAAATGTTTTAGTTCCTGTAGTAATACTTGTTGGCCTAAAAAGCTGCAGATATTTGATTGGTAAATACACAATGATCTATGAAATCAGAAATACAATTAAAGATAACATTTTTTTTTCCCAAGTACCTTAAGATCAGCTGTTTTTAGTCTTCTAAAAAACTCGTCATCTTCTCTTCCCCATCCCCAGAAGCGGTTTGACATCCCGTTGCACTTCAGACACACACATGACGATTGTATTTGTAAGCGATAGTAATTTGCAAACGAATTCTCTTCAGAAGCAGTATTCAATACTCACAAGTAATCAGGATTCTTACCAGCTGATAATGTTTCTTGGTAAGCAGCAGGATTCCTCCAACGTACGTCTTATAATGATACAAGGGATGAAGCTCTGGCGAGGCCACATGGAAGGGACCCTCCTTTGGGAACCCATAGTCCAGATCCTCATTTTGAGGCAACAAGTCCACATCATGCATTGCAATGTAGTCTGTGTCATTACCGCTTTCCATAAACCCAACGTTAATAAGAGAGGCCCGATTGAACCTGAAAAGCATGAATATAAATGGTTGTGCAATGGATACTGCTTTCAATAAAAGAACAAATACAGTGGCATACGAACGTTTTGCAGAATCTGTGAAAATGTGAATAATTTTAACAAAATAAAGAGAGATCATACAAAATGCATGTTATTTTTTTATTTAGTACTGTCCCGAGTAAGATTTTATATAAAAGATGTTTACATATAGTCCACAAGACAAAAAAAAAAATTCTGAAATTATTAAAATACCCCATTCAAAAGTTTGTGAACCCTTAGTTCTTAATACTCTGTGTGTGTGGTGTGTTTTTTTGTCTTATGGACTATATGTAAACATCTTTTATGTCAAATATCTTACTCAGGACAGGAAAATAACATGCATTTTGTATGATCGCTCTTATTTAGTTAAAATTATTCACATTTTCTGCAAGGGGTTCACAAAATTTTGCATGCCACTGTACATGCATTTGATTTCATCTCGGGGAGCTACACTATTCCAGCAATGAAAGGTACTCACCGAAAGTGATCCAGTTGGTTTACAATAAATATTTTGTGCCGTATTTTCTTTTTGTTGAGGAAAGCGTGCATATAAGGGACAAATATAAGCAGCTCTTCAAAGCGCTCTCTGAATGGCACGATGAGGGCCATTTTGTGAGGGCCCCAGGATGGGTCATCAGCAGACGAGGACTGTCTCTCTACAGGACAGGGCTGGTGAGGGAGGTGACTGTACCCAGCCGTCTGGCTCATGTCTCCTGAACAAGTCAGCTGCACCCAAAGAAGAGAGCCCAAAACAAAGAGCATGCAGAGCCCAAAGAGCTTCCAGACGGTGCATTTCCTCAACAGAAAACTGGAAACATAAATGCATTTTGTGAGAAACCTCAAAATATTTCAGCTCAACCTGACATAACTGTGTTCAAACATTGAAAAGCTGGCCAACAACAGTCCCTGCAAACAAAAAGTCAGTGTTCAATGCTTATTAATAAGTGGATGCAGTTCCAGATACACTCCAAACACTTTAAAGACCCCATTAAAATGTTACGCAACTGACGCATTTCCCTTTAAAACAGGAGTTAGTGCTGGGACAAATCAAACACAAGTCAGAATTGAGATGCAATCACATTTATCACTGTTCTAGAAATTTTTGCAAAATAAAATCATTCCTATAGGAATCCAAGCAACTGGGAATTTCGTGTGAGGGGGAAAGATTTCCTTTATTATGAAAATTTGCAGTGATGACCGACAGAAAGTTAGGCTGCCTGTTTCCACGCAAGCTGTGCTTCATACATTGCTACAGCTGACAAAAGGCATTTTTTCCCATTGAAATTTCACTAATGTGATTGCACCCTTAAGCAGTACTAGTGGGAGGGACATTCACATTCTAGAGAGCATTTGATTGGACAAAAAAAACGAATGAGTGCATGATGAGTCAATACTTTCAGTTAGTTTTCCAAAAGGAGAAATACTGTCCATTTTAAATGTGTATGCCTGCAAAGCTAACAGAAATGGCCTCAGTGTCATAAAACTCTAGTTATGATTTCATAGGGTCTTAGAAGTACATTACAAAAAGGTTACATTAGGAGTTTTAGTGAGCCAGTTGATCAAAACTAATTAGCATCAGCAACTTACAATATACAACTGCAAGCATTAGCTACATTGGTTGACAAACGTATTGTCGATCCTCAGGGACCTCATGCATCTTGCTCAATCAGACTTAACCCTATAAAGCCTAAGGCATCATATCTGATACATGAATTTCTAAGGCCTATAAAGTACCAAAATGACTGATAGTTTACACATTTCCAGCCAATAAATAGCCTTTTAGTCTTTTTGCTGCGAAATCAGATTTTGTTTTTCTATGAAGTAAGGAAAACAGGCCTATTGTTAATAATATTTACTGGACTGGTGCAAATTGCATTTACTTAATTATCTAGAAAAAAAAGAAAGAAAAAAAAAGTTAAAATATGAGTATCAAAAGCCCGATGCATCATATTTGAAGGAAGCTTTGCCCCCCAAAACAAAAACTATAGAGCTTTGATCTTTGACATATTACTAGGAGATATAGAGGGACAGCTAATATTTCTATTAATTTTATGTAACTAATCTTATTTACTGTTATAATAATAATAATAATACTACACACTATAGATAAAACTGATGTGTTGAGCTCCATATTCTCACTATATCATACAATATGAGCCATAAATGCACCAAACATATGCTAAAATTTAAGATTTTCTTTCATATTTTGTGTACAGGTCCATTAAAAATGCCTATTATTTCATACGTCAGGCTTTACAGGGTTAAAACTCTACAAACTTCTCCACACACGCCTCATACTCACTGAACCTCTCCATGTCGCTGCATCCTTTGACTTTCACTTCTTGAAATGATGAAACACATGAAGCAACAACTACTAGCAAGCTAAGATCTCTATTCAAACCCACAGACCACCACCACCACCTGCAAATGACTACAACAATGCATCTGCCGCAATAGGATTATATTGAAGTAAAACACACATTAGCGAGGTCACGTGTTCATCTGCATGTTTACCTTCTATCGTCTTTGAAATACAGCACAGGTTTCCTCCGTGAAGAGTACATCATCTTTCAGCCTTTGAGAGCAGCGCTGTACCACGCAAGCAGATCGTAATATCTTCACGAATATTTCACCGATGCAGTCTTGAGATGGAGATCATGTCATCTACATGTTAAAATCAAATTCCTAGTTTGCAACAGTGTCTTTTGTCTCTTTCCATCACAAAGGACACAAAGCAACTTTAAATCCCATTCTTCCTAGCGGTCGGCTTCAATGATTTCTTTCATAGTAGGTACGATGCCAATCGCTCAATCCTCCGTAAAGCACAATCACAAACCTAGTTCATGATTGTTGTGTTATGTTATGATTACACAATTTGGTGAGTTCAGTTACACGTCACTCAAGGCGGCACGACAAAAAAAAAAACAAGCTCGCGGTAATTATTTAAGGTGAACACATCCGTCTGAAATACTTAGACGTGTTTTACAAGCCTCAAAAATACTATATGGTTTCCGTTTGTTTTATACAGCGCGTCATTGCCGATAATCGTTTAAAAACTTAAGTGACAACTGTGACAAAAGAAGAAATCACACGCTGGCTGCAACCGTCCGTCTTTGAAATATTCCTCTGGAAACAACGTACGGAACAAAGTTCCTATGTTTTCTGTCCTGACCGGTACAATTAATATAGAGACATAATCAGAAATAGTTTAATACAGTTATATGCATAAAGCGAGGTTAACCAAAGGACAGTGGTGCAGTGGTACAATAAATAAATTAATAAATTACAAATATGACTAACGAGCAATTGTGATGGGAAGTTCCGAGAGTCGGTTCTTTAGAACGGTTCATTTTAATGAACCGGCTAAAATGATTCACTGACTATTTTACGCTTTCGCATAATCAACGACATTCTAATAGAATATTACATGCTCCATTAAAGCTTCACGTAGGCACAAAAAACTGTTCGTTATGTTTATTACTTAAGTTAAGGTGTTTACTTTAGTTATTCGTGTCCCGCGTTCAGTTTGTTGCTATCTTCATTTAGCTCATAAAACAGTTCTTTAAACTTTGTATTTACATTAAACAAAATATTTACGTTTATTAGCTGGAACAAAATACGTTTAGCATGTTTTAATAAAAAAAAATTTTGCAGACCGCCAAGTGAAACGGTTCAACCGGGTTCAACCGATTCACTGAAAAGATCCGAACCAATGAAAGATTTGATCACGAATCGGACGTTGTTAAAGGGTGATTCAGCTTAACACAGGTGCTAGTTGCATAGATAGTCTAGTAGATAAAATATCATACATCCAATTACATTTTTAAAGTTCTGAATAATTAAATATATCACATTAAATGAAAATTTTGATTTGGTTCATATGCCCATTTTTGTAATGTGCTGTATGATGACTGGCAACAAAAGAGTTTTGTATCATTAGCCAGATATGGTCGAGGTGTGTAACACTCCTCTAGTTAATTAATTCCTCAAATTATTATCTTGTAGAAGTTGTTTTACCCAAACAATTACGAAGACAATCGAGCCAATGTTGGGGAGAGTGGGAAACTTTATTTCTGAGTGCAATAATGGGGTATATTTCTCACCAACAAATTTTCCCTCCCCTGTCCCTACTTAAAAAAGTAAACCCATGTCCCTGTGGCTGTTCATAAACTAAAATGACCAAAAAAAAAAAAAAAGTTAAACCATACAAATGTGATGGCAAAGCGATTCAGTGAGCAGTAATCTGTGCAACAAAACACTCAAAACAACATGCAGTCTTGTTTTTTTTGTTTTTGTTTTTTTAAAGAAAACATGACATTATGAACACCAGTTATGGTATCTGAAAAAGCAAGCAAATCACAAATATCGTTTGCTGTTTTTACAGTGTATTCTGGGCAGATCAATTTAAGAGTGAATAAAGCATTGAAATCTCTAGATCAACCTGAGGAGTTTACAATAGGAAAAAAAGATGTGAAAAAGATGATAATGTTTGTGTAAGATGGTTAGACGGCTTTCAAAGGAAACAGAAAAACTCTGTCAGAGTCATAGGCAATAGCTAACGGGTATTCATGAAAAATATAAAACCTTTTGATATCATTTATTTCAATGCGCCAAGTACTCATAATTTAACATTTTACCTTTTGATAACTACATTTTGCCATTTATTTGGATTATATATACACATTTCAAACATGTACACGTTTATTCAAAATCACTGAGGTCAACATCAAACTGTAGCTATCAAAAGGGAAGACGGCCTAATACTAACTTGATCTGAGTGTTCTTGACATCAAAAATAAAATGGGGGTATAGAAAAGAAAACATCAACCAATTGTATAAAGAATAAAAATTTAAACACCAAGAAACATTCACTCTGAGCAAAACTTTAAATATCATACTAATTACTGCATAACCAAACAACAGAATACATTTACACCTGCCACCAGGATAAACTTGGTTATTTTTGTCTTGTAAATGTTTAAGCAGATACTCCGAGGTCATTTAGGAAAAACATCACACTCGCAGCTGTTATATATCTTCATCAGCTTTCTGAAACTAATGTTAAATATTATTTTATCAAGTTACGAGGCTATAACAAGTGGCAAGGCGACCACTATGCAATTTGCGTTTTGAATCCAGTTAACTGCTTTGTTGAGTGCCTATCACCTCCAGACAGTAACAAACTGTAATGTGTTTCTGAACAGAAACTAGGTTCACATTACATGGGGTGTGGCACTGAAACGAGCAGCGCAAAACAAATCTCAATGCAGGATAAAAGAGGGCAATTTAGGGAGGGAACTAAACTGAGAGCATGTTGACTTTTCAGCAGTCTTGACCACACATGAAGCAGGCAATCTTCAAAATGCTGTGTGTACTGTATCAACTGACAATCATCACAACTTTAAAAAAAATCCAACTACAGTTCTATACTAATTTCTTGGCCTCAAAGAAGCTCTTCAGATGTCTCATTTGCCAAAAACCAATGGCCACCAGGATCAGCGTCTGGACGATAGACCACCACAGGACCCTCTGATTGGTGCTCTCGCTGGTCTGTCTGAAGCGCTCCTCGCGATACTGGAAGAACAAGAAAATTCAGATTAGGATCACTCTCGTGCACATATGACAGAAAGTGCCATGTTCTATCAGTAGAACCTGGATTTTAGCTCTCAAACCTACAGAGCACTTACCCTCTGATAGTTCTGCTCTTTCTGGACCTGATCCACCTGCTCCATCAGCTGTCGCACCCTCAGCTGCAGCTCCGTCAGCTTGTCTTTGGCAGCGATTTCTGCATAGTTGTTTGTATGCTCACCAACTTGGATGTCCAAGTGAACACGCTGTATGGAAAATTAAAAAGCAGAAGCCGTCTCAATAGGTAGCAACTGAATATTAGAATTAAAAAAGAAAAAATGATATATTTCTAATTGTGCGTGCGTGTATGTGTATGTATGTGTATGTGTATGTGTGTGTGTGTGTGGGGGGGGGGGGGGGGGTATTATATTTATATGATAAAAAGGTTTAATAAAGCTTTTACATTTTTTGTACATATGAGTGTGACCTGTGTAATATTTATTTTCTAAGCAAACAATAATGACCATCATAAATTTTTACCATGATTTACAGAAAACACTGCTACTGAAATGTCATTCAGTGTAACACTAGTTAATATACCAGAAATCTTGTCATGGATAATTAGAGGAAGAATCATTAGATGACAGTCCCAAAAACAATTTTATTGCCATTTTAAATTATTACCAATCTAAAAAAAAACACTAGGTTTTACTCATTTATCAGCAAGACGTTTTTAATAATTTAAAATGTAATAAAATTTATTATGATCACTTTTTCTTCTATAAATTAACAAATACAGTTCGAAATAATAATGTTGTTTTATTTTTACATAAAAATATGGGTTACACTGCATTATAATTAAACATTATTTCACCCATATTTTGTTATTTGAAAAATTAAAATAGACCGTTTCCTTGCATTTAATATGCTAACATTTATTTAAAGTAAAATTAAATAAAATTGAAAATAAAATTGTGAACAAAATCTAATTTGAAATTTGTCAGTTTGTGTGGAACATATTTGCATGGTGTATTCTGCAATATTTTACCTGTCTTAGTAGTGTATTTATAAATCTAGTTTAAGGAGAACAGAAGAAGCAGCGCACAAAATAAACTCACAAGCATCCCTCCAGCAAAAAGTGCAAATTTGGAGGAATTTGAGTGCAAGCAGATTTGATGCTCTCCCGGTGTGTGGGAAGTGAAGATAAACCTGCCCTCAGATCCATACTGGCGGGACAGGATCACCTGAAACCCCAAAAAAGATAAGCAAATGAGAACAACGAAATGCAAACATGCTTGACTTTTATTACTCACAAAACCTTTAATCAGACAGACCTTCTCATCGGGATCTTTCACTTCCACAAACATCCCAAGTCCTTGAGTTGCAGGCAAATACTCTTCTTTCTGCTTGTCATAGAGCTGCGTTCGGTAGTTACCTGGTTAAGACAGAGTTACATAGTTATAAGAAAAGAAACTGAAGTCCTTTAATTCTTTTCATAATAAACCACTGACTAAACACAGTAAGTCATTATCTTGGAGTGAAAAGTCATGTCATATTCACTTGGTGTTGTGTCACTGCATTCAGGGTATTTCAACATCATAATTCATCTCTTCATCTAACTTAGCCAAAGTCCAGCAGGAAGGATCACTACAGCGTTACCTTAAAAACTTCAATGTTTAAAAAAAGCGTATTAGTTAATACTGCTGCTTTCTCGGTGCAGGATACAACTACATGTCTATTTAAATGTTATTTTGTCTAGGTTACGGTAAAACCTACAAAAAAGCTCATTTGTAACTTATATTTAGTTTTTTTGAACTATCTGAAGTCAAGCTGGTTGCCAAAGAATGAACTCTATCTGACAAACCTGCTAGTTAGCACTAGGCTAAGCATTAACGTGCACTACAAAGTTGGCTTATTCTGTTTTTCCTGCTTACCTATTATCATGGTTTCGTCCGGTATTTCTTCTATGAAGCATTTCTTTTCAGTCTCGCCGATATGAAAATACAACGCGGACACAAAACTGTTGTAAATGTTTAACAACAACACCAAATAAAGTGTAAACTGCATTGTGACTGCCACCATCTTGACACTGCCGGTGAAACGCGCACTGCGCATGCGCAGAGACTCCAATGCCACGTAACCCATCGCCGGCCATCATCCAATCAGATGCGGAAAGCGCATTCCCCAGACCGCTCATGGTCATTGTAGTTTTATTTAGTGGTGGGGCTCTTGATTCAACTGAGTGAATCGAATCTTTTGCAGCTTTGAAAATTATTTATTTAGTTATAAATGGCCATGTTACACCCGTTACGCCAGCAGGTGGCGACAAAAAGCCCTGACAGTAACAAAAATCCATTTTTATCGGCCTTATGGGAAAACTAAGTTGAGAAACGATTTAACAAGCTTATAGGGACTCAGCGCGATTACTTGCCACAAAGTGAGTTTATAAACTGAACAATAGAAGCCCAATGGAAACCATCACAGAAATTCTAATGGTTTCCATTAAAATAAAATAAAAAAATTAATGACGTCGCAGACATTCCTTTTTTCTTTTGCTGCTGAGGAATGTCACGTAATCCGTGACATCACAGTTATTAGAATTTTAGAACGTTCTGTGGCTTGCAAAGCACTCGGTTTATATCATTTGCTTGACTGATTGCTCTGAGTGAAGCATCTCCATAGCATTTGTGCTTGTACTAATAGCTTTTTTAGATGACTCTTTTTGTAGCTGCTTCTTCTAGAATCTTCTCTGACAGATCATCAAAATGGCAACGTCCTACAATTGGTCTTCAGATGAAGATAACGGTCAACCAAAAGACCAGGGGTCATTGCTTGTCAATGATTTGCACCCAGATGTGACCAAACAATTACTGTATACAATATTCCAGCCATTCGGACCCATCCGTTCTGTACAAGTGTGCAGAGACAGAAGAACAGGCCGTTCTCGAGGCTATGGTTTTGTAACCTTTGAGCAGCGCCATGAAGCAGAAAATGCCCTCATGGCTCTGAATTTTTTGGAGATCTTGGGCAAACCAATGCACATCACATGGGCCCAGTACATGACTGTTAAGATCCTGGGAAAACACAGGGATATGTTTGCTATATGTGATGCCCTCTCAGACTTTGTGGAACTCCAGCCGCGCAGAGAGGTCTGTGACGCGAACAGTGAACCTAAAGACCAAGAACAGACTGAGAACAGCTCTGATGAACCAAAGTCATTGCTTGTGAGTAATCTGCACTCAGACGTGACCGAACAAGATCTGCATGCAGTATTCCTCCCATTTGGCCCCGTCTGTACTGTACAAGTGTGCAGAGACAGAAGAACCAACCACTCTCGCGGCTATGCTGTTGTGACCTTTCAATGCCGCCACGATGCAGAAAATGCCCAAGCGACTCTGAATTTTTCAGAGCTCATGGGCAAACTGATGGTTATCATGTGGGGCCAAGACACGACTATTAAGGTCCTGGAAAAGCACAGTGAAAACAGCTCCAGTGACAGGCAAGAAATAGCCCGGACTGAACCCACTGAGCAGTCACGGGGAAGAAGGCTGGTGAATACTGTAATAAGTTATTTTACAACAGTCGTGAGCAGATACCTTGCTTGGCATCAGCCTGTTGGCTCTAGCATGCACTGAGAGCTTTATTAGAAGCCTATAGAACAATTATACAGTTCTAACACGACACTTTCTGCCATGAAAAAAAAAACAGTCCAGATAATGCTGGGAAAACAGCAGTCCAAAACAGAGAATCTAATCACCATATTGGCAAGAAAAAAGAAAGGGGTGATTCTTCAGTCTACCTACATGCTGTTTACTGGCCTCTGTACATATACCTGTCCCTTCCCTTGTGCAAAATAAATAAATAGACAGATAGATGAAAACAAGGCTGAGTGATACAGTCCATGATTTTTACAGCTGGGGATTTTTTCCTGTCTGTTCCACTAGATTGTTCTGTTTGAATCTGATGCTATCAAATTAGTAATGAATGCTTAGGTAAAATATTTAAACAGTTTCATATTTCTGTGCACAAAAGCATGTTTTGGGACGAGACTCTGAAACATCTTGAGATAAACATATCATGATGCTGCTTCAGAGTGACAAAACTATATGAATTTGTACCCGTCCTGAATCCTGACCATATTGTTGTAAAAAAGCATAGTTAGTGACACATTTTTATTATGAATTATTTTTGAACACTAGTGGTGTAATATGAATATGGCACAAATTGGGTCCATAAATTAAGGGCAAAAAAAAAAAAAGTTAAACTGAAAAAAATAGGAAAACCAACATTTGACTAGTTAACTGTTGTAACTGCTTTATTTTCTCACTGAAAGCATCATTTTACAGTCACTGCCCATTTAAACGTGAACTTCTTTCAGAAACAACTGTAAAATCAGTGCATTGCAAAAACTTTTTACAGACGAGCAAAAAATAGCAAAATTAACAGAAAGATGTAAGAAAAACAACTCAACTCAACATAAGGCTGAACTCTGGTTACCCTGCAGTAATAAAACAACTGAAAAATGTATTTTTTGGTTCAATATTTTCAAAACTCCTGTGGTTAAAAAACAAGGCTCAATCATTATGCCATAGAGTAAAGGGACTAGGGCAGCAACTTAAAATATTTAAAATTCACAATAATGTTTTTTTTTTTTTTCACCTACAACCTCCAGAGTTCTTTGAAATCCTGTTATTTACTAGAACCTCTTGTTCCTCTCTTGATGCTTCTGAAAGACTACGGTGCACACCACGATTCCCAGCAGAGCGCACAGCAGAAGCAGGAAGACCTTCCAGCCAGTGAGGGGCGTGCTTTGGGAAATTTCCCGTCGGGTCATCAATATTGTCTGTTTTGGGGGAGAAGATGTGAACATGACCACTGACTGAATGAAAAATCCTCTGCCAACAGTTTGAATATGTCTGTACCCACATATCAGCTGTGTTACCTTTTGGTGACTTGAGGAGACTGACACTAGGCTCGATCTTGGTCCAGTCCTGGTTGTCCTCCTCAGGAGTGTGTTCCACCATCAGCTGGTACATCTTCATAGAGATGATGTCATGATTATCTGCAAACAGTGTCGGTGAGGTCTGGCAAAAGGCATCAGGATCTCTGTGGACATCCAGGGGAGATTTAGAAGTAACACTTACCAGAAAGATCTCCTGTGGCTGCAGAAGCCACAAAATAGTATCCTGTAGGGAGGCGGACGCCACCGAAATCAATGCATTCTTTCCAATCGTTCCTGTCATCCACATCTACCATAATCTGAGGAAACAGGACATAGATGTGATATACTTATAATCACCGTTTCCACAAAAATATTAAGCAGCTCAACTGTTTTTAGCACTGATAATAATAATAAGAATGAATAAGAAATACTAGTAACGCTTTACAATAAGAAAACATTAGTTAATGCATTGACTAACAATTACTAACGAGCGATCACAGTATTTATTCATCTTTGTTAATGCTATTTAATAAAAATACAAATGTAATTTGTGTTAGCTCAAGTCCATTAAATAATGTTAACAATACAACTTTAATGTATTAGTAAATGTTAAACTTAACATTAACTAGGATTAATAAATACTTAAAAAAATATTTTTGTGAACTATTTTAAGTTAAGTGGAGCCTAATGGTCAGTCCGAAATTTTTGCGTGCGTTTTTTTCGTTTTTTTCATATCCCTCATCCTTTCCTATCAAATGGCAATAGCTAACGTGTATTCATGAAAAATATAAAACCTTTTGATATAATTTATTTCAATGCGCCAAGTACTCATAATTTAACATTTAACCTTTAAATATCATACTAATTACTGCATAACCAAACAACAGAATACATTTACACCTGCCACCAGGATAAACTTGGTTATTTTTGTCTTGTAAATGTTTAAGCAGATACTCCGAGGTCATTTAGGAAAAACATCACACTCGCAGCTGTTATATATCTTCATCAGCTTTCTGAAACTAATGTTAAATATTATTTTATCAAGTTATGAGGCTATAACAAGTGGCAAGGCGACCACTATGCAATTTGCGTTTTGAATCCAGTTAACTGCTTTGTTGAGTGCCTATCACCTCCAGACAGTAACAAACTGTAATGTATTTCTGAACAGAAACTAGGTTCACATTACATGGGGTGTGGCACTGAAACGAGCAGCGCAAAACAAATCTCAATGCAGGATAAAAGAGGGCAATTTAGGGAGGGAACTAAACTGAGAGCATGTTGACTTTTCAGCAGTCTTGACCACACATGAAGCAGGCAATCTTCAAAATGCTGTGTGTACTGTATCAACTGACAATCATCACAACTTTAAAAAAAATCCAACTACAGTTCTATACAAATTTTTTGGCCTCAAAGCAGCTCTTCAGATGTCTCATTTGCCAAAAACCAATGGCCACCAGGATCAGCGTCTGGACGATAGACCACCACAGGACCCTCTGATTGGTGCTCTCGCTGGTCTGTCTGAAGCGCTCCTCGCGATACTGGAAGAACAAGAAAATTCAGATTAGGATCACTCTCGTGCACATATGACAGAAAACGACATGTTCTATCTCTGGATTTCAGCTCTCAAACCTACAGAGCACTTACCCTCTGATAGTTCTGCTCTTTCTGGATCTGATCCACCTGCTCCATCAGCTGTCGCACCCTCAGCTGCAGCCGCGTTAGCTTTTCTTTAGCAGCGATTTCTGCATAGTTGTTTGTATGCTCACCAACTTGGATGTCCAAGTGAACACGCTGTATGGAAAATTAAAAAGCAGAAGCCGTCTGAATAGGTAGCCACTGAATATTAGATGGTGCTCTACACCATAAAAAAGAAAAAATTATATATTTCTAATTGTGTGTGTGTGTGTGTGGGGGGGGGATATTATATTTATATGATAAAAATGTTGAATAAAGCTTTTACATTTTTTGTACATATGAGTGTGACCTGTGTAATATTTTTTTCTAAGCAAACAATAATGACCATCATAAATTTTTACCATGATTTACAGAAGACACTGCTACTGAAATGTCATTCAGTGTAACACTAGTTAATATACCAGAAATCTTCTCATGGATAATTAGAGGAAGAATCATTAGATGACATTAAAAGCCTCTATTTAAGGATCACAGTGCAGTCCCAAAAACTATTTTATTGCCATTTTAAATTATTACCAATCTATGACAATCTCCTAAAAAACCCACTAGGTTTTACTCATTTATCAGCAAGAAGTTTTCAATAATTTAAAATGTAATAAAATTTATTATGATCACATTTTCTTCTATATATTTTAACAAATACAGTTCGTAATAATAATGTTGTTTTATTTCACCCATATTTTGTTATTTGAAACATTAAAATAGACACTTTCCTTGCATTTAATATGCTAACATTTATTTAAAGTAAAATGTAAAATTAACTAAAAATTGAAAATAAAATTGTGAACAAAATCTAATTTGAAATATAAAAATATAAATTATTCAATTTTTTATGGATTAACCTATTCAGTTCCTCACAACAATGTTTTTTCAGTTTGTGTGGAACATATTTGCATGGTGTATTCTGCAATATTTTACCTGTCTTAGTAGTGTATTTATAAGTAAGGGATAATCAACGGCTAGCTGTGCATTAAACGATTTGAATGCACGATGTGGAGGCGAAGAACCGCCCGAAGCGCAGCGGAGGGTGGTTGCCTCCGCGAAGTGCATTCAAATCGTTTAATGCACAGCTAGCCGTTGATTGTCCCGTTTATGCCATGGTCATTTGCCAGCATTCACATATTAAAGATGTTAATAATATTTGCGCTGCAATATTTGACCGCAACGATAAAAATGACGGTTATTTTCGTCTGTAGTACTATTCAACCGTAACTGTATGTTACTATGGTAACCAAAGTTTATAGGAAGCGCATTAATATAGAACGTGATTAAACTGACCTGGAACTACCTGTGCAGTTCAACGAATTTAATCAACACCTGCCAGCCAATCAGAATCAAGTATTCAGACAGACCATGGCATAAATACAGTTTAAGGAGAACAGAAGAAGCACAAAATAAACTCACAAGCATCCCTCCAGCAAAAAGTGCAAATTTGGAGGAATTTGAGTGCAAGCAGATTTGATGCTCTCCCGGTGTGTGGGAGGTGAAGATAAACCTGCCCTCAGATCCATACTGGCGGGACAGGATCACCTGAAACCCCAAAAAAGATAAGCAAATGAGAACAACGAAATGCAAACATGCTTGACTTTTATTACTCACAAAACCTTTAATCAGACAGACCTTCTCATCGGGATCTTTCACTTCCACAAACATCCCAAGTCCTTGAGTTGCAGGCAAATACTCTTCTTTCTGCTTGTCATAGAGCTGTGTTCGGTAGTTACCTGGTTAAGACAGAGTTACATAGTTATAAGAAAAGAAACTGAAGTCCTTTAATTCTTTTCATAATAAACCACTGACTAAACATAGTAAGTCATTATCTTGGAGTGAAAAGTTATGTCATATTCACTTGGTGTTGTGTCACTGCATTCAGGATATTTCAACATCAGATTCTTGTCTCATAATTCATCTCTTCATCTAACAAGCTGGTTGCCAAAGAATGAACTCTATCTGACAAACCTGCTAGTTAGCACTAGGCTAAGCATTAACGCGCACTACAAAGTTGGCTTATTCTGTTTTTCCTGCTTACCTATTATCATGGTTTCGTCCGGTATTTCTTCTATGAAGCATTTATTTTCAGTCTCGCCGATATGAAAATACAACGCGGACACAAAACTGTTGTAAACGTTTAACAACAACACCAAATAAAGTGTAAACTGCATTGTTATTGCTACCATCTTGACACTGGGAATCGATTCCTTTTGGAATCGATTCCGAGGCGTTGGGAATTGAGAGTCGATTCAGGGGTTATTTTACGGTGGAACTGGCTTATGTTGTCCACAATTTTGAGCTCTGCAGGACAGAATAGATCATGACGTGATTGAGGATCTCATTTCCATCTAAAATTCTATTTTTATTTCTATCAGCCAATGATAATTCTAAAAGAAAACGTCACGAGCACAGATCAGTGGCCGAGAGCGCGTCTGATTGACAGATAAACCACGAGCTCTATCAGTGTTATTGTTGATGTTCTGGTTATTTTGTTTCAATGTACAGTTTGTTAATTTTGTCCAAAGCATACAGTCAAAGTAAACTTCATCATTCAGCTGAACTGTGCACATTTATTTTAGACACTTCATGTCTTGTTCAATTCATGCGATAAATGCATGTCCCTGCTGAGCAGTGAGCTATGACTTATTTCACGGGCAAAGCAGACAAAATTACAATTTCAAAATCAATCATAGCTATAGAAATTTATTGTCATTTTTTTTTTTTTTTTTTTTTTTTTTTACAAATAAAGCTTCATATTATGAGAATGATACTTTCTACGACTTTTATATCCTGCAGTCATGGCGAGATTAGGTTCCTTCGATATAAAAAAAAACAAGAATCGAAAGGCCATCATCCAATCAGATGCGGAAAGCGCATTCCCCAGACCGCTCATGGTCATTGTAGTTTTATTTAGTGGTGGGGCTTTTGATTTAACCGAGTGAATCGAATCTTTTGCAGCTTTGAAAATTATTTATTTAGTTATAAATGGCCATGTTACACCCGTTACGCCAGCAGGTGGCGACAGAAACCCCCTGCCATCCGAACATACCTCGATAAAATGAGTATAATCTCATTAACTTCACATTTTTCATATAACGTTAGAGCGTGTTATTGAATGGTGAACTCCGATGCGTTCAAAAACATTTTTCCTGACTGTAACAAAAATCCATTTTTATCGGCCTTATGGGAAAACTAAGTTGAGAAACGATTTAACAAGCTTATAGGGATTCAGCGCGATTACTTGCCACAAGGTGAGTTTATAAACTGAACAATAGAAGCCCAATAGAAACCATCACAGAAATTCAAATGGTTTCCATTAAAATTTAAATTTATGACGTCACAGGCATTCCTTTTTTCTTTTGCTGCTGAGGAATGTCACGTAATCCATGACATCACAGTTATTAGAATTTTAGAACGTTCTGAGGCTTGCAAAGCACTCGGTTTATATCATTTGCTTGACTGATTGCTCTGAGTGAAGCATCTCCATAGCATTTGTGCTTGTACTAATAGCTTTTTTAGAGGACTCTTTTTGTAGCTGCTTCTTCTAGAATCTTGATCAATCTCCATCAAAATGGCAACGTCCTACAATTGGTCTTCAGATGAAGATAACGGTCAACCAAAAGACCAGGGGTCATTGCTTGTCAATGATTTGCACCCAGATGTGACCAAACAATTACTGTATACAATATTCCAGCCATTCGGACCCATCCGTTCTGTACAAGTGTGCAGAGACAGAAGAACAGGCCGTTCTCGAGGCTATGGTTTTCTGACCTTTGAGCAGCGCCATGAAGCAGAAAATGCCCTCGTGGCTCTGAATTTTTTGGAGATCTTGGGCAAACCAATGCACATCACATGGGCCCAGTACATGACTGTTAAGATCCTGGGAAGACACAGGGATATGTTTGCTATATGTGATGCCCTCTCAGACTTTGTGGAACTCCAGCCGCGCAGAGAGGTCTGTGACGCGAACGGTGAACCTAAAGACCAAGAACAGACTGAGAACAGCTCTGATGAAGCAAGGTCATTGCTTGTGAGTAATCTGCACTCAGACGTGACCGAACAAGATCTGCATGCAGTATTCCTCCCATTCGGCCCCGTCTGTACTGTACAAGTGTGCAGAGACAGAAGAACCAACCACTCTCGCGGCTATGCTGTTGTGACCTTTCAATGCCGCCACGATGCAGAAAATGCCCAAGCGACTCTGAATTTTTCAGAGCTCATGGGCAAACTGATGGTTATCATGTGGGGCCAAGACACGACTATTAAGGTCCTGGAAAAGCACAGTGAAAACAGCTCCAGTGACAGGCAAGAAATAGCCCGGACTGAACCCACTGAGCAGTCACGGGGAAGAAGGCTGGTGAATACTGTAATAAGTTATTTTACAACAGTCGTGAGCAGATACCTTGCTTGGCATCAGCCTGTTGGCTCTAGCATGCACTGAGAGCTTTATTAGAAGCCTATAGAACAATTATACAGTTCTAACACGACACTTTCTGCCATGAAAAAAAAAACAGTCCAGATAATGCTGGGAAAACAGCAGTCCAAAACAGAGAATCTAATCACCATATTGGCAAGAAAAAAGAAAGGGGTGATTCTTCAGTCTACCTACATGCTGTTTACTGGCCTCTGTACATATACCTGTCCCTTCCCTTGTGCAAAATAAATAAATAGACAGATAGATGAAAACAAGGCTGAGTGATACAGTCCATGATTTTTACAGCTGGGGATTTTTTTTCTGTCTGTTTCAACACCACTAGATTGTTCTGATTGAATCTGATGCTATCAAATTAGTAATGAATGCTTAGGTAAAATATTTAAACAGTTTCATATTTCTGTGCACAAAAGCATGTTTTGGGACGAGACTCTGAAACATCTTGAGATAAACATATCATGATGCTGCTTCACAGTGACAAAACTATATGAATTTGTACCTGTCCTGAATCCTGACCATATTGTTGTAAAAAAAAACATAGTTAGTGACACATTTTTATTATGAATTATTTTTGAACACTAGTGGTGTAATATGAATATGGCACAAATTGGGTCCTAACAATTAAGGGCAAAATAAGACAAAAAAAAAAAAAAAAAAAAACGTTCAACTTAAAAACTGAAAAAAAAAGGAAAACCAACATTTGACTAGTTAACTGTTGTAACTGCTTTATTTTCTCACCGAAAGCATCATTTTACAGTCACTGCCCATTTAAACGTGAACTTCTTTCAGAAACAACTGTAAAATCAGTGCATTGCAAAAACTTTTTACAGAGAGAGCAAAAAATAGCTAAATTAACAGAAAGATGTAAGAAAAACAACTCAACTCAACATAAGGCTGAACTCTGGTTACCCTGCAGTAATAAAACAACTGAAAAATGTATTTTTTGGTTCAATATTTTCAAAATTCTGTGGTTAAAAAACAAGGCTCAATCATTATGCCATAGAGTAAAGGGACTAGGGCAGCAACTTAAAATATTTACATTGATTTGATCAATTTAAGAGGACACTTTTCATCAGTTGTGCAGTCCATTAAAATCCTCTTAAGTAAATCACACAGGTTATTAAAAAAAAAAAAAAAAAAAAATCAGCACTCCAGAGCAGAACGAAGCAATGTATAGATGGAAAAGAAACTCAGATAAAGGGTTAAAACAATAAGAAAATAAACCACCAATGATTTAGAGAATGAAGCTAAATAAAGTATATAAAGTGTACAGTAGTACTGTAGATCGCAATGAAAATGTGTCATTTACTTCGGCAGACCCAAAATCAGAAAGACCAACATGAAGAAACGTTTCTTTGAAGCCACAAATCCCACTCTTTAGACTCAAACCATTTTTCCTTCCAGTCGAGCAGTTCAATAATATCCAGCTGTATACAGCTGTTCAAAATTCACATTAATGTTTTGTTTATTTTTCACCTACAACCTCCAGAGTTCTTTGAAATCCTGTTGTTTAATAGAACCTCTTGTTCCTCTCTTGACGCTTCTGAAAGACTACGGCACCAACAACGGCGCACACCACGATTCCCAGCAGAGCGCACAGCAGAAGCAGGAAGACCTTCCAGCCAGTGAGGGGCGTGCTTCGGAAATTTCCCGTCGGGTCATCAATATTGTCTGTTTTGGGGGAGAAGATGTGAACATGACCACTGACTGAATGAAAAATCCTCTGCCAACAGTTTGAATATGTCTGTACCCACATATCAGCTGTGTTACCTTTTGGTGACTTGAGGAGACTGACACTAGGCTCGATCTTGGTCCAGTCCTGGTTGTCCTCCTCAGGAGTGTGTTCCACCATCAGCTGGTACATCTTCATAGAGATGATGTCATGATTATCTGCAAACAGTATCAGTGAGGTTTGGCAAAAGGCATCAGGATCTCTGTGGACATCCAGGGGAGATTTAGAAGTAACACTTACCAGAAAGATCTCCTGTGGCCGCAGAAGCCCCAAAATAGTATCCTGTAGGGAGGCGGACGCCACCGAAATCAATGCATTCTTTCCAATCGTTCCTGTCATCCACATCTACCATAATCTGAGGAAACAGGACATAGATGTGATATATATATATATATATATATATCCCCATGTATTAAATGGCTCTTATCACGAACTTGAAACATCTACAAAAATGAAAATGACTGTTTCAGTGTCAAAATGAAACTGCCGGTAGTCACTGTTATAAAACAATTTACAATACAGTTTAAGTTTGTGGTAAGATTTTTGTTTAAGAAATTAAGACTTTTATTCAGTAAGGACGCATTAAATTGATCAAAAATGACAGGAGATATTTAGAATGGTACAAAAAAAATTATATTCATCAAAAGAAAGAAGCCTGATAAAACTGTATCACCGTTTCCAACAAAATATTAAGCAGCTCAACTGTTTTTAGCACTGATAATAATAATAAGAATGAATAAGAAATAGTGGTAACGCTTTACAATAAGAAAACATTAGTTAATGCATTGACTAACAATTACTAACAATGAGCGATACTTTTGTCACAGTATTTATTCATCTTTGTTAATGCTATTTAATAAAAATACAAATGCAATTTGTGTTAGCTCAAGTCCAAAAAATAATGTTAACAATACAACTTTAATGTATTAGTAAATGTTAAACTTAACATTAACTAGGATTAATAAATACGTAAAAAAATATTTTTGTTAGGTCATGTGAACTATTTTAAGTTAAGTGGAGCCTAAAGGTCATTGCACACTGAGTCCAAAATTTTTGCGTGCGTTTTTTCGTATCCCTCGTCCTTTCCTATCAAATGCATGCTACGGATGCGAAAACGCAGAAAACCGAACCTGATCCGAATTTTATTATGACGGACAAAAGTTTCGGAGGCAGTGTGTAAACATGATTGACACAACATGAAGTCGTATTTATTTTTTAACATGCGGAAATTTCGGACAAAAATTTCGTATTCAGTGTGCAATGACCTTTATTGTAAAGCTTTTATTAATTCATTCATTCACTTATTTTTTAACACAATGTCAGAAAACGGAATACATAACAATAGTCATTCAATTAAACAGAAACTATAAGATGTTTAAGGTTAATACTAGACAAAAAATCTAAAATACAATAAGGTGATTTTCTTTTTTAAAATACATTAGTTAGTTAAACACATTTCTGAATAAAATCGTTGTCTACTTGCATTAAAAATAGTACAGTCCAAATGTAAAGCATTACCGAAATATTTTTAGAGCACCAAATCATATTAGAATAATCATGTGACACTGAAGACTAGAGTCACGGTTGCTAAAAATACCTAAAATTCAGCTTTTCCATCATAGAAACAAATTGCATTTAAAAATGTATTAAAATAGAAAACATTTATTTTAAATGGTAAAAAAATTTCACTAAATTACTGTTTTTACTGTATGTTTTACACTTTAAAATACGTTATCTTTATCACTGTATTTGCAGTATCTTACCGTGAGTCTGCCTTTGGAGTATCTGATGGCCAGGTATGTGTCATGATCTTTGTTTCTGACTTCCACAGAGCAACCTCCCAATTCAGTAGACCGGCCATCTTTCCCGTGGTCATACGGCAGGGAGCCATTATTCACCATCGCAGAAATATAGGGAAATGAGCGCTGGAGGACCAAAGATTATGAATTAAATTTATTACATTGATTTTTGCCTATATTGTATTGTTTTTTTTGACACAAAAAAGCAATGCAAATTACTAAAGGATGGCACATTCTACCCTTATCCAGCTGTTCATGAATCAAACAGAATAATTCATCAAAAGGTCACTGCATTCTACTAAAATCAAAACAATAAGCACTGTATTGTATATATTTTTTATGAAATGCTTCATCAACAAGTAATGAATGATGAGGGTAATAAAAAACAAAACACATGGACCACATGATGCAGGCAAAACAAAGAAAGCATTGCTTATTTGTAGCGCTTGGCAAAATTGTTGAAAGAAAAAAAATTGCTATATGTTGTATATTCAGAACATATAGCAAATAAAAAAAGTGAAGGGATAGTTTGAATAAATGACATTCTTCGCTACTCAAAGGATTGTTTTTCAGTTTGACCTCTGAATGCAAATAATACGTGGCAAATAATCATATTCAAACTATCCATCTTAAATCATTTTCTGTGTGAGGATAAAGCTGATGACCAGAAGCAGAACAAACATGCCAAAAATCCAAATACTAGCTTTTTTGGAAATAGATATCTTTGTATCTAATCACAAGTTCATCCCATAATGATAAAGCAAAGCTTTCGCTCACATGAAGGTACAAAGAAAAAAGACAAATATTTTACATCTCTCAACTCACATCCGGAGCCTCATCGTTAGGGTATGTGTCTATAAAAATGGCCAACCCAAGGAAATTGGCACTACTGCCAAACACGGTGCCTGCAGAGAAAGAAGGACCCATGAGTACGGCACACTTACATCCATTCCTTGTAGATCATTACGGAAGGTATCCACAAAAATAGCCAGGCCTACAAAATGGTCTTGGTTTCCAAAGACTGGGCCTAAATGAAAGTATGACACAATCAACTGCAGGGAAGAAAGAGCAGACTTGCAGACGGGACTACACACACATATATAGACAGCATTATAACTCATCACGTTTAAATTCAAACGGGATCTAAACCTTCAGTTTTCCCTCACAGACTTACCTTGATGTAGCCTCTCTTTCGTGTACCAAATGGCAAAACCATCTCCATGCAGATTCTTCTTTCCTGAACCATGAATTTTAAACTGCACATGCATCTCCCAATCCTTCAAATAGCAGGGCTGCAGAGGGGAAAATTAACATTTTGCATTAAGGTGCATCACATTAATCATTTTTTAGAGAATTTTCATGTTCAAAGTCAAAGGATGAAAGATTTCCCCATGCAGATTTTGCACGGCTTTGTTTGGTAGGTTTTAGTTTTACTCACCACTGTATTCCAGATGGACCCCTGTTTGCTCCTCTCATCCGGAGTCAGACGCACATACTGGCTGGTTACTAAAGTACTTCCCCAAAAGTCCCACTGACTTGACTGACTCGTTCCAACACCTGACATATGATACATAAAGGATCATATAATTTTTGCTCAATTTATTTACAGTGTATTGGTAATTTGGAGTGAAGCCTAAACGCACGCTATAAGCCATGAGAACATTCGTAGATAAAAATGAGTCTCATCGCATACACTGGGGTTCAAAAGCCTGAGACCACAATGAAAATTTAGGATTCAAAAATTAATTCATATACTGTAAAAAATAAAATAAACTTTATAAATGCTACAGCAAAAAAAAAAAAAAAAAAAAAAAGTTAATTAGTTAATTGTAAATTTTGTTTTTGTAAGTAAAAACTATGAATTAGCATATAATTTAAAATGAAAAACTCTCCTGTGTGACGCACCACATATGATTTTTTTTATTTAATAGTTTTTTTTATTAGTAATCTACATTAGGGGTTTTGCTTTACATTTGTTATTTAATTAATATGCATTGCATTATTTTTGTGTCGTGTTATTCTGATGGTGTTTTGTGTGTATGACCAATACTCCTGTGAGAACTGGCCATTATATCACTTAATAAAATATAAAGTAGTAGTAGTAATAATTTATTTTTATTACCATGTCAGCATCTAAGGCTATCTTTATTGCAAAAACTAAGTTGCAAATAAAATATAAAAAGCTGCCTGCAATACTGTATTTTTACAGTAAACTCACAGTTTTTAAAGTAAATGTAATAATATATATATTTTTTTGTTTTACTGTGCACCTGGAAATAAATAAAGTATTAGGATTAAATGTATTTTTATGATATAAAAAAAATACAACATATTTTGTATCTGTGACACTGTTATGTCATAAGATACTCTTTAGGTCTTCCTCACATAATGCTGGAGAACAAGATCATCTGGTTTAGCACAAACCTGTGGAGTAAACGTGTCATTTTTGTGCACCTGATAATGCAATAATGTCATTTTTCACTGCTTTTTAGATATTTGGACACCAGTATTATGACAATACAAACACTCATCAAAATCTTAACTATGTAATATATTTATACTTTTTGTATTTTTATTATTATTAAATAGTGTACTGACAATTTGCATGCTCTTCCTGGTAAGGTGGATTTCTTTATAACTTGCACTTTAAATGCAAACTGTCCTCACCTGTTCAAATAAAGCCTGACTAGTTTTGTTTACATTGAGTTGTCACTGTTAAGACTCTACAGTAGCCTACTTATATCCCCGATTACATGTTCCCAATGAAATACATGACCCATGACATTACAAAATAACTTAGGTGACATCCTAATTTTCGTAGTGTACAGACCCTTAAGACACTTTAGTGACCGTGTGGCTAAAGGACGTCAACAAACACTAGCAGGACAGTAATTGCTCGCACTAGCAGGCGGCTACAGCAGCTACTCACCCTGATATGGCTTAATGAGCGAGTGCTCCCGCTTTAAGTGCTCCGCATTCCCGTCCGTTATATCGGAATATACGGAAGAAAAGTGGAGTAGCCATAAAAGTAAGAGTATTCTGTGACACACCGGCATTCTGTGAGTTACACTTGTTTGAGGGTGAAGCCAAAAAGCTGGGCTTCTTTCTCGTGCCATTTTTAACGTCTTCCTTCCTCCGCGGCTTCACTTCCTGCGAGGAGACGCGGGCTGTGTTTCAAAACCTAGCGCGCTGCCTGCCTGGACAGCATTATTGGGCTTTATAAGCAGCATAGTTGTGCATTATAGCCCTTACGAAAATTAACCGTGGTTTTACTACAAATAAAATTTGAAAAAGCATGGTAAGCACAAATTAAACATGGCTTTGCTTCTCTAACCATGCATTTGTAGTAAAACTGTGGTTATACAAATGGTAAACAATCCGCCAAAACCCATGCTTAGTACGCTTTTATTATAATAAAACCACGGTTCGTTTGAGACAAAGTGTTTTTCATGTTAATTTATGTTGAATAATAAAATGTCACACATTCATGGGCTTTGTAACTTCTCTTTTTGTTGAAAATGGCATAAATTATTAGTAGAACTGAGCAAGTACCTTTGACACCTGACTATAATTAATATATATATATATATATATATATATATATAATAGATCCAAAAATGCTTTAAAAACATCAGAGCACAAGCATTTTCTTACTGAAAAGGCAGTTTAATTTGAAAACAAACTTTACAGTCATTAAAGCCAAGGCACCTATTACAACATTTCATTTACATGCATGTTTAACCGCTTCAACATCAGAGATCAGTGCTTGCTCAAGGACCTTGTCCTTATTCTGGCAAATGTCACATAATGCAAATATACAATAAATGCACTTGAAAAAAAAAAAATATATATATATATATATATGCCATATTTATAACAAACATTAAAAATGCACAGCATCCTTATGGCAAATACATAGATCATAAATAAGTTATCAGGAGGCAGGAATGCTGCAGGGTTTTGAGTTTTTGGTGTCTGATGTTTTTATTTTTTTTCTCAATCATAGTGCCTAGCAACATAACAAATAAAGAGCGTGGTATATTATGTAAGCTTTTTTCCGCTGCAGTGCTCGGCGTGAACATCAGTGAGGGTTTGAGCGTATTCTGAATGCCAGTCCCTCTGGAAAACCTCCTGCATCTGGCTCTGAACGGTTTGCTGGCCCTGCCCTACTGCAGAGCCCGTCTGATTCACAACAAGCCCAACCCCTGCCGTCTGGGTGAAGTAATTCTCAGACCAGTTGGAAGTTCCTGTAAAACACAATATAATGGAAGGATTATGAAACTGACATTCGCTTTATTCCAAAACTCATTTTCACAGCGATTCAATTGTAAATGTAAACATTGACTGTTTTTGTTGGCAGGTTTTTTATGATGCAGCGCCAAACCTGCCGTCAGGTTGCTGGAATATGGAAAAGCATGCAAGTGAGATCATGCTGTGAAATTTGTCGAGAGGAAACAGCGAACATACCAATGTAAACAACTCGATCAGTCACCATGTATTTGGCATGGTTAACACGTGCAAACGGGATCCTCTGCTGCTCTCGTGTTGAAGGCACCTCAAAAACTTTCTGTGAAATGAAACGTTTTAGACATTAAATGGCTGGATGAAAAACAATACATGTAGAAGATGTAAAGAGCACAGAGAAACCTACAGCATGAACGTTGCAGCTCAGAGGGGGCTTGTTGAGGACAGATAAAGACTGGAGGAAAACAAACATGGCACCAGGAGAATGACTCCAACAACTGACCAACAGCTTCACCTCAACACCTCTCGTACAAGCCGCCTCACGGAGGGCCGAGTCGATGACAGGCCAAAACCTAATGACATCAAAGTCATTCAAATTCATTGAAAACATCACAATAATCTTCCACATGCTTTATGAACTAAGTACATGCAAATCTTTTGAATTTTCAAAATTACCCCCATTGGTTAGTATCACTGAAATACTACTGTTTTTACATTTAGTGAATTGTCTTAGTCGTTTTATTTTGTTTTTGTCAATTTTTAAAAAATGTCTATATAGTTTTTATACTTTTTTTTCATTTTAGTTTTAGTTATCTTAATACATCAAAACATAGTAAATCATTGAAAACATATACACATGCACAATAATATTTCACATGCTGTTTAAACTAGTCGAATAAAATTAGGTTTTATTTGTGTATTTTCCATTTTTGGTTTAATTTCAGTGAATTTGGCATCACATTGTGACAACACACACTTGTGTGTTTCATCCATTTTTTAAATGTCTATATAGTTTAATTAATTTTTCATTAAGTTTTAGTGTTAGTTAGTTTAGTACATAAAAAAGCTGCTTTGGCAACTAGCTGAAATAAAATAAATTTAAAATGTTATTTTTTAATATTTATTTTATTTTAGTTAACTAAAAGTACAAATGTAAAAAAAAAAAAATATGGTTTTAGGTTTAGTTAACTATAATAACCCTAACTCAATATCAAATGGTAAAGATTACCGAATGGGCTCCGTGAACTGGGACATGGGAAGGTAGTCCATCACAGACACATAGATGAATCGCTCAGCATCAGCAATTACTGACAGGATGCTTGAAAGATCGTCAGAACGGCCACGTGATGATAAAGGAGGAGGAGAACTCTACAAGAACAAGTCAAACACTGTTAAGTAATATTTAGAACACATTTCTGCACACACTAAAAATGCATGCGTCACGTTTAGAAATGAATGAAAATGAACAAGATGATATAGGCCATATATATTGTCCATGCAATGTGTTCATTAAAAAGCACTGTTTTTCTGCAGTGAAAAAGGTGGTAATATGACAAAAAAGACAAAATTTCTACACAATCCATTAAATGAAAAATAGAATTGAATAAATGAATAAATGAAAATAAGCCAGCACAAAAGCCAGAGAATAAGTGGAAATGTGAACAGGTTGAATAAAATTATTACAAAACATGCAATGAAAACATATTATGATTGTGGTAAACAAAAACCAGACCAAATCAATGAAGTCAACTTGTGAGAGAAACACAACTCACAGACAAATAGACACGTGCAGGGACACCGTTGAATTTAACAGCTAATGGGTACTTAGAACTGGAGAGGGCGGAGAAACGGCCCGGCCAGAAAGGAGGTAGAGATCCATTCTTCTGAGCTCCAACATCCCAGTACACGTCAAATACCCGTGAGGCGTCCTGTGCTAGACAGCTGCAGTCTTCCACAGACACTCCAACTTCTTTCACCTATTAGAAAAATTGATATTACTCCATATGCATGTATAGTTGGATTGATTATTTGGGTTAATAGCCATTTTGACATTACAGTCAAATAAATTGCTCTGGGTAATGAATAAAAAAATTCATTAAATAATTAAAAATAAAATTAAATGTAAAATAAAATAATAAATAAAATAATTAATAAAAAAACTAAATAAAATAAAATCACAAACACATTTACATGTCAAAGACCTGCATGCACATTGACCATGCATATTTGCATGTCAACAGAAACCTTTTGTCCAGTCAGATAATGACACACAATGTCGCTTTATTTAGATGTACCTGGGTAAGGGAACGCCAATCCATGTTTGCACTCCCTAAATACATGTGTTTCTTATCCACAACCCATAGTTTGGTGTGCAAAATGCCTCCAGTGATGCTCTGCAGGTCAACTCCCCTGACCTCAGCCCCTAAAAGAGAAAGCACAAAGCAAGAAAGCTAAAGGGAAAACCCTGCATAACATCCATTCCAAACCATTCTCAATGTATACATTTTCACATGCTGCATGTGCAATAGGCACGATATTGTACCTGTTGCTACCAGTTCATCTGTGTCTGCGATGTATGGCTGAGGGGCGTTTACAGCGATCCTCAACTTCACTCCTTTTGGTTCCAGCTGCTTCAGTTGTTTGAACAATTTTTTGCCCTATAGATAAGATTTAAATGAATCGCCTTAATATAATCTAAATTAATATTATCCTATTAGATCATATGCAGGTAACAAATGTTCTAGTGCCTTCAGAGTGCGTAAAATGTCTAGAACACAACGTACCAGCACAGACGAGGGCTCCGTAAGGCCCAAATCTGAATCTCGGAGTGTGAAATAGAAAGCACCAATGTGGACAGAGCGGTTTGCTCTGTTTAGTAGATTAGTCCAAGTGTCAGAAATGCTCGGCAGGTGTGGCGAGCCGGAAGGGAAGATGAGACCCTCAGGGACACTCTCAACAAGAGTAAGCCTGATAAGGAGTGTTTAGAAACACATTAACATCTCAAACTCTCCATTTAAATACTTAAAAATATGAAAAAGGCCTGTTTCCCTCACCTACAGTCAGAAGTGCATGTCTCTTGAGGCATCCAGAAACTTTCCAACCAGTGCAGCTCCAGTTGTGACATCAGGTGTGACACAGATTTAGGGACTCCATAGTGCCAGACGTGCGATGCAAATCCACCCAAAAGGAGGAGAATGGTAGGCAAGAGACAGAAAAGGGAAAAGCTCCTTCCTTTTGTCTGCTAAAACAATAGAAAATCAGTGATAATAAATTAAAACAATTAAAGACTTTCTGTTTACTCATGCAAACATCTTTCCAACAACATACTGTATATGTATATGTCTGTTAGTGATGAAATGACTGTTTAATTTCACATATCCTCTTCTGTTGAAATTCTGTTGTGATTTGATGGCTAAACAAATACTTGTCGAGGCAACTAGTCTCATAAATTTGTATACGTATGCAAATCAAAGAGGACAAATCAGTCCAGAGAAAAACATTCTGGTCTGTATATATGGCTTGTACTGCAGTATTTTACTTTCTTACTTACTAGTTTTGTCCAATAAAAATATCTAAACAAGCGAAATGACTCATGAATGAAAAAGTTTATGCCTAAATCAAGAAAAATACCTTGGGTATGATGGGCTAATTTTTTTTTTACTTAATTCAAAAGGAAAACAAGATTATTTTTCTTATCCCATTTTCTTGTTTTAAGCAAAAAATAAAGATAAATTAACAGTTATTTTGATCAATTTTGTCAGAAAACAAGACTTATTATCTCATGTAATTTTGTTTCTCAAGTACATGTATCTTTTAGATATTTGTATTGGAAATCAAGACGTTACCGAGTAAGAAAATCATTTTTTGCAGTGTTTCTCCTTTTTCCAAGGTAAACGCAAGGCATTTTTTAAAATCCATTTTCTTGTCCACCAGGAGAAAATTGTATGTCTGTTCACTTAAAACAGTAATAACACGTCTCTCCTCAACAAAACAGCGCTTGATGAAGTTTACTATTTAGGATTAGAGGTGTGCTAAAATCCCTAACTCTTAGTATGAACAATAATAGTATTCTTGCTTTCGCAAACACCGTTAATTTTGTACATTGCATATTACAAAATATGATTCACCTCACCTTGGAGGGTGTACACGTTTTGGTCTCGGCATGTTTTGTTTGAGTAGTATTGGCAGTTTTGCTTCCCTGTTGTGTTTCTTTAAAGCATTTTTTACTATCTGAAGGTTTCTGGATTTTAGCAGTTTTATCTTGACCACTAAGTATGGATCCATCATCCTTATCTGGAACACATTCCACATGTTTCACATCATTCTCTGTGACACTGTTTTCTTCTGTCCAATGTGATTGGATTCCATTATCAAAGTCGTCTTTCAAAGTATCTTCACAAGCTTGATCAGATGCCTCATGCTGATCAACAGAGGAGCATGAGCTCAGATCCTCTACGACGGCATCCTGCGCCGACATCTGCTCATCTTCTGAGACGGTGTCTCCGCTCGCAGTTTCAAATTCAGAAATGGGCTCTATGACAAGATTAGAGGTCTCATAGACATTCCTGAGTGGGGGCCGCTTTAGTGACACATCAACCTGATCAGCGTCTTTTGTAATCTCAGGCGTTTGATCAAGAGATTGATTTAATTTCGGAGAAAAAAGAGCAGAGGCGTGCCCCGAGATATCACCTTGAGAGAGAACATCAGCAAGGCTTTGGTGTAAACGAGCCGATGGCATAGGCAGTCCTTTTTCTCTCCCTCCAGATCCTGACATTTTCACTCTTCCAGCCTCTGTAGAGCCAGCTCTCTCTTTTTGGCCCTGCTGGATAGATCCATCCGTCTTCGGTGATGACTCTGCACTCTGGACGGTGACTCGCTTGCGGCCCTGGGAGCTTTGAAAGGTAGGGATGCGGGACAACGGTGGTCTCCCTGCTTTACGGTTTTCCTCTCCATCCTCCTTCCTCTCGAATGATGCTTTCTCATTCTCTTCCTCACCTATCAAATGTTCTGCTGATCTGAAGTGTACATCCTCTGGTTCCTATAGCATTAGTTGAATGCAAAAACATTATAATGTAATGTATATGTAAATTTATCCACAGTCTTTACATTTTGGTACAAATAGTGTATTTAAGGTGCAATGCCTATAGATATCTATATCTATCTCTATCTATATATATCTATATATATATATATAATATGTGTGTATACACACAAAATGTAAAATGCTGTTTGTATACACTGTTTTGGTACAAATGTGTATGTTATTATCAATTATATTGTATTTAAAGGGCAAAGACTGTAGCTAGATAGATAGATAGATAGATAGATAGATAGATAGATAGATAGATAGATAGATAGATAGATAGATAGATAGATAGATAGATAGATAGATAGATAGATAGAATTATCTCTATTTCCCTTTTTCTCTTAATGGCAGACTGTTTAGCGAGTAAGTAGCAATTACTGAAACAAACGTTTGCCTAACAAACCTTCAGAAAAGTGAAGTGCTTAAACGCTAAAGAAAACTCTTCTAACCTTTTTTTAAACACTAAGCCAGCAAGTTTGAGACATAAGTTAGCAAGCAGGCTATACTCACCATGACTACAGCGGAGAACTACTCTCAATTTATCCGTAACGAGTAGCTATTTTTCAAATAAAATGTGTAAACACGCTGTCCGACGACCTGTACGAGGACATAAAGTTGTTGTCGGTCCGGTTGGGCGGCTGCAGTTGAAGACAATGAGGTTTGTAAGGGCGATGCTGTCTCTGTCTGCGACGTGGCTGCAGAACTACAGCACACAGTGCGGTATAATGAAGAAAAAGAGAGAGAGAGACAGAGAGAGAGAGAGACAGAGACAGAGAGAGAGAGAGAGAGAGAGGGAGGAAAAAGTGAGGAAGAACCTCGCCTACTAACACGCTATGAGTTACATTACAAACCACCTCTGACTCACAGCCTGTGAATATGTACGTACTGCTGCGAAACATAACACATAACAAATAAAGTTATGAAACGATGAGCTCATCTGTTACATGTGTAAACTATCATTTTGCTATTTGAACCAGAATGTTGATTTGCGCTTCTTCATCAGTTCGTATAATGAAATACAGGTATAAATAATGATGACAGATAGAAATGACAGCAGAAGTGACGGTTATTGATGGTTTAAAATTGAACTAACCGCCGTTTCCTGTTCTCAGTACAGTAACCGCGCGGTAAAGTAATGGGCGTTTTTTCATGATAGGTCTGCTAACTTCCTGCAAGACTGCAAACCACGCCCAATTCATTGTAAAACACGCCCACAGAGCCCACCCAGTAGATAAAGCTATCGGTTTTCGAGATGGCGGAACTCTCTCTCTTCCTCTATCTGCTTATTTTAAAACACTGTAATTTTTAAAAGTCTTCTGTACTTCTGAAATTTCAGTTAGGAAGTTAGGAAGCGTGTGGTGGGCGTGGTCTCGCAGGAGGCGGAAGACGCCTTTGTTTACATTTTTCTATACCAGCATGCACCGCTAGATGTCGCCAACAGCGATGAGTTGGTTTGATAACGCAGTGCATAAACACGAACGGGACTTTAGTGATGAGAGAAAGGATTTATCGGATTTGTTACGTTGATTACACGGTCTTGGTCATTTGTAAGGTAATGTTGATTTCAGTTTAGTAATATTTAAAGCAGTTTTTAAAAATGCGGGTCGCATATTAATAGCAAAACCGATCCGACCTGTGAACTAGCAAATCGATTTTAAACTCAATCCAGCAATGTTAGCCACTCAGCTAGTTACTTTAGATCAGTCTAAAGTCAGTTTAACATAAATGTTTGACTGTTAGAATTAGTTAAACAGTTTAAAAGTGTTATAATTTGTGCGATATAATCCATCCGGTAGATGAACAACAGGTTTAACGCATAACTACAACAACAAAGTCAGGCTGTCATCGCGGCTGTCAAAAAACGTAATCAGTTAGTTACACTAAATGACTAGTTTCAGACAAAAGCTGCTTTTGTTTTCGATTATTGAGATAGTGTTATTGATATCAGTGTGAATGTTTTGAGTTGTTGTGATGTAAAGCTTGGCTGTGTTTACTTTAGCTCCATTTAATGCTTTCGTTTTATTTTGCAGGTGCACATCCAGGTTGATTGATTCGGGGAATTCTGAGAAATGACTTTTCACACTTTTTGTTTTGTTTTTTTTCTTCGTCGTGTAGTTTGATCCTGGCTTCATCATATGTGACAGAATCTTACAGACTAATGATAATTCACGAAATTAGTTTTTCCTTTTTGTTAGTGTGGTTAATTGACATTTTGCACCAGTTTTGTTTGATTTGCTTTTAAAGCTTTGATCTGTGCATTGTATTATATTATTTATTACATTTTTTTTTTTTACATCCATCATCATAATGCACACTCCAGTTCCACCTTCCCCCATGAAGCCCGCCGTGGCCCCTTCAGTAGAGCTGGGTGTCACGGTTCTTTACACTTGTCTTTATGGGGGTCTGTTTGTAGTCGTATATGTTCAGCTTTGGCTGCTGTTACTCTGCCGGCATAAGCGATGGAGTTACCAGAGTGTTTTTCTTTTTCTTTGCCTATTCTGGTCAGCGCTTCGCACAACGCTCTTCTCGTTTTATTTTCGTAATGCCCTTGCGGCCAACCACCTGCCCACTCCAGTCTACTGGCTCCTTTACTGCTTCCCAGTGTGCTTACAGTTCTTCACGCTGAGTCTCTTCAACCTTTACTTCACTCAGGTAAGACAAGCTCTCAGGAAAGATTAATAAGAGTATGTTTTATTCATATGCGTAGTTGAGAAATCAGTCCACTTCCTTAATAACAATGTTTCACTTTGGCAGGAGGTGCTCAAAGTTCGAAGCATGTTCAGCATCGAGCCCAGGAAAGGACTGTGAGTGGATTTCCATACTAGCATGTTAATGGATAACATCTGATTATGTGTTTAATGAGAATTGTGTTTGTGTGTAAACTTTGATTTCTAGATGGGTCGCTCGGTGTGTGTATGGCGGCATGAGCGTCATCTTCCTGTGTGTCAATATAGTTTGCGCAAGCTTCGGACAGCACGGCGCTTCCGGTGGAGCTGGTGACAATGCTTGGAGGCTGGTTCTGGTTCGAGTGCTGGTTAATGACCTACTGTTCATTCTGGAAGCTGTGTGTCTGGCCACGTCTCTGCTCCTCTTAACTCAATCCTCGCCTCCTACCACCCCTTATCTACGCAGCAAGGTACACACTTTGCAAGTGCTTAAAGAAATAGTATCCAATCCTCTAAGCCTCTGCAGTGAATGGGTGCCGTCAGAATGAGAGTCCAAACGGCTGATAAAAACATCACAATAATCCACAAGCAATCCACAGTGCTCCAGTCCATCAATTAACATCTTGTGAAGTGAAAAGCTGTGTGTTTCTGAGTTTGTAATTTATAATAACACTTCCTCCAGTGAAAACATCCTTCTCCTGTTGTCCTCTCACACCAACTTTGGTACCAAAAAGGTTATTTGCAGCTATTTATGAAGTCTTCTGCTTGCAGGGGTTTTGTTGGACTGCGGTGCTGGGTGCAGGTGTCATCTTGCTCTTCTCTAGCAGGGCATGCTACAATCTTGCTGTGCTGATTTTGTCTCAGAATCATAAAGTCGAGGCCTTTGACTATGACTGGTACAACATCTCTGATCAGGTGGGCTGTTGCATTACATTGGTTTCTAATGAAAAGGTGTTCCTGTCGCTGGTCGGTTTGTGATGTTTGGTGTTGTTTTTAAAGGCTGATCTTCAGAGTGAGCTTGGAGACAGAGGCTACATTATCTTCGGAGCTGTTCTCTTCATTTGGGAGCTGCTTCCTACCAGCCTGCTCATTCTCATCTTCAGAGTTCGCCAGCCTCCTCGAGAAAAGGTTTGCTGATTATGCATTTTTCCATCCCTATTGCATGTAATTTTATTTAGTTAATACACTACCGTTCAAATGTTTTTTAAGAAATATATATATATATATATATATATCAATAATGCATTAAATTGATTCAAAGTAACAGTAAAGACATTTATGTAGTTATAAAAAAATATTTTAAATAAATGTTATTCTTTTGAACTTTCTATTCATAGAATAATCCTGAAAGAAATGTATTAAGATTTCCACTAAAATATTAAGCAATGATATTGTTTTCAACATTAATAATGAGTGTTTCTTGAGCAGCAGATCAGCATATTAGAATGATTTCTGAAGGATCATGTGACACTAACGACTGGAGTAAAGATGCTGAAAATTCAGCTTTGCATCACAAGATTTTTAAATATATATATATTTAAATATAAAAGTTTTTAAATTGTAGTATTTCACAATATTTTACTGTATTTGTGATCACATAAGTGTAGCTTTGGTGGGTATAAATTTAAAAATTAGACTTTTGAACGGTAGTGTGCATTTTTGCATTTTGGCCAATGACAAAAAATACTTAAGATTATGAAAAGAAACAGTTTAGTTTTGCATCTGCCAGATATATAAAAAATGTCAAATTTGTATTCATGCTGCTCCCCCGTTTTTGAAAAATAGGTTTTGATTTAATGCTTTAAAAATATTTGAATCCCCACAAGGGTTTTTTGTAACTGCATTAAAATGGGCCCATCATTGAGCTGCTTGCTTGATGTATTTCAGACCTACAGCCCAGCGATGCGCAACACACGAGGCTCACGCTCGTATTTCTTTGACGATCCTCGTGGAATGGGTGACGAAACGGGTTCTCTCTGGAGTCATAGTGTCAATCCTCATAGCAGGTATCAGACTTTTTGACAGCTCAGATATATAACATTAAAACAGCTTGTGGGAGCAGTTACAATATAGTGATTAAACCAAGACTCCGCACCCAACAGCTGGTTTGGATCTGGTGAGACGACACCACTCCTCTTCAACCGGACTCATCAGAGCAACCAGCACCACTCTCTTTACTCCACTCCACAGACCTGACCACTATGCAAAGCTGCAGAAATCTTCTCTGACATTCTCAGGCAATAGTACAGCATTACCTCTTCCTGTTGAGTAGCTCAATAGGTTCATTTGCACTAATATTCATCAGAAGCATTTGTACTTCTGAAGTTGCACCTTGACTTTTTAAAGCAGACCACAATAGACTAGATGCTTGTGATTAAAAAAAGGGACCAGTTAATGATTTTTCTATAAAGGAGGAGTTATTACAACGTTTTTTTTTTTCATCATTTATAAGGGTATCCTTGAAATGTATTAACAGATGTTATTTTTGTGTGGGATGATGACCTTCCATTTTAAATGGTGCGTAAGAAAGCAATCATTTTGTTACTAACCGTGTGCTGATATTTGACATTGTATTTTAATAAACTAATTTAAAGTTTCAGTTGTTATTTGCTGATTATGTATATATGTGGTCAGAGCTGGGTAGATTACTTACAAATTGTAATCCGTTACTGATTCCAGATTACTTGACAAAAATTGTAGTCAGTAATGTAATCCATTACATTACACATTTTAGGTAATATAATCAGATTACTTTTAGATTACTTTTGATTTAACTCGTTTATCACATACCATAATGATGTAAGAAAACTTGTTCCATTCATTGTAATTTATAACATGAAGTGCATTGAACATTATTACATCAAGGTTTCCCAAACTAGGGTTCGTAAAGTAACTGCAGGGGGGTTGTGAGTTTAATGAAAAGCTGACAATTAATTAAATCATAAAAAATTAAAATAAATCGTTTGAAAACAAACTCCCTTTCGAGGAAACTCAATTCACTTGGAGGACATATTTGCAACGCCTCCGGGCAGCTCGTACAAGACCGATCTTAATGAATGGGGGAATCCTGAAATCTCAAAAACTTCTCAAATTACATATGTAAAATCAGCAACAAAAATCTGAAATTAATTGCCCCATGAATGTTGTTTCTTATGCTCAAATAGCATTTAAAAAGCTTATTTTTCAGGCTAGATCATCAGGTTTCTATGGGGAATTTGGCTCTTTCATTTAGAAGGTGGGACTATTCCTCAATATTGTGCGTTGCAGTTTCTCCCATTCATAAGTATAGGAGTGAACCGTCTTTGCATTTCTATAGTCTTTGTTTTAAATAAAACACTTACTAAAAAGATGAAATATTTTTATTTACCTGCATGCCATGTGATCATTAATCAACATCAAAGAAACCGTGAGCATGCAAATGTGATACTTAATTATTGAAATATTTATTTTAAAATTTCAGGGGTACAAAATCTCAAATATATTTGGTTAATAAGGTTTAAATGACAAAAAGTTTTGGAATGCCTGTATTACATGTAACTAAGAAATAACATGAATATGTGCATCTGAATTAGTTACAATTAATACGTGGTTAAAAAACCTATAGAGTAATGATTCAAATAAAAATGAATGTGTTTATCAGTAGTTGATGCAATGTTGAAACACTTCTTAAACCTGAAATGATTTTTGTAAATCCAGTGTTCAAATGCTGTCGCCGCCTGACTAATGACTGATCTTTGTGTGAATGTCCACAAAACTGGACTATATATACATATGTATATAATCGCTAGGCTATTTTAGAAAGGAAAATTTAAAAGATGAAAAAGAGAAATTAGGGAGAATCAATGAATTATGCTATTGTTTGAATAATATGTAATCCATAAAAAAGTAACTGTAGTCTGATTGAGTATTTTAAAATGTAATTTACTCTAATTACAAGTACTTAATTTTTTAAATCTGATTACATAATCCAGATTACATGTAATCAGTTACTACCCAGCTCTGTGTGTGGGGCATTCATTTACAAACTCTTAATATTTGTGAAAATGCATTTCACTATAAAAAAAAAAAAAAAAAAAAATCACATTGTCATAAAAATCTAAAAATCTAATCCAATTCAAGTAATTGTTTTATTTACTTTACATTTATTTTTTTACTTTACAGTTCAGGGTGGGTATGATGTTTAAATCCTTTAAAATAAGTATCTTATGCTCACCAAGGATTCATTTAAAAAATGGAAAACAATATTGTCAAGTATTATTTCTATTTAGAATAATTGTTTTCCATTTATAATTTATTAGAATTTTCAGCATCATTGCTCCAGTCTTCAGTGTCACATGATCCTTCAGAAATCATTGTAATATGCTGATTTGCTGCTCAAGAAACATTCTTATTAATGTTTAAGCTTCCACAAAAAAATAAGCAGCACAACTGCTTAATTATTTTTTTTTTTTTTTGTGGAAACGGACACATCTTTGTTCAGGATTTAAAATAATAGAATTTTATTTGAAATAGAAAACTTTTGTAACATTATTAATATCTTTTTATTAACTTATTTAGTCCTTGCTAAATAAATGTAGCCTATCATTAAAAAAAAAAAAAAAAAAAAAAAACACTGACCCCAAAATTTTGAATGGTTGTGTATAGTTGATAAACTCACTAGACATAATGTCTGTTTTGAACAATTTATTGTGCAGTATGTACAGATCCTCCTATTAAAACACTTTATACATTATGTACAGTAAGTTAATTTAGATATTTGGTTCATGGATGTCTTTTAACCATAACCAAAGTTGATCTAGGAAAAGAATCTATGATGTAGCACTAGAAATAATGAAAATACACAAAGAATGGGAAAACATCAAATTTTAAGGGCACACAAGAAATCAACAGACCGTGTTCCTCTGAGAGACAGAAATCACATTCAGAGAGGAAAGTCTCACCATTACTGGAGTCACACGTCACAGCCGACTTTCAAGGTGCAAGGCTTTTTATCCTTTCTATCTTCACGCATGGTTTCCCATCGCATCTTCCGTACACGTTACATTGACAAACCCACCAAAGCGGGAAGTGCCTTGATGTGCCTCATTTCAATTAATATCTAAGAACTCATGAACTTTCCTCAGATAATCTGACATCTCAACATGCCAAGTGCCCAAGAGTCTGTAAGAAGCATTTCTACTGTCAGAAGTCAATTCACGATTTAAATGGATCACGTCATCAGTGGTCAGGAGTGTTACTGGTCTCCAGTTTACGCAGGCGACGTCGTCTCAACTCGGCGGCATTTGGCTCACCATCATCCTCATCTTCATCTCCCTCCTTCCTGTCTTTTTCCACTGCTGTGGTTGAGTCTGGTGGAGAAAAGCCTGTAGCTCCATTTACAGATCCATCTATGAGCAAGAGAATACAATGACTCTACATATACATATACACATACATACATATATATTTCAATTTTTTTTTTTAAATTTAAGCCTGGTCATTCAAGAGATTGTGGCATCATTCTACTCACCGCTCTGAGCCTCGTTCTCCTGACTGGGAGTTTCCGTGTTGCCCGTGGAGGAAGAGGACTCCGCATTCACTGATGTACTCGTCTCACCAGCGTTGTTTTCTGATCTTGGGGGACTAAAAGTAAAAAAGAAAGAAGATACGGGGATTTCAGAGGTAGGAACTGGACGTGCCACTTTTGAATCACACCTCAGGCCATGTTTGCATACCTTAACGTAGCCACTGTGCTGAGGTAGTGGTGAATGTTGAGCATGGCGGCATCCAGCAATGTGTGGATGTTGTGAAGGCACTGCAACCTGGCTTCCAATCCTTGCCTGCCCTCCTGCTCCAGTTCTCTGAGCTCGGCCTCTGACATGGTGGACAGAGTCGATGGAGGCGGTGGCATGGATGACACTAATAAACACAGGGGTCACCGATTACTCAAATATATCAGTTTTTCAATGATGTATGATATTATAATGCCGCAATTTGACCGCTCTGACATACTGAAGGGTGGAGGTGGAGGCATCGGCAGCCATGGAGCTGATGGGAAAGGTGGAGGCATGGAGAAGGGGAATCCAGGCATTGCTCCGGGAGCAGCAGAGGCACTGTCTGCATTCGGCTGGGTCGAGCTGCTGGCTCCTGATTCTACAAAACACCATGTGACAATTATGATGAGAATCATGGGTATTCCAGTTGTTCACAGTGAGGCAGAACAGATGAGCGCTGCTGACCTGCTCCCTGTGCCTGTGTTGCAGCGGTGCTGGTCTGTGGAGCGTCAGGAGCTGCCTGTGCACCTGGAGCAGCAGGAGGAGGCGCGCCTGGGAAGGGACCCCAAAAGGGAAACAGACCCGGAGGAAACTGAGGCATCATACCTGGAGCGACTGCACAGAAAAAAAAGCATGGTTTACGGTCTACAAACAGCTAAATATCAGCAGCTTCGATCGGCCTGGTCTTGGTGTTTTTACCATTGACAGGTGGAGGTACGGGGGCATTAGCAGGAGCAGCAGCGGCAGGTGCTTGTGCAGGAGCTGGGGCAGGAGTCTGGTTTGGCTGGGACGCTCGGAGGACATCCATACGACAGGTCGGACACGTCTGCTGTCTTTGGAACCATGAGCGAAGGCAACTGCAATGAGAAGAATAAACTATTCAGAATATGCATGGAGATGTCAACACCAAAGAGACTGATTTTTTCCATAAACAGTGGAAGTGAACCTTGAGTGAAAGATGTGGTTGCACGGCAGTTTCTTGGCTCCAGTCACCATCTCTTCTCTGCAAATGATGCACACATTATCGGTGGCTTGCAAGTCTTCAGGGGTGGCATCTGGATAGCTGTAACAAAGCATGGCAGACACTGATAAATAATTTCAAAGTATTACTAAACTATTAAAATTTACTAAACAAATTAAAAACACTGCACAACATAAAAAACTAAATATACAATAGAAATAGATAAAACGTTGCAAGAATAATTAAACTAAAAAAAAAAAAAAAAAAAAAACAGCCCAAATGATGAGAAGAAATTTCAAAATAAATACAATTCTTCTAAAAAAAAAAAAAAAATTGTGAAGTGAATGCTACAAATATTAGGCATGGCCCAATATTAAGAATAATATAATAAACAAATAAAAATTTTCTAAACAAATGTACACAGAAAAAAATTAAATAAAGAAAATACGAATAAAGAAAAGAATACTAAAAATATTACACTGCACTGTTAATTAAAAAACTTCAAACTATAACACTTGCGCATTAAAAGATATTTCAGATTATTTCAGAGATTACAGATACAGAGTATAAATACAATTTTAAATTTTATACTGTAAAAACAAATGATTAAATACTGAAAATATTACACTGCACTATATTAGTAAAAAAAAAAAATAATAATAAAAAATATATATATATATATAAATAAAAGAAAACTTTAAATGTAATTCATATTATTACACTTCAGAGAGATACTCACAGAGTATTCATATTACGAATGGCTCGTCGAGACATGATGGCATCTGTTACTGCCTTCTTGAATTGCCTGAAAAGACAAACATATTGCACACGACAAAAGAATGAGACAAACTGTTCTAATTGTTGACAAAACACACCAGCATAGCTGGAATCTGATGATTTATCACTCACCTCATTGCGAGATACATGGGTCGAATGGCAAACAGAGGGAAGGTGTGCACTTTTATCATTATGGTCATGAACGCCATATACAAAAGCACCTTGATGAAACCTGAAGGATAAATGTTACATCAGCCAATCTGTGAATGGGTAATTTGGAAACATAACCATCCAAGTTATGGCTCTCTAGGATGTACCTGTAAAGAGCTCTGTGTACAGCATGTAGACGGCCTTATTGTCCCACGGATTCTCACTCTGCAGATCAACTGTGTGTAAGGTGTACTTGATGAAGGTGGTGAGGACCATAGTCATCAGAATTGCATACTGAAAGACATGTGATAAGGTTTAGGTCAATAGTTCTTTCATTAATTAAATTTATTTTGCAGGATCTCACTCAAGCTGAAAGTTGACTTAAAATGTTGCTCACCTCAAATCCAAAAACCAGCTGCACTGAAGCTCCTCTTGTTATAATGCTGTGACACGCATGATTGACAAACAGAAAGTCCAACACTCCCAGCAACACCATTAAAGCTGCAGCAGAGAGACAAGAACATCAGTGACACACGCATGAAATGATGCAATAACCACAACGCTGAGTGCAAATAAGGCAGTCTAATGTCAAATGCCATTAAATTCAAGATACAGGTGCAGCTCAAAAATTTGCATGTCCTAAAAATGAGTTAGCAAAGTAGTTTCATATACGAAAGGGAAGTAAGAGATAAATTTGGTGCTGCAGAACACAAGCAAATCCAGTGCTAAATTACTCACAGAGAACTCTGAAGTGGAAGACCCATGAGATATTTGGACTTCTTTCCATCTAAAAATAAGATAAACAATGAAATTGAAAACGTATTATTATTATTATTCTTTTTTTTTTTTTCAGATTAGACATAACCTCTCAGTGCTCACATATAAAAATAAAATCTGAAAACATATTCAAAAAATACATTAATTTTCTAATTAAAAAATAAAATGTAATAATATATAAATATATATATGTATAAATATATAAATTAAATATATAAATTAAACCTCACACTTAACGACAAAATATGAAAACATTTTTTTAAAACAAATGAATTTTATTATAAAAAAATAAAATAAAATCTATTAAATAAAGATATCTATCTTTAAAATTAGGTGTAACCTCCCAGTGTTAACAATAAAACTATTAAAAAATATATTTATTAATAACATACAAATATAAACTGTAATAAATAATAATACTTTTTCAAATTAGATGTAACCTTTCAATATTTACATCTAACAATAAAATACGAAAACAACAAATTAGATATTTATAATAAAGTAAATAAATATCTAAAATACAATATAAAAATATATAAATATAAACTTTAATGAATACAATTTTTTCTCAATGATCTAACAATAAATATGAAACCATTATATTAAAAAACAATCAATTATAAATTTTTTATAATAATAAAAAAAATATATATATATGAAATATAATAAATAATAGTGAATTTTTTTTTACAATCTTTGTTCACTCACAAAGTCCACCCTGTCTTCAGCCAGCCAGTGAAAGCATTTGAGGAAGAGCAGCAAAGTGAAAAGGGCCACAAAGCGAGGAGAGAAATCATCCCTGAAGACCGTAAAGGCTAAACAGGTCTCTGTCACCGCATACCAGGAGCGCTCAATCAGATGCTATAAACATAAACAATATACAAATGAGTATGACAAAACTATTTTGTTCTGCCTGTCCACACTTTGCAAATTTAAACACCAACCTCCATTTCAGCAGCTCTCAGTTGCCCGAAAAACACCTTCCGCATTAATTTCCCCAAAAGGAAAACCAAAACGAAAGCCTGAATGTATAAAACCTGCGGAAGAAAGAGTAGACAAGTCAAATCACAGAGTTTATAGATCTGTCTTTCCATAAAGATATTAAATAAACCGATGACAACTTACTGCCATGCTAGGGCTGCTTTTAGTGAGGTACACCACGGTTGGGTAGAACTGGTTCTTGAGGAAGTAGGCATGAGCAACCACTGCACCAGTCAGCACCAAACTGGTGCCTGTCACAAGAGCGGCTCGCACCATCTCGCACTACAGAGAAGAGAGAACAAATAAATCATAATGGACTGTATTCAAAACGACATGAGCTTCATGAGGGCAAAAACATCTCATGACACAATGTTGACAAGCCAGTATTATGATGCCATCTGCATGTCTGGGAAAGACATTTCCAGTAAACTGAAGTGAAAGTAAGGGCCCAAATTACAGTGTGCACATGCATTAAACAACTAGGCCTATTATACACATTCCTAAGAGCACAAATGAGTTAAATTAAGCGTTAGTTACATTGTATTATGTATAAAGTTTGTCTGATTAATGCTTGGCTACAGCACCAATTATCTGTACAGCTGAAGGCTACGAAACTGACAGCTGTAATTAATCTACGATACAGATAATAAACACTACCTAAATCCGCCACAGCATGTTTTATAACCTACCATATGCTGATATGTATTTAGCAGGGAGTGGACTGGCCGACTAGCTAACGTTAAAGCAGTCATGACTAACATTACACGCAGTGTCTTACCTTCAGCCGCAGGAACCCGCTATTTCTGCTGTAGACAGAGAGTTTAGCTTCTAATAACTGCGTCTTGTGTCTATCCTCCCATCTAAAGCAATCGTGCCGCTTCCAATCTCTTGTAGACGCAGCCGCTTGACGGTTACGTGTTTATTTTTCGCTTGCTCTCGAGAAAGGCCACCTCACTTCCGGCGAGCGTTCATTCCTGCCAGTAGAGAGGAGACAGCGCAGCGGCTTTGAGATGACTGAACCGATCAGTTTCGCTTTCAAAATAAAAGCTTACGAAACGTTCATCAAATACATCGATCCGACCAGACAAGTTTGTTCGTTTCCACGAATAGGTCCTTTCGTTTCAAAGAAACATTTTTTTTATTGATTTTTAAATATGTACAGCCATACATTAAAATAAGCAAACAAAAATAAAATAATTTAAATTATTAAAATTAATTTATTACAACATTAACAGTTTTTTAAGTGTTATATATTTTTAGGTATTCTTCTTCTTCCGTTTTTTGGCGAATTACGTCCTGTGTGCATATCGCCACCTACTTTTGCTGTTATCCAGTCATGATTTATTTACAATCCATTTCTTCCTTGTTTTAGCTTTTCCTATTTCTTACACACTTATAAACATAAATAATCCTATATTAAATATTTATTCTATGCTCCATCCCAGTATGCACCCAGCTCCTCCAGACTAAATCCGTGGTCTCCTAAAGATCCAGAATAGAATAAAGCATCCGCATTCTATATTTAAATCCTTTCACTTAATCCAGTAGTCTTTATGTATTTTATTAGTATCCTGTACCCTACTCTATCTCTATTAAAATCATATCCTAAATCCTTATTTACCTTACCTTTGTTTGTTTAAGTACACTCTCAGAAATAAAGGTACAAAAGCGGTCACTGGGGCGGTATCTTTTCAAAAGGTACACTTTTGTACCTATTAGGTTCAAATATGTACACTTTAAGTACTAATATGTACCTTTAAGGTACCAAAATGGACCCTTTAGGTACAAACATGTACCTTTTGAAAAGGTACCTCCCCTTTTGTACCTTTATTTCTGAGAGTGTGTGATATTAATTCCTTCCTTTCTTCATCAAACCTTGTACAATTATATATTACATGCTCCACTGTTTTCCACCAGTCTCATGCATTCAGTGAAGCGTAATGTAAATATTTCACACATCAAATCTTCTCTAGAAGATTGTTGAGTAGTCAATGATATTAAAACAGAAGCAGAGTCAGTGCATACCACTACTCTGTCCCATGTTAGTCCTATTATGATAGCAACCATTTCAACAGCATATACTGACAATTTAGATGTGAATCTTTTAGATTTTATTTTAAAATCTGGAATATATATTCCTACTCCTGTAAGCCCTGTTTTGGGATCTTTAGAACCATCAGTATAAATGTGCATACTTAAAATCTTTCCTGTATGCATTATATTTAATATTACCCATTACTGTATCCTATCTAGACTCCTTAATAATGTTTCTGATGCTGAACCATAAATCATGCATCCGTAATTATAGATCTTATCAAAGCTTGATATATTGTTAACATTGATTCTTTTTGAGCTCCTGCCCTCAACACATTTAAAATCCTTCTGCATTTTTTTTTTATCTAATTCCTCAGCATGTTTTTTCCAGGTATATCTCCCATCTAACCAAATTCCTAGATACTTAAAAACCTTTATTTGTTCTAATGGTTTTCCATACAATAATAGTTCAAAATCTTTAGAAACTTCTTTTTTTTTTTTTTTCCTACTGAAGAGCACATAACATGATTTATTTGTTGACATTTTAAAACTCCATTCTATACTCCATTTTTCCACCTTTTTAATAGCTATTCGCATACTTGAAATCACTTGGCTTACATGTCTACCTCTCTTCCAAATAGTGTATCATTTTTTACAGTGCAGCTTCCATTATTAAATTCGTAATAGAGTTGCAAAATGTTTCTACTGAATCTTCTACCACTTTATCCTCGTATGCTTCACAATACTCTTGCTAAATGAGTTCCAATCTGCTTTCTCATACATTTTCTTTGCAAAAAACATCCTGTATTACTACTATTTACATTTATTTTACAGACAATCGGAAAATGATCACTTCCAATTGTATTCTCACTACTTACTTTCCATTCACATATTTCAGCCATTCCTATTGATATTAATGTTAAATCTATACTTGATACCGTATTCTCTGTTACAGTAAACCTAGTGCCTTCTCCTGTGTTTAAGCATATTAATCCTCTATCATCCATAACTTGTTCTATTACTTCCCCATTGTGATCTATTTTTTTTACTTCCCCATAACCATGAGCATTAAAATCACCACACCATAATACCTTATTTCTTTTTCCAACCTTTTCAAACAAATTTATTGAAATCTTCTTACATGGGTTATAAAAATTATATATCACAATTGACTCTTCTCTAAAATATACTTCAACCACAACACATTCATTTAATTCCCTATATATATTTCCTTCTTTTATAAATGTTACAACCCCTCACCCTCGCTTCCCCACTCTATCCTTCCGAATAGACTTATATCAATACAAACTGCAAATTTGGCTTGAGCCATGACTCTTGTACACAAATAATATTTGGCATATATTCTAAATCAAATACATTGAATTCTTGACCATTTGCTATGAAGCTCCTTGCATTCCATTGTATTATGTTTATCACCATTAAGCTACTCAGAAACCTACTGTTGCTGATCGAGTAAGAATCTCATGTATCATGTTTACAGAGATCCCTAGAAATTCTGCTGCAGCTGAATTGTTTTTATCTTGGCTGATCTACTTGGCAGCATAGCAGTAACATTAATTACCTTTACAATAAAGGCTAGAAAGTTCTCTTTTGTTACTTGCTTTAATTTGTACCTCACATCCCCATATGCTGCACTACGAGGACCACCGCAGTTACAACATTTTAGTCCATTCACCTCTGTACATTTGTCAAATTCATGTTCTCCTCCACATTTTATACATCTAGTTCACACTACAGGATTTTAAGCCCGATTTGCAAGTTACGAGCTCGCCGACAGGTCGGGCTGTAATCGGGGGGAAATCGTGGGGTGATCGGCGCTCTTCAGTCTTTGTGTGTGAACTACTCAAAACTATCTCCTTACTTTAGCCCGATTCACAACGGCTAGGTTATAATAATGTTTTCTAACTTCAGTGGTATGGGTAGGTTTTCGCGGGAAATTCGAGCATGGCACTGCATCATGTAAACATAAAGAAGCTGTCCCGGCTACTAGGCTATATCGCATGTGAGGATCCTGCAGGTGGCGGATCGTTTATAGCATTTTCTCACAGCAGCTGGAATAAATAAATGTCAAAAAATCATTTTGATGGCGGATTGTAATCAAGAAAGGATTATATGAAACACACGTGAATGACATTAAATTATATTCCAGTTTTAAATGTGCTTCTGATTACAGAGAGCCTGGGATTACACAAGATTTGTATTTCAAAGAAAACCAGTTCGAAGGGAGCGTAGTTTGCTTTTTGGGTTAAAAAATTTCTTAATATGAAATATGAATGGTATGACAATTAGAGATTAGACTGTACATAAATTGGAATCTACACGCTAATACACAATATATGCACGCAATGCTGGTGTAACATTAATAATTTGAGAATAAAGTATAACAATAATAATCATTTGCATGGTTTGACGTGAAATTAGCTAATCAATCGTTAGATTAAATCACCATTGGTAGTGCGATTTGTAATGCGTTTTTCCTCAGTTGGTCAGAACAAACATGGCAGACTTGTTACTTACTCGTTCAGATGACAATATACACTGAAGATTCTTATTTGGGTCACATATTCCAAAACGTAGGCTAAAATCTGTGATTACTAAGAGGCAAAATTTACGGATTGCAGCTTTAAAATGAATTAGTCTGTCCAAAAATCTGAACAAGGACATCTCCAAAATAAATGAAGCCACAAAATGTACAAAAATATCAATATCACAATTAACATTTTTTCTTTGTAATGTTTGACTATTCAAAATAGAATATGGGAAAAAAAAAATTCATAAAAGTTTCATTTTGTGTTTTACTTTTCTGATTGAAAAGTAAATACATTAATAATCGACCAATCCATCTGGACATTATTGCGTTTTTAATGGTTATTATGCATAAACTGTCTAAACAACACTGTAATACTCGTCAAATTCACACTGATGTCTACACTTCTCACTTCTGTATTTAGAAAACATTTTGGTCTGATTGTTCTCATGCAAACAGAGTTACAGCAGGGTCACGAATCTGACGAGCTGATTCTATTCTATACAGAATGGCTTTAATGTGGTCTAAATTCACTGTTGATGTCTAAACTCCACTGTTTAATATCCTAGAAAGCATATCGTTTTGATGTGAACCACAACATACTAGAATGACAGGAAGACGAGACGACGTTCAAGAAGGGTAATTCTGTCTAGGAAACGTACAAAATTATTGGGTTACAGATTTTTACAGGAATTTGTACTAAAAACACTCCATGTCTTGTCCAGTAGAGGGAACCAAATAACAGACATCAATGTCCAGTTTAGTCTCTATGAGCACGGAATCCACTTTCAGAATCTGTTTGTATAAAACAAGTACAATCACGTAACACTTATGAAATCCACTACACTATGCACTTTTGTGTTTTCTGTGTTGGAGAAAACAGACATGCAAGGACATATTGTGCTAGCCAACAGCTGTTAAAAGTTAAAAGTCTAAGTCCATATGGCTAACATGTAGAGCAACAACTTTCATTTGTCATCACAAAACATATAAAATGAGCACAAATGTATCAGATAAAAGAACTTTATTTAAAAGCAGTAACTTTGATTTGCCTTAAGGCAACAGATGCTATAAAAAAAGAAACATTTGTAATGAGCTTTGAGTAAACATATAAAGGAAAATATGCCTCGCAAATAACAGGGATTAGACAACATAGCAATTAAAAAGATTCTCATAGAACTAGGAAATTGCCATTTTCAACTGGTGTAAAGTGAAGTAGAGATATGAAAGCATGTCAGTTTCATCTACTAGATTACCTACAGTTAGAGAAAATCAGTCATACAAGCATCATTTTAAAACAATTGTATGCAAAAAACAAACAAACAAACAGAAAGGTAATTGCTAAAGCAGTAGTTAGTCCATTTTGTGTCACTGCCTAGAATTTTCCTCAGCTAGATGTGCTTGTAGCCCCAGTTCATTCTTCTCGTTCTGACTGCCGCAGGATCCGGTCACCCTTCTGCAGGTAGTGTAAACAGTTCAGCCCTTAAGATCTCCTTTTCTTTCAAAAGTGAAGAAAAAAAGAAAAAGAAAAAACAACCAAAAAATAAAAAGCTAAAAAAAAAAAAAAAAAAAAAAAAAAAAAAAAAAAAATTCTCCCAGCCCAGCAGGGCCCTTCATTATGAGACAGAAGAGATGGGGTTCAGAGGAGAACCCATTTGTGTTAGGACTTTATCCAGCCATTGGAGGGGACCGTGAAGATGCACTTCTATCCAGCAAGGGGTGCTCGTCACATCTTGTCTGTGATACTCTGCGCCCCAGCCCTTAAAAAAAAAAAAAAAAAAAAAAAAAAAGGTAAGAAGTTACACAAGGATAGATCTACTACATTTTTACCCCCTGAACTGTCAAATAGACATCTGAAAGCTTGTCATGTGTGGTGATACTCGTACCTTTACAAAGCTCATGCGGATGGTGCACATCTTGGTGAGTTCGTAGACGGCCTCGAATCCGTGGTTGACAGACTGAGCGAGCAGCTGAGCGAATTCTTGGTTGTTGAAGATCTTGAGGCTGCAGCCGCTGGGGATCTTGCAGACAGTTGTGGGGTGGAAGCCATGGTGGTAGTTGCAGTTTCGACTCTGGACGAAAATGCTGGTGTCACTCAGACACTCTGCATACACTTCTCCTCCAACATAATACAGGTGGACACCTGAGGGAGAAGAGATTGTTGTAAATGTACTTCTGAAATATTCTATTATAATATTATAATAAACCATTAGACCATTATTTTCAGTTGGTGTGCATGCCATATAGTTATTGTATATAGGGATGCACGATATTATCGGAATCGGCCAATAATTGCTTTAAATGTGAATATCAGCATAGGCCTGATATGAAAAATTATGCCGATATGTCATGCCCATAAGAGGAATGGGTTAACTCAAATGTGCTCAGGGTGTGCTAGTGATTAGATCAAGTCAGCAGTGTGGTTCATTCTTGAAGCAAAGTTTTGTCTGAATGATGATTAGATTGACTGTTTTGGATCGCTGCATTTAATCTGTGAAAGCACGTACAGAATGATGCTTTCTGTGTGCCATAGAGTAAACAGTAATAGCACGTGCAGCGGCAGCAGCGGCAGCAGTGACCCCCTCCCCGGGTCCTAACGCCCGTTCGGCAAGGAGTCTCAATCTGTAGGGGGCGCTGTTGGCCTACTTCTAATTAAATTAAAAGTAAAATAGCCTATACAAATAACATTTAGACTGTGTTTCTGATTAAATAAAGCAGTAATTGATGTCATAAAATAATGAGTATGTTTTGATTTAATGGTCAGAAGCTATAGCTTACATGAAAAAGAAGATACTTGTAAATTAAATAATTATACATATGTACTGATTTATTAATGTGCAGTATGTTTTATTTTTTAAACAAATCAGAAGATTTTCAGGATTTTTACAACTCTTGTTTTAGACCATCTACAAATGTTAAATCTTAAAATGTTAGGGTTAACGCTGCATCTTTCTGGGGAAAAAATGCAGTGATTGATAGTTTATTTATGGTTATTTTCAAAGCTTCAATGTATTGTTAAAAAACCTTCATTATTTTTTTTTAATTTAATTCTAATAAATAAGTTCTTGTAAAAAAACGAACCAAAATTAAAAACTTTGCTTATAATTTCTGCACAGGAGAGACGTGGTGGTGTTTCCAAACAAAAGGAAATATATCGGTATCGGGCAAAATGAGTTGAAAAATATCGGCATATCAGATATCGGCAAAAATCCAATATCGTGCATCTCTAATCGTACAGTTATCTTTTTTGGTGTGAACAGGCCTTAAACAGGGTAAAGGTTGTCATTATAGGTCACCATGCTGACAAACCTTTGCCACTGTGTTATTTTAGTATCATTTATACTTTTTATTCATATTCTGAATTACTTTTATATTTTGAGGTTTCACTTAAATTTTTGTTTACTTTTTTGTAATTTTTATGTGCTTAGGTCATTTTATTAGTTCATTTTTTATATTTTTAAATGTTTAAAATTTTATATTTAAAATGTTTTTTAAGTTTAAATAATTTAAATTAGTAATTCTAGAACTTCAACTTCAGTTAGCTGACAAGGCAACATTTCAACTCTTTCACCTAATATTTAACCTAATATTAAGCTATATTTGAATTAACAAAAAATGTTTTTAATGGCTTTAGTTAATGATAACAACACTGCTTTGCTGAAGGTTAAAGTCAAGTCCCATTGGGTTTCCAGGACTAAGTGACAAAAGCACAGTTGCGGTGTACAAGATCTTTGTGCATAATAAGCGCATGCATACCTTTGCCAATGTGGCGACGAGTGTTTTCAATAGTGGAGTTGCGATTGACGTTGGAGAGCAGGCCCAGGCAGAAGCGGTTCTTGTTGTTGGATGGGTCAGTGAATCCATCAACCAGCACGCTGGTGGAGGAAGCATGGTAAGCCTCTCCTACACGATTATTCAGCTCATAGTACACAATAGAGCACCAGTGACTGGGCTCCTCATACTCCACTGGCTGCACATCTGAAAGTGGAAAATAAAACAAGACCTTGAGCTGAAGCCATCTATTGTTTCAACTTGCTCAGATACTTCACCACATCAGCTAGATAAACATTCTGGAGAGATTAGAGGGGGATACCGGGCCAAAAGGATTTAAAGATTACAACAGGCAAACGGCGTTAGAAATTCAGGCTCAGTCATGATGACAATGTGTTTAACTTCAGAGGTGGTTAGTGTAACTTTGCTTTAAAAAAAAAATGGCAAGAGCTATCTGGATGTTATGACCTCTAATCGGACTGTCTGGCTTTACACAATTGCCATGCACAGGTTTTATTTTGGTCTGACGCAAAACAAACTTGTGTTTCTAAAGTACCAGGTTGTTGGTCATTTTACTACAGTTTTCTTCAATTAAACTGATTCTCATTTTGATGAACCAATATCAATTCTCAAATCTTAAGATTGATATTTTAGTCAGTGCTGTTTTCTGTTTATGTATGAACAAAACATCATTTGTAGCATGCCTGCCATGCACCAGCTGCAATGATCTTTGCATTGTTACTTTTATATCAAGTTTTCGAATTCTTGTCAATTTAAATCACAAAATTCAAAACATGCTTTAATATGCTGTGAAAAATCCCTCCACAGAAAAATGTTAAGAAAAACCATTTGCAAACAATATAATGCAATGAGAATTTTGCTACAGCCACCATTTGAATGTTTAAACTTCAAAAACAAATTGGAGTAGAAACAAGCATATCATTAAATAGACCTCAATTTTTAACTGTGTTAATTACTATATTTAAAAATAAAAAAAAATCGCAATTGGATTTTGGATAGCTGTGAATTTTAACCTCTTACATTTTATTCCCTGTCTAACCGCAAGAATGGCCAAAATATTTTTACTTTTATGGCTGTAGGCAAACATCTGTTTCTGCAAGGCCATTGGCAATATAGGCCAATATTTCCTCTATAAAACATGCCATAGACAGACATACACACATACTTCTGTAATGAACAAGCTACATGACGATGCTCAGATTTGAGGGAGTTTTTTTTGTTGTTTTTTTTATGTTCTTTGACATCACACCTGGATCACTTCTGAATAGGACGTTAACAGTTTCTTACCCCCTCTGGGCATGTTCTGAGGCACCATGCTGCTGCCAGTCTCCATGGACTGAGACCCGTCCTGTCCCATCTGTTCATCTGGAGGCATGTAGGCAGGAGGAGGGGTATCAGCTGGTAAAGAGACACCAAAGAGAGAGAGCGGTCAGACGATGAGGCCTGCTGCAAACAAATGGGCTTCCACTGCAATCCCCTGGAGCCTGAATTCTGATGATTCTTTACAGGAAGCCGCTTCGCATCTTATGGAAACCTTTTAGTGTTAGATTTCACAAATCCCTTACATCAAACACCCACCTCTGTACAATAATACAGATATTCATGATGTGGAAACAACAGCTATTTAAAGCGGACTTTTTTTGTTGACTATCATCTGGGCAAGTTTAAATATGTGGCAGAGCTGTTTATTATTTGGACACATATATTGCTTTAGAAGTATCTGTTTTACCAATAAAAAGCAAGCAGAACAGCAAAATATATTTGAATGCAATCTCTTCCAGAAACAGTTTATGGCTAATAAAAAAAAGCACCTCTGGCTCAAAAAAAAAAAAAACAATCCTCGGAAGACATTATCTAACGCAAGAAGTATTTTAAAAAGGGTTGACAAGTTAAATTTCCAGACAAATTCAATGAAGCCAAAGGAGAAGAGCGTTGTCAGAGTGCTTGTCTGGTGCAGTCAGTCATATCAGATGAGTTATTTTTTTATTGAACATATAAGAAAAAATTATGCTGCAGAAAAACGGATCCATCTGAATGAATCATTATCACTGAAAGTTTGCGGTTGGTAAGATTTCATGGTTTTGAAAAAGTCTCAGTTATTTGAGCAAAAAGCAATATTTTGTAGCAGTAATATTGTAAAATATGAATACAATTAAAAAAATAAAAATTATGAATACATTATAAATTGTAATTTATTTTTGTGATGGCAACCCTGAATTTTCAGCATCACTTAATCCAGTGCTGATTTGGTGCTCAAGAAGCATTTCTAAATATTATTTAATAATTATCAATGTTGAACACAGTTCAATATTTTTTGTGGAAACTGCAGTACATTTTTTCAGGATTATCTGATGACTAAAAAGGAATTAAAAAGGAATTTGTAACATTATAAACATCTTTACTGTCATTTTTGATTAATTTAATTATACATTTCTTTTGTTGCCAAACTTTTTCATGGTATAGTGTTTAGATCAGGGGTGTCAAACTCAGTTCCTGGAGGGCCGCAGTTCCAACCCTGCTCCAACTCACATACCATGTAGTTTTCAAATCAGCCTTAAAGACTTGGATCAGCTGGATCAGGTGTGTTTAATTAGGGCTGCATCTAAGCTGTGCAGGGCTATGGCCCTCCAGGAACTGAGTTTGACACCCCTGGTTTAAATATTGAATTGTTGATGCTGTTGGGACTGCACTAGTGATTAGCCCACACAAAAAAGCAGCTCATATTGTAAAACAGTTATTCATTCACAATGTACATGTCAAAGCTTCAAGTGCTTCCATCACTTTAATCACTGAGGCAGATCTGAAGCTGTGATGAATCAAGCAATTTCTATGAATAAAACCAGCTTTAGTTCTAACCCACAGCGCTATAAAACATTTGCTGTCCTTCTGCCTGAGTGCACCCAGCCTACGGATGCAGGCATCAGCAAATCACTCGATACAGAATAGAGGGAGCGCGGGCCGGTGCCAAGTGATGGGCACCCAGCAGCAGGACTGAAGTCACCGGGCTTTGGTGTGCTGCTTAGCTGGCATTTCCATTGTTTACTGACAGCAATCGACACTGCACAACTCACCGTCATATCACAGGTTTATCATTCAGCGTCACACATCCGTTTGCAATCGCAGCAGCAAAGAAAATCAACACATCAGTTTGCCACTGGCAAAAACATCCCAAAAGAGCTATCAATTTCATGAGTGGTAGAGCTGCACGATTCTGGATAAATTGAGAATTCATATTTTTTTGTCTCAAATAGTGATCACGATTTCCCCACGATTCTGAATTAATGTGTGACAAAATATTATTGCTGCAGTCTATTTAAAAGTGTAATTAGTTTGAATGAATTATTAAAGATTTTAATATATATGTATTTAAAATATACTGAATTCACCAATTTTTTTATATTAAAATTATGAAAAAGTGGTCTGAATGTATGATTCAATGACTCACTAATAAATACTTTTGAACGAATCTCTTGAATGAATGATTCAATGACATAATTTTTTTAAAAGTCACTTGGCAAAACAATGTAATCGACACAAATGTTATTTGAAGCGCCAGTTACTTTTAAAAGGGGATTTGCTCAACTTTGATAAACTTTCATCCCAGTATGTCTGTGATAATATGAATGACTAAGACAAAAATAATACTGTGTAGCTGAAAAGACTCTTTGTGAAGCGGTTTCTTACCTAAGCATGTTATGTGTGACCCTGGACCACAAAACCAGTCTTAAGTCGCTGGGGTATATTTGTAGCAATAGCAAAAAATACATTGTATGGGTCAAAATTATCCATTTTTATTTTATGCCAAAAATCATTAGGATATTAAGTAAAGATCATGTTCCATGAAGATATTTTGTAAATTTCTTACCATAAATGTATCAAAACTTAATTTTTGATTAGTAATATGCATTGCTAAGAACATCATTTGGACAACTTTAAAGGCGATTTTCTCAATATTTTGATTTTTTTTGCACCCTCAGATTCCAGATTTTCAAATAGTTGTATCTCGGCCAAATATTGTCCGATCCTAACAAACATACATCAAGCTTATTCATTCAGCTTTCAGACTGGATTGACACTTAAGACTGGTTTTGTGGTCCAGGCTCACATATGTCTATCTCTGTGTTAGCGGCAGTGCCAATGCAGATTTGAATGTTCCGGTATGATTTTTTTCAAAGGTTTAATAGACATGAGTGAATCGTTATTTAAAAATGGACTGGCATGGGTGTTTGAATCAAGGTCACGATCTTTCAGCAATTAATCGTGCAGCTCTAAGGAGTGGTGTTGTGTGTACCTGGCAGCTGGAAGGGGCTGGATGGCCCAGAGCTTGCAGGAGAGTTGGGGTAGGTGCCGCTGCTGGCGGGAGACGGAGGGTAGGGTGAGTTTGGAGAGATGGGGAAGGAGCTTCCTCCGCTGTGCTGCTGGAAGGACTCTGGGAAGGTGGCGTTGAGAGGCATGTGAGGCTCATTGTGACTCAGGTTGCGGAACTGCACCAGCAGACTGTGCTGAGGGTTGAACTCGCTGTGTCGTGGCACCAACACCGGAGGAAGCACTGAGAAAAGATACCAGTATTTTAAACATCATTCTGATTTAAATATTTATGGCAGAAAAAAAAGAAAAAAGAAAAAGAGCACTGCATCCTTGACATCTGTGTGCTGATTGGCCGACTCTGGCTCCAAGGTAATAGCTAAGGCACAACAGATCAGTTTTCTGGCTTCAACAGAAATGTTTTCTCTCCTGAGTGACATGTGATATCTGCCCTTGAAAAGCTCAATACAGTGCACATCTCAATCTAAGCAGAGGGCAACAGAGGTTACGGAGATCAGAAGGCCTCTGGGGGCAAAGGATATCTGATAGTCAACACGGTCTATACTGCTGGATATGCAGAGGAAATAATAGGACACACATCCTCGCAGGGGACATATGTTGACCAATCCGCTATTATTTTGCCTGTTTTTTTTGTTTGCTTGCCGTCAATGACAGCTTATCAGAAGAACACTGCGTTTGGCAGAGAGATGACATCAGCTGATAAGTGCTTAATGATGTGTGACTAATCAAATGAGTTTTCACATGGTTCAACAAAAAAATATGAAACTGCTAAGACTGGTGATATACTGGTTGAAAAAAAAACACTACACATTCAATTTTTCAGTGTTTTTTTTATTTTTTTTTTATTTAAAGAAATTAATACTTTTATAGTCAGGAATAATTTTTTTTTATGTTTTCATTTTAATTTTAGTAATTTTTTATGGTGATTTTTTTTGGACTATTTCTTTATTATTATTATTTTTAATATATCTATATTATTTTTTTTATTTCAGTTTCAGTTTTAATTATCTGAGTAATTTTAGCACATCAAATAAATAAATGATCAACTGAAAATGAAAGTAAATAAAATGAGATGTTGCTTTGGCAACCAGCTGAAATAAAATAAAATGTACGTTTTTTTAAAATTATTTTTTATTTTTAATATTTTTATTTTATTCCTAGTCACGATTATTTCATTTCAAGTAACAAAAATGCTTTTATGGTTTTAGCTAACTTATAATAATTACCCTGTACTGAAATTTAATCATTTTTCCATATTTGTGACAAGAAAATCTTAATATGAAAAAACATTTGTGTTGCAAAACATGTGGCATGAGAAGTAATATAAACACATCAGTCATGACTTACCAGGACTTTCAACTCGTTTGTAGTGATATGGGTTGATACACACTTCTTTCTGTTTGGAACCGAACGGATACTCGCACACCTCTAGGGGTTTGAGCTCGTGATGGGACTGCAGGTCAGGCCAGCGCCACACGCGGCAGTAGATGACGTGAGGCAGGCCTTTCCTGTGGGACACCTGCAGCCGCCCATCCAGCGACCGGGGGATGGTCACACATTTGCTGGGCTGTCCTGGGCTGCTGAGGGCCTTCTCCAAGTCCTCCATGGCACCCTTTTTCTTCTTCAGCTTCTTCACCAGGGCGTCCACAGCCTTTTCCGCCCATTTTTCCTCCTCGTCGCCCTGCTTCCAGCCCAGCAACCGCTTCACCGCTGGGCTGGTGAAGGAGAACAGACTGGACATGGAGGTCATAGTGCTGGGCTGCACCAGGAAGCGGGATCTGAAGCGCTCTCGGCCCGCAGTGTGCCAGGAAGACGATTATGTGTGTGTTTGTGTATGTGGGGGGGTAGGGGAGTGGATGAGCTTAGCCTTGCACGACCAAGGACAGGAAGTTGAGGCAGGACGCAGCTGCTGGTGCTCAGGGCTCAGGAAGGCCTGCAGTGAAGCGGGAAGGGGGTGGAACTGGGTCACAACCACTCCAAGAATTAGTGTAAAGGGCAATTGAGAAATTAAGGCTGAAAACAACGATGAGATGACTATTAGATATTAGAGACTAATCCATGCCAGATACTGGCTGCGGTCAGAGGCTGACACTTCGAGAAGGGGCACCTGCAACAAAAAAAGAGAAACTGACATCAGTTTGGAAATAAAATGCGATTCATAATAATGACAAAGATCACATGGACTGTCTATCTCCTATACCATATACTTTTTGTTAAATTGTTTTTTTGTTCATGATGTGACCCTGAACCACAAAACCAGTCATAAGGGTCAATTTTTTTTAAAACAGATTTATACATCAACTGAAAGCTGAATAAATAAGCTTTCCATTGATGTAATAGGATAGGATAATATTTGACTGCAATACAACTATTTGAAAATCTGGAATCTGAGGGCGCCAAAAAAAAAAAAAAAAAAAAAAAAAAAAAAAAAAAAAAATCAACATGTTGAGAAAATCACCTTTAAAGTTGTCCAAATTACATTCTTAGCATGCATATTACTAATCAAAAATTAAGTTTTGATATTTACGGTAGTAACCGTAATATCAATATCTTTACTTAATATCCAAATGATTTTTGGCATTAAAGAAAAATGGATAATTTTGACCAATAAAATGTATTGTTGTATATTTCTACACATATACCCGTGCTACGTATGACTGGTTTTGTGGTCCAGGGTCACATGTTATCATCTGACAAGATACATGAAATATTTGTACTTCATTTAAAACTTAAAATTAATTCAGGTGGAAAAAGCTGATTAAAAATGGTTTTTAAAAAAATGGTTCCAGTAAACAGTTCCAGTATATTCCAGTAAGACAGTGTTTCCCCACCAGAAGGTAAGGAACAAACTTCCAAAGGGAGCCTCAAGATGTTAAAATAAGACAAAAGTAGTATTAGGATTGAAAAATCAAGATATTTCTTATTTTAATTCACCTCATTAATATGTTTCCCTTTAAAGAACCTATGAGGTAGCCTAATTTGAAAAGTTTAGTTTCTAGACCTGAAAAATTTATCTAAATTAATATCTTAAAACATCATAAGCATTTTTATACTAAATACACATATTTCCTTTTTTATTTTTTTAATACTTATCACTATAAAATAAAACAAAACTGGAAAAGTCATGTAAATTCACTTCTTAAATTCTTTTGGAATTCTGAAATTGATTTGAATCATAATTACTTTATTTACTTATTTTAATCTATGAAGTAGGGGTGTGCCATATACCGTCCACGATAAATTTTTACATGATCAAAAAAGTGTCATATCGTGATATCAATGATATAGCGACTTTATGACGCATTTACTAGGGATGCACCGATTGTTTGGCAGCCAAAATTATTCGGCTGAAAATAGCAAAAAAACAAAAACAAAAAAAACACCACTTTTGGTGGTCGGCCAAATAAGCAAAAAGCCCAAATAAATTGTACCGAACAATGACGTGACGCGATCAAATAGAGGCGCGCACTAATGCAGCAAACATGATGGCAGTGTGGAAACATTTAAAACTGTCAGAGAAAGACGAAAAATCATCACAAGCACCGACTGCGAGAGACTGTTTAGTACTGCATCTCATGATGGTTGTTGATGGTTTCTGTATGATGATTAAAATCACGAAATGGCCTTAAATTAAATACACTGCTGAACTTTTTCTAAAACACGCTGCAGGAGCTCGCGGCGCTGTCTCATTAGCTAGGGTTCAAAGTCCAAACCGCGAGGGAAATATGCGCTGAAACTATATTAATCGTCAGTTGCTCAGTAACACTTTTATGAATTTTTACAAGGCATGTGACAATGTGATACGTGCATCTTTCCAAATTAGTAATGAGAATAATTTATAAATCTGCTGCGGTCAACAAAAAGAAGCACAGAGGACTTCCTGCGGGTTTCCGTCAAAATAAAAGTTCCGTCAACATTCATAAATGTTAGTATTGTTACTGTTGTTCTGTTAAATAAAATTAAAAAGACAGACAGTAATAATGATGATAATTACAACAGCTCTATTAATACATTTATTATCACGTTCACACACAGTGTTCAAACTGGGATCTGTAATATTTTCTAATGTTTTAAAATAATTCCCTTCTGCTCAGCAAGGCTGCATTTATTTACAAGCCTGATTCAAGAAGGGGGTCTCAAAAATGGCCACAAAATATTGTTTTACTAACTTATTCACTTTAAGTTAAATTGTGCTTTGTTGGTATAATGTCTGTTATAATGTTAAAAAAAATGATCAGTGTTAAATAAGTATTTTTAAATTGTTGTTTTGTATTTGTGTACAGTGTTTAAAAATAATCATTTATTCCATGTAGTGTCCATTTCATTCATTTAACATTGGAGGCATCCAAGTTACTTGACATTTAATTTTTTTTAAATAACTCAATAGTTACTTTCCCTGGTAATTGGTTACTTTTATAATGATGTAACTCAGTTACCATTCGTGAGAAGTAACTAGCAACTATAACTAATTTTTTTTTAAAGTAACTTGCCCAACACTGGCCACTACTATTGCACTATAATGCTGCTTCTGCCACCTTATGACAATAGATTTACACTTTGAATTAGGTAGCAGGGCTCTACAGTGCGACCATTTCAGTCGCATTGCATATTTCTGAAAAAAATATTTAGGAGCACCTGTGCGACTGACCCGATCAGCATATGTGTGTTTGCGCTGAGGGAGCTTCAAAGGTTTCTAACGTACTTGCGTGTTTTTGCAGTGTTGAGTAATGTATCACAGATGTATCCTCTCATTATAACAAACAAAGTGTTGACGGAGTGTAAATAAGAGCTTCACTGAGCAGTGTAGAGGGCTGCGATGATTATAATGGAGTTTTGTGAGATCGCGATGAACTAAGGAGAGTGACGGCTTGCAAATGTGATCTTGTTTAAAAGAACTGTATTAAATCATAGACTGTAAAAAAAGATGGACGACGCGTCTCCGCTTCCTTCCACTATAGGAAAGTGAAGCCAAAGGATCTCAATGTGGCCGTTGCCATCTTGAGAAAATGATGTCATTTGGAGTCTGTGCAGTAGAGATTCGTTTGGAGCCTGAGTCTGCCGCCCAAACTCCCGCAGACCCAATCAACCATAACGACATGCCCCGTTTTTATAGCATCAAATTACTAGCTAAAACAAACTTATCACAAAAAAGAACAATTGAACATATATCAGTGTGATGACAACTACCTTAAATGATCAAAACCGTATTACGGAAAATTGTATTAGAAGTGTAATTTATTTTTTTATTTTGACTCAAGTCCCATTCGTTTACATTGAGAGGGCGGGGTTTATGACATATACTGCAGCCAGCCACCAGGGGGCGATCAAAGAGCCTGCAGCTTCACTTTTCAGGACATGTGAGGCACACCTGTATTAAATCAATAAGTTAATTAAGTGACTTATATTGTCTGACTACAATACTATTGCCTTATTTTGCTCTATTTCGTCAATGAAAATAGTTTCAGACAAAGTCACAGCTGAGCCGCTGCGCATCTCGTTTATAAATGAACTGCGTTTTTAAATGAATCTAGTGAGTCAATGATTCAATTACCCATTCATAAAGACAGTCAGATGCTTCGCTCCTGAATGAATCGGCCGTTCGAACGAATCAATTAAATGAATGATTCGGTGATAAATGTAAATGCCACCTGCTGGAAGTTTTGGTTGAACTTTTAAAGCATCTTTTCTGTTACTTAAATCATTTAATATTTCTATATTCAAAGTTGTATATTTAAAATATTAAACTCAACATTGCACTCATGCAACCTGAGCCTCACTAAATGTCTGAAAATACACCTACAAGCCACTTTTGTGTTCTTCTGTGCCACCTCTGTAGTACAAATTTATTTCTTAAATACGGATTTAATTTTATTGGTAACTTATTCTACTTATTCTGTTGTTTTAATTAAAAATGTTAAAAAGCTTATAAATATATATTTTTTTGCATTTGACAAAAATGCCATTAAAAAGGTAAAAACAAAACTCCCTGTAAATCACTTTAAGGAGTCAAATATCACCTCGTAATAGGAAGGTTAATTTCTTGATCAGAATTTTTGATTGATTAGAAGGTGCTCCTAAAAGAAAAAGTAAGCGTAGAGCTCTGGGTAGTCTGTCATCAATGACAGTAACTCGTTGGAAAAGGATGGAAAATGCCCTTCACTGTGTTTGCACTAATAAATGCTGCTGCCTGCCAGCTGCAATCACCAATAAAACGTTGTTCCATATACGTTGTATAGCGTATTCTTGAAATATTGTGATATAATTTTGAGACTATATCGTCCACCCCTACTATGAACAAGCCCAGATTCCACACATAAAAAACAACAACAACAACATTACAGCAGATGCGGAAACCAATTAGCCTATATGATGGGGCCTTTGAATATTGTGGATAATGGGAAGCATTCGAGTCAAAAAATTTGTGAATCACTGATTTAAAATATGTACTATTCCTCATGCACATATATTTGAACTTAAAATTGGTGTGGACAGAAAAAAAATTAAAATAAGTCCATAGCCCTTTATGGGTGACAAACAGTTACCCTACAGCTATTCAGCTCTTTACGGTGCTAAAAAACAAGCCAAGATTGTCTTTGAATAGTATGATTAGACTATAAATGACCAATCATTTAAACCACTACATCAGTGCACACAATGACAATTTTAGACACACTGAAAAAATACAAGTAAATAAAAACACTGTCCAGAGGACGTGCGCAAAAAAACGCTACCGCCTATTCAGTTATAAAAGCCACACACACTTACGCACACATCTGAGGTCTTGCAGATAACTGTTAGGATGTACCCATCTGCCATGTGTTATGATGAACTACAACAGAGTCATTGTGTTGGATCTGTAAGCAACAGCCTCCCGCTGCCCCACCCAGGGAGCTCCCAGAGCGAGACGAACGGAGCATAGCACAGCTGCTGAAAAAGTTGCAAGTGTAACCAGGACAGAAAGGATATAAGACCTCTGAGAGGCACTTCCTGTAGCCACATCCCTTCCCCTTGACCTCTTCAGCTGCCAAACATCAGCCCATTGGCTCTTCGGGACAAAATGTTACTATTCAAAGCACTTCCCACTCCCCGACCACTACAGTGTTTGCCCTGTCAAACCACACCATGCTTTATGTAAAATGAGAATGATGGATCAGTAATCATAGTTAGTCAAAGGCACAGTTAAGACGGGCGAACAACAGCCAAACATCTCCAAACAGTAAGGAAAGTAGGTCATCTCTTCTCACTACACTGTCAGTACAACAGAGCTTCTCCGATATTGTTCAGACCCTGTGTGTGTACAGGCACATATATACAACGGAAGCAGGAGCAAATCAAACCAGCCCTGACATTAATAGCACAAGCTGTAATTGACATGTCATTGTCTTCCACCAGGAGTACAGATCTAATTTTGCAGTTCATCAGATGAATTAAAGGTAATGTTAGGAGTTCAATATACACTCCTGTTCCAATGTTTCGAGTTGGTAAGATATTCTGCGCCCTTTTTCAAAAAAAAAAAAAAAAGGAGTTTCTAATGCTCACCAAGGCTGCATTTATTTGATCAAAAACACAATGAAATCAGTAATATGAAATATTATTTGCTTTCCTATTATAATATACTTTAAAAATTAATTTATTCCTGTGATGCAAAGCTGCCTTTTCAGCATCATTACTCCAGTCTTGATTAGTAGTCGACCGATATTGTTTTTTTTTTGACAGCCGATGCCGATATCTTGGAAAGTAGGGTGCCCGATATAATTTTATTCTAATTAATATTTAAGAAATTTTTAATCATTTGAAAATGGATTAAAAAAAGAGTGTAAAATAAACAATTATACTTTAGATGACAAAGTATTTTTCACAAATAAATAAATATTTAATAAATTTGTAATTAAAAAGGAAGTAACCACTGTAACCGACAGGGCACTCAGTATTCTGGGATGTTTGTGTGCATTGGGAATCATATTTTTCAAATAAAGCCAAAGTAACACTCATTTTACACACAGCACACAGTGAAAATGACATGAATATGGCAGTGGGCAAAAGCATAAAGCACAGCATAATTTGAAATCACGAGTTTAAAGTTTGTCGATCACGCCTCTCCAGTGAAGCTGAACACTGAATGCAGAGAACACGTGATCATGCAGGTTACAAATGCACACTTTAGAAGATCTCACAGCTGGATTAGACTAGTCTGCAAGGTTTGTGAAATTAAATGTTCACTAGTCATTCAAAGATTTGTTTAAATCATACAAATGCGCATTTGCTGAATGCTGAAAGCAAACGAGAAAGTATTATGTTTGCCGTTCTATTACTAATAATATTAAAGCGATCGTTATAATACTTTTTTGTATACCTTTTAATTCCTTTGTTTAACAGCTCTATCTGATTATTAGACAGACTTCTATCCATATTAGACAGAACTGTTAACGACGACGGCGAACAAGAGGGAGAATGTGACCGCTCTGTGAAAGCTCCAGCGCCGTCAAAATAAAAGTCCGTCATGCCGTCAAAATAAACTGCATCGGCCGATGCCGATAATTGAAAAATGCCAGATATCGGCCAATATATATATCGACCACTAGTCTTGATCCTTCAGAAATCCTTCTAATTAGCTGATTTGCAGCTTTTCTTATAATTATAGAAAAAAAGTTGTGCTGCCTAATGTTTTTGCAGAAACTAATCTTTTTTTTTCTGCATTCTTTGATTAAAGATTCAAAAGAACAGCATTTATTTAAAACAGAAATCTTTTGTAACATTATAAAAGTCAGTGTAATGTGACTTTGGATACATTTAATGCATCTTTGCTGAATAAAGCAATAATAATAAAAAACTTTTTTTTGAATGGTAGTCTAAGTTTAGCTCTGTTGACAGCTTCAGTTGGAAAAAACTACTAGTCCTTCAAAAATAGCAGTAATACTATGCAGGCACTAATAAGTATATGGAGATATGCACTTGAACGGTTTAAAATGCAAAAAGCATTAAAATGCATTTATTAATTTTTCCGTAAAATGCGTATTGTGTGTGCTATGAAGTTCGCATTTAAAAAAAACAGTACGTGTCAAATGTCTTTATGACTGGAGAAGTCACCTGTCACGGTCACTGCAACAAAAACAAAAAAGTATTTACTCTGGAAAAAGTACTTGCACTTCACTGGGGGGGGTGTCAGCTTCATAGTTTGTCACTGATATAATTCCTGTTTTCCAATTTTGTATGTACAAAGTCCTGTTCTTGGATCCTCACACATACCATGCCAGAGTTACTATGATAGAAGCTGTAATATTGACAAAGTAAGCAAGCATAGAAACAGCATGTTCTGTATGTTTTAAGTATTTTATGTGCTACTCAACACTACACCACTAATGCTGTCAGTAGAGCATAACTTGAATTGAAACTCATCATAACTTTAAACTGCTCTATTCTGATCAATTACTAACACTATGAATGGTAAAAATCAGGCCTGAGACTGAATTCCTGAAATCCTCCTGCGATTGTGTTCAATGAGCCGGCACACACCAAAACGCCTTGCTTATCAGCAGAAACAAGTAATCAGCTTGTAACCAGCGCACTCTGCCTTGATTGCTGAGGGACCGATGATAGCGAAGCTTTAACAATAGGAAGTACAGGACTCAGATCAGCAATATAGAAGCTCAATACACCAACACACACTTCCCTGCTCCCTATCTCCATCCTGCCTCTACACTCAGCTGCTCCATTTGCAAAATGAGAAGCACAGAAAGCATTACCCATATTGATTTTTCTAGCAGTCACAAAAGCCTCCCACTTAAAGCTTTTACTCTTTCTATGCTCTTATTTCATGGGGAGAGAGACATTTTGCTTTAAAAGTGAAGAAGAAATGTTTGGCGTGAGGCTAATATGCCCATAAAATGAAAATTGACAGTCATCTGTTTCATCCCAAATAATGAAAATAACATTAAGATGCTGACCACAACCGCAACATGATTATCAGAAGATGTGCATCTAGATGCTGCTTTATAATTATGATATACATTCAGGAGCAGTGCCATTTGCAAAATTACACATGAAATCAGCTTTCTAAATCATAATGGAGTCACATTTTGACACTAATGGAGCTCCAGACCAAGGAAGAGGTGCTTTTATTCCTTACTGAATCAATTGATTTATTACGAGGACTGTCGTGTAGTCACAATGCCTCTAGTGGGCTTCAACCCATGCATTATCCTTAAAATCAAATTACGCATACAATTAGGTATAATAGCCAGATTGAAAGAGCCATCTAACATTTCAGTGACATTTAAGAGCACGACAGATGCAAGACAGAAGCACTGCCTTACAATTTTATCAGTTTCAATTTGATCAGAAAAATATGGCTTTCTTACAAGCCCAGAACAAGATCTCTTTTTCTAAATAAGGAGGAGAGCTGTCACACCCATCCAAGACAAAGATGCAGTCGTTCAGAGGGGGGTTGTTTAATTGCTTGACACCATCCAGTCTCTCCATCCCTGGAGCCTTACATCATCGACATAAATAGGGATAGACCCTCTTTATGCTGCACATAAACAATTGCCAGCCCATTGTTCTCCATGCCTGAAATACTACAAAGAAAAACAGGTTTCTGAAGGTATACATCTGCAGCATTCATTTTAATCGTTATTATTCAGGATCAGATCATAGCTCAAGATTGACAACAGATGTGAACGCTCACATGAACATCTATGGGACAGATGTTACACGCTGGCAGATATTCAGAGGCTCTCAATGGAAATGAATTCTGCTATTGCAAAAATGCAAAGAAGAAACTTCAAAACAACCAGTCCAGAAGCAAAATATGACTTGTTGCCATATTGCAACAAATATTACAATAATACAGCTCCACCTATGAAAAAATGTTTTTATCTTTAAAAAAATCTTTATCAAGATGTTAAAGATCAAGATCTGGAAACGCTGTGTGTGTATATCAATCAATTTTTAATTACAATGTTAGATTCACTATGTGAAACAAAAGATTTTTTTTCATCATGTTAAGCAGCTATTGAAAAAAACAACAACTTAATCATGTGGCATGCTCATATTTTCTGTTATGTATATTTTTAATCTCGTTTATAATGTTTACCAATCCAGATGGATTTTTATTCTGCTTAAAAGAAAGCTTACGTATTGTACATCAAAGTGAGCTATGAATATGAATCATAATGCATACGGTGTTTCAATTTACAGATAAATTTGAAATCTCATATAGGACTACTGAAAAAGAACAGTACGTTCAGTCGTATTGACAACACAATCATTTACGCATCAGCATTAGAGAAATAAAGCAATGCTACGTTTTTGATAAACCAGAATCTTATTATGCGATGAATGAAAGCCAGTAACATGGTGATGCTGTTCTTTGAAGGCATTCCATCTCTGATAACATGTTAAAAGCTGACCGTATCTAAACCTCCCCTTGGTCAAGGTCAAAAACAAGCCAATGTCTTTCAAATGCGTTTCTACAAAGAACTGCTATTACGATACTTAGGAAAATGTCATTCAATGTGCAATATTTATCTATGTGCACTAAGGCCAAGGAAAAAATTATGATTTTGAAGCTCTTTATCTAAAAAAATTTAACAACTCTCCACAAAAAACAGCAATAAACAAGTCTCAGACCACACAAACAACTTTTAAACAAATCCCCAAACCATCTATTTACATCTTCACAACATCTTTCTCCAAACGTTTTAAGGATGATCACAGCTCACAATGGATATTTGCACACAGAGATGGCTGATATCAGCTCATCACATCAGCTCAAATTCTCCATGATTACTATCAAACAGATGCTAAAATATAAACTTTACCCATCAGATAATTCAGACGGTAACGTTAAACGATAAGCAAACATCTGTGAATGTGTTTCCAAGGGATTTAAACGAATATTACAGAAGACAGACTCAAACCAAGTGAGCTGCCCATCTAGACAGCCTTTTGGGCATCACAGGCACGTTTAGTAAGTCCGAACCAAGGCAGAACACCAGTTTTTAGAGACTATAATGCCCAAAAATGCTGTCTGAGTGGGCAGCACACTAGGTTTTGAGACACAGCCAGTAAGACACGCCACGACACGCACATCTTTCCTCACAAGAATGTTAACAGTCACTTTCTTTAACTATACACCAATTATTATTATTAAAGTACGCCGTGGTTTATTTCATCCTCGTGGTAAACACGCGCGACTTCGTGTGAAATCATAAATATTTATTAGCTGAATAAACGAGGAGTGAAGCTAAGCTACATTAGCCGCAACTTTGTGGGATTGAGTTCAAAACACGGGCATACGGTTTAAATTCAAGCCGCTTTTACTATAAAATGACCCGTTTTCATAACTTTCAAAAATCATAACGACATATTTCTGGATACATTCCTGTTACATTTGTTTTTCTGTGGTGTGTGAAAACTTACTGCTAGCCGAGTTGCTACATAGCCAGTTAGCCGTTTAGATTTGCAGTTTGTGGTTTAACGTTAATTAAACCCAAATAACTATTACAACCTCAAAATAACGGTCTATAATCCGTTTTAAATATTTTAAATACTCCTTTTAGAAAATATAAATATACTTCGTTCACGTGTTTTCCTCACCTCATTTGCACAAAAAGGAAAGAAAAAACAGCAAGGAAACTTTTTCAATCACTTCTCAACACCCCCCTGCGGAAAAACCACCATCCCTGCTGGAATAAAGTTGATAAGTGACCACTGAACCGTCTTTATCGGCTAGATGTATTATCATTAGATTGCATACCTTTCATGAAATGCTGTAGCGTCTGTCGACCTTTGCTCTGTTTTACAGACACCGACATGAAGGAGTTTTTTTTTCCTTTTTTCCTGCCTCTCTTTCCCTCGTCTCTCACCAGTCCTGGCGTCAAACAGACTGGAGGCGAATCACATTAGTGCATATCCATCCGCCCATTTGACAAACTACTACTCTTCCGTGCCTGCAGATGCACTTGAGATCATCAAAAGATGTCTGTGATTAATGGAGTATAGTATTGTATTATGTGAGTATTATGGTCCCTCTATAGTGGTTTTAAGATGGACAGCATTAGAAGGCATTTACTAACAGTCAAATACCATTTCTAATGAAATCAGAGGGCCCTATATGAAGGTGAATGTAACTGTAAGTGATTAAATTAACTCTATATTATTTATTCTATTACAATATTACAGTGTCCTATTATGTTATTAGTGTTCATTCGTTCTAACTTGCTATATCTGACTCTGAATTTATTACTAATTATTATTATTTAGTTATTTGTTTCTGTATTGCCTTTATTGAGATTTAAGGATATTATGCCACTGTGATTTTACTGAAAAAACACAGTATTGGAGCACATATAGATTGATATGAACATTTGTGCATAGCCTACATAAAAACATTGTCATGGTTTTCATGTTTCCAACAGACAGAAATCATTATTAGATCTAATAATAATAATAATAATAAATAGTATAATAATAATAACAATAATCCAAATGCCCAACCTTGCAATGCATATGCAGATTAATAAAAATAGGCTATGCAGCTGATTTAATCTGCCTTAACGATTTATTTTAATACATTTAGCCAAAATTGTATTAAAATAGACTTCTAACGTTTTACGTTTTACGTTTTTTAAACTGTATTTATTTATGTGAATATCATCTGCAAACAAACAGCCTAATTTGTGTACAGCATACAATCGGACTTGACACAATGAGCAACCACCAAATGCACCAGAACTGTAGTCTATATAAAGGCGGAAGGATACAGCTGGTTGCCATGTTATACAAGCGCCGTCCTGAAGTTGTGCTACGGTCACGTGACGTCACGAAAGTTGGCTCCACTCTGTCTGGCTTTTAAAACTTCAGCAGTTCAACAACCAATAGAGAGTGAGTAACGCGGTGCATGCTTACTCGCGCATACACACGAGGTCATATTCAAATTAATTAGTTCGCTATCTATCTATCTATCTATCTATCTATCTATCTATCTATCTATCTATCTAATCTAGTAGGTAACACTTGGAGAACGTTTTTAGATCAATAATATGATTTAACAGTAAGTTTCAGACTGTATGATGCTTTTTAAGTTGCATTGGATTGACTGTGCATATGTGAAAACATCTTCAGAGTTTTTCTCAAGGTTTTGTCTAAGGTCTTTCAATAAGTGGATGAATGAAGAATTTTATGACATTGTCATGAATGAGCCAAGGATTCATATTTGTATAATTAATCTTTATCTGAATATTATGTTGACATCCTTGTGAATCTATTTATACACTGTATGCACTGGCTCTCTATCCCTGTTTAAAATACATGTCGGTGGTTTAGCTTTAGGACACTCAGACTGACCATCAGAGCTCACATGTTTATCCTTTATCCTTGTAGCCCCACCAGCAGATTATGCTATGTGTATAATTTTTTTTATAACTACTTCAAAACATTCATTCATTCATTCATTCATTCATTCATTCATTCATTCATTCATTCATTCATTCATTCATTCATTCATTCATTTCAAGAACACTGATAATATAAATGTGAGAAATATTTACTTAAAATAGCATGCTTATATGTTCATATCAATAAAAAATAAAACCTTGGAAAACACCTAGTTTCAAATCATAAGGTTTATTTTTATATATAAATTGCTGTAACAGCCTATCTGATGAATGAAACAGGCAGGCACATCCTAAAGTAATCACCAGGGGTCAGTCTTTCTCTTCCAAAAAAAAAAAAAAAAAAAAAAAAAAATCTATTTTTAGTATCATCTATTCAATTAAACTCTTTAAAAAATCTTTTAAATTTGTGTTAACAACTGTTTAAAGAGTTCCTAAAATTGGGGCTTTAAACTACACATAAAAATGCATATACAAGATAGATTACTATTTTTCACATTTACTTTGGACAATGTTTTTGAACAGCTAAAGACACCTGAAGTAACAAACAACAATGTCAGAGGCCAGCAAGTGTATTAAGTAGTATTGAATGAACCATTGCTCTTCTTGAGTGGAGCGAGATGTTTTTTGTGCAGTTTAAGGTGATTAAGTTTAATTTCTGTTCCTGTTTTGCTTTGTGTCTCCAGCAGACATCTTCACAGATTTTGTTCATACAAGGCTCAGGCTTTCACAAGCTGTGAGTTTTATGGATACTGGAAACCTGGTTCTACAATCTGTTCTCACTGGGTGTCCTGCATGTGATATAAGAGAGCTATTGTGGGTCAAGCCCACACAGCAAAAGGCCAAATCAGAGGGCAACATATGTAGAGCAGGTCATGTGTGTTGTCAAAGTCATCCACCCAGATCCCAAAACATCTGTGTCTGTCTGTAAGGACAGAAGAAGGACTTATTCTTTTCAGTTTCGGAAATCTAAACAGTTTGTCTCTTTTATGTCACTGCCTTTTCTGAACGAACACCGAAGCTTGGCTGGGCTTTGTTACTGTAAGCCTTTCCATCAATGAAAACTCACTCTGTCACTCTAGCTAAAAGAGAACAGCTGCATGCAATACAAAGATTTAATTTGAAACTTATGACTAGCATGAAATGACTGCCCTAAATTCCATTTATGTTTGAATAGCTCTGACTTCATTGTGCATTTTCCAAGCAAGTTTCAAGTTGCCAAACACTGACATTTTTGCTCTGCTGGAAAGTCTCAGTAAAGACCAATATACTGTAAAAAATGAACAGAGTGTATAGTTGTAACGTTAAAGAGTTATTTATAATACTTGATCTTACCCTTAAAGAAAAAGTTCACCCAAAAAAGAAACTTCATCGGGAAAATTTAGCATTATTGGTTCACCATTGGATCCTCTGCAGTGAATGGGTGCCGTCAGAATGAGAGTCCAAACAGCTGATAAAAGTAATCCACAAGTAATCCACACTACTCATTCCATCTATTATTGTCTTGAAAACCAAACAAAATGTGTGTATGTAATAAACAAATACATTATTAAGGTGTTTTTTGTTTTTGTTTTTAACTTTAATCCATCCCTCCTGGCCGATATACGAGTCCATAATCCTCAATAACACTTCTTCCAGTGAAAAAGTCCATCCTCTGTTCTCCTCTAATATCAATATACACTGACATATTTGTTTAGAACTGTTATGGGCTGATTTTGCTTGTGAACAGTGTTTGATTTGTGCATATTTCTCTCCTGATTCAGACAAGACGACTTCTTTTTTTTATTGGAGAAAGAAATATTATGGATAGAGGAAGCAACAGTTTGAAGTTAAGAATGTCTTAATGAGGAATTTGTTTCTTACAAACATGCAGCTTTTCACTTCACAAGATGTTAACTGATGGACTGGAGTGGTGTGGATTATTGTGATGTTTTTATCAGCTGTTTGGACTCTCATTCTGACGGCACCCATTCACTGCAGAGGATCCATTGGTGAGCAAGAGATGTAATGATACATTTCTCCAAATCTGTTTGGATGAAGAAACAAACTCATCTACATCTTGGATGGCCTGAGGATGAGTACATTTTCATCAAATTTTAATTTTGGTGTGAACTATTCCTTTAAAAATGGTGTAACCTAATGAAATCCTAATTATATATTTTTGACTTGAATAGATACAGTCAATGTAGATGTAGAGCCACATGAAGCACATTTTTGATATACAGAGAGTGAAAAACCACATCATATTGAGCCATTAATGGCCACACATGTGTTTCCCATTAGAAAGGTCCTTCACAGACAAAGATATCCTACAGTAACCATGTGTAGGTGTGCTGGAGGCCGTACAGGAGACCGTTTACAATAAAATGTACAAGATTTATGCATTTGGTTCCAAAGCAGATTGTAAATCACCACTGATAATGCAAGATATTACAACGATTTACCAAAACTGGTAATCTGATTTAATTTTAGAAGCTCAAAATAGTGGACAAGAAAAAATGTCTGATTACTCTGGATTGATACTAAAGGGAAACAGACATCAAACTATTTATAAAGGTCTCAGGCATTCTACAGTGTAACTCTGAATGTAATACAGATGTAGACTTATTAGACTTGACATTTGTTTCCGTGCACATTGAGTGGTGTAATGATTTTAACGGTGTGGATAAACATGGTTTAGCAAGAGGAGATGAGAGTAGGCTCTCTTCAATATTTTTCCGCACATTGATCTTTGGTTGCTACATGCCTACTGTAATAATAACTTAAGCAGCGTGTTTGCCAGCAGGTTCCAGTAGCACTAAACCCCACTGCCCTCTGCGACACAAAACAGGCTGCCAGTATCTTGCTCTGGGAGCAAAATGCTGCTGGAATGTTTCTTTGGGCTGCCAGCTGAGAAAGGGTACTGTGCACATATGTTTCCTACTCCAGCTCAGTTGGGCAGCTTTGAGACATCCCATCCCATCCCATCCCAGGACCGCTGCAGGGTACAGAAGCTCTGTTTACCATCCTCAAATGTTTCCAGAGTGTATGCGGCGATATAACAAGCACAGTAAAGCAAAATGGCAGGTTTAAACAACAGGCATCTTTCCATGTAAAGTCATTACGGAAGCTCCAGCAGTCTCGTTTTGATTCCAGTGGTTGGTTGGGATCCAAAAATGACAAGTCTGTTCTGATAGGCTCATGTATGGGGGGAAATGTAAATAATAAAATGCAATGAACCATATAATTGTGAGTTGAGGATAACAAATTAAATAGGTTTTACAACAGACCCCGTGAAATTAAAATAAAACTTTTATTGCTTTTAGTCCATGTGTGCTAGCTTTAGGTTCATCTACTGTACATGTTAGTGTACCTTTAAACAGAAAGCAGATATATGCTTTCCAAATTTGCAGTATTTTTCTATCTGGGAAAACAGAACAAAATACTGATGACTCATACTGCACTATGCAGATTTTTGTCCTATCAGATGCTCTCTACAATGAAGTTGTCCCTCCCACTAAACCCAATAAATCTGGCAACAATGATGACTATAGATAGATTATTTTTTTGTTACCTCTGTATTTGTTACCTCTGTGTTGGATCTTTATTTGATGTCAGGGTCCTGAAGCAAAACAAACTGTCCTATAGCAACGTCTGTCTGTGGTTTTAAAATAATTTTGGTGACAATCCAGTTTTCAGTGTTGTTTACATATCCGTCTGATGTTTTTAATATGCTTAAAGGCAAACCATTCATCAGTCAACACCACTGCTGAGCATTTTCTCTTTAAAGCGGCAGTGAACTAAAGACAATCTCAAAAATGCTGTTTGAAAAATCTCTTTTCTTTTCTGCAAACCTTTTATTTTTATTTATTTATTATTTTTATTTTGTGTAGGCTATACTTTCTATTCTTTTTTCTGTTTTGTTTTTATAACTGTAGGCTACTGATGTTTTGTACTGTTTAATTAAAAAAAAAAAAACATTCACGATCCGAAGACCCCATCTGAATCAAATGATCTGCGATATGTGCTCCGAAGTCCCGATCTAAAAAGATTCATGAACCCGCTTAAAGGGATAGTTCACCCAAAAATGAAAATTCTGTCATTAAATACTCACCCTCATGTTGTTCCAAACCCATAGATCAAATCTGAGAGCTCTCTGACCTTCGCAATGCAACTGGCATGTTCCCAGGTCCATAAACGTATAGGGACATCGGTAAAATCAGGGGTTCAACCATAATTTTACGAAGCTATGAGAATAATTTTTGTGGCAAAGAAAACAATAATAACATAATTTATTCAACAGTTATTCTCCACGAGTTAGTAGCCTACCGCACTGTAAAAAAAAAAAAAATTCTGTAGTTTTTACAAAATGATTTTGGCAGCTGTGGTTGCCAGAATAATTTTGTAAAAAATACAGAAAAACTGTAAACACATTTACAGAACGTAAAATTTACAGTATAAAAGTGTAATTTACAAACAAGGAAATTTGAATGTAAACCAGTAAATTCAGCATCACACACAGCTATTAAAATCTGTTTTGTACCTTTAACATACTGACAACCACCATAATAATGCAGAAAGCCAGAAAGAATCAAAACTCATCACAATTAGCTTTGCCACAAGCAGAAGTATATACTAATATATAGAAGGTGCACAGAGTCATTCATGCAAACACAAAACACCATCATGGTAACACACATGATACTTAAATAATGCAATAAACTTTCATTAAACAACAGAAGATGTAACATAAAGCCCATGTAACATATCGGTTTACAGTATTTTACTGTAAATTATACATTGATTTGTTATTTTTTACTTCTAAAAACTGTACAATTAACAGCATTTTACTGTAAAATTACATGAATTGTCTGGTTAGATCATTTACAATTTTTCCCTGTATATAGCACGGGAACTTACTGTTTATCTATTAACAGTTGTTTTCCGTAGTGTTTTTACAAAATTTTACAGTTAAAATTACAATTATTTTTTTACAGTGGGTCTTCCGGCATTTTGGAGACCCCAGACAAAAAGTACTCTCGTAGCTTGAAGATTTATCGGTATTGTAATAAATATTTAGATATTTGAGAAATTATTGTTGTACCTGATTGTATTAGAGTGGTGGTCAATGTAAAAAGAGAAAATGGGAGAAGCAGATGAACACAAAACAGGTGAAATATTTTGAAAGATTCATTCAGAATAATTCCTTGACACATTCAGTCCTGTAGAGACTGTTTTGGTATGAATTGTTTAATATTTCATTTACCTATATAATCTCACTTGTAATATGTTTATTAAATTGTTTATAGGCCTATACCTATTTTTTAAATCGATTTTAACCTGTTCTTGCCATGAAAATATTTTATTTTATTTTTTCGATATGTAAATATGTGATCATTTGGATCATATTCATCATCCTATACAGATACATTAATAAAACATTATTCATGCAATTTATAAGTGCAGTGTAAATGCATGTACTAGTGCTAGAAATATGAAAATAAAACAAACAAAAAAGTGTATGGAACCATGCATGTTTAATTAGGCCTATGCTTTTTTTGTTTTAAATGCAATGGCATGAAAAAATATAAAAATGTTTTAAGTTTTAAGGGATATAATTAGTGACTGCAGGGGGACTTCAAGCAGAAACAGGGAATGTGGAGAAATGATTTAGTCATGAATAATGGGAACAAGCACTTTTAAATTATCATCTGAGTGAGACTTTTAATTGCCGCACATTAATCACCACATTATGACAATCCACCACATTGTGAATTCAGCTCAGTGAACTGACAAATTGGCTTGTAACAGAAAGAGCAAACTACATTCAAGGGCACAGGCTAGTTATATGTAAACTATAACTATATGGCAACAAAATGATCATTTTTATTAAGAAATAAGCAGACAGTGATCTTTGGTTCTTCACAAAACAAATAATCTGCACAAGTTTACATTATAGACCATGGGAAATGAAGACATAAATTTGGTCTGTGTTTTTTATGTGCCCACATAGCATTTGTTCCAGCTTAAACCATGCAAACATGCTACAGGTATATCAAATACAACAACCAAATCATTACAAAAACAATAAAAAGAAATGCAAAACGTTAACAAAAAGTCTTGAGCCAACATCTGATTCAAATAATTCAGACTGAAATTCCAAAACAGAAGTCGAATGAATATCCAAAACATATGAAGTGCCATAACAAATTGCTGTCATGAATTTGTAATATTTAGAAATCACCGCTCTTCATCCAAGGGTCTTTGGCACATGAAAAAAGTCACAATCTTGCAATGCTGAACTGTTTTCCATTTTCAGCATTATGTACTTTGTTGCCTGGATTTTCTTAGCCTTTAATTATCTCTCCACTGTGTGTTCCCATCCTTTTGAAGTGGTGGAGGTTAAAATGAACCTCAGTTTTACTTTGTAGAGCTATGTTTACTGAACACGAGACATTGTTCTGCTGCTATGACTTCTCAGGACCTTCTGGAAGAGATCATCTGTAATGTAGCGAGAAATATATTAAGATTCGTTTTATCTTTCTCTTTCATTTTTTTCCCAGTGCAATCGCATGCAAATTTGGAAATAGATCTGGTTCATTAATTGCATTTATGTGGAAAAATGTTCATACCATTATTCATTACTTGAGTCCCAGCCTGGGATCAAAAATTGAGAAGATATATTTCATTTATTTTGACAATTAAAGCACAAAAAAAATACGTACAAAAAGCTAGCAAGCAAAGATGAAAGTTATTAAATGTCAACACTGATCTACCAGTAAATAATAGTTTATGATATACTGACCCTCACAGCAGAGGCGCGTCTGATTGTTGAGCCTTCAGCCTGGTCACTCACAATTTTAGGAGCTACAACAAAGTGGCATGTCACACTGTTATGAAGCTCTGAAATGAGACTGCTTTTATCATAAAGGTTAAGAAAAACTGGGTTATGACTTACGCAGTGGCTTTATGATTACATCAACAACATGTACAACTCCATTGGTAGCCATCAGGTCAGTCTCGACAACAGGCACCCTGTTCACGTATATGGTGGAGTTACGCTGAAGGAGATCAGAATAAAATGTAAGAATTATCAGATGAAATAAAGAAAGATTGACAATTTATTCATGCTTGCATTATTCAAAAGTTTTTTTTGTGTTATGTTATTAGATCTTCCACGTGGAGTTTATATATAAATGATTTTTGTGTGTGTGTGTGTTCCACAAAATAACAGCATATATATTTTTTAAATGAGACACAAGAGTAATTATATAATGACAGAATTTTTTTTTTTTTTTTTGAGTGGACTGAGCATATAAATATACACTTCCATTCAAAAGTTTGGCGTCAGTAAGCAAAAAGAAGAAATGAATGCTATTAATAGTAAAGACATTTATCAAATTTATGTTACAAATTGTTTCTATTTGAAATAAATGCTGATCTTTTGAACTTTCTATTTTGCAAAGAAAACACACAAAAATAAGTGATTCTTGAGCAGCAAATCAGCATATTAAAATGATTTCTGAAGGATCGTGTGACACCGAAGACTGAAAATTCTAGAATTAAGACCAGTTATTTTATAATGTAATAATATTTCACAATATTTTACTTTATTTTAGATTAAATAAATGCAGACTTGGTGAACATAAGAGACATACCAACCCCAGACTTCTGAACAGCAGTGTACCAATATCACGTCTATTAAAAATCTGTTAAAATAAGATGAAATTGATTGTTGAGTACTGACAGTGCCTAACTCCAGTTTGTCTCCTGTCAGGGGCTTCACTCTGGTATGTGAAGTCACAGCGCCGCTGACCAGAAACTCTTCACCAATGTGGTATCTCAGAAGGTTTGCCAGCTCCTTGGGGTCTCCTATGTACAAAATAGCAAGGACACAACATATGTAGGTTTATTCTGCACATACACAAACACTTAGAAACATAGAAACAAATCTGACTAGTTGGTGTGTAATCACACCCTGAACATCTGCTTTTCTAACACATATGGTGACACAGGAGACATTACTCATGAGTTTGTTGAGGTCGGCGGGGGGCATTGCACTGAAAGCAGCATTGGTGGGGGCAAAGAAGGTGTAGGTCCCTTTTTTGTTCAGGAGCTCGGTCAGGCCTGCTCTCTGAATGGCGCCAACCAAAGTGCTGTACGGATGAGAGGTCATTAATGCACATTATTAGGAGTGTATCTTTAGGCGATAGAAGACAGTTAGGCTGACAGCTCAGATTCCACCCAGGTCATTAGAAATCTGAAGAAATTACAGCCTCGAGTTTGAACACGCAAGTACATGATCATTACGGAAAACGTTTTGAGAGACTGACACTGAATGTGGGTGAGAAACAGCAGCTGCAAATTCCCTTTCAATAAGACTGTGAAAACAATTATGGCCTTTATAGTGGAAAATATTTTCTTCTAGGTATTTATAGGGTATTTTGGTTAAATCACCACTAATGTGAGGTTAAACCTTTTGTACTCTCAAATACCTCTAGAATGGCTTAAATAGTCATAAGCACCATTAAAAATCTTGTCATCATTTAGCTGAACTCTTGTCATTCCAAACCAAGGTTATTTTTAACTAAAACTAAAACCATAAATAAAATAAACACTAACTGAAATAATAATATATTTTCAATTTAATTGAAATTTAACTTGTGCAAAAATGCACTAAAATAACAAAAGCTAAAACTGATATAGAATTTTATAAATACATAATAAAATAATAATAAAATTGTAATATAGAATAAAAAAAATAGACATTTAAAAAAAAATACATAACTGAAAATATAAAAATAAAAAGTGAATCAAAATATTAATAAAAACTATAATAGTATCTCAGTGATACTAAAATAACACTGTTCCAAGCTCATTCAGCAATATGTCTTGTGAGGAATATAAAGGGTGAATTTAAAAATGTTGTCTTGTTTCCAGATAATGGAAAGCAAATGGCATTTGGGTTGTTAGGCTCCGAAAAGCACTGTAAAAACATCATAAAATTAGACTATACCACTCAATAGCTTTGGTTTGCTGGTGCTTCTTGACACCAAATGCAATTTGTTTACAACTGTCTTCTGACCAAATGCCATTCACATCAGTGGGGCCACATCTGATTCAACTTCAAGATGTTCTTATGTCCCAGTACTGAATATATAGTAGAAAGCCATACTGGTTTGGAATGACATTTGGGTGAGAAATTGATACCAGAATTTATTTAACTATCCCTTTAAGATATCGCTGCGTGTGCTTACCTGAAACGATCATCTGCCTTCAGGACGTCCATGACGGTTCCCATCGGGGGTGCCAGGATCTTGTCAACGATGAACATATTTGCAAAGCGACCATTTTTGTCATGTGCAGCAATGCAGGCGTTCTCAATGCACAGGCTCTGCAAAGTGAAACGGTTAAGGTTATTTGGTTATACAGATCAGCACATTTGTTTCAAAGCTCTCTTTTCTCACAAGACAGATGATGCATGAAGTGGGCTGTGGAAAACGTTAAGGTGATCCAAAGGAGAGGTTTCCGGTGGTCTGTGAATTCCATTACAAAGCAGAAATGTGAGAGCGCAGACTGAACTATACCAGCCTCGCTGCCAGCTACAACATGGCCAGAAATAAAAAACGTGGCTCTTATGTGTGTTTGATGGATTGGGATGGGAAATGGGGATTTCATAATGCAAGATGTAGTCAAGAAGGATTATTTCCTTCACCATTGTCATGAAAATGAAAAGTATTGATCTGCTGTTATAGAATTTTGTTCAGTATAGATAGATATCAATGTTTCATTTAAACATAGCTACCGGGATTTGGGTTTCTGTTGAATTATTCCCATATGTATAATTCAAGACCTACATTTCTGAACACAAACACTCTGAGTTTCAATCCACCAAGCGTCTCCAACTCCTGCCCATGGTAAAGGCTCTTAGAGGAAAACCTCTCCTTGAGAATGTGGTTTCTCAGCAGTTTCTTCAGGTCGGGTGTCATGGCCAAACTCTTGTCTGCACGCAAATGGCACAATTACAGTTATTTCAGAGTTTCTTAAGGCACAGTTGCTACTGTAGCTCAAAGAAAATGGAGTGATCCAACCTTTAAAAGCATCGTTCAGTGGAGCTAATAAAGTCACAGCCTCGGTGCCAATGAGATGATCAGTAAGACCGGCATCTTTAAAAAGCTTGGAGGCTGTAGTAACAACAGATCCCTCTGCAAGCTCCAGGAGGGTCTTGGCTAAAAATAAATAAATGAAAAAAACAGTAAAGCATTAAAAATATATGTATAATATATATGTATGTATATAGAAACATTAATTCCATTTTCAGCAAAAAAATACATTTTAATATTTAAATATACAAATATCATGTATTGCTAATTCATAAAATTTTTATATTTAAATGTACAAACATCATGTATTGCTAATTCATAAAAATCATTATGCTCTTTTTGTATCATCATAAATGATCAGAACATATAGAAAAGTTCCTATTATCTGATTTTATGCCCTCATAATAAATAAATAAATAAATAAATCAGCATGAATTGATTTAGAAATGAATACATAGAAATATATATATATATAATGTAAATAATAGAATATGTAAAAAACTAAAAAAAAAAATTAGTATGTATCACTTGCATTTTTAACGTATTTATCATTTTTTAATAAATTAATACAAAAAAATAGTGTGATGACATTGACATTTAGGCCAGATTTACTAACAGCTTCCACCAGTGCAAACCCGGTCAGGACTTACTACAGACACGCAGTGAAAAATTTGCGCTGAAAAAGTATGGACACAGTTGTTTTTTTATCCAGACCTTATTTGCATATGCATTTGTTGGAGTTCCCTCTCAGAAGCTAAATTTATGGTAGGAGAGAATTTAAATGAATTATGCAAGTTTTACTAAGGTTTGAGCGAGTTAATTTGTTGGTTTTTGTGCCGTTTCATGCATTGAACTTTCCACTCCCATCTGCGCTTTTATGGGATTGCGCTCTCACACTAATTTGCCCTGTTTAGTAAATCTGGCCCTAAAATCTTCTAAAGATCAAACCTGAGTCAGGGATAAGAAGTTCATTGACGTAGTGAATGACTCCATTGGTTCCAAGCTTGTCTCTCTGCGTGACGATGGCTTTGCCGTTGATGGTCATCTCATCGCCATCGCAGCCGACTTCCAGCACGGTGCCCTGCAGGGTCTCCAGGGGTGTCCCAGCCACAATGGACTCAGAGCAGTGCAGGTTCTTCAGAATGTGGTAATTCAGCAGATCTAAAGTGGATGGAGACCAAAAACTGATGACTAGATGACAATATTGTGCTACTGGAGGAACCATGACAACTGTTGTTGCAACATATGGGAAGTTCATGGGGTTACACTTACATGAACTCAAACTCAACATGAAATCAAATAGTTCCTATTTTTTTCTGCATGTTTCTGCTCTTATTATGCATGATCCACAAGTGTGCATTATTCCTAACCAAACGTTTGTCTTCATAATCTTTTAGCACAGTCTAATAGCTTGCTTGGATTCTGAAACCATTTTCCTGCTTGGCTGACATTACGAACAAATCCCTCTTACTTTTCAGTGGCTTCTTCCAACCACCTGGCTCCATTCTGCTATAGACAAACGCCTACTTTTCACAATTCAATCATTTCCCAATGGATACAATTAAATCCCACGCACCATTTTTTCTCTTTCACTATCCAGTTTCACTCAGAAATGCATCACATTTGGAAGTAAAATGAAAATTGCTTCATACTGAAAAAGAGCAAAAGTACCTTTGAGAGCAACAGGGTCTCCCAAAATTCTGGTAAGCGTTTCTGGAGGAATCTTCTCAAAGGCTTCATTGGTTGGAGCAAAAATGGTGTAGGAGCCCTCGTTCTCCAACAGACTGGTGAGACCAGCAGCAGCAACCGCAGTCTAAATGAAAAGCAAAGGAGGGCGTTCAATGGATTTTGCACTATTTATACTACTAAATGCCTCAATAATGATATAAGATCTACCCGTAGAGTGTCCAGGTCATCATCGGTGTCAATAAAAGAGTTGACATTATTGGTAATGGCGGTGATGACTCTGTCAACAACATGCACAATTCCATTGGTGGCATGCTGGTCTGTCTTCACAAGCCTTGCACAGTTCACTGTAACAATCTGCAACAAAACATATGATTGGTAAAGTACACAAAACCTCACAGCAAATCATTTGAAATATACACTAGTTGACACAAATCTTAACAGCATTAAATAACCAGAGAAAGTAAACAACATATTTCCATTGGGAACATCTAAACAAGACTCTTGTTGGTTCAAGCAGCAATGATGGTTTCAACCAAACTGGACTTACTCCATTAGGATAATGGTGGATATGAACATCAAAGTCCTGATACATGGAGGGGAATGCGACGCCATGCTTAAGATCGTCAGAAGTCAAGCGTTTGCTGATCATGTGGTAGTGCAGAGCGTTGAGGAGTTCAATGTTGACGTTGCTCACCAGGGCATCCAGAATTTCCTACAGCACATTTTGAAATGACATGGAGCTTATCTTGATATTTTTGCTGTTTTTACATGATTTTTGGGAACTCTGCCTTGCCTAAAATGACAGGAAACTCTTTATTTCTTCTACATGATCTATGGAGATGCACTAGTGGGAACTCACAGTGGGAAGTGCAGCCCAAGCCTCATTGCTTGGAGCAAAGAATGTGAAGCTGCCGGGACCTTCGATCTCCTCCTGCAATTTTGCTCTTTCAGAGTACATCTTGGTGGTAGTGGCTCCAACCACACCCAAGGTTTTATAGATGTTCACCAGAGGTAGGGCTTTGATAAATAAATCCGTTTTTTATTGATATGTCAAAACAAACCTCTTTTCATGCACACAATTTATAATTACGTACCTGCTGGACAGCCTTTTTCTCCAATCACCTTCTCATAACCAGGACAGCACTCATAGCTGACCACCCTACAAAGAAATGTTAAAAAACATCACTTCATTGGGTTTCGTAGAAAAGTCTGTACAGATCCCATCGGAAATGGGAGTTCTTCAGGAACTTCTACAGGAAATCAGGTCTATATTTCTCTCTTTATTACTGTGAGGGCTGAAGGGCTGTGACAACCAACACACTCCTCAATGCGCTTTAAAGTGCATGGCTTAAGCTATACTGTACTTCTTCTTTTTATTTTGTGCCAGGTATTTCCATAATAAATAAGGTCTGTGCTCGAGTTGGTCTTAGAGGGTCATAAAATCTAATTTCCTTTGGTAGCTGAAGAATCCAGAGGTACGGTATGGGCCAGGGAAACTCCTGAGAGGGAACTCTAACACCAGCAGTCCTGCCAATAAAAACAATGGGAAATTCCTAGAAACCACCATGCAATAATTGGGATACTGAAGATTGATGTATAGCTTTCCTTAGACGTTTCCTTTTCTGAAAAAAAATGTTATGATCTCTTACTAATGCAGTTTAATATTTATATGCATAATCACTTTTTACCAGTTCACTATTACTAACTACTAAAAAAGGTTTGTTTTTCAAAAAAATAAACGTTGCATTATTTCATGAGGCTTTTACAATGCTTGCATTGAGACTAAATAATGACTACTAAATCTATTTCAGAGCCATTACTAGACTATAGGCTTCAATGAAAAATATATTTCTGCTTATTTGAACTATATTCTTATGCAACATAAGAATTTGCTTTTGCATAATTCTTTTTCTTCCCATATCATGACTTACTGTTGTTTGACATAAGATATTTTGGTGAAGAACACTTGAGGATACTTTGATGATATATTCCATGGCATGCGCTTGTAGAGATGGCGGAATCTGAGTTATATATTTTTTTAAAGGTTGTTGAAATACCATTCTCAACAAATTGTTAGCATACTATCATGAGCAACCCACAGCATCTTAGATGGAGATAGAGTGGAAAACTAGAAGGCAAATCTAAACAAAGGCAACAATCCTAACATTCAGGCATGGGACGGACTTGTAAAACACACGGAAGAGGAAAGCAGATTGAACTGATTATCAAAACAGATGGTAACTCAACTCCTGTTTGTCCTCTGCCAACATAAGCAAAGATGGTAGCCATGGATTTCTGACAAAATAAACAGCTAGGCCACATAAGTTACATATTGTGCACTTTCAAGTGGTGAGACAAGCAGTTCCAAGAAGCATTGTGAAAACTGTATTATGTTGAAATCTATATTTAGCGTCTGGGTGGTCATCTGATTCATCACTCGCATCTTCTAAATTGTCTCACTTCCTTATATCAGAAGTAACAATATAATTTTCCAGACAACTTCTTAAACAGAAGACAAGGCATAAATGGTAATCATGTTTTAAAGGTTTGCTGAAATCATCCAATCATATTATCACAATTATATATCAATATAACCATTACAATCACTGATATTCAGCAAAAAATGTTTTTGTGAAAATAAAGTGCCTGAACTAGGTGGCTAGCGAAAAGAGAGCGCTGGGGAGTAATTTGTGAAAAAAGTTATTGGGTCCTCAAGTGACCTGGAAACATCCTGTTCCACAGCACTGACCTTCATGAACCAACCATACAAAGACTGCAATTGTTCCCACAAAATTCCTCCAACCCCAAACTTCGAAACCCCAAAAAACTCTGTAAATCAAGTGAACTTAAGTGTCACAGAACCCAACCTTGGGCTTTACTGAGTAAGGTACATCCTTTCACCGCAAGGCTCAACATTTTTTTCTCACAGAAATAAGAGTGAATGGAAAACTCCTCGAGACCTGTTCTCAATGATTTGTGTGTGTTTGGGGATGTAAGACGTTCAGGAGTCCCAACTGAAGTCATTTCCTAAAAGCATCCAAGCACCCACAGAAACTCTGACTTCCTTCTCGCTTTCTTGAGAACGGCTATGAAAGAAACTCTGTTTCAACACGGGGAGATGAATAAAACAAGTCCTTCTGTGTCTCAAGATTTTCCTGTGCGATTTTAAATCTTGTTCTTGAGCAGAATAGCCAAACAGATGGCATGTGAAAGAAAAAAACCCAACTAAATGTATGACTAATAACAGGCTAAATCAATTACTTAAAAGACAAAATGGGGAAAAAAAAGACCAAAAGTTCTTGTCATTCTCCCACATTACATTTTTTTTATGTGCACTACCGTTCAAAAGTATAGGGTCAGTAAGTTCTCTTATTCAGTAGGATGCATTAAGAGGTATCCACAATTTTACAACGTTTCCACAAAAATATAATGCAGCACAACGGTTTCCAACACTGATAATGAAAAGAAATGTTTCTTGAGCAGCAAATCAGCATGTTAGAATGATTTCTGAAGGATCATGTGACACTGACGACGGGGAGTAATGATTTAGCTTTGCACCACAGGAATAAAGCAAATTTCAAGATACATTCAAATAGAAAAGTGTTATTTTAAATTGCAATAATATTTCAGAATTGTATTATTTATAGTGTATTTTTAATCTTTTGAACGGCGGTGTAATTATGCATGATATAGGGTATCACAAAGCATCACCTAACCAGAATACACTGGGATATTCAAAAACTTGTGCACACTAAACAACCCCCAACACTTGTTGGTGTACCTTATGTAAGCAACATTAATCTGTTACATAATGTCTCCAAATCTAGACGCAAATCAACTTTCCAGACTCTATTCCAGATTCCAGCATACTTAATAAGCATCCACTTTGTACTGTGCCAAAACATCAGCTTCATTTACACCCTTATTAAATCTGTGATTTTATTTATATTTTAAAGTTTAATTTCTGCATTGTAGACACTGAATATGCGGTTCCTCCTGAACTCTAATATATTTGTCTGTGGTATGTTCGTGTAACCAATAACACCTTTTCCCCCCGAGGGGACATCAAGTGGTTGTCAGTCAAACAGCGTTGCTACAAGTTGTAATTGTGATCCAGGTCTTAGTGCACTGAAGAGCTTTCAGACAGAACGGCACTCAGATTTGTCAGCCTCGCATTAATGCACTGTTCAGGATGTTAGGCAATTTAACCCCACGAAGACTGAAGCCAATTACCAAGAGACATATGGTAACTATTACTACACAACGTTCTTCTATATCTACTGTCAACTTGAACTCAAATACCCTGTGCACTGTTCCATTATATAGCTGCTAGATACAAAAGAAAAGTGCTTCATGTGTCTATTATGGAAATTTATATCTACACAGCTGATGAACACTGACTGAAAGACGTCAAAATGCTCTTCAACGCACAACTTACGAAAGCTTGTAGAAACACTAGTTAAAGTCATTAACACTTTAACAACACATTTCCTCTTCAGGTCTTCAAAAGGCTATTATTTTAAAATATGCTTCACCAAAGTTGTCTGTAATGAATCCCCCTGCATAGGATAATAATCATCATTTATGACAACCTGTCCTGCTCTTCAAAGCACATATAGATGATGGATTTTAAATTCCTTAGAGGTGATCACAATCTTTTATTTTTCAATATAAGTGTATTCACATACATCTCAGCACATTCGGGTAGTTTAAATGAAATAGTCTGTAATAAACCTTAATCTAGATGCATAAATGTGGGAAAAAGACTCTTGCAGCATGACAACTGGTGAATCATTTTCCATCTAGTTATGTCCTGAGAGAGTTTTTCCTCTGCAACTTAAAAAGACAATGGTATTTTATCTAAGAAGAACTATTGATTGAATCCAGTACACTTTAGCACAGATAGACAGACAGATAGACAGACAGATAGATAGATAGATAGATAGATAGATAGATAGATAGATAGATAGATAGATAGATAGATAGATAGATAGATAGATAGATAGATAGATAGATAGATAGATAGATAGATAGATAGATAGATTCAGTTTCTGAATTAAGATATCTGTAGTAACTCACGTTGGTTTGCCACATATTTTGCGGTGATACCATTGCTTGCAGTTGGTGAAGTACTTCTTATCCGTTCCTTGAATCTTCTGCATAGCACAAACATTGGGGCTGCAACACAAATCAAATCAACACAGCTTTCTTTAAATGTTCCTAACATGCACCAAATGCTCAATGCATGCTGCAGGACTAAAGAAGAAAAAGTTTTTCAGTGATGTTGAGTATAAACCAGAGGGCCTTCATTTGTGTTTCAAATCAAATTTAGTGCACATCTGCCTTTATGATAATCAATGAAAGAATCAAGAGTGTGATCCCTGCGGAGCAGCTCTTACCCATGAGGTCTTCCTCTTATCCTGCTGTGCTGAAGAACCGCTTGATACGGGGTTTTCGCGGCGAAAACTGTCGCGATTAAGGTGATAGCCAGAGCAAACAAAGTTAAGCGCTTCATCTCGCGTCCCTGCAAGCGCACTCCAGAGCGGCGCTGCGTGCGGCAGAGTCCGGCTTAAATACCGAGAGAGACCCCGGTGCTCAGGGAGGGGCTTGAGACGACCAGAAACACGACACTTTCACTCACACTCACACCATCACGAAGCTCTGATGCATGTTATTGGATTATAACACTCAATAGAATAGCTCACTTGTAAAGATTTTATTTGTTATGGGCTAATATAGGCTACTGTAGGTTATACTGCTAGACTATAATTATTTAATATAGTTAAACCGACAACTGCGCATAAAGTAATTGAGTGCAAAATGAAAGTAAAATGAAATAAATATAGCCTATAGCTTATATATAGCCTTTTCAATAGCCTAACCTATTCTTATAGGCTATGTAAAAGTACAGTAGTAGCCTATCTTTAAAAATAGTCGTGCAAATGTGTATTATTGTAAATATGGTGATAATACATTTTTTTTAAATGATAATGACCTGTTGATAGCCTACTTGATTTCTTTTTTTTATTTTGATGATTTTAATGAATTTGTCGTTAGCCTACTTACAAAAACAAATTGCAATCAGATAAAAGAAATTCCCTCAATAGCCTGCTCTAATTCACTATTAATTACAGTCACAATTTACAGATTTTTCTTTAAGTACAAATAAATGTAGTAACCATGAGGTAAAATTAGCTAATCAACATTCAGTGAATATGAGCCGCCATATCACTGTAAAAAACAAACAAACAAACAAACAAACAAACAAACAAACAAACAACAACAAAAAAAAAAAACAGTTGAGCAAACTTAAAAGTTTAAGGCAACCAGTTTTCTCAACTTATTTTTTAGGAATTTTATGAGTTTTCTCAACTTTTTGTTGTATAAACGTAAGAAAAGAAGTTGAGAAAACTCAAAAATTGCCTTAAACTTTTAAGTTTGCCCAACTTTTTTATTTTATTTTATTTTATTTTATTTTATTTTTTTTTTTTTGCAGTGTATGTGGGTTAAACCTGGGTAAAATATGCAAACCAGCATGTGTCCTCTCCTGTATTTATCTAGCAGTGCATTAAAAAAAAAGTTTTTAACCTGGCATTTGTGATACCTTGATAATTCACCATATTTCGACTGCACTTAGAATTCTTAAATAGCATGGGATTGTTAAAATCTGTTGGTTTGCACACTTGCTGTGTGTAACTGACCTCAATTCTGACCTCTAAAGACTGAAGAATGAATTACATGAAAGAAACACACCTATATTATGCATACCTAATAATGCATACCTATAACATAATATTACCTGATAAACCTCACCAAAATATCTCGCACCTCACTTGAACAGTCATATGTTTGGAACATCGAAATACTTCAAAAGCACTCTTACTTTCAGCATGAATAAAACACTCATGTCTGGTTTAGGTGTGCTTAGACTTTACAAAACATTGGCACTCACTTTCAACGCAAAGAATGCCTTTTTAATATTTTATTTTATTTTATTTTATTTTATTAAACTGGCATTTAAATCCCAAAAAGACAGAAAACTCTTTATCTTTTCTTCTTTTCCCCCTACAAAAGCAGCACAAATGGCATTTGTGCATCAAATCCCTTACAGAATGCCTTACTGCAACACTTTTCTTTCAAATATGTGTCCAATAAGCATTTAACTGTATAATAAAGAGGTTAAGTTTCTAATTTAGTTGAAGAAATGGGACAATAAACACTTGATATTTCTCTTGGATGTTTAAAAAATAACATTTAATTCCATTAGTTACATTTTTTAAGCAATTTTAATGTAGCGTGGGAGTTATGTGGCTAGTTACATAATCAAATCCACTACTGTAAACTAATAAATAAGTGAGAAACTCATAATTAAATAATGTTGATACAGCACATTTTGCCAAAAATACAAGAGATGATCTAAAATAAACATGGTGCCGACGGCAGGAGATGGTATGTTTGGACAGGCTATTCTTTCTTATTTTCTTTTACAGTAGGGCCGGCACATGGTCTGTTTTGGGGTTACCATATAAATCTAGCAGCAGTGGTTAATGACCGCTCCTCATATCCTCTAGAGCGGCCGATGCTCCATTAGCTGTGTGGTATTTAGAGAGGTGATTCCTCCTGAGTGGCTTGAGGAGAGATTTTCTCTTGTTGTGCTGCATGTGCATTAAAGCCTTACTTTTATATTACGACTTTGTTTTTGAAGTTGATTGAATAACAGGAACATCTACTGAGATCTACCTGAACCATAATGGGGTTATTTTCCGATTTCTTGATTTTCTTTCCTTGTATAAAAGCAGCAGGGATCCAGGATGCTGCATGTTACGGTAGACCTTTATGATGCAGATGCCTGCCACGTCAAATATCATATCATATACTGTATACAGCCTGGCAAACATGTTTGGACCAGAAAGCCATCATTCTCTAAACCATGGGTTTAAATGAATCTTTTGCACTTTTTTGCAATTAAGTTATGAATTATTTCTGAATGAACTATTTCTATGAACGTCCACTATTTAGTTTTTAAAAACGTTTTTTTTTCTTGGTTATGAAGATTAAGGAGAACATTCCATTATATTACTTTGAAAACATTACTTTTGAATGTTCTGTAAACCATCAATATTTCATAATAACGTTCTATAAACAGTATATGAATAGTGTGGTTTTTTTTGCAAATGTTTCAATAACATCGAAGACGAGGGGCAGCTGCGGAAACTGCTTAGTCTTAAAAAGTTAGTCATCTAATTTGTTTTCTTCAAGACTGGTCATAATTATTTAAAGTCAGTTACAAAAAGGTATGGCCCAATCTGAATCAGAAAAGTAAGACTGATTATTATCTAACTGCTAGTTGGTGACTGTATTTATGCAACTGGCCCCTGATAACTTTGAATGAACGTTCTATTAATGTTACCGATAGAACCTTTCTAGAACATTAGCCAGAATGGCCTGTCAGATGTGAATAACTTACCTGCAATAATCGCATGTTGAGAGACTCATTTCGATTCGATTCCAAGATCAAAGAGGAAAATATCAAACATTTTGATCACAGACATCCTCTGGAGAACTATTTGAAACCTTTGGCAACAAACCTCCTAATCTGTTACTTCAATCTCCCTTTTCATACATAATAAACATAAATCTTTCCCGTTTCTACAGGTTTTGAAATTTTACACAATACAAATCCAGTCCCCAATTCTTATCTGATGTTAATAGCATTTCAGTGAATGACATCTGTTTAATGCGTTGTCAGCAAACAAGAAAATCTCCAATAAAAAGTGTTTAATCTTTAGTAAAAAAAAGACTCATTGATTGACAGTCTAATTTACTCACTATTTTGTATTTGTTATTTCATGTCAGAAATGAAATATGGCACATTACCTTGTTGAGGTCTGTTTCTTCTATTACTTTTTATGGCCATGTCCAGGAGTTGCCATGGGGCCTAGTGTTTAATGTTCAGCTCGGCTTCATCCAGAGAAGAGCACATTCCTTTGCTCTGAAACCTCCAGAGGGAGAAGGAATACCCATTTGCCCTTTGAATTTTGATACCTCAATGCTTCAGATGCCCAGTAAACAAGTGGAATTTTCACATTCCAGTTGATATCAATCCCATTGTGTGCTAATTCAGTGTGAGCTGTCCTTTGAAGTTTCTCGGTGCCCTTTTCACACTTTGTCTTTTCATTTTGAATTATTCATTCTTTCGGTTGTTGATTCAACACTCGGGTGTCAACAGAATCATTTGCAATGGGTTGAAAAATGCCCATGCGGTATCCTGTATCACTGCAGCTTTCCATATCAACCCACGGGAATAGGGGGTTACCTTAAGGGGAAACAATTAAGTGTGTTTTTCCACTCTCCTTGGGGTACCAGTGGTCTCCTTACGGTCTGGCATTACTTCCTGCTTCCAAGAGCAGGTTAACTTAAGCCAGAAAACAATTTAGCAAGCAGGCAGTGTTGACTCTAACACAATATTTAAAAAGAAAACGAATGTGATACCACAGGAAAGATATAACAGGTGGCTTTGTGTATAAGAGCAAATTCTCATGGTTACCCCATAAGTTGCGTGGAATCCCTGTTATAAACAGTCCGAGAGCATCTTTGATGGTGAATCAGATGTGCGGAAATCTGCTGAAATAATTCAAAATGTACTTTCTTTTCTGCCCAGTGTCAAGAGTAATTTTATTTTTAGATGTTCTTGGACTGCATCATCCCAAGTTGTCTATGTTTACGCCAGCGTCAGAGAAAAATAGCTTTTAATCTCATTTGTTATAGTCCTTCATACTTCTACTGACACAGAATTTCCAGAGTAATGGATATGCCATTAATATTGCTCACTTCTGTTTAGATAAAGCTACTGGCTCACATTGAAAAAAAAGTTAAAAGAACGTGTCATTCATTTAAAGTGGATTTCAATATTGGTCTAATGAAAATCATGGTTTCCAGTTTAAAACTGTTTTGTTCAGTTTGTCTAAAAGCAAATAATGCCCACAGGAAAAGAAAAATATTAATACAATTAAAAAAAAAATCAATGTTATGCACACTGAAAAAAGAAAGACTTTTTTGAAATCATGCAGGAGACATATTGGCTAGTTTTACTGACTGAAATTATTGCAGGTTTTATTAACTTTTTGGCTGTTTTTTTTTTTTTGTTGTTGTTGCATATTTTGAAAAGACATCACAATCATGAAGGTCTTTCAAAGTTGTCTTCATTCATAGTAAGTAATCTAAATTAAGCAAAATGTTTTTAGTTTTTCAAAAGTAATATTTTGGCTTATGGCTAAAGAAAAAAATATTAAGTATATGGTCTTTATAATAAATAAACTTTTTTTTTTCTTTTTGTATAAATGTATTTGTTCATAATATTTTTTTAAGGTTCAATTAAAACATTTAAGAAAATCTAATATGGCTCACTGTAAAAAATAAATATTTAGATTATAAAAAAAATCCTTCAAATTATACAGTACATTTTTACAGATTTTTTGACAAATTAATGTTTCTTTCAAAATTGGTCCAAAGTATAATTTCTTTTTCAGTGTAATGCTACTCTTCGTGAAGAGTAAAAAAGAAAACTGTTTACAATGCAGCAACAAAAGTAGAAATATCAGCCATAATAGTGCTTTTTTAAAGTGGGAAAATGACTGAGAGTATATGTTTTAAGTAAATAAGAGGGACTCTATTTGTGCAGCTTTGTATCTGAAACATGGATCGGGTTACTGAGGCTGATGCCTCAAGGGAAAAGGTCAACATAACATGCTCTTGTAGACCTTCGCTCTCAGGATTCCCTTAATATGTGTTTTTGCCAGTATGGAAAAGTTCAGTCAGTCATATACTTCCAGCCGAACCTCTCAATGCTTAATGCACTCCACAACCACTTAAACTTAAACCACAATATATTTTAGTGACAGCGATGTTTAGACATGTGTGAGACGTGCCATACTGAATGCCCTGCTTTGACCCCGGTGGAATGAATCAGTCTACAGTGAACCCTTGTTAGGCCACATTACAGGACAGGGAAAGAGGAGAGCCTGTGTGATCTCATGACCCTGCCACATGGAGGAGGAGGAGGAGGCTGAGATCATCGCAAAATATTCCAGCAACACACACAGCAAAGCCTTTCTGGACAGCTGGACCGCACATTCATTACGAGGATCAATTAAAAAATATGGATGTGGAGGTGGTCAGTCTAAAGATAACGGCAGGGGTAATCTAACAGTGGTACAAACCCCCCTAAAGGCATAATTTAATGTGCCTTCACCTCAGAGTGATGAAGGGCACATGAATAGTGATTTGTATTGGTGCAGTATGTTTGTTGTTGTAATGCAGTGGTTCTCAACCTTTGTGACTCCAAGCCCTCCTGACGTCCACAACAATATTCAAAGGACCCCTGTGTATCATGTATGTAATATGTTAATAGGAATGGTTAAAATTAAAATGAGTTTCAGAATGACCTTTTAACCAATGAAGTTACGTGACTTCTCCAGTTGTTTGCGATATACAAAATAAATATTTTCGGACAACATATTTTTTTTTAGCTTTGCATCAAAAACATATATTCTATATAAAAATGCCCATGGATTTACACAATTTTATTAATTTGCATGCATTTTCCACATCTAGAAACGAATAAATTTTTTTCAAGGCAGTGGGAATACTATTTCTTAAAAGAAAAAGGGGTAAATTTGATATCTTGATTTTCAGTTGTTTTAGCTTATTTTAATGCTTGTTTTATCTTATTTGAAGTCTCCTTTGCCCTCATTTGAGAAGCACTGTCCTAAGGGGTTCATTAGTGCCATCTTATGGTTATACACAAACTCCTTGTATGACATATGGGCAATATTTGGATTTAAGCAAAATGATTTCATTAAGGGCACAATGGTGCTAAATCTGCCCGAGATAAGAGACATTTCATCTAATTTTCTCACAAAACAGTAAAAGTCAACAAACTCAAATGTAATAACATTTTGTTTAAGGGGTCTTTTAGCATTCTGCTGTATACTCAGCAATAATTAGTAAAGCTGTAGTGGGTTTACTACAAAAATACAAAACTGAAACTATATCTAATGCTTCAGTTATAAAAAAAAACAAAAATATTTTAATAAATGATCTCTGAAGATTGATGATAGAAATGTATTTTGCTGTATGTTTTTCAAATCAAGAAAGGAGGGGGATTTTTATTGTTGAAGCCCAAGAAAGCAGCAGACTGACAGCCCGTATTATTTGGCATCTGCAGGAGATTCTTTGGTCACACTTTACATTAGGTGCCATTAACTACTATGTACTTACATCAAAAAATAAGTACAGTTTACTTATTGTTTTGCAAAACACTTTTACTGCTACTGAGGTGGGATACGGGTAAGGTTAGTGACAGGTTTGGTGGTATGGGTAAGTGTAAGGGATGGGTCAACAGAGTAATTATTAAAGTAATTACAGAAATTAATTACAGATGTAACTACATACAGGTATTTTTTTTAAAAATGTAAGTACAATGTAAAAACATGTATGTACACAATAAGTGCATTGTATCAAATGATTAATTTAAATGTAAGTACATAGTAGTTAAGGCCACCTAATATAAAGTGGGACCGATTTTTTAAGACTGACATGCATCTGCTTAATTGAGAATAGGCAATGCTTCATGATTCAACTATACTCAAGTGAAGATAAACCACCCAATACATAATTTCAGTGCACACAAAAAGCCCATTTTATTATTATTCTGAGCTCCAGAGTTTACGAAGGTCTCCCAAATCTAAATTCCAAATTTAACGTCCAAACAACATTCATTTGATGTCAAATAGACATTTCGCAGTTCATCTGATATTTAATAGCTTATATTTTTTGGTTGCTGCTCCCCTGAATGTCCTGACAAAGCATTTTATTGTCTTTGGAAGAAATCAGCCTTCCAAAGAACACAAAAACAGTCCTTCTAGACTTCATTTGGGACACGTTTTCCTACTAATCTGTACAAAGCAGGCTTTTACTTTCCCCCCTGCACAATGTGATAGTAAGGAGTGAGGCTGAAGGAAGGTGATAGAGTCGGAAACAGTAGACGCTGGATTCAGGCTACACACCTGCACAGGTTAAACAAAACAGTCACGGAAAAGAAATCCTTTGAATTGACAAACATGACACCTGATCCGTGGATCATCAGTCAGTCTGACTAAATGAGCCCTTAGACAGCTCCACCTGAAAAACGACATGCAGTAACGTGATGCCTTACTTATATAATGCCTCTCTCCAGTATGGCACTGATACAGGACTGAAGAGGATGCTCAAATACACCTGCTCCAACATACATTAGATACAACGATACACAGTCAGCAGAGGTGCAACAGTTAGATTAAACTGCAAAAACCACGTTTTAGATCCGTCAGGTTTCCAAACCGAAGTGAAAATCATCGATAAGTGGAGCAGACAACACAAACGAGCGGATCATTTATGAGAGGAGCTTTTAGCCCTGCAGATCTGTCTAATTCACAGCACCGGGAGGCAAGATGCCAGTCCAGATACCGGACGACACCGATTTCTTATCTTTCCGAGATCAATGTGAAAGTCAGGATGGCTGGGTCGCTCGTTATAATAAAGGAGCAGTGACGGTTTGGTGTCGAGACGAGGAGTGCAAAACTGTGCAGAAACTCAAGGCAAGTGCGCTGCAATGCGGATCAATAGACGCACACACTACAGACTACTTTGCTTTCAGTCCTCACATGCACGAGACCAAACTCTAGCATATTTTCGTTATAAAAGATCACCAGTGTCTAATTGTCTATGAAAAATAGATTCTGTGTAATATTTCTTTGCTTAGTAAACAAACCGTTCATTTGCTGGAGAACACAGCGTGGTATATGGCAAGCTGTTTTAACATGTATTCATAGAACTAACTATCGTTTTGCGTTACTTTTACTTTTTTAATTACTAGTAATCCAATAGAGACCAGTAACCTATCCATTCAGTTAGTCGCTATAGTAATAGGTCTAATTATTTATTTAGTAGCCTACCAGTATCTACTTGGTGACTAGTCACAAACTCCATATTTTTGCCATTGAATTCAAGTGGTGCAGATATTGCCTTTTAACTAGTTTTCCAATTGTTGCTGGTACTAAATGTTCAGATATGCAGTATATTTGAGCTGATGAATTCGTGATGTAGCTATAAGAATAAAATTGGTGATAGTAATTGGTGAAATGTGGCTAGTGGAAAGATGCTAGTGTCTCACCAGTGAGTTATAGTAGGCTATCTTATAAATAAGTACCGGTAAATCTAGAAAATATACTAGTAACCGTGTTAGCTAAGAAATACACATTAAGAATAGTTTACTTGTCTAACTGGAATAGAGAAGCTGCATAGAAACCAGTTGCTATGTCACACCAAAGCTGGATTTCCCAATATGGTATATTATTAACATATTAACAATACTGAGATAATGTTCTATTGGCTTGTGCGTTTTAGGAAGTAATTCACTGTAACCACATCACCTTTTTGCGTCTAACAACCATTGTATATACTGATTTATAGTTTTGCCTTATAGCTTATGCACCTGCATTATTATCATTGACAGTAAAGACATAATGGTTCAAAAGATTTCTTTTTCAAATAATGGCTGTCCTTTTGAGCGTTGAGCATCTGGCATTTTCCACAAAATCAACATAATAATAAGAAATGTTTCTTGAGCAGCAAATCAGCGTATTAGAATGATTTCTGAAGGATCATGTGACACTGAAGACTGGAGTAATGATGCTGGAAATCCAGCTTTGTGGAATCGCTGACATAAATTACATTTGAAAATATATAGTTTCCATAGTTTTCAGAATATTATTTGTTTAAATAAATGCAGCTTTGGTGAGCATAAAATTAGTATTTGTTATATTTAGTTGTGCAGAAAAAGTATACAAAGATTCAGCATATGAACCAAACACCTTAGGAACAGCGGTATATTAGTCTTCGCTGTGCAAAAACTGAAGTACAGTATATCTTTTAAGCTCCTGAACAGTAGCTTTCCTCACAGACTCCAGACCCTTTCAGAGAAAATCTTAAAGAAACAAACAGAGATATGGTTATGGGCCATTTGCCCAGGGGAACTCAGCGTACAGTGGAGCAGGCCAGGCCTGACGGCTTCATGATCCACAGTCTCTGAGATGAAAGAGCGGTCTGCAGGGACGGACTGCACCCATGAGATGTGCTGAAAAATTAAAAGCGGAAAATCATGGTAACAGCAGGCTCAGATGAGGAAACCTGAGCCCCTCCTGCTGTCTTACCAGAGTTGGCCCTTTTTCTGTGTTTTTTTTTGTGTGTTTTTTTTTTGTGTAAAAGCACTTCTGTTGACCTCTCTGACAATGGCTAAAAGCCGTCCTGATGCGAGAACCTATGCATGAGGGCTGTTTCAGCATTGTTTCAGGCAGGTGTGGGGAAATTATTCAGACCTGTAACGCCTGCAAAAATGAAAGGAGATGACAGGCCTTCGTCAATAATTTACGCAGCTCTCCGGGCCACCGATGCGTTCTTTTCATGAATAATTGAGCTTCGTAGGCTTTGACGACATTCCATTCATAGAGACTAAATAAAACTTGTTCCAAGGAACCCAATGGAAATGAGCGGCGACCGATCAAGCTGGGGTTGTAGGGGGTTGGGAATAAATTATTAAATGATGCCAGGGTAGAGTTGATTGGGTTACACGGTTTCTTGCGTCGTAGAGCCATACAATATCTGATCACATTGCATTTGATGTATTCATGCTCACCTGACCCTCCTCGCAACCCAGGATAAGGTAGCTACAGTATACGTGGAAAAAAACATGTGAGCTTGAAATACAAATGCAAGCCAACATGCTTAAATCTAAAGCTCCACTGTATCTCTCACTCCACTGAGGATCCTTTTATGCTCACTGTTTGCTGTGTCAACTTTTACTCTTTTTGACCTCACATGGCTGAGTCACACAGAAGGCAGGGCTTTTAAAGATAAGGAAATGAATAGATCTATGTATAATGGTAGCAGGCCTTTGTCAGCACAGTGAAAAGCTTTCATTTTTCATCTGCCTGGTAACAGAGTGCATTCAAAATCTGTCAGCACTTTATCAAGGCTGCACTAGAGGGAAAACTACAGGAGATTTTTCACCGCTCAACATACTTTGTGAACTTTGTATTCAACTGTAATGGAAAAGTTCTTGAGATTTGAATGACTCAATGAGGAGATGTCTGTTTTTTCTCTTAGATGAGAATCGTGTGCAAGGACGTGACGGCAGAGACTCTCTACGACGTCTTGCACGACACGAGCTACCGGAAAAAATGGGACACCAACATGATCGACACTTTCGATATTGGACGATTGACGGTTAATGCAGATGTAGGATATTATTCCTGTGAGTCACTCCTTTGTTTCTGTCTCAACTGAGCTGTTATTTCCACCGTGTTCCTGGAGAAGCGCACAAACACACTTTTTTTTGTTTTTTTTTTTAATTAAGCCCATTTGTTCTTACTAAGAAGATGGTTAGGTACAATATAAAAGTTGTGGGTGGCTGCAGTACATTTTATGATGGAGTGCGATTTCTACAGTTAAACTGCAAGGATGCAAATCATTGGGATGTTTATGGTTAAATGAGTGTCTTGTGGTGCTCTCAGATGTACTATGTATGGACATCAGCAATAAATGAGACTAATGAGACTAATTTAAAGTGACAGTACAAGAGAAGAAAAAAAAATAGTAACCTAAAAATGGTAAGATTTAAATGAACTCACTTTATTCAAGTCAAAATTACTGAACCAACCGATACACATTAATTTATACCAACGAGACAAATTTTTATGGGTTAAATTAGATAGAAATAGCTCTTTAAGGTAACAATTGCGGGTTACCACTTTTTACAGTGTATTAAAATACAAAAGGCAGTTCTAATCAACATACAAAACCATGTTTAAAAATTGTAAATTATATAATAAGTAAGAAAACAAGATGTTTTAAGCTATGTTGTGAGAACATAAAGCTTGAAACATCTTGTTAGACTATTTATTTGTTACAGGTGTTTTACCTGTATTTTGAATTTTATTGCATTGTTGTTTTAGAGTTTAGAGGTTTTTTGTTGTTGTTGTTGATGTTCTTAGTATACAGTGAGGCAAATTTATCTTCTTGTATTTTCATACTTTGCCTCTAAAGCATGTCCTTGTTTATTTGCAGGGAAATGTCCAAGTCCATTGAAGAACAGAGACTTTGTCACCATGCGGTCATGGCTTCCTCTTGGCAATGACTATCTGATAATCAACTACTCTGTCAAACACCCGGTATGTCTGTGTTTGGTCTGGATTGTTAGGTCTGTAGAAGCTCTGATTTTAAGAGACATTTTGGCAGAGGTAACAATATAGTCCAGCACAGTATGTCAATTGGTATGTAGGTCAGCCTTGCAGGTCTCGAGGCGCTTGAAACAGAAGAGGCCTGATCTGTGGCAAAAGTCTGACGGAGGTATCAAGTACGCCGTCGGGTGATCAAATCCCCGTGTTGTAATGAATCATTACATGTCTAGCGTCAACAGGCTTATGTCTTTCATTGTTTTCTCCATGGAAAATCTGACACAAGATGTCTTAATGTCTTAATAAATCAGCTTATCGTACGGCTCTTTGAAATACTTGATTCTGATTGGTCAGTCGCGGTCAGATGTTTACTGTTATCCATGACAGTGCTATATATCTGTTCATCTGCGTAACTGAAACTTTAGATACTTTAGAGTAGTAATATGTACCCTTAAGGTACTAATATGATCCTATTAGGGGTAAAAAAGGTACAAATATGTCCTTTTAAGGGTACTGCTCAAGTTAGTAGGTAAAATTTTAAACCCTTATTTTTCTGTGTGTACTGTCAACGTATTTACATTGAAAAACTGGACATCATAAACAACTCTTGATCACTGACTTTCAAGTTGTTCCCGAACACAACAAACTCACACAGAAACATGCGCCTTGTTGCAAGGAAACGTATGACAAATAAAAACAAACTCTTGGCAAAACTCATGTAGTGTATTCCAGCCAGTTTATGTCCAGACACAGGTCAGAATATAAAAGAAACTGAACTCAAATCTTTATTTTATGTTTACGTATTTATTTATTCGGTGCGTAGCTGTGTAATATGATTCACTTCAGAGTTTATTTTGAGACAGTGACCAACTATTTAAAGGGATAGTGCACTCAAAAATGAAAATTCTGTCATCATTAACTTGCCCTCATGTTGTTCCAATCCTGTATGAGTTTCTTTCTTCTGCTGAACACAAAACACGTTATTTTAAAGAATGCTTCTAGTTTCAGCAGAAGAAAGAAACTCATACAGGTTTGGAACAACTTGAGGGCGAGTTAATGATGACAGGATTGAACTATCCCTTTAACATCTCAGCTGTTTCAGTCAGACTGTTTGTATATCTTATCCAATCTTACAACTTTAAACATTGACTCATTCCAATGAAACTAAACTCTCACTGTTGCTATTTTTCAGGAGTACCCACCAAAGAAGGATTATGTCAGAGCTGTGTCGTTACTCACTGGGTACTTGATCCAGTCCAGTGGAGCAAACTGCTGCACTCTTTATTACTTGACGCAAGTGGATCCACGAGGTGAACGTCTCTAGTTTCCATTATCACTATCATTTACAGTAAAATACCTAGAGAAATAAAGATGTCACCTTTAAATATTAGTATGCTGGAGTCACAGCATCAGACCGGCCCTTCTTTTGGTGAAAAAGTACACCATGAACAACATACCTGTTTACACGACTCAGGCTGTTTACAGTCTCAGTTGTTGGTGTATATACAAAAAAGCCTTGCTTTCACCTTGCTTTCTTAAAAAAAGTATTCAGAAATGCATGTGTTTAGATTGAATGTGTATTTCATACACTCTCAGAAATAAAGGTACAAAAGCTGTCACTTTTCAAAAGGTACATGTTTGTACTAAAAGAAATGTCCCTAAAGGGTCCATTTTGGTACCATTTTGTCCCTAAAGGGTCCATTTTGGTACCTTAAAGGTACATATTAGTACTTAAAGTGTACATATTTGAACCTAATAGGTACAAAAGTGTACCTTTTGAAAAGGTACCGCCCCAGTGACAGCTTTTGTGCCTTTATTTCTGAGAGTGTGGTGTAATTTCATGTAATGTCTTGAAGGCCTAGCCATCTCTATTTTTCTTCGTGCTCTTGTGCTGCACAGAGTGGGGAGCCAGGAAGCCTTTGAAACTACTGCTTTACACATATTTTATGAATTTGCTGATGTCATCTTTTCCGTGCTGCTCAGAGCGATGGCTTTGATTATTAATGTCTTCCGTTGCTGCGATGCACCAGCTGTTTGTGACCTGTGGGATAGACACTAAGATTCAGTTTATTGCATTTGTACGGCAGACTCCTGGGACAGAAAGGCATAATTACAGTGCATAAAACCAGATTAAAAAACATCCAAAAATGTGAACTATTTTACTATTGCAGCTTCATTCAGGGGGTGAATACTTCTATTGCATTAACGGTGATCTGATTTGTTCTCTGAGCATATATTTAAAGCAATATATTTGTTGTTTTCTCCATTTCTTTTCAGGGTCTTTACCCAAGTGGGTAGTAAACAGGGCCTCACAATTAGTGGCACCGAAGGTAAGTACATTTTCTTTCTTGATTTTTATGTTTATTTATTTACATAATATGTGTAAAGAAAATAACTTTTCAGCATTTTGAGATTCTAAAAATGTTAAGAATGGTACATACAATGCCCTTCAAAAATCTGGGGTTGGTAAGATATTTTAATGTTTTCCCACGTGGAAATGTAATATACAGTGCCATATATGTTACCTATAAGGCAATATATAAGTTTTACCTACACACATTTTCTGGGTAGATGAGGATATAAGTTTATAACATATATAAAATCCCCATAGTAAAATGTGTATATGTACATAAGCTAATAATATCTATATAATATTTTTTTTTAAATATGGTAATATATGTTGCAACTATATATATCAACAATATATTTTTTATGCAATAATATAAAACAACAATCAACAATATATTTTTATTTATATATGCTTTTTTAACTTTATTAACAACATATACACAAAAATCTGTATGTTAATATATGTTTTTGTAATATTCTTTTAAAAATATCTGTCTATCTTTTATATTTACTTGAGCATGGATACACATGTACATGACATATATGTCCAATACAGTTGTATTGGTTATGTTAATATATGAAATTGTTTCAATTTCTACTAGGTTTCACATATGTTTTTACTTCATATGACAATACATTTCATATATGGAAATTTAATATATAGCCTATTCGTGTATGGTTTTAAAAGAAGCCTATTATGCTCAAAAACAGTATTATTGTGAAATATTTTTATATATATATATATATATATATATATATATATATATATATATATATATATATATATATATATATATATATATATATATATATATATATATATATTTTTTTTTTTTTAAAAATGTAAATAATTCCTTTGATGACCCAAGTTACTCAAAACTCACAATTGTTGTCAATCCCAAATTTCCGTTTTCCTCTGCTGCCATCTGGTGGTTAGAAATGTGCTTCTCATACAAGATGTTTTTTATAAAAGCCACATGATGTTATGTTTGTAAAGAAAAGCATCTATAAAATGCATGGTCCAGCTCTTTCAACCTTTTTCTCCACAGGCCATGAAAAAGATTTACAAAGCCTGCCTAAAGTACCCCGAGTGGAAGCGGAAACATGAGCCCAATCTGAAGCCGTGGAGATATCCAGAGCAGAATACGCTACCCTGCATCAACGTAGCTGACCTGACAGTGCAGAGAGCAGATTCACTGGAGAACATCGACGAGAGCAGCGTGAGTGAGGAGAAAGGCCAGCACCACAGCGATGATGACGAGACCTAAGATAACTCACACGGTGTTCTGTGTGTATGTGAAAGCGACTGTGTGTCATTCTCAGACGAGGATGGTTCCCTTGCATACATTCTTTGGATTGAACAAAATAACATTATACTGTTTTGCAGAGATTTAAAGTCCTCCATTCTACGTCCATACACTGAGGAAGGGTCTGGTTGTATTAGACGTGTTTAACTGATACGTTTTATAGTGTATGATCAAATCATTCAGTGTAAAACGTCTTAAACAGTGTCAGTAAATACTCTGAACGTGTAACAACTTTATTACTCAACGTTTTCCAGTGCACAATGCAGATGTATTGTATTATTGTGACCCATGTAACTTTATTAAATGACTTAAATGGCGCACAGCTCAACTTCTGTCGTTCTGTCAAGCAGTAATGTAACTGATAAAACACCATCTTTCAGCCCCGCACTCTGAGGTGAAGATTTCCTGTGTGAGATTGCAAGAACTTCCACCCCTTTTCTCTTTAAAGTGACAAAGGTCTGTGTATTTCACTGCCTTGAAAAGACCTCAGGGGCTGTAAAAATCAATTCTGTGTAGTACATTTGGATCTGTCTGTGTGCTTTTAACTCAGTTGCATTTTTCTCAGTGTCTGAAGAATAAAACCTTTGCTCTTGTATTTCTAAAACTAGCTTTTTGGAGGTATTTATTTGTGTATCCCTTACGAAACAAAAATATACTGGGAAACTATAATGCAATATATTAAATAATACAATCCATAGGAAACTAGTGCTTATATTGTTCAATATACTGCAATATATGCATGGAACATGTATGGTTATATACTGAAAAAACTACATTTATACATGCAATAGCTTTTTTTTTTAAACACTTTTTTTTTCATTAGTTAACATAAAGTTTACACAAAGCTGAACACATAGACTTTTATTTCACTTTATTGTTTGCGTAGTTGTACATTTTATATAAAATGTACAGTATGTGATGGTACATAAAAAAGGTGTTTACTAAAACATAAGTTATAATCATGACAACATGGTTATAACCGATATATAACACAATATATATTTTCATGTATGTGCAATATTGTGTACATAAATTACATATAAATGTGAACATGTAAACAGCATATGTTCAAATATATTTATAAACACAATATCGCATTTGATCACATATACATTTAAATATTTTTAACATAAAATTACATAGTCACATCTTTTTTGATACAGTACTAAAAGTGTCAATTCCTTGTCTATAATTGAATATATTGTAATATAATAATACAACACATTCTGAAAATTTTCTGTATGCATTGAATAATTTAACATATTGACTGATAATATATAAGGAAATATATTTTCTTTATGCAAGGGTAAACACTCTACTTTCAACAAATAAATAAATAATATTACTACTAGTACTACTAATACTAATACAAATGATAATAAGTCATGCTGTTTGTATCCGACAAGTTGTATAATGCTGAGGGAAATTGTGTTAAGAATTTTTATTTATGATGACCGTTTAGAAATGAACTTTTGTACATCTCAGCTTTAAGGATTTGTTGTTTGAATAGAAATGCTTTCCTCTTTCTTTTGGCAGTGAGGAAAGTTTATTCACAACGGTATCCTTTTTCTTCATCCATAAATGTACAGCTGGGGACCACTCCTCAAAACCTCTATTGTCTCAGACACTTCCTGCTTCCCATTTGAAACAGTTCCTGCCTACATCAATCAGATTGGGCTGTAGGGGAGAAAAGGAAACTCCATAAGTGAACCCTCCGGCTTTCTCTCACAACAAAGTCCTATTGCTTTTGCAGCACAGATCACGCCTTTCTTCACATCATCTTCATTTTGAACCTGAAAACCCACACTTACAAACACACCCTACTGTGAACTTACCAGAATACCCATGACGTCACATAATACGACAGTATAAGATTTTCACTGTAGGATTTGCAAGAATGCTGGAAATATTCAATAGAGCTATCTAGATATGAAGTGAGTGTATTTGTTAGCAAGGTCCCTGCTGAAAAAACCAGTAGAACCGTGCCCAAAACACAATAGAAAATGTAATGGTTTTAATGGTTATAATGGGAATTGTATTGGTTTTAATGGAAACTATAATGGTGTCTACTGGTATGTGATGGAAAAATGCCCAAAACACACTACAAAAAGGAAAAAGCTAATGGTTTAATGGTATTTTAATAGAAACCATTAGAATTTCTGTGATGGTTTCTATTGGACTTATCAAAATATGAAAAGTTAAAATATTATGTCTTTAGGATACACAAAATGATAGCTATTAAACTAGCATTTAAAATACAAATAGCTGCCATATTATTCTAAAGATGAGTGCTGTAAAACTCAATACATAGGCTAATGCAAAGACATGTGGTGAAAAATATTCATGACTTTAAGGGGGGAAAAAAAGACAACATTTTTTTAAATTAGCCTACATAATTAAATAAAGTAGAGGCGGTTGTGTTCATATTCCAGAAGGGCCATGTGCACGTATTTAGAAACAATAATCAGGTCTAATGTTGAGTTCTTTAAAAACGCTTTGTGTCGATTTGCAGGCCACACCATACAGCTAATTAGCTTAAGGACTACAATTGTTGTCTGACTGATCAAGAAGGTAAACCCACATCCTTGTAGTAGTTGTAGTCCTTATTTAGCAACTTGTTAAAGACGACTGTGTGTTTATATTTCAGAACAACACGTGAAAGTTACTTAATTCAAGCAGGCGGCCTTATCATAAATTAACCATCAGTTAAAAAAATAAATCCTGAGGGAAACTGGAAAATGCTAATGTTTTTCAAGTTTTAGCGCTAGTTACAACTGAGCAGCTTACATTTAATTTGTCCATTAAAAGCGTAATTCTTTATTGTAGATGAAAGAAAATTATATAACATGGCTAATTGTGTGTGTTCTTTAAACCATTATAATTAGGTTTTTGTGGTCTGACCAACGCTTTAAGTGAATGGAAATTGAACCGTCTGCACACGTCTCTATCCCTTTAAGAGGTCAGTTAATGCTCAGCAGCGCTGTGCTCTGAAACCTCCGGCATAACAAACACAACTATCAGCGGCTCAACACTCAAACTTTCTCCTGCACATCTCACATTACTGGAGTTTAAAACGCTCCGCATCAACACAGCGCGATATAACGGGAATATGTAACGCGAATCAATTACGGTAAGATGCGATTTTTACATGCAAACTGACATTTGATAACATCTAACAAGTCTGTAGCGGGCAGTTTGATTCATATCTGAAGGTTGTCCGGTGTGCAAAGTTGTCAGATGTTCTACTTTTTAATGCTCTTTTATTATTATAACTCGCTTTCCATAGTCATAGTGGTCTGAAATGATCCCAAACCTTGTGAAAAAGGTAAAAGCGCAATCAGGTGAAGCTTACTTGTTAGTTAAGCTCGTGAGTTAAACTATTACCCAGCAGAGTGTTGACTGTTCAGAAGGAATTCCATTGATTCTTATGTCAGGATCAGCTGCAGTGCATTGAGTCCTCGTGCACTGTAACATGTACTGTAAGATTGGCTCTGTAGGGTGTTACTCACTGAGGAATCCGATATCCACAAGCTTTACACCAGCTGAATGCCACAGTTTAGTTTAAACTGATTTAGAAACACCCAGAGCTAATTTGCCAGTTCCCTACAGACACAACAACTGTGGGAGTCACCGGGGAATTTGCAAGAATAACATGCCATTTTGGAGGCCTCTGCTGAAAACATTTCCATTCAGCAAGTTTATATGCCTCTACAATTATATTAAAGTAGCCTACAGGTCTGTACATTTAAAATTGTTCTTACACCCCTGTATATGCCATATGTCTAACTGAGCAGATTCTTAAATGCAGATTAAGTTCTCACAACACGGGCGAGTGTATTAATTGTGATAAATCTCTTGTTGCATAATCTGACCTGTATTTCCCTCGCTGCTCTCTTCGTGATACTTGGAGGATGGGACATATTTTCAGATCTGGCAGAGGTTTGACCATTGGAGTGACCCATATAAGGGTTCTGGATGTGATTTTTAATTTTAAGTGTACAATCTAATCCAGTGTTTTTATTATGTATGATTATTCTTGAAATATTGCAGGCATTTAGTTAATCTACTCTGTATTTATTCTGATTCTGCAGCTCTGTATATATATCTATATATATATTTATATATTTTAGGGGCTTATAACAGAAACAGTCTTGCTACATAATATAATATAATGTCTCTTATGCTCACCAAAGCTGCATTATTTGATAAAAATACAGTAGATGCACTAATATAAAATATTATTACAATTTAAAACAACTGTTTTCTAATATATTTTAAAATGTAAATTATTCCTGAATTTTCAGCATCATTACTCCAGTGTTACAGTATCACATGATCCTTCAAAAATCATTCTAATATGCTGATTTTAATGTTGAAAACAGTTGTGCTGCTTTAATATTTTTGTGGAAACAGTCATTAAAAAATTCAGGATTTTTTGATGAATGTAAAGTATATAATATAATGCAATATGTTATAATATAAAAGCAAGCAAAACAATTAAATTTCCAATGTCAAATGTACTGCAATTCAGGAAAAAAAATTAATGCAACAAATTATTAAAATAAACATGCATTATGTAAAAAATAAAAAGAGAGGACTGTTTTTGATTAAATTTATGTTTTAATTTTTTTTTTAATATGTGCATGCATCGGCTGCCTCAATATTTGTGGTTTAGTTTGCATTTTCTCTTTGTTATTGTCTGTTTTTGTTGGGCATTACGCGATCTGATATGGCGTTAATGTGAAAGCGTAGTTTAGCTTGCAGCAGTGTGGTTTCAATCAAGTTAGGGAACTGAGATCTCAATATGTGTTTGAGCAAGGGTCCAGCATATTAATACACAAGTGTGTTCTGTCATCTCAGCTACGCGGCCTCCACCAGTTGTGAACAATGACGTATTGTGTCACACAATAGTGCTTCACTGTTATTTATACACACCCCCCAGCACACTGCATCCCAAAAGCCTCCTTGATTCCTGCGTTTCACAAATTGCTTTTGACTCTACAGCTTCCACTAATTGTTCGTTCTGGAAGCCCGGGGATGTTTGAGTAGGATATGAGAGGGAAAGATGTTTGGAGATGTTTTTCTCCTTTGGCTCCATCACAACCCACAAACCAGTGCTATCAACAGGTCAAGAAGCATGCTTTTCCATTAATAAAAATAAAAACAACAACAAATCATCATGCAAAAGAATAACAACAAACAGAAATAAAAGCACTTAAATAAAGTTAGGCCTACTTAATGAAACTGCATTCTCACTGTCCTCCCACGAGACTGAATTACATTAGCTGAGGCTTTATTTTATTTATGTGTGAGTCCGTGTTTGTGCCATTTATTGAATGGTGTGCTAATGTCTTCACTTCCTGTTGCATGTACTGTCGAGAACCTCAAAAGTGGCGCTGTTTGAATCTCTCGAGAGTATGAAACATCATTTGAAATGCAGTAATTTTCCTGCTGATAAAGATTACTGTTCAGATAGAAACCCAAGATCATTTAGGGATCATTCTGTCTCAGAAGCGTTTCCTTTCCACTAAGTTCTGGACAACTAGTTCATTCCATTATGGTTCGATATTGTGTTGTTTTTCATATGGTTTTCCTATGATTAATCTGGGTGGAATTGAAACGCAGCTTTTTAGGTTGTTCCCAAAAAGGGCCCACAGCATGATTGGCATCATGGAATTAGTGCTTATGACTTATGGACTATGCAAAATAAATACATCAAAATATTGCAAGCATGAACAACATAAGTAATTGAAAATTCAACACATGTTTCCCTCGAGTTACTTGATATTTGGAAGACCTGCCAAAAAAAGGCTACAGTCATAAAAATGTAGGTTGCGGAAATACCAGATTAAGAGAGCTTAAGGGGTTAGTTTACCATAAAAAATAAAAAGTAACTTCTGTCATCAATTACACATCCTCATGTCATTCCAAACCCAGGACTTCTTTCATTTTTAAAACATGAATTAAGGTTTGTTTTTAAAGAAACCTGAGAGATTTCTATCCGTCAGTTGAATATCCATGCAAACTTTGATGTACAGACAAAATCATAAAAGTAATCCAATATGAATCGAACGGTTTAATTCAAGTCTTCTGAAGATGATTTTTATATGATGAACAATGAGGTTTATTGCAAGTACGGTTGATCTTCTGTGTTTATCATACAGTATTTGATATGCTCTTTGTATTTGCACGTACCAATGTTTATATATTAATAAAAGCTTATATTTAATGTTCATAAAGCAATCATATCTCTTCCGAAGACTTTGATTAAACTGCTGATTACTTTTACAATGTCTTTTGGTACTTTTTGAAGCATGAACATTTTGGTTGCCTAAATGGATTGGCAAAAATGATGGGAAAATATTACAAATATTTTCATTTGTGTTCCAAAGATGAACAAAAATCTTATTGGTTAGAAAATGATATGAAGGGTGAGTAAATGATGATTGACTATCCCTTTACCAGGACACTGTGTGTATGTGTTCAATGTGCATCCCGTTTTAACAGCTTTTAAATGCTTACATTTTAAAGAAATTGTGAATTGCATGCTAAAAGATGGCATGCAAATGAAACGGTTGTACTGTAAGTGAAAAATATACAGTGTACAGTGATTGCTGAAGTTAGTACACTGTTAAAAAAAAAAAAAAAAAAAAAAAAAAAAAAAAAGTTGAGCCAACTTAAAATTTTTAAGTTAATCAGCTTCAGCAGATTTTTGAGTTTTCTCAACTTATTTTTGTGGGAGATTCTCAAATTTTTGTTGTATAAACTTAAAATGACAAGTTGAGAAAATCTGCTGAAGCTGGTTGCCTTAATTTTAGGATGGCTCAACTTGTTTTTTTTTGTTTTTTTACAGTGTATTTGCTCATATTAACGCAAGTCATGTTTGCTCACTTCATTCCAAGAAAACATGCATTATCACTGGCTTCATTTGGTAATACGGTTCCAAAATGGTACAGGAAACATGTATAATCACACAGTTGAGTTTTTATTGTGAAAACTCAGTGTGATTGCTGATGTCCCTTTGACAATAAAAGACTTATTCGCTTAGTTGCTTTGGTGTCTAGCATTTACATGATTATCTTATATAAAAGGGTTGAAATTTGAGATGTTTTGTGGCGGTTTTTAAGAAACAGAAGAGCTTGTCAAGGACACAGTTTGTAGATTGTGTGAAAGTACTTTCTAGCCTTTATATGTGCCGCCTCGTTCAAATCAGTTTCATTTTTTGCAACATTATCAATGTGTCCAACCTTTCTTATGGTTCAGATGGCTGCGATGATCTCCAGTTCATCTGTGTATCATGCGCAGTATCTCTTTTCCTCTATAGCACGGGAGAGAGGAGGAGGGTTTTGTTTGAGGGACAGCTGTATCCTGTGTATTCAGTAGTTCGGAGAAAACCCAGATTGGCCATCAAGATAAATATAGTCGGGGCGGGGCGGACAGAGCAGAGCAGAGCACAGGGCACAGTTTTCCCAGCTAAATGCACGTTGATTGTTGTTTGAGATTGTAGCCATCTTGCTTTACTTGTCTAGAGACCATCATCTACGAGAACAGGCCTGCCTGAGACCGTGTCCTCAATCATCAAGGCTCTTATCTGCAAGTGTCCCTTCCCCCGGCGGGATCCCCAGGGTACTCGGTGGAGGGAATGCACTCATTAGACAAACACCCCGTTTATAGTGCGTTGTTCCGATGCGTCCATCACAGCTTTTTCTTGTAAGGTTTTAGGATGTTTGGGATGGTTGCTTACTAGCCCAAATCATAAAATTGTATTGTGATCTCTTTTTCTGCTCATTTTATCATGCATTAGACGAAAATCATGTTTGCACTGTACTTGTAAGTCAAAAGGAAATGGCCTTTTCTCAACAAGCCGCATGGTATGAGGTATTGGTGATAGTTTCATATTTAGGCTTCTTGGTTTGTGCAAATACTTAACCCTAAATATAGGCTATAATATTAATAGTAATGCAAATATACAGATGGCGGTTTGCTGTGCAGTCTGTTGTTGAGTGGCAATCAGTTGTGTGATGCACTGTGTGTGCTGTAAAATTTAGAAATTGTGGTTTTGATCTTTCGTGGCTTCCTTTTTTCTTTACAAAATAGTCCCTGTCTTAACCGCAAAACTATAACTGTAGTACATGTGGTTGCAAACTGAAACAAACATTGGGAGTCTGCATGTCAGCCTGATAAAATGAGATGTAAATGTGGTAATGTGGCTGTGTGATGTCACTGAAAAATCCATGAACATAGCTATTTTGTGTAAGGTGTAAAGAAATTGCACTTACAGTCAGTTTAGTGAAGCAAATCCATAATTAGATGAAGGAAATTCCACTGATTGCGAGGAAGAAAGCAAAAAGTATAAGCTTTAAGCTTTGATACTATTCAAAATTTTGGGGTCAGCAAGAATTTTTTATGTTTTTGAAAGGAGTCTCTTTTGCTCACAGAGGCTGCATTTATTTGAACAAAAATACAGTAAAATCTGTAATAATGTGAAATATTATTACAATTTAAAATAGCTATTTTCTGATTTAATATGTTTTAAGATGTAATTTATTCTTGTGATGCAAAGCTGAATTTTCAGCATCATTACTTCAGTGTCACATGATCCTTCAGAAATCATTCAACTATGCTGATTTACTGCTTAAGAAACATTTCTTATTTGTTGAAAACAATTGTCCTGCTTATTATTTTTGCAGAAGCCGTTATACCTATTTTAGCACTGTTAACTGAAAATACAAAAGGACTGCATTTATTTGAAATAGAAATATTTTGTAACATCATAAATGTCTTTAATGCCACCTTTGATCATTTCCTGAAAAAATTAGTCATTTCTTTCAAAGAAAAAACTTTTCAATAGTAGTTTAAATGAAATGCTGATTCAGAGCCACTTTGTCATTTTCATGACACTCCACAATACACGTTTAAACAAGAATCAACACACATCCATCACTTTGCTGCGGAAAGTGGATGCAAAGAAGAAAAGTCCAATCATAATTCAGTATGCAAATAGATGTAAGAGAGAAGACTAGTCTAGTTAATTTTACAACGACTTCCTCACGTGACATTTTGAGTTCTGAACAAGTCAATAAGAAATTTTCAAAATGTAAAAATGTCCAAAAATGGAGTCTGTTTATTAATGGCTTCAGGCTGAATTAACTGCAGATGTTTTGCCACTGGTTGGCTTGCTTGGTTCACGATGACAGTCTCGCTGAAGGGAGTTTTTCTGCATTGCTGCGAGGGGAAAAAGACAACACCCGGACCCGTTTCTCTCCTTTCCTCAGGTCACACTTTATCAGTCCGCCTCACAAGCTTCCTGCCTCCCCCCTCACCGTGGGATCCGGTGAATCAGAGTGGCCGAGCCAAAGGTTAGCATCCAGAGTCCAGACAAAGGAAGATGAGGATATGACTCATCAGCCTTTTTTAACAGCCTTCCAACGTCTGCTTTTCTACTCAGACTCCGTGTTGTTGAGCGAAATGGAGCTTGTTGACATTATCATGGCTTTTTAACACCTTTTTGACTTTTTATCGTGTTTCATAATTGCAGTGGAACGATTGTGATGTCTGCCGCAAATAGAAAGCGTGCTCGTAATTACCTCCAATTTGAGATGTCCTTGATAGAGAACACTGTGCATCCTTTGTGGGTTGGAGATGTATCCAATCATCACTCCCACTCGTCAGGCTCCGCCCCTCCTGGAGGTCATGAAATCTAGCAGCTCTCTGTTCCTGGATTTGGCCGTATGCCACTTGTAGCCTTGAGATTCCTCTTAGGCCACCGTTCTCAAGTGCTGTCAGTGTTTTGGACACACAGTCAGGAAAGTGTCAGGAATGTTTATAAAAAAGCCTCCGCACTGGGTCGCTCCCAAAGTTATGCCATCCCCGCCAAACAAGCTTTGCCCCACCCATGTGGATTTTCTCCCGGGCCCACCCTAGTGGAGTCTTTTTTTTTTTTTTTTCTCGACTGGTTCCCTCATGTGCACCACGTTTTCAACAGCTTTCCCTCAATGAATGGAGGCTTCTAAAAATAGTCCTAAGAAATATGACCGTATTGTCATTGCTTGCATGTGCGCCGTGTTACAGCTTATCATGGTTTGCGATACTGTAATATTCCCATTTGTGTTCACTCTGAATGCTCATTTTCAGATGGTACAAAGATTTGTTTTTGTTCGCTCAATGACTGTTTTGTTCCAGTGCAGTGGTTTTAAGAGTCTATGAGCGGGGTCATGTCATCGTCTGCAAATGTCAGGGTGATTCAGTCTCAGGCGGATGAAAAATGCTCTCTGTAATAAAAGACCATTAACCTCCCTGCAACTATCAGCAGTGTCTTTTGTTTGTCAGATTTACAAAGGTGGGCATTTAGTTATTTTGTAAGATTTAAATTACTGGTTGTCTTTGCATTTAGGCACAAATTTAGTATAATAATTGTATTATTATTATTATTAAAATGCATATTGAAAATAATATGAATAATATTATTGTTATATAATAATATATAGTTTTTTTATTGTTAATTTTATTGTTAATTGTGCAACGATTTTTTTTTAAATCAATCTCCTTATGGTATTAATGAAATAAAAAAAAAGTAAATGTCACAATGGAATATTAACATCAAGGATCTTTTCTGTCATTCTGTCAAACCTTTACATTTATGAAATTAAGCGAGTATCAGGGAAATTTTCATTATATTTTTTCAATACAGTTGTTGGTTATGGTCCACATTAACCATTTGTATTGCAGCAATTTCTGATGAGTGTTCACTGTTTATGATTGAGTGTTTTTTTACATACTTCAATTAGGCCTAGTCTTTGTTTGTATAATATAATGTATTTCATATATTATTTATGTGCTGGACTGAGGGTAGATCAAATTATTGGTGGATTAGTGATAGTAAAAATGAAAATTCTTTCGTCATTTACTCGTGCTCAAGTTGTTCCAACACTATATGAGTTTCTTTCTTTTGTTGAACACAAAATAATATATTTTGAATATTATTGGAAACCAAACAGTTGATGGTAGCCATTGACTATGAAAAAATATACTATGGAATTCAATGGCTTATCAACTATTTTGTGAACTATCCATTTCAATTTTGCAATGAAGCCTATTTTCTTTGCTTGTTTCCTCAGATGAAGGACTGGTGTCGTCTTCTGCTCTTGGCTGGAATTGCTGCTGTTTTGCATGCAGCCTAATGAGCACCCATGCACACTATGGCAACAATCGGTCCATGCTCAGATGCAGAGGACCTGTTGGCTTCCATCCACCTCGAGAGGTATCTGGATCACTTCCGTCAGGCAGGCTTTCTCCTCGCCCGAGACTTCTGTCATGTGGACAATGTGGCTCTGAACAGGGTGGGAGTCACCGCCACCGGCCACAGGAAGCGTATCCTCAAACTGGTCGAGCACATTCAGCTGATCTGTCAACATCAAAGGAAAGAGCCCTTGCTAGATCGCTGTAATTCAGAGTCTGCTATTCACGAGGTGACCCCTGCCAAAGCGGAGCCTCATTCTCCTTCAAGACATCCTGGCACCTCCTTAGAAGCCTTGCGTAACAGCTCGGCCCCGAATCTTTGTGCACAAGTGAAGCGCTCGTTCTCAGAGCGGAGCGCCAGTGTTGTAAAGCCGGTACCAAAACCAAGAACTGTCTTCCACAGACTAAGAGCAGAGAGAATTTCTTTACCAACACAACATGAAGTGCAACCTCGCCAAAAGTCATCTCAGGACCTTCTTTTAAAAGGTTCATCCTCCAGTACAGAGACTGTTGAAACATCTACTGAATCAAAACAGGGGCCTTGTGAACCAGGTGTGAGTAATACCACTTCAGCCCCAGAGACTAGTGATCCGTTACCCCCAGTGCCCCCTAGGTTAAATCGAGGAATTCCTCCATCCACATTCAGGAGAATGTCGGACCAGGAGCGTCTGAGCACCCCACCCCTCTGCACCCCTCCTGACTCCCCGTCGAGTTATCAGTGTTCTCCCTTCACTAACACACCCGGTTCACCTCCAAGTCCACCCTGCTCAGGGATAGAGATGGTCTCTAATGAAATCTACTGTGGCACTTTACCAGGCACTCCACGTGTGTTTTGGAGTCGCTCTGTACCCGTTCCGCCTCCACGTCAGGAGGTCAGCCCATCTACTGAAAATCATAGGTAAACTCTGTTGTATTGTGATTCTTACGACTGTGGCAAAGTTTTGTTGATTCTCTATATGGCTAACTATAGTTTCTCCTCCTGTAGCACTTTAGAAAAGTCCAACTCAACCGAAACACCTAAAAGAACATCTGGTAGGTTTATTACTGACCCTTATTTTGAACTTTGTTGTGGAAAATGTTATTTACTCACCCTAAAGTTGTTCTTAATATTTATGACTTTCTTTCTTCCGGTGAATAGATATTGTACAATTTTCTGCTCGATGAAAGTGAATGAAGCTGTACAATATATAGTATTCATGTGAAGAGCAGATGAGAGTGTGTGTATACAGTATATATATATATATATATATATATATATATGCTGTATTCACTACCATTTAAAAGTTTGGGGTCAGTACAATTTTTATTTTATTATTTTTTTTTTCAGCAATTAAATTGATCAAAAGTGACGGTAAAGATATTTATAATGTTTCAAAGAAATGCTGTTTTTTTTTTATACTTTATCTTCTATAAGAATCCTAAAAAAGTAGATCATGATTTAATTTCCACAAAAATATTTAGCAGCGCAACAGTAAAACTGTAGTAACCATTTTTTTTGGTATAACCACAGTTTTACTACAAATACCATGGCTAAACTATAGTAACCATGTTTTTCACCTTAAGAGGACACATGATATTTATAGTTACAAATGGTTTACAAACTCGCTCCAAAGTTCCGATCTAAATCGAATGATTCGCAAACCCGCTCTGAAGCCCCGATCTGAATCAAAAGATTTGCGAACCATATAATTCAGATTGGGACTTTGGAGCGCAGATCGCGAAGCATTCAATTTGTGAAATGATTTGCGAACCCACTCCGAAGTTCCAATCTAAATCAAAAGATTCACAAACCTGCTCCGAAGTCCAGATCTGAATCAAATGATTCACGATACGCGAAGTTACGATCTAAATCAAATGATTTGCAAACTCGCTCCGAAGTCCAGACCTAAATCAAATGATTCACGATATCCGAAGTCCCGATCTGAATTAAATGATTTGCGATACGTGGATTTCCGATCTAAATCGCGAACCCGCTCCGAAGCCCCGATCGAAATCAAATGATTCACTGTACACAATGCAAAAAGCTCACCCATAACTATATCTGACTATATGTGCGTTTTAAAATCATTACTAGCAATGTTTAAATTCGAAAATTAAATGTTCTTTTGATCAGTTTTTTTGCTAGTGAATCACAACTGATTGACCGTTGTCACGTGTTTGAATCAATCGGAGCGGTTCCAGCATAATATGACTCACTCAGTTGAATCGGTTTGTCTGTTCCTCCGCTTTTGGCGTCTTCAGCCATGTCAGTCCTGGCTTAGCTCGCTAGTTTAATGACATTAACTGAAATAGGTGAAAAAAGTATGATGTTTACAAATAAAATATCCATATTTCCATTCCAAAGAAAAGTTTACTGCTAACCAGTGAAAACACTCAATTAAAATGACGAGCTTCACCTCAAAATACATGTTAGATGGAAATATTGTGCTTTATGATGGAATTTATAGCTTAATTCACTATATTTTAAACAGTTTGACCACTGCAATTAATTTGGTGACGGTTCACTAGGAAATAGCCTACTTTTGAAATATTTGAAATACATTTATTTCATGCTAAGTTTTTTTTTACAAATATATTTTTATATTTATGTACTTAATAAGATTTAAGTATACCATTTTTGTATACTAAAAGTCTGCTAAATTGGAACAACTAATTTTGTATTTAATACACTTCAGTTGTGCAGAAGTAGTGCTGAAGTACAATTAAAGATATACTGGAACTATTGCATTATAAGTGGAACTATTGCAAGCATAGTTCAGGTACACTTTAAATATTTTGCATTTAAAGTCTGATATTATTCAAAGATCATACAATCCTTATCAAAAGTGACATTAAAACACATTTTGGATTTAATATTAAGAAAAGTGCATTGTGCACAAGTAATATGCCAAGTAAAGTTTAATTACAATTTTTATATCAGTAAGTCTTGAGTTATATGTCAGTAAAATTATTGTTGTATCTGATTTTATTAGTCTATGTAGCGAGAGCAAATGGGAGAAGCAGATGAACACAAATCATTATAATATAAAGTTAAAGAGGGTAAACCATATCATTCAGCTGAACTGTGCATGTATGTTTTAAACGGCTCCTTATATGTTCTTACTCCACACATTTATTAATTGTGCATCCTTGAAAGCGCATGGTTTTCTGGAGTATTCACTTTAACTTCTCAGGTAATATCAGTGGTATGACATATTTCAGATGCAACAACACTGGTTACATACACACACATATTTAATTGTTTGATCAAAATTGTAGTCGCTGGATTTTGGTAGGGACATGTTCCTAGCGTCCCGACAATGACAATAAATCATCATATTAGACTGATTTCTGAAGGATCATGTGACACTGAAGACTGATGCTGTAAATTAAGCTTTGCATCACAGGAATAAATTACATTTTCAATATATTCAAACAGAACAGTTATTTAAAATTGTAATAATATTTAGCAATTTAGAGATCATAAGAGACTTCTTATCCAACCCCAAACTTTTGAACAGTAGTGAAATGCTTAAAAACTTGCCATCCATTATCTATCTACTGCCTCACTTATGCATATTTGCCTTTTTATGTTGTGATTTGAGAGCTTTGCTGGCTTTAATGTGCTTTACACACTATGCTGTTATATGGCTATTTTTAGCAATTTAATAATTAATTTGATCTTGTGAATTTATGTAATGCTGCTATTTTCTGTTCAGGCGACACAGCATCTGCTGAGGATGAAGATGAAATGATCAACCCGTACTGTGAAACTGTTTTCCACAGCAGACGACAATATCAGCATTCAGAGGTGAGATACTTCAGGAAAAATTCTCTCTAAAACAAAGTTTTGCCTCGCTTTATGTACTCCAATTTATTTATGTTTGAATGTGTTTAGGTTGAGAGGACCAAAAGTGAGGAAAAGACTGCAAATAAAGAAGATCAACAAAGAGAACATGGGTAAGTCCAAGTGTTTTCATTAAAATTTCAAATTGACTGCAGAATGTTTGGTTTGCCCACAGCGTTATATCCAGCGTGACACCTAAAGCGATGGGATACAGAGAGTCAAAGTGTTTTCTTGCTTGAGCTCTAGTGTCTTCCAGCTTCTGTTGTCTAAACGTGCGAGTCCAGAGCTTCTAGTGCAAGGGTCTGGATCTGTGAGGCAAAGATGGATATTTTTAATAAAACAGATTAGCTTTAATGTCTTAAAGGGATACTTCACCCGAAAGTGAAAATTCTGTCATCATTCACTCACCCTCATGCTGCTCCAGATGTGTATGACTTTCTTTCCTCAGATGAACACAAGTACAGTTTTTTAGAAAAGCAGTCAATCTTTGGATTGGCAGAGATGCAATGCAAGTGGATGAAATCCTCAAAGCGACACCTAAAAATCATGCAAAATGAACACGATAATAATTCCTACAACCACAGCCTTATGGATTATCTTAACATTTTAAACCTTATAAACAAAAAACCATCGCTTCCAACCGGTTGTCATAGACAGTTTCATGACAGCATCATGAAGCGCTACAACAGCACATTGTGAAGCTCGATGCAAGCGTGTCCTGAAGCTTGTGCAAGAAGTGATGAACCACATTCTGACGTTTAACTCTTTAAAATTTTAGTATTTTAAAATGTTAGCATTTTTCTCACACCCCCTATTTTTTGATTCAGAAGCCTTTCACCTTTATCTTTCATCTTTATCTTATCATCTTTATCTTTCCACCTTTATATGAAAGTAATTAATTAAAATTGCAGTAACAACTACAAAAAAATAAATAATAATATAATAGTAATGATGATATTTTAGAAAATGTTTCTTGAATGGTTTATTTCACAACAACAATAATAATAAAATTTTTTTTAAAACATTTTTAGAAAATATTTTGAACTGTTAAATTTCTATAATAATAATAATAATAATAATAATAATAATAATTATGGTAACACTTTATTTTAGGGTCTCTTAACTAGTTGATATTTAGCATGCATATTACTAGAATATTAGCCATTTATTAGTAGTAATTAAGCACATATCAATGCCTTATTTTACATGACCTTATTCTACATCCCTAATCCTACCCAATACCTAAACGTAACAACTACCGCACTAACTATTAATAAGCAGCAAATTAGGAATTTATTGAGGGAAAAGTCGTAGTTAATAGTTAATAAGTGTTCCCTATTCTAAAGTGTTACCATAATTATTATATTATATTATATTGTATTGTATTGTATTGTATTGTATATTTTTTTTGGCCACTGACAGTTTTGCTATGTTTTTAACATAATCATAACATTATATTTTAATAAATCTCACAAAATTTTCAGTTTTGCTTAAAGGGATAGTTCACACAAAAGCGACATGAGGTTGAGTAATTAATGACAGAATTAACGTTTTTGAACCCCCCCCCCCTCAAAAAAAAAAAAGATTTTTTTTTTTTTTTTTTAGAAAACTTACTGAAAAATGCATTTTTGCTTTTTTATTATTTTGCTTCTTTTCAAGAGATTTCCATCATTTTACTGGACCATGAAACTGATTTTTTTTCTTGGTCTTCTCACAGGCAGCACAATCACTCGTGGCTCAAGCGTCTTGATTCTCCAGGCTACTGCACTGTGGGTGAACCGTCTCCGGCCTCTCACTCGTTCTCCCTCCCTCATAACCTCGGCTTCAACGAAGCAGACGAGGACCACATCATCTCTCCCTACGCCAGCTTCACCTCGCTGTCCGAGCGGGCGGCACCCATCCTCAGCGGCTGGCTGGACAAGCTCTCTCCTCAAGGGTACGCCCCGCCGGGGCTGCTGCTCTCCTCTCATCTCTGCGTCTCCTGCATGCTCCTCAATGGCTGCTTCTGCTCCCTGTCTGTCCTCTCCGGCCGGTTGGTCATTACTTCACATGTTGTGTCTCCTGCTGTTTGTTCCTGTCCTCTGCTTGACGTCTTCCAGTGTCTAGATTCATTTCCTCCTTGAATAATTTCAGACGGCACTATATTAGATGTGACCTTTGTAGTGTAGTCATTTCTCTCTGATGTCACCTTTGTTCCTCTGTTATAGGAACTATGTGTTCCAGAAACGATATGTGAAGTTTGATGGGAAGAACTTGATGTACTATGGTAGTGAAAAGGTATGATTGCATGTGAACAACTCAATGCCATCCTGATGTTTTATAATTATCACACATTTATCCCTCATTTCATATCATTTAACAATCATAATGTTCAATGCTGTTCAAAAGTTTGGAGTCAGTGCGATGTTTTTGACAGAATTCTCTTATGCTCACTTAGGCTGCATTTATTTGATCAAAAATACAGGAAAAACAGCAATATTGTGAAATATTGTTCCAATTTAAAATAACTGTTTTTATCTGAATGTAGTTTAAAACGTAACTTATACCTGTGATGCAAATCTGAATTTTCATGATCCTTCAGAAATCATTTTAATGTGATGATTTTCTGCACAGTATTATCAATAATGCATTTGTGTTGCTTAATATTTTTGTGGAAACTGTGATGCTTTTCAGTATTCTTTTATGAAAAGTCCAAAAGAACAGCATTTATTTAAAATCGAAATCTTCAATCGAGTTAAATGTTTTTGCTGTCACTTTTGATCAGTGTAATGCTCCTTTGTTGAATAAAAGTATTAATTTCTTATTGACCCCAAACATTTGAATGCCAGTGTAGTTTTTTCACCCTCTCTCTTTGATATAAATCCTGACTTTGTATGTGTGTGGGCAAAAGTTTACTGTCATACTGTCAGCATTGAATAGTGTGTTAAACAGGTGAACAACACTGAATAGATGTCGTTGATGTGTAAAGGCCCTGTCACACCAAACACGACACAAGAAATTTTAATGAATTGTTGATGAATGGAAGAGTGAAACCAATATTCATTGAGCTGAATGACAAGCAAATTTCCAGAACAATAGATGGTGCTGATCGAAAACCAAATGCATGTGTGTTGAACCTTTCAGCACAGCTGCTCTGAAAAATGTTATGTTACACTGTTTAGTCATTTAAAGTTTACAAGTTAGTTTCAATAAATGTTCTTTTTGGGCTGGGCAGGATGTTTTGTGTTCCCAAAGTTACAGTGCAGCATGTTTTCATAGCACAATCAACCGATTCACCGTGATATATGGCCGCTTTAATCACTTCAGGCTGCCTGAAGACAATTCCCACATTCCCTTCACATATGCTGCTACACTGCTATTCCTAACACAAATGGTCTCTTTCTCCCAGGATGCTTATCCCAAAGGTGTGATTCCCTTAGCTGCCATACAGATGGCCCGCGTAGCCAAAGACAATAAATTTGAGGTTGTCACAAGCCACAGGACATTTGTCTTCCGAGCTGATAATGATGGTAAGCGCAGCGTTTTTATCCTTATAATTCAGGTTATAAGTTCATGCATTCCCTTGGAATCCAAACCCATGACCAAATCATATAGTATCGACACGACCTGCCATCTAAAAACATATATTATGGCACAATGTTACAAAATATTGTTTAGAAAAGTGTTTTACTACTTGTTTAAAATTTTACTAGGTCAAAAGAAGCCTTGTGATCCTGATTTATTTCTTTTCATAGTTCAGAGGAGCAAATGGTGCAGCACGTTGCAGGAGCGGGTCAAAGAACAGCTGGTTTTCGGCCGCCCACGTTTTGGCCCCGGCAGTCACTGCCAAAAGAGCGGCTTCCTGGAGCTCAAAGGAACCAAGTCAAAGATCTACACGGCCATTATAATGGAGCAGATCTGGTTGTACAAGAGTGAGCAGGTGATTAGTTAATCACTTTATAGTTAATCGTGTTATAGCCATACTTCTCTAGATTTAGTGCCAATGATTTGCTTTGCCTCTTTCATCTCTCACTGTGATGCAGTTTGAGGTTTTGAACTTCCTCTCGCTATTGAAGTATTTTGAACTTCCTATAGCATATGTGCAATTCATTCAAAAATAGCCTTAAATCATTTGCGTCATACTAATTCTTGGTTTAAGGCTGACCCTTTGTGATATGTGTTCTGCAGTGCTTTAAAAATGGAATTGGAATTACTGTAATTGAGGCCAGAGGTGCTACAATTCGTGATGGGAAGGGCAAGAGCTTTGATCTCATTACACCTTATAAAACCTTCAGGTAAACCGTTCAAGTCACGCTATGCTTCTGTTAAGTAGCTTGCACGTGTGTACCCTTTTAAGTCATTTCCAGCTCTCCAAATATGTTGTTTAATCAGTGATTTGTCGATTTGTCTGGAATCAAAACAAGAAAAATCAATTGGCCAATAAGGCATGTTCTCTAAAAACAAGTCCTGTTATCATACACAATTTTAAATGTCAAGTAAATTGAATAAATTTTTTTTAAGGATGTTTAGATGTTTTTACTGGAAAACAAGATAAATATAAAAAAATAAATTAAAAATGTTATATCTTTTAAAATATATAATACATAATAATATTGAATACATTTCTACATTTTAAAAAACATTTTAGTTATGCTACCTTTCAAAAGATTGAGGTCAGTAAGATTTTTTTCTTTTAGAAATAATTCTCCCATATACCTTTTTAACTGATCAAATTTGGAGTAAAACAGTAATATTGTGAAGTAATTAAAAATGACTGCTTTGTATTTTAATATTTAGTTCCTTCCTGTGATGGCTAATCTGAATTTTCTGCAGCTATTACTGGTGCTCAAGAAACATTTTTTATTATAATCAATTATGAAAACTGCTGTGCAGCTTAATATTTTTGTGGCAACCCTGATGCACACTAGTAAAAAAAAAACCTGTGCTATAATTTAAAATACATTTATTTCATACTAAGTATACTTCAAATCCATTAACGTATTTATTGACATATCACTTAAAACTTACTGATATAAAATTATAATTAAACTTTATTTCTTTTTTTGCACAATGCACATTTCTTAATATTATGCCTAAAATGTGTTTTAATATCACTCTTAATAAAGATTGTATGATCTCTGTATAACATCAGTCTTTAAATACAAGATATTTAAAGTGTACGTGAAGTATACACAATCAAACGTACTTAAGTATATCTTTAGCTGGACCTCAGCACGACTGCGGCACAATTAAAACGCACAAAATTAATTGTTCCAATTGAGCAGAATTTAAGTTTACCAGTTTAGTATACTAAAAGTACAGTTGCAGGGTATTTTTATTAAGCCCATAAATATGGAAATGTATTTGTAGTATATATTTCACTAGGGCAGTTTTTTTCAGCATTCTTTGATGAACAGAAAGTTCAAAAGAACAGCATTATTTGACCTTTTGAAATCTTTTGTAACATTATAAATGTCTTTACAGTCACTTTTGATCAATTTAATGTGTACTTGCTGAATAAAAGTATTATTTTATTTGAAAAAATTCTTACTGACCCCAAACATTTGAACGCTAGTGTATATTCTGTAATACACACACATACATAGACATTATTGAAATAAAGTCAGTTTCGTCATTTAAATTTAACCGCACACTTAAAGAAAGCATTGAAGTCAAACAGAGGTCTGTTCCCGTTAAGTAACCATGCCAGACTGGAGACAATTAATAGGATCCGTGATGGCAGAGCATTAAGAGGGTTGTGTGCATCCTTGCAGCTTTACGGCGGAGTCGGAGCGAGAGAAACGGGACTGGATGGAGGCCCTGCAGGAATCTATAGCGGAAACACTGTCTGATTATGAGGTGGCGGAGAAGATCTGGTCCAACAGGTCCAACAAGATCTGCGCAGACTGCAAAGCCATCAATCCGGACTGGGCATCCATCAATCTCTGTGTGGTCATCTGCAAGAACTGCGCGGGTGTGTGGTGGTGACTTATCATCTCGATGACTTTTATCATGCAAACTTGTGAATTCTGCTGAATTAAGCTATAATATATTCATCAAAACAGTTGGTGTGAGATGTTTCGCCTTTTCCAAACAGTGGAAGGGCAGTGCGCTGTTAAGGTTGATACAGATGGTGCTAAGAGTTTCTAAGCTCATTTGAGAGTTCGTGTGAGGTCCTCCGTGCCGTATACTACAGATAAAAGTGGCTCAGAGGCACCGTATCAGGAAGTCTTTGTGGGACAAACAGAATGAATGGTGCGTGGAGAGTGATGTGGTGCCTCTTTTGTTCTGTCTGCCTGCAGGCCAGCATCGAGGTCTCGGCACAATGGTGTCGAAAGTGCAGAGTCTGAAACTAGACACCAGCGTGTGGAGCAATGAGATCGTTCAGGTAGGGGTTGCCGTGGGTTCTGTGGGTTTTTCTTTACAGGTCTTTTTGTGAAAAGATCTTTTTTGTTCTGATTATCAGGGTTCCTGATATCCCCAGTGATTTTACCACAAGGTTTTTCACAAATTAGGCCTTATCTTTGTGTGTTCTAGCTCTTCATAATGCTTGGCAATGATAGAGCCAATGAATTTTGGGCGGCGGGACTTCCTGTGACTGAGGAGCTTGACTGTGACGCCTCCCCAGAGCAGCGGAGAGAGTTTATCACCCACAAATACAGAGAAGGCAGATATCGCCACCCTCATCCCAGTTTTAGTACCCAAGAGGAGCTTCTTAAGGTAAAGGATAAGCCACAGGGGAGAGATCATGCAAACCAATGGTAACTTGTTTACCAGTCAGTAAGATTAAGATTATTCATCAATTATTTAAGATTATTCATAGTCTTAAAAGTACAGTCAACATGGCTTCTACAATGTCAGATTTTATTTTAATTTCACAGCGTTTATTTTTAAACCTCAGTAAAAAAAACAACAACAACAAAAACACAGAAAATGTATGCAAATGAGATAAAATTATCTTTGGTCCACCAACAATTTAATCTGCCCTTGGTGTAGTAAAATAATAATATGTAAAACACATTAAATAATCATTATATTAGTTATTATTATTAATAATAATAATAATAATAAAAATGTAGTTAAATTAAGTTAATATAGTAAGTTGTATAAGTTATAAATAATAATAATAATAATAATACTATTATTATTATTATTATTATTACTACTATTGTTGTTATTACTACTATTACTGTTTTTAAATACAAAATAATTAAATTAATAATAATAATAATAATGTAAAAAATAATATTATTACTACTACTACTAATTTACTACGTCAATAATAATACTATTAGTATTTTTTGTTTTTAAATGCACAATAAAATAAGTTAATGATGATAATAATAATAATTACTATTATTGTAATTACTTCTACTATTGTTGTTATTATTACTATTGTTATTATTTTGTTTTTTAATACACAATTAAAAAAAATATTATTTTTAAGTGAATTTAAAACCTTTAAGTTATGGAAATTTGTATGGTAAATATACATTATTCCTAGTAATGCTCAGTGGTCATGAACAGTAAGAAAGGCCATGGAAAATCAAGGGAATTCACTGTTTAGCAAAATGGAAACTTTATATTGCTGTTAGCAATTAGCACTGACTGAAGCCTTTGTGTAAACCTTGTGCAGATGTATATTGGCCTTTTGCATTTAACGATGAATATTTTACACGGTTGTCTTCAAAGCCACATAACTTCAACACTTTTGCACAGTAAATGCATTTCCCTTTCCTCTTCTGCAACACACTTAGTTTTGAAATACCCTGAATACTTCCTCAAATAAGAACCGCAGTGAACTATTGCAGTGGACATTTCTCAGTGTAATAGCTTTGCTTCAAAAGAAAACTTTTAGATCAGTCCCCACTGGGGCAGAGAGGACATCCTGTCTTAATATAGCTAGAGCCATCTAAGTATTATGCCAGCGGTCAAGCCAAGATTAGGATGTATTATTCTTTCTCAGGACTTTCCCAAGGCTATCATTTGTGCATCCAGACTACCTATGAACCCCAGAATAAGCTGATGGCTGTGTTGTGAAATGTAAATAATGAAGAGCACTAATAAAAGGACTGCAAAAAATAGAGGGATTTTTAGAAGAAGCTTTGAAAGTCCGCTGGCTAAATATGCTATTAGCGGTGCATTTGTTGAAGTGTGTGTATGATTGTGTGTGTATGTGGTCTCCCTGCAGGTGCTGTGTACCGCTGTGACTGAGCAGAACCTGCTAAAAACGGTCACTCAGATTTTTGCAGAGGCTGAGGCCGCTCGACTCGCTGACGCTAATGGAAACGATAAGCGTGTATCTCCGCATTACTCATACACACAGTCTGCAGGTATGTTAGTAGTCCAGTACGCTCCAGTACTTCACTACATCAATGTTTCTTAAAGGTGAAGTTTGACATTTAAATCAACATGGTGAATAATGTTTTTTTTTTAATGTATGTTTTTCTACGTTCTTTAATTGTAACATCAATAAAATTGCATACTTCACCATTAGCATATGGAAATCTTAATATATGTCATCCATAAGTGAAATACAAGAGGTGTGAAGTATCTCAGTGTAATTCTCTGGATTCAGATTCCTGTGTCTATGATGAGATCATGCAGCCCATCCTGTACTCCGGCTACCTCTACAAGTCAAGCTCCTTGAACAAAGGGACATTATCCCGCAGAACCCGAGACGGTAGGCGCCTATGTGCCATAAACGAGCCTTGGCAGTGATTTAGGAGCATACTGTACCTCTTCAGTAAAAATAAAGCTATTCAGTACCATGTAACTGTACTTCATACTCATCAGTAGTGTTGGGGGTAACGTATTACAGGTAACACACATTACGTAATCTGATTACTTTTTTCAAGTAACTAGTAAAGTAATGCATTACTTTTTAATAAAATTAATTAAATTAGCAACTTACGTGTTTTCCCATTTATTCACTGACATTTCTCCTGTCCCCATGTTGTGAGAAATTAGGAGTGAGGTGCAGAGACGCTTCTTTCAGTCTGTGGCTTTTTTAATTTCACTTTTGGTGTAAAAGGGCCTTTACAGTTGCATACATTATTAAAAACAAATAACCAAGCCCAGCCAAGGTGACAAAAAGTAATGCAAAAGTAACATAATACATTACATTACTTTCCTTAAAAAGTAACTAAGTAACACAATTAGTTAATTTTTTACGGAATAATGCAATAATGTAATGCATTGCTTTTAAAAGTAACTTTCTCCAACACTGCTCATCTGATTGTGCAAGTATGAAATTAAATAAAATAGCATTAAATGAGAAAAAAATGATTGCATCAAAAGTTTGGGTTCAGTTAGATTTGTTTCAAAGAAATGAATTTGAATTAAACAAAGATGCATTCAGTTTATCAAAGGTGACAGTAAAAACCTTTATAATGTTATGAAAGATTTCTATTTCTAATAAATGCTGTCCTTTAAACTTTATATTCATCAAATAATCCTGAAAAATGTTGATAATAAGAAATGTTTCTTGAACAGCAAAACAGTATATAAGAATGGTTTCTGAAGGATAACGTGACACTGAAGACTGGAGTAATGATGCTGAAAATTCAGCTTTGCATCACAGAAATAAATTACATTTTAAAATATATTTAAATAGAAAACAGTTATTTTAAATTGTAATAACATTTTACAATATTACTATTTTTATTGTAATATTACTTTTTTTTTTTTTTTTTTTTTACTGTATATTTATCAAATAAATGTAGCCTTGGTGCACAGAAGAGCACTTTAAAACGGTACATTACATCGAGTGTAAATCATGACCATCTGATTACTACTCGCATATTTGGACATATTTGACATCTGATATGAAACATAAAGAAAAAATAATTGTTTTTTTATATTACCTTTTTGATTTGATTTATTCAGCAGATTTTCAAAAGTACTGGTGTTCGGTGGAGAAGTCTATTCTCTTCTATGAGTCTGACAGATGTCATGAGCCCAGTATGAAGATCGATGTTAAAGACATCATCTGTTTAGGAGTTAGCAGGCCAGACTCCAGCAACAACAGCGGCTTTATTGACAAGTGGGTGCCACTGCATAACACAACATCCTTGAGACATAATCATATTTAGAAATGTCATAGTATCATAATCATAATGGTTCTTTGTTGTTCCCTTCAGATTTCGATACACTTTTGAACTTTACCTAACATCTGATAAACTGATCCAGTTTGGCTTGGAGACTACAGATGCGTTGCACAGTTGGGCGCGAGCAATAGGGAAGGTAAATATTAATCAGTCGAGCTGTGCTCTATGTACACAGGAAATAGCTCGTCACATCAGTGCATTAGATCTCACCTCGGTTTTGATCTCTGGCAGGCCACCACCCCTCTCAGCTGTCACTGCCTGCTGGCGCGAGAGTTCGAGCGAGTGGGCGTCCTGCGCTACAAGGCCATGCTAGACCCGCAGCAGTGGAAAGAAGGCTTCTTTGTTCTGCAGAAGTCCAACCTGTTCATATGCCCTGGAAATGATGGAGCCGCAGAGGATATTATAAACCTGAAACGCCTTCAGGAGCTCAGTGAGTCTGTTAGCTCAATCACTGTGAAACTGATATTTCAGAGAAAATAGTGCTGCTAAATTTACCCTCGGGGATTAATAAATGAGCTATGTACTTACCTGTCTTTGTCTTGGGTTAAAAATCAAGGCATTGCATCCGAAACAGAGAACCATGAGAAGAAGGACATCCTGGTTCTTGTTGAGAAAGGAAGGTGGGTCTTTGACATCTATAAATACACATGTTTAAGCCAAAATTAAAACTCTTTACTTTCTCAAAGGAATAATTCACCCATAAATTAAAATTAGCTAAATATATACTCGCCCTCAGGACAAGACATAGATGACTTTGTTTCTTCTTCTAAGAAATGTAGCATTGCATCTCTTGCTCACCGTTGGATGCTCTGCAGTGAATGGGTGCCGTCAGAATGAGAGTCCAAACAGCTGATAAAAACATCACAAGCAATCCACACCACTCCACCCCATCAATTAACATCTTGTGAAGTGAAAAGCTGTGTTTGTAAGAAGCAAATCGATTATTAAGACGTTTTTCATTTCAAACCATTTCGCTAAAATCCATAATATTTTTATTTTCCTCCAGTGAAATAGTCATCTGAATCAGGAGAGAAATATGCACAGATCAAGCACCATTTACAACTGAAAACAGTCTAAAACCATTCTAAACAAATATGGCAGTGTATGTTGATGTGAGAGGACAACAGGGGATATACTTTTTTTTACTGGAGGAAGTGTTATTATAGATTATGGACTCATATTTTGACCAGAAGTAACAGTTTAAAGATAAAACACCTTAATAATGGATTTGTTTCTTACAAACATGCGGTTTTTCACTACTCAAGACATTAATTGATGGACTGGAGTGGTGTGGATTATTGTGATGTTTTTATCAGATGTTTGGACTCTTATTCTGACGGCACCCATTCACTGCAGAAGATCCACTGGTGAGCAAGTGATGCAATGCTAAATTTCTCAGATGAAGAAACAAACTCATCTACATCTTGGCCTGGTTGTGATTAGAATTTTAGCAAATTTTACATAATTTTAGCATAATACATATCCCTACTTATTGCAAATGATTGCATGTTATTACAATGCAGAAAAAGTCCCATTAATCTTTCATCAAAATATAATGACTCTGTCTGCAGGACTCTGCATCTGCAGGGCATGGGCAGGACCGATTTCTCCCTGTGGTACGCAGACATTCAGAAGGCAGCAGGAGGGAAAGGAAACACCCTGAAAGACCAGCAGCTCAGCAGAAATGACATCCCCATCATCGTTGACAGCTGCATTGCCTTTATAACTCAGTATGGTGAGAGCACAGACTTTTCATTTCCTTGTGCTTTGTATTGAAGACAGTCCACCCTGCCCAAATCTATAACATTAACACCGCAGTCCGAATGATTGAATCTCTCTTACGCAGGTCTGGGCCATGAGGGTATATACAGGAAAAACGGTGCAAAGTCAAGAATCAAGCTTTTGATGGAGGAGTTTCGTAAGGACGCTCGCAATGTGAAACTCCGTATTGGAGATAACTTCATAGAGGACGTGACGGATGTCCTGAAAAGATTCTTTCGGGAGATTGATGATCCCATATTCATGGCTGATCTCCACCCCTTCTGGAAGGAAGCTGCCAGTTAGTACAGTACACTTGCCTTGAATGTTTATATGCAGTTTAATTAAATATTGTGGGTTATTTTCTGCATATTGTCTATGAAATGCATCTGTGGCATGCTTACGCTTGCAAACAATAATTTTGATAGAACATACACTGCTGTTCAAAAGTTTTAGGTTTTTGAAATTTTTTTGAAAGAAGATTCTTCTGCTCACCGAGGCTGCATTTATTTGATCCAAAATATTATTCGAATTTAAAATAACTGTTTTCTATTATATTTGAAAATGTAATTTATTTCAGTGATGGTTTTCAGCATCATTACTCCAGTCGTCAGTGTCACACATAATGTTACAATATAATGCTACAAATAGTATGTAACATTCTAAAAGTCTTTACTGTTATTTTTGATCAATTTAATGCATCCTTTCCAAAAACAAAAATGATACAATTATTATCCAAATCACAATTGGGCAGTCCCAATTGTATCGTTATCATTTTTGAAAGTGTATTGGTATCACAACCAGATATCCTTCCTCTTGAAAAAGACAAATTAGACGTTTTACATGTAAAGTAGCAAGCTTTTTTCAATTATTTCTTCTGAGGAATTTAAGTGGTTTAACAATAATACAGTAAGTTTCACACTGCACGTATATTATTTAATGTATATAACAAAAACTGGATTTTACAAGCATAAACATGAAGTTGAAAACAACCCAGAGTATTTTTATATTTGACAACAAACATTGGATTTTGGCTAGTTTAAGTTGTCTCAGTGATTTTTCATACTATTATGCAGAGATACCTCAAAAGCCACAGCGTTTGGACCGATACAAAGAGCTGATTCGAGGTTTACCTCGGGTCAACAGAACGACTCTAGCAGCGCTCATCAGTCATCTCTACAGGTGAGTCTTCAATCTGATTCTGATTCAGCCACGTCTGGTCTTTGTTCATTTATAGCAGCTCTCACATGGCTTTCTCTTCCTCTCTCTTAGGGTGCAGAAGTGTGCTGATCTCAATCAGATGTGCACCAAGAACCTGTCCCTGCTGTTCGCTCCCAGTCTGTTTCAGACTGATGGGAAAGGGGAACATGAGGTCAAAATCATAGAAGACCTCATCGATAACTACCTGTATATATTTGATGTAAGTGAATAACTTCATAACATGATATTATAGCAAAAACAGTGCTGTTGTGGCATCATGGTGAAGTTATGATATCAGGTGATGATACGATAATACAGTACTTGGAGATACCATGTACTATGCAACTTATTTAATTCTGAATACCATGCAAATCATTGAATACTATGATACTAAAATGATACAAAAAATATGGGAGTACCATTGTATACTTTTTTTGTGGAATGCAGTTTTATGTCATTTTCTTTTTGTTTGATCAGATTGATGAAGAGCATCAAACTCAGATTGAACTGGAAATCAGTTTGATAACCACTTGGAGAGACACACAGGTAGACTTTTATTTATGCATTTATTTTTTTTATGTATTAATAATCATTTTTAATAAACTTTTTAGTGTTATTAATATTTTATTTGTTTATAGTATTTTATTTTAAATTATATTTTAATATTGTTTGTGTTTATTGCAGCTCTCGCAGGCAGGGGACTTGATTATTGAAGTTTATCTAGAAGAAAAGATACCAGACTGCTGCATCACTCTGAAAGTAAGTAGATCATATTTTAAAAAAATTAATTAATTAATTAATTATAAAAAAAAAAAAAAAAAAAAAAAAAAAAAAATATATATATATATATATATATATATATATATATATATATATATATATATATATATATATATATATATATGATTACATTTTTTTTCCAAATATAAATTCAATTCCCTGTATTTCCTACTGTATTTCATGTTTTTATGTTTGACGGAGAGTTGCTGTTGCACAACATTGCCACATGGGGGCAGATTCAAACCATTAATGCAAACTTCTGGTGTGGCTTTCTCACAGGTGTCTCCCATGATGTGTGCTGAGGAGCTGACCAATCAGGTGCTGTATATGAGAAATATTCCTGCGGGAGAAAAAGATGTGTGGATGACCTTTGAGGCCATCGAGGAAGGAGAGCTTGGTAAAAATAAAAAGCAAACTAATTAATTCAAACACAATTTCACTTCAGTCACTACTGAAGTTAATCAGACACTGCAGTGGAAACAATGTTTTTTTAAGGCTGGGAGAAACAATAGATAAACGCAGCATGTAATTTCCGCAGAGCGACCTCTTCACCCTAAAGAGAAGGTTCTGGAACAAGCGCTACAGTGGTGTAAAATGGCCGATCCCAGCTCAGCGTATCTGGTGGTGAAGAAGGTGCCTAGAGGAGAAGCTATAGACATTTTCACAGGTGAAAGCATATTCATTTCAACAGATGAACTGACTTTTAGAGAATATAATGGAGTGTTGAATATTTGAAGCCATTTTTCACTTCAGTGGTACTGCATTGTCACAAAAACCTTTTTATAAGAACAAATATTCCATAAACTGTAGTCTCTCCACTAACCTGAGGTAAAAAAAATGCACAAAAATTACAGTACTGTTCAAAAGATTTTTTGGTTTGTTTTTTTAAAGAAGGAAGTTTTGTGCTAAGTCTGCATGCATTTGACCAAAAATACAGTAATATTTTGAAATATTTAAAAAATTTTCTCAGGATTATTTGATGAATAATTCAAAAGATCAACATTTATTTGAAAATAGAAATCTTTTGAAACGTCTTTTAAAAGTCTTTACCATCACCTTCTGTTAATTTGTAAAAAAACAACAAAAAACCTCCAAACTTGGGAACAGTAGAGTATACAAGAATGAATAAAAAGATAAGAAAATACAGTATGCCACATTGATTTATTACTACACATCTATTACTATACAACTCTAAAACTATTTTTGTCTCATGAAAAACACCAACTTTATATTTTGTTAAAAATTGTACAAAATGATACAGCTGTATTGTCGTTGGGTTTTTGACCTTGCATCTGTTGTATCTGTGTGTTGTGGGCTGCAGCCTACAAGAGTGAGATAGTGAAGTCTGGAGTGCTGAAGTGTCGGGAAGAGCCGCCCAAGCTCTTGCAAGGAAACAAATTCCAGGAGCGATCTTTCCAAATTAAAGACCACAGATTAATCCTGATGAAAGACAAAAAAGTATGTATACGGTTCATAATCACCTTCTACATTAAGGCACATTAGAGGCTTCTGTGTAAATAAGACAACTGAAAGGAAAAACTAAAAGCAGCTTTTCTGCATCACAGAGCAACAAACCTGAGAAAGAGTGGCAACTGAAAACCTTGAAGATTTACATGGGGATCAGAAAGAAGTTAAAACCACCAACAAAGTGAGATGCACGTTCCACAATAAGCTTCTTTACATCAGTCAACTTGATATAACTTTAAATAACAAGTGTGTTTACTTGCAGATGGGGATTAACAGTGATGCTGGATAAACAGCAATTGTAAGTGATATTTATATGTGTTATATTTATATGTGTACATGGAATATTTATTTATTTATTTATTACCCCTTTATATGTATAGGTATTTATGTATATGTATATGTATATATACAGTCATGGCCAAAAATATCGGCACCCTTGATAAATATGATCAAAGAAGGCTATAAAAATTAATCTGCATTGTTAATCCTTTTGATCTTATATTTTAAAAATTCACAAAAAATCTAACCTTTCATTGGATTATAAGAATTTAAAATGGGGGAAATCTCATTATGAAATAAATGTTTTTCTCTAATACACATTGGCCACAATTAACGGCACCCTTTTATTCAGTACTTTTTGAAACCTCCATTTGCCAGTTTAACAGCTCTAAATTTTCACCTATGATGCCTGATGAGGTTAGAGAACACCTGACAAGAGATCAGAGACCATTCCTTCATCCAGAATCACTCCAGAAATTCTTAATTAGTGACCTGATGGTGGAAATGGGAATTTTCACTGCTCTAGCTCTTTTCTTAAAGCCACTTCACTAATTTGTGAAGCTGAAGCTGAATTATCTTTTGCTGCACATCAGAAATATGTTCTTTGGTTTTTCTTATTGTGATGGATGATTAAAGGAATTTGGGCTTTGTTTTCCCTCCTATTTATATTTCTGTGAAACAGGAAGCCATGGCTGGATAATCTCATGTTCATAATCACCCTGGAGTGCTCAAAATTGTGAATATGAATGGGAATATACTTCAGAGATATTTCACTCATAAGAATTTCTAGAGGTGCCAATAATTGTGTTCAACATGTATTTGAGAAAAACATTTCATAAGGATATTTCTCCCCATTTTAAATTCTTATTATCCAATGAAAGGTTAGATTTTTGTGAATTTTTCAAATAAAAGATCAAAAGGATTAACAATGCAGATTACTTTTCACAGCCTTCTTTGATCATATTTACCAAGGGTGCCAATATTTTTGGCCATGACTGTGTATATATGTATATATGTATGTGTGTGTGTGTGTGTGTGTGTGTGTACTTGTATATATGTCCGTTTCATACAACATGTTATATGTGAGTGTTATTATGCCTTATACTCTTTAAAGGTACCTTGAAAAAGTAAATAATTATGCAACACTAATGCGTATTATAGGACATGATTATGAATACATTTAAAAGCATTTTATATTTCTTTACAATGCTTTATAGAAAGTGTCTATTTATAGCTACTTAGTGAACAGTAATCACTCTCCTTGACTGCACAGGTACCTCAGCTGTTCCTGTGAGACTGAATTATGGGACTGGATGACTAATTTATTAAAAGCACAGGTACAGCACATTGTAAATTGAACAAATCTGAACGTTTATTGGCATCTCAGAGCTGTAAATTAACATTAACGTCCTCCCTCAGAATGATGATTTGCGGCCACCTGTGATGAGACGGCACTCTTCCTCTGACATTTCCAAGCAGAAGTTTGGCACCATGCCGCTCGTGCCCATCAGAGGAGAGGAGAGCAATACCAACTCCACCATGCTCTCCGCCAATCAGACTCTGGTACAACACTGTGGCGTCCTCTAGTGGTTCAGTGCATGTAACGCTCACTTGGACTTTGCTTTGAGACTTAACTTGTTGTCTGTGTATTTTTGCAGAGAAAGCTCCACACGAGAAGGGCTCTCTCAATGTTCTTTGTAAGTATTTCTTTTTATCAGCAGATTAATCCAATGCATTTTACATAAGAATTACTTTAAAAAATAGTTAACCCAAAAAAGAGTATTTGCTAAATATTTACTCACCCTCAGTCCATGCAAGATGTAGATGAGTTTGTCTCTTCATCAGAACTGATGTGGAGAAATGTAGCATCATTTGCTCACCGATGGATCCTCTGCAGTGAATGGGTGCCGTCAGAATGAGAGTCCAAACGGCTGATAAAAACATCACAATAATCCACACCACTCCGGCCCATCAATTAACATCTTTTGAAGCAAAAAGCTGTGTGTTTGTAATAACATTTTTAACTTCAAATCATTACCTGTCCATAATATTGCATTCTCCAGTGAAAAAGTTGTCTTGTCTGAATAAGGTGGGAAATATGCACAGATCAAGCACCACTGGAAGAAGCGTTATTATGGACTGGTATAGAAGTGATGGTTTCATGTGAAAAAACTGTATTTATAGATTTGTTTATTACAAACACACAGCTTTTCACTTCACAAGACATTAATTGATGGACTGGAGTGGTGTGGATTATTGAGATGTTTTTATCAGATTTTTGGACTCTCATTCTGACGGCACCCATTCACTGCATGATGCAATGCTAAATTTCTCCAAATCTGTTCCGATGAAGAAACAAACTCATCTACATCTTAGATTACATGTACAGAGTACATTTTCAACAAATTTTCATTTTTGGGTGAGCTACTACTCAACTTAATGTTCAGTTTCACACCTTTGCATACAAGTTTTGTTGCCATTTCTCCAGCAAAATCAGTCACAATTACTCTGATTATAGTGGCTGGTCAAAATGTAAAAGTAGGAGGTTTGGAAAGTATCAGATGACTTCTGGGTCTAACAAACGCTCAAAAATTTAAGGGTGTGCTTTACAAAAGAGCCTATACTTAATTGAGGAATTCCCTTTGACTTCCTCCGTCCTTCCCCCCATTCCTGTTGGGAACCAGGGTTTCCTGATATGACAGGATGCATTTGGAGGAAGAATGCTTCTACTGCATTGTTCTGCAACTGTAGCCTTGAGGGAGGGCAGGGAGCTCGCTTCACCTCTTGTGTTTTGGGAAAATGCCGCAGCTTCTGGTGTGAGCTTTCGCAAGCAAATTGTCTGCGGGCTTCATGCTTTTGTCCTCAATGTATTCGCCAATTATCTTGATGTTGTCGCTCTGATACTGAGACAAAAGTTTCAACTCGGAAAAGGAAGTAATTTGTTTTGAACATTGTAGAGGAGCGAATCCCTTTCTGTGTATGTCCCGCTAACCGCAAATACTTCTTTTGTTAGCATAATGGTAGAACATCTAATCAGGTATCTAGTAGATTAGGTATTTTCATGAGATAATAGTCAAGTGTGTTTGAAACCTAACACTCGTATGGATGAGATGTAGTCTTTATGATCTTAGTTCAGGAGACTGATTTGCTTGGGACGCACACATTTGTGTACGCGAGGATACAAGCTCATAAGCTTACTTGTATTTTATAAACACATGGCATTATAGGTTGGTCTGATTGGTTGAGCTATACATTCGACGCTGTTGTGAAATAGCAAATAGTATTTATTTATTTAACACAATATTTATAACATTTATTGTTGTTATTTATTTGTATGTAATTTTAAAATGAAATGAAATAGCATTATTATTCACTATTTTATAATTATTTTGTAGTTAATAAAAATGTAATGCAACAACAACAATAATAAATAATCAAATGATTATTATTAATTATTATAAGGTTCTTTAATAGTATATTCACTATAATTCTGACTCATTTATAGTTAATAATGAATTAGGATAATTAAAAAATAATTATTTAATAATAATAAAGACAGTATAGTTATGGTATTATCTAAAATTATTATTGTTGTTGTGTAATATACAATAATATTCACTATAATAACGTCATACAACAACAACAGTATTATTATAATAATAATAATAATAATCATCATCATCATAGTGTGTGAAATATTATAAGATTTATATAATAGTATATTCACTATATTATTCTTGTTATATATTGTTGCATAAAAATTTAATGTCATAAAACAACAACAATAATAATTATTGTTTACTACAACTATTATTATTATAACACAATATAGTTATAGTAATAATGATGATAATAATAATAATAAATTAACAATATAACTATAACTATTCATATTTATTATTATTATCAACATTCAAATTACATTATTTGTGTTAAAAGGTTAATCTGATTATTATCACTAGATTTATTTATTGAATATTGGATTTCTTGTAATATTAATGTTGTTTTAATTTAAATTCAATCTTTTTGTAGTGTTTTTCAAAACTGTTTGATAACTGTGGGGAGGTTACTGTAATGGATTGGTTATTATTGTTTTAAAGACTTAGGCCAGTGTAATTAAGTGTTGTAATCTGAAATCCACTACAGATATCTTTTTGACCTCCTGGTATGCCTTTCCATTGTCTTTTTTGTTTTTCTGCTCAGCCCATGAAGGTGCAGCAGGACTCGTTTGAGGAGCACATTGAAAGCCCCGAGCCTTTGTATGAGGAGGTGGGCGACTTCGGTCTGCAGGTGCTCAAATCTTTGGAAACTAGTTTCCTGTCCAGCGCTCACGCAGAGACACAGGAGGTGCCAGCACGGCCCGTCAGCCTCGGACAGAGGAAGGCCGCCTCCCTGGATCGCATGGTTGGCTCAAACCCAGTGCACGTTCTCTTATCCTCTGGAGAATCAATAGACACTCTGGGCCAGGAGGACTCCCTGCACGTCCCAGGTAGGCACAGGTCCCACAGATCATGTAGCCCCCAACAAGAACTGCTGTTACAGGAACTCTCCACAATGTTCTGCAAGAAACCAGAGTCTGAAGAGCAGCACGAGAACCTCACCTGAGCTTAGAAACTAGATCAATCTCAAGAGCAACTTGCTTCGGAACTTGAAATTGCTGTTGTTAAATTGCCACGTGTGTCTGTTTGAAATCGGCTAGTAAGAATCCAGTATTAAATCGATCAGTTTGTTAACGTGAAGTTTTGTGCCAAAGCAGTCACTGAAATTAAAATCTGTGAATCTGTGCTATAATTGTTTTGTAGAAATTGGGTAAAATGTTTTGGCATGTGCATTTGTTGACTTGTTACACTAAAACTGACCGACCTCTCAACATTTAAAAAAAAAAAAAAAAATCACTTTTTTTTTTTTTATCATTATTATATTTTTTTTGTTGTATTATTTGTACCTAAAGATGAAATTACATTTCAGTTCCTTTTCGTAACCGTTTTTAAAAATACATTTCTTGGCTCAGTAACAATACATGTTTAGTATAACAGTAAGAAATGCATGGAAAGCAAAGCATGTGCAGTCTGTAATACGTAATCGGTGGACTTATTAGCAGCGAAAACATTCGCATTGATATTCCTGGACTGCAGACTGATTAAATGACTACTGTATGGATGCATTTGACTTCATCTTTTATATGTATACAGTGTATTATATTTATTAATTTATTTATATAGACTATTTGAATCGTTCTCATATTTCTCAGTGTTTGAGGAGCATTATCTGAAAGAAGGATGAAGGCAGTTTGTTGAGTTCGGACTGTAACAGTAGAGGGCAGTATAGATACAGCACATGATGTCCTGACAATCTAAAGCATTTCACTGCAGATTTTCACTCCTCTTTACAGGCATTTATAAAAGGCATGTACAGTTCTATAAAGTTCATAACAAAATAAATCTGTTCTTACCCTGATTTTTTTTTATTTTTTGGCTCTCTGTGTTTTAATAACAATTTTTATGCACTGAATAAAGTATAATTATTTTTTTGGGCCTGTTTTTAAAATGGATCATCCAGATATGAAACGTAACAATTGTACTGAATTCATTACTGCTGCTTTATAGAACGGTCTATTTTATTTAATGCTAAAATGGATTTTGGTAGTGTTATGGCATGTTTTCCATCGCTAACATATAAAACAGATAGCATAAAAAGTTTTGCATTTTGATTAATTTCACTCATGTGTGCTTAAGTGTTTTTAATTTAGCTGTGTTTTTAGCTAATTGAGATTTTCACGTGTTTATACAGAATCCCTGTGTGCAAAAATGAACACAGAGGCATCATTATCAAGACTGTTAGTGGTCAAATTAAGTATCATAATATATTTAGGGAAAAATGACTAGGTTTTGTGTTGACTTGAGTCTTCAGGTGTGGTTAAGGAACGGTTTGAGTAAAACAGGATTATGTTTGGTTATGAGAGCAAGCATGTAGGCCTGGCTGAGGATCAGTCAATCAAAAGTGTCTTCTGGGGAGATTTGACTTTAAGAGTAATCTTATTATCCATGCTTTCAACTGGACACCTCTGAAGTAACCTTGTCATGGAGATGCCTGTCATTTCCTTCAAGATAATCTCTCTCTTTATGTCCAAATCCGTCAAATATCGGTTTTATTTGTAGCAATTATTTGTTCCCTTTAGGTAAATGGAAAAAAAAGGTATTATTGTCATCATGATGTCTGATGATATGGGTTTGATTATGTATTTGGGAAATGGCTGAGACTTATAAAAAAGGTTTTGAGGGCCATTTTCCTGAATAACTAAAAGCTGAAGCTGGGTTTTTATGAAGTTGTGAGACACTGAACTCTTTTATGAGAATACTAACAATTAAATGTCACCATGGAAAATACAACCTTTGTGATATTTGAATGTTCCTCTATAAATCAAATGCTTGACTAAGATTTGGCAATATCAGACACTTTCCATGACCTCAGATTTTTTTTTTTTTTTTAAGCTTTAGAAGCACAAATCCCATATATTTGGTACGATAATTATTAGGTATGTTTTACTAAATTATTGAATTATACTAACTAATTTTGGTAACATTTTTATTTTAAGGACCAATTCTCACTATTAACTAGCATGCATACTATAGCATATTTCCTGTTTGTTAATACTTATAAAGCACTTGCATAATAATGCCTTATTCTGCTTGACCATATTAATAATCCTGAACTTAACAATCACCCTAATAACCATTAATAAGCAGCAAATTAGGAGTTTATTGAGTCAAATGTGGTAGTTAATATAGTTAACAGTGAGAATTGGACCTAGTGTGACCCTCATTTTATCAATAACTACAGACCAACATCTGTTACCCATTATTTATATATTTTTTTAAATTTAAATCCGTACAAATATTTATTTTGTGTATGAATGTCTCTTTTGACGTATATTTTGCTGTTATTGTTATAAAGTAACAAAATCACACAAATCAGGGTTCTTAACTATATTTAAACATGTCCCAAAGATGGTAAACCTTTTGAGGTTGACAATCAACATTTATTGTTCCATCTGAAGGCTTAAGTACCTGTTTCACCTGTTGAAGAAAAAAAAAAACTTAATTTATTGAATTTTTAATTTTTTTTTATTATTATTATTCCTAGAGCTGTTTTGTGTTGTGTTTATGGAAGTATTTACATATTATGCATATTTTTTTTCCAGCATTGGTTTTCTAATGTTGCCACTTCCAAATCTGACAGAAAAAATGCAGCTGCAAGAACACACAGATATGTACCAGGAGAATTTTTTTTTTTTTCTCAGTGAGCATTCAGCAGGCTCAGAGTGGGAGCTCTTGTTTGAGTTGCTTTGTACGTTCAGGGTCTTTTCTAGGGAAGAAGGGACAGCAAAGACAAGCCCCAACAAGAGCTTAGGGGATTAAGTTCATTCTCACTGCCAATTCGTCACCTTCCCTGTGCCCTCTGCTAGTGGTCTCAATGTGCTGCAGTGTTTTGTGGTGGCTGATTCACTTCAGTGAACAATTATAAGAAACATCAGCTCCTCCAAAAGCAGGAGGAAAAATATCCTCGGGGTTTTAGTCCTTCATCGAGTACAAGAGGACAAAAAAAGCTCTAAATCATGAAGTTGTATGCAAGCTGCTCGGGCCGCGAGCCGAACAATGTTGGAGTCTAGAAGATCCTTAGTGAGCCTTTGTTCCAACGTGTCACTTCTGTACTTCCTTCTGTACAAAAAAAAGCAGATTATATGAGGATTTGTTGGGAAGATTGTCAATCTAATGCTCATGTGACCGAGAAATCATGGTAATATCTCTATATCTGGATGCAATGAAGTCAAACCGTTCGTATGCTCGACTAGTCTCAAATTTTCAAGCGTTTCTTCCTCTTTGAAAGCAAATGTTGAGATGACGGACAGTTGTCGAGTGATGACATGGCTCGGTCTTCTTGCACTGGGCACCCTCTTGTGAGCAAACACTTATTGTTGAGTCTGTCTGTGTATGAGTACCCCACTCTGAAAGGATTCATTGAGTCCATGGATGAGTAACCTCGGGCCGCTCGCTCTTCAAAAGGATCCTCTAGTGTGTCTTTGAAAGCAGACTCCTTCAGTGTGAATCTGAAGGGGGACTCTACACCCATTTAACAGTGTTTTTGCAGTAAGCCTCGTACTCGGGGTGTCTGACCCAATGGAGAGATAGAAGCTACAAAAAGGTGAAGAAACCGCAGGCTTACCGCAGAACGGGATCTCGTTTCAGTCTCGAGGACGCGCTCCCTGTTTCCGAGCCCCAGGACCATTGGGTGTAATTGGGACTTTTGTCTGAGTAGCATTTCTTCAAAGACAAGGGAGCCTCTCGGATAACCGCCATTATAGTTGTCCTTTGGCCTGGCAATTAGGATTTGAATCGTATGGTCACAAACCAAACCCTTAACACTCGTTTAATATGACCCCGGAGTACAGTCAGTGATCATAACAACTAAATACAATGGGGTCCATAACTCTGAGAGCACTAGTGAAAATGCTTCTGTTTTAAAATGTTTCATATGGTAACACTTTACAATAAGGTCCCCTTAGTTCAGTTCAATTAATGCATTAATTAACTTAGAAACAATGAGCAGTACATTTCTTACAGTATTTATACTTTATCTCTGTTTACTGTTAACTGTTGGTTCATTTTGTGCCAGGTCCATTAAATAATATTAACTTTGGATTTTAATAATGTATTAGAAAATCCTTGGGCATAGGTATGATTTTGACATTGGTGGGGACATGTAAGAGCAGACAACAATAGTAGACAACTATAGTAACGAAAAAGTATATACACATTTATTTTAATAAAACCATGGTTAATTTTCTTAAAGGATTTGTATTTGTGTATTCTTTGTGTTTGTGTAGTCTTTTTGTCTTTATAACTGTACTGCCTTAATGGTTTGTTTTGTACTGTTTAATAAAAAAAACTCACACCTAAATCGCGCACTGAAGCGCCGATATAAATCAAAAGATTCATGAGCCATCTCTGAAGTTCCAATCTGAATCAAAACATTTGTGTACCTGCACCGAAGTTCCGTTCTAATCAAATGATTCATGATCTGCAACATCCCAATGTAATTGAAAAGATTCGCATCCTGCTCCGAAGTTCCGACCTGAATCAAATGATTCGCAGTCTGCGCAACTCCGATCTAATTCAAATGATTTGCTATCCACACTCCGAAGTTCTGATCTGAATCAAATGATTGGTGATCCTTTTGGAGTGCTTTGAAACTGAATCATTTTGCGACAATGGTTTAACTGATTCTGAGTTTCAAAAAGCTCTGTTTGATCTATCACTAAGTGATTTTAAAATCATTACAAGCTATGTCGAAGAGGATTACTTTTGATTTTGAAGCGAATGCGCCCCCTGATCTACCTAAATGTGTGTTCGCACTAATCATTCGTGATCCAGCTTCACCTCCAGAAGAAGTTAGTATGAGTTTTTTTTTTTTTTATGGATCTTTGCAAATCGCCTTTCCTTATAATGTGCTAGTTAGAATGTTCTGTGGCTAAAGTAAAGAGTCTCAGAGAACTGCTCACCCCGCCCCTCTCTTCAGTGGGGTGAGCAGTTCTCTGAGACTCTTTACTAGCTCATTAGCATTTAAAGGGACACGCACCGAAACGGCTCGCTGTGAACAGAGCTGTTTTTGACAAGGTAAAAAGGGTGTTGTTATACACTGAGACATTTTAACCAAAGTATGTTATAGACTTTTCATTAAGACCCTAAAGGATCATCCCAACTTGTGGAAAATGGGCATCCAATGTCCCCATTAATTCACTATGTTTTAAGTAGTTTGAACACTGCAATTCAGTTGTTGGCAGTTCAACAGGAAATAAATTGAAAGCATCTAGTCTAATCCTAATCTGTATTAGCCCATATATTGCTATTGTAGCCAACATAGGCTACATTTATAATGGCAGCCAACATACTCATAATTCATAAAGAGAGCATTTTATGTTAGCATATTCATCAGACAATAATTACACAATTTTGATTATGCAAAACCAACAACATTACATCAGCATCAGAGGCTGGGTGTCTTATATTAAAAATTAATTGCACCAATAATGATTCTGACAGAAAACTTGCCTGGCACCCTACTGTTGCTGTACTAGCACACACTCTTATTTTATTTATTTATTTATTTGTGGATTTTTCAGCTAACTGTTTGCTTTGTACGTTCAGTTTAACAACAAAGTTAAAGAGGGTAAAATTTATCATTCAGCTGCACATTTGTTTTAAACACTTTGGCTACCTTATATGTTCTTACTCCACACTTGTATTAAATGTGTGTCCTTGAAAACACTCGGTTTTCTAACGTATTTACTTTAACTTCAGGTAATATCAGTGGTATATGACCTTTTTCAGATAAGGTAGAAATTACAACAACAGTGGTTACATATACATACATTTAATTGTTTAATTGAAATTATTCCTAAGGAAAATTTAGTAGTTGCTGGATATTGGTAAGGACATGTCCCTAGCGTCCCTACTAAATTCTGAGCCTTTGAGAAAATGTTGGACTCTTGGAGAAACTCAAAATCACCTTGGACTTATCCTGGCACCCATTGGAGTGGATGTGCAAAAGCATTGTGCAAAAGCAAAAGTTTTCAGTTACCAGTGCCATTGTAGAAAAACAGAAGTGGCAGTCAGAAATAATGATTAAATTCTGTGAGCAAAAGTGTCTGATAAGGTATTCATGAGATAAAGTAAGCAGTACTTAGTTGATCATGTGATCGCAATATGGCAGAAGACCTGGATGTAAATTAAAACTGCTTTTATTAGGGTACTGACTACTGATCATCTCACGTGATTTTAAACATCATTTTCCTACTATTATAATGCTGTTACTTTTCTTTACTTTTACTTTTCTTTTTTGGCAAAACATTTGATGATAACAATACCGAATGCACCTATAACCGTAATGCAATTTAAGAAGTAAATGTAACAAGTATAGAGCGGTGGTCACACTAGACTTTTCGCTCCACTCACTTTCATTCATATGCATGCAAATTCTGGCAAAAATGCAAGTTCATGAAAAGAAGTGTCACAATTTGCTGTGTTTTAAAGTTCAAGTTTGGTGAACTCTGACCTGCAAATTTGTATCATGTGAAGACATGTGACCAATAGAAGATCAATAGGGCACGACGCAACCTCTTTTTATTTTATTTGATCTTTTATCAGAAGTTGCTATAGTAAATTTCACAAATAATTACAAAGAAACAGCAAGTAACACATTAAATTAAACGTGGAATTTTGAAGTGGAATTACTGAAATTGTATTTTCCTGTAAAAGAGTGTAGATTTTTAGTTTATTATTTTTTAAAAAGAAGCCTTAGAGCGTGATGTCATGTCATATGACCGTTTCTTAACAATCAAACAAGTGAATTTGTTCACTATCCATATGTGACCTGCACATGCACATTTTTCACGAACACGACATGCGTGCACGCTAATGAGAGTACGATTTGTCTTTAGTTATCCGAAGACCGAACACCCCCCACAAAACAATTGCATCCTGTTAGTTGCCCCAGTTATTTAAAACAACTTGAGCCTGTTTAGATGCACCCGAGTTATGCAAATCTGCATGCGGATGGCATTGTTGCACACATATATCCCTGGAGGGATGAGCCTGTAAACACCATGCCGGCATTCTTCCCTCGGCCCGAATTTCCCCCTCAGCACCCAGTCGATAAATAAAGGCAACGTTAAAGGGGTCTAATCCCGGGGATGACCCCGCTTTGTCACGTCACCTCTCCAGAGCTGAAGGGGGACGGGTGGGGAGAAAAATGGGCGAAAACGCTCCACATTAAATCCACAACAGTGCACGTCTAAGCTGTCACCTCTGTAAATGACCTCAGGCCTCGAATGGGGAAGACAGCAGAAAAGGACACACTTTATAACTCGGGCTCAATTCAGCCCCGAAGGCCCCACCTCTTATTTTGGCTGCACAAAGTGTTGTTGCCGGCTTCTCCGTACATTAATCTTCAACCCCCCGCTCGTCCCCCCATCTCCACTTGGACGGCTCCCTCTATTGTAGCCCGGCTCATTGTAATGTGAGCCTGACTTCATCTCTATGCACCGGCAGGCAGGACTGTCTTTTCCTCTGTCCTGCTCTTCCCCCTCCTTCGCCTCGTACCCCTGCCTTAATTGCCTCGGACCACCAGTATGTTGTGGCTGCAGATGTCTCTCTCCTTAATTTGCGTAGGGAGCACAATCAGCCCCATCTGCTGCAGTTTTTCCTTTCCACCGGCGGCCCCCCTCCCCGAAGAAATCACCTCTGCTCTCCCTTAAGTCTCTGCGGTAAGCCCCCCTACCCCAGAGCCAAAAAAAGCCACAACTCCTACTCCTCCTAAAGAAAACCTTGTCAGTGGGGCTGGGATTGAAAGCCTATCAAAAAGCTATAGAAGAGTGCTTTGCTTCGGAAGGGCACAATCGAGGGTTGGTGTGAAATGAGGGCCCCCTACCAGTTTACTTTTTTCCAGCGCTACTCCCTGTCAGGCCTCTGAAAGAGGCTCGGGCTGCAGAATCGGGGACAGATGGGAGGACTTTAGGGAGGAATAATCAGAACGCGCCGCGGCCGATAAAGGTAGTGCGTAGCGCCGTTGTTTATACAAAACAAAATAAAGTACACAAGCATAAATCCTCTCAATGGGCCGTGTGACACTCGGCCAAAGGCGAGCAGGCGGGCGGGCTTTCGGGCGAAGGGCCTCCCCCCGGACTTGTGCCGATTCTGCGTTGTAGGGGAGCAAATGCAGATGGCGTGTAACAAGGTGGGCTTTTCATTTTTTTATTCTTTCAGAGATGACATATTAAAAAGTTGTCAAAGAGAACGCAAAAGTAGACAGACAGGGCAATTACTCTTAAAGTGACAGATGAACAGAACGGGCACTTTGACTGACATCTCCACTCCCAAATGCCCATAGATTGCATTGGAATGGACACTGAGGGTTGGGAATGATTGATGGTGCGTTGGAAGAGAAGGGAACTCCCATTTTTGTGCATTTTCATAATTTCCAGAGACGACTTTTGTTGTATCAAACAAAGCTCTTTCTTTTTTTTTTTTTGCTCAGCTAAAATGAGGGTGTGAGATGAGCGGAGCCACTGTCACCCGTGCAAACCCTTATTATGGAGGGTTCAGTGAGCAATTGTGTCAGTTCATGTGTGCAAATGATTCTCTTTTCTTCGTTTTATTTAAACTCTAATTCAAAGGATATTGAGGACGTTTGCACTAATTCTTGCAAATGACCGGTTTGAATCACGTCTGATGGACAATTTGAATGGAAAACAAACTTGTTGCACAGCATATTAGACACAAAGCAGTTCCTGAAGTCATATGTACAAATGCAGGCATCCTAATTTAATAAATCATATAAGTAACACTTTATTTGACAGTCCACCTTAGACATTCTACTGACTCTGAGTTTGCAACTACTTATTCTACTAACCCTAACCTAACAGTCTAATGAGAATTAGTTGACATGCAGTTGCAAAGTTACTCACAGTCAGTTGAGGTTGACAGTGCTGGGTAGATTACTTACAAATTGTAGTCCATTACTGATTCAAAATTACAAGGCAAAAATGATTGCGTTTAACATTTTAGGTAATGTAATCATAATCATAAACTACTTTTTGATTACTTTTAGATTACTTTTCACCTAACTTGTTTACCACATTGAATTAAATAGGATAATCTTGTACCAAATTGATATAAAAATACAAAGAGAAGATGAAACATTTGTTTACCTGCATGTCATGTGACCATTAACCAACGTCAGGGAACTGGGAACATATAAATGTGTTAATTATTCACCAATTACCATAAAATCTCAGGGGGTACTTCAATTAAATAGGTGAAAGAGGCTGATGTGTAGTTATAGCCAGCTGACTAGTGACTGGTCTTTGTGTGAATATTCACAAAACTGGAAGATGTTCTGAATGAATAGAAGTTATAGGCTATTTTAGAAAGGAAAATTTAAACGATGATATCAATATAATCAATACATTATGAATAATTTATTGCTATTGTGTGAGTAATATGTATGTAATCATTAAAAAGTAAATGTAGTCTGATTACGAGTATTTTAAAATGTAATGTAATCTAATTATGAGTACTTAATTTTTGGAATCTAATTGTGTAATCACACTTCAGGAACATTATGTTCATGTAAAACTCAAAAATAGAATGTCTTTTGTAGTAGTTGCTAGGGTGTTCCGGGTGGTTGCTAGGTGGTTGGTTATTAGCTCATGTCAAAACAGCATTGGTGCCGCTGTACTTCCTCGTGTTTCCAGCCACACGTGCAGGAACTGGAGTTCGGTCCTGCATCATGGTCGCTTCTAAATCAGTTTGTTCTCAATTAGACAGTTTGTATAAAGGTGAATGATTTTTTTGCAAACTTTATCTCTGCCATCTGTGGAAGGTTTTCATTTGTGTGAAAGACATTCATTATTTCAAAGATCAGCTTCTTTTCCGCATTTGAAGATTTTTGAAAGCTTTGTTAAAACTTTGGCAAATTATCTTTGCAGCGCTTAAAATGTTTACAACTTGCTGAGTTTCTAATTACATTCTAAATCAGGCTTAATTTGTCCAGATGTCTTCGTATATCATTAGCTATTTTTAGCTGCACTTCAAACATGCCTGTGCATATGCCTATCTGTGGTCACATGATTTTTTCCTGGCACTCATATTTGTGATTTTCACCACTCTGGCACCAGCACCAGATGGCACAGCCTAGTCCCCTGACATTGGTTCAATAATGTAATTGACAAATAAAGGCTTCATAACTATATACTAGCTGCATGCTCAACCCCCACAGGTAGCATGGTAATCTTTTTAAATGGTGATATGATAGAAGGAGTGATATGATAGAAGCTGCCTAAGGCAAGGCTAATGACATTTGTGCTTGTTCCTCAACTTGCTAAGAGCTGAATGCAGTTTTGATGAAATATAAACCCTGAAACGAATGCAATTCACATGAACCTGTAGCCTGTCTAATAAAAATAGCTTCAATATAATTAGCTTCTAGTAGGTATAGCATCATCACATTAATGAACAGTGACCCCAAAAAGTATTTAGACACTTAAAACATAAATCTTATGTTCAACGTTTGTTTTTTAAATTTTTTTATTATATACTACTGTTAAAAATCTCTTCTCAACAAGGCTGCATTTTTTTTATTCATCTATTATTTATTCATGTAAATTTAAATGCAAATCTATTTCTGTGATCAAAGCTGAATTTTCAGCATCATTACTGCAGTCTTCAGTATCACATGATCCTTCAGAAATCATACTAATATGCTGATTTTCTGCTCAAGAAACATTTCTGATTATTATCAATGTTGGAAACTGTTGCGCTGCTTAATATTTTTGCAAAAACCCTAATAGATTTTTTTCGGGATTCTTTGGTGAATAAAAAGAGCAGCATTTATTTGAAATGGAAACATTTTGTTACGTTATGTTGTTATTTTAATGTGTTACTTTGACGAAAAATCAGAAGTGTGGATCACATAAAACGTTTTATAATACTCAGGCTTTTTATAATACATTTTAGACCTTGTCGTTTAACCCTTTCAATCATAAACTATGAAAATCCATCATGTTTTGAAACAGTTGAATTGTTTATATAAATTTTTAAAATAAGGATACACTACAGTTTTGTTATACTGAACATTATTAATAGTAATATTTTTTGTTTTCAAATGTTGGTGTTCTTGTTAATTAATTTTAAGGCAACGGGTTTCCTTTTTAAGTAAAGTCAACTGATTGCTTTTTACAGTGCAAGGAGAAAACTGTGCCAGTGAAGAGCTTGAGACTAAATATAAGATGCGTGATGTGTGAAGAAAATCAAAAAACAAAACAAAAACAAATCAAGGTAAATATTGCATAATGTTTTTGTGTTATTCTATTAATTATTGTATTAATTTGGTCAAATTATGCAAACTTATTTAGATATGATTTAATTAGGATATATATAAAAAGTGATGCTGGGCAACAATTAATCACGATTAATCGCATCCAAAATAAAAGTTTTTGTGTACATAATAATATAGGCCTATGTATGTGTGCTGGGTGTATTTATTATGTATATATAAAGACACAAAAAAGAGTATATATTTTGAAAATATTTACATGTATATATTTATATTCATATAATTTATATTATATATAAATATATTTAATATATTTATATATTAAATATATTTATATATAATATATATATATTTAATATATAAACATAACATATATATTTTTAAATATATACATGCATGTGTGTGTATTTATATATACATAATAAATATAGACAGTACACACACATATATTATGTACACAACCTACTCTTCTAGGACACCTGTGAGAACTTGAGGAGAACTGACTTCATACCAGGGTTATTATCGTTAACTAAAACTGAAACTATGAAAAACATGTTTATGATTTAAAGCTGAAATAAACTGAAAAATGTAAACAAACTGAGAAAAATTTGCTTGGCAACTAACTAAAATAAGTTAAAGTAAAATTAACATTTAAAATATACAACAAAATTCTAAATATTAATAAAACCTATAATAGTATACAAATAATACAGCTTTGTACATCCAATTGAAAATTAGCTTAAGTCCAGTTGATCAAAGGTGAGCCACTTGTTGCAGATGAAACTTAGTTTGATATTTTGTGTCTAATGCAATGACATTCAAAAACTACGTTGGTTCTATATGGTTCAAATAAAAGCATCTTATTACCAAATGGTCTAAGGATCATGATAAGCAGTTTTTGAGCTGTATTCCTACAGGTGCTGCTATCAGGGGAGTACCGTGCTAATTGTGCAGTTTTCCATGCTGGAGCCCATGTGTCAGTCGACGTCTGGCGAGAGACAGCGGGGACATGCAGCGCTCATAGGTGCGAGTGGCACTGGCACTCATAATGGAGGCTCAGGCCTCGGCCCGTGAACCCCCCACAGAGCCCGCTTTGCTGTGAAGCACCGCCTTTTGTTTGCCATTTATTTACCTTGCTTACCCAAGCCATAGTGGTGAGAACAATGAGGTCTAGATCAACAGCTCCTTGAATGGCTGCGGCTTCTTTATCCTTTGCCTCTGAACACTGGTTACCTCCGAAAGCCAGTGATTAAGATCCCAACGGGCTATCTGCAGTTCAAAAGCACAAAGGAACTCCACTTATCCAATAAAGAGTCCCACATTCTGCATCCGTAGCTTGTTGCCGTTAGATATGGTACTGTGAATGCCACGTGAGTCTTTACACACTTCAGACACAATTGTTATGTTCAACTTTGGGTGTTTTTATGGGTTTTTCTCCCCTTCATTTTATTATACTATCTTAAACTATGAAAATCCATCATAAAAACTGGTTTGATAAAATTGTTAAATTCATATATACCACAGTTTTTTTACGCTAAACATGCTTGGTAACACTTTACTTGAAGCCTTTATGTATAATACATTATAAAGGGTTATTAAATTATATAATGCATTAAAATGATTCATAATTTGCATTGTAATACATTATATCTTATCGTAAATAATTATAATCAAATTTAAAATGCATAATGTAACAATGAATTGAAAGTGTTATAATGTATTAAATGTGGTTATAATTCATGAGATTGTACTGTGCATTATAAGATGCATTACAAAGCAAACTTTTTTTTTTATAATGCATTATACATAAAGGCTTTAAGTAAAGTGTTACCACTTTTTTTTTCACTCAAAGTGTCAGTGAAGAGCTCTAAATAGCTTAAATGAAGAAAAATCATTACAGCATATTGTTTTGTGTGTCGTTTCCAAATTGTAATTTTGTCAAATTATGCAAAAAGTATTTTGATATTATGTAGTTGCATTTAAGATACATAACATGCTATTAGCTTTTAACAGCCATTTTAGTTCATAAATGTTAAATACGTAATTTCCTTCACATAATTTTATTGAACACAATGTATAGCCAATAATTTGAAATGTGCATTATGGAAATATTTTTAAATATATATATATATATATATATTTAGATATTATCATAAAATGATCTTTTGGATATTGACTGATGCCGTTGTGTTTTACAGTTACCATTGATCTCCACAAGGTTTGTTAACGCAGCACAAGTTTTTTTGGTGGCTGAATATTGGAGGTTGGTTTGACTGCATGGGGTAGAAGGGAGGTTTGGGAACCGGCGGTCTCAACCAGCTGCATGGCAAAACGCCGCCCATTCCCTGCTCAACAACAAAAGATGAAAGCGTGTCCTGCTGGGTGGCAAAGACACCAGGTGACTAGAGCAACCTGAAGGGTGAAGCCCAGTGTTCCCTAATGCAGAAAAAAAGCAGGATCCCATTCTATGGCCACCATTTAAGTATTTTGCAAAGGGGAGTTGTTTCCCCAGCTTTTTAAACATGACCACATAATCCTTCCCCTCTCTAAACACACAATAGAATGGTAAGAAGGTGGCACCACCGAAGCCTTCCATAATAAAACCAAGTATTCTGGACCAATGCACACAGGTCGGGTTTCACAGGGGATCGCCAAAGACCGGCCTGCACTTAGAAACATCCTCCTTTCCAGTGTTTATTTTATCGATTTGTTCTTGTTGTCCAGTCACAAAACAAGTGCTGTATATGTATATATCTGAAAATGTATATATCTGAGGTATCTGAACGCATACTACTATGCAGCAAGTCACTATATGTGCGCTTACCTGAGTAAAACCCATTGAAATGTACATATAACGGAAAATGTTCCATGTTTCCATGTCTTTTATAGGCCTGCATCACAAGCAGTAGAGCTCTGGGTTTTAATATAATGAAGTATTACAAAAAATTGGCATCTGATTCAGTGGAAAATATGTTTAGCACAGCACTAGTCAGATTTAATTACAACATTCTATCATAATAATTGTTCAAATATTTAACTATTCTAAATGCAAGTATTTTTAATGTCTCAAAATTTTAATAATAACACAAAAATAAACATTTCAATCAAAAAGTAAAAATATAATGAAAAATATAGAATGAAAAAATTCTATAAAAGCTTAGTTTCTTTTTCGCTTTTTCACTTTTTCTTTTTGAAGTTTGACATGCTGAATACAAAATTATTTTACTTTTTGTTTTCTATCATTTATAGTGCTCATGAGAATTAAAAAACATATTTTGACAACTTATACAAACTAATCTGATATTACTAATGTATACAAATGACATGCTACATCCATAATACTGAGCTAACAACAACAGTTTAACATAAACAGACAGCAAAACTTCAGAGTACATTGGATGATTGTTGTCTTTTATGACTGTTCCAGAAAACATTACAGTATTCCAGAATATTCCACAATTTTACAGAAACTTCTAGAACATTCTCATCTTTCCAAAAGCAAAATATCTATCAAAACATGCAGAATTAGTACAAAAACAATGTTTCATAATTAACGACAGAAGTTCAAAAATGTCCCTGACCTAAATATTTACCAAAATAGTGATACTATGTGAAAATACAGTAAATAGTACAATAATAATTAGCGCCACGATATTACAAAAGAACCATAAAAAATTGAAGTGAAACAAATTTTGCTATATTTGTATATTGTGTAATAAATATAATTTAATTTCATAATATAATTTTTATAATATGATGAGAAGTTTGTTGTATACAGAATGTGCTTGTATTGACTTACACTTTGAAATATAATAGGCTCTAATTAAAATGTCTATAAAAAAGATTCACCTCACATTTTTGTCTGGCGTTCAAGTTTTGAATACCTCATTGCTACCAGCATTGAATCTTTGAGCTCAAAACCAAATGAGAACAATTTCGCTTTTTTCAGACATTACATAACCAATATTGCGGTTTCCATGGTATCAGAATTGTTTGCAGGTTGTGTTTACACAGTGCTCAAAATAATGGGTTCAGAAGTTCACGCGATAAACTCGACATGCAAAGGGAGCCCACAATTGTTACTGGGACTAAAGGGCAATCATAAATGTGACACTATCCTTTTCTCCATAATTTATTTCTTGCATGTCCACATATTGACCATGCTGTTTCTTGGTCTTCATAATAAATAGCATTTTCTTAGATGTTATGATTAAACATACTTCAAAAATAAAAAGTAGTCAATGGAGGTACGATAGGAGGTAAACTGAAATAAACGATTTAGCAAAATGATAAATTACTAAAATGTGACAGAACAAAAAACACCGGCTTCATAATCAAACATTAATTTAAACTATCCAAATTAAATTAAACTTCATTAATGACATTCTATGTGGAATATATTATAGTAGATTAGACGTAGATAAGTGTGAAATTCAGCCCTCAGGGGAAATAAGAAAATAATCGACTGTAATTTAATGAGCAAAGAGACTCGTCACATTTACAGATATTATTTACTGGTGTCAGTATAATGTGCACGTTATCATCACTGTCATTGTTTTTAATATGTATTTTAAGTTGGCATTTATTGTTGTTGATTGATATACTGTATTTAATAGCTGATGCATTAGAGGTGGCATTTCTACTCTTTAGGGAAAACCTTTTGAATTTTGTCATGGTATTTTCTTCAATTGCAGGGTGGAAATATCTAAATGAACTGGTGAATATATTATCTATGACTAAATTAACCTCACTATATCAAGTTGCACCAATAATAATAATAATCATTTTCATTTCATATCAGATAGAAATAGTTCTTTATTTGCATTGACGGTTCCATGAAGAACCTATAACCTTTCAATTCCATAGAAGGTTCTTTAAAGTGAAAAGAAAAAAAAAAGTTTGTCACACTAAGAAAAGGTTCTTTTTAGAACTTTTTACTGAAAGTTCCAAGTGGTTCTTCAGTGGAAAAGTCCATATTTGGAACATTTATATGTAAGAGTGTGAGGTGTGAGAAGCATGTGTTCTCTTTTTTTACAGTGTTAACTAAGACACTTTCAGTTGAAAAGATGTACTGATCAGTGCACAGAGAGCTGTCAACGTCCAGTAATTTTTTGTCATGCGCTTTATATAACACTTTTGAGTCACACTTGATCGTGCTTCACAGCAAACCGTCATCTTGCAGAAGGGATGACTCCTGAGCATTACCCTGTGAATGAGAGGTGGCAGGTCTAGTTAGGTTGTGAAGGGTATTTGGTAGTCTGTTAATCATTCTCGTGACAGAGTACTGGCAAGAACCCATCAAAAGCCTGATTGTCGGGTCCTCAGGGCGAGTGATGGATGCTCGCCCCACTCTGAGCCTCCAGAGGAGTGATCCGCAGTCTCCTCTGGCTTTATAATAATGAGGACAGGAAGCCCAGTTTGCAAAAGAAGTGCTACGTCAAGAGTGGAGAGGGTTCCTCAGCGCTGAATAAGAAAAAGAGAGGGCACGATTGATCAGCAGCTTTATTGATCTCCCAATCTGGAGGTGGAAGCAGGACAGCTGAGGCGTCGCACGAGCGTCACACCCGGGTCCTGTCCTCTCTTTGCATTATTCCTCTGACAGAACACTCTTTAGTATGCACTGGAAATACTAGGGCTGAACAAACATTACAACATAAAATTTATGAAATAAAATCAGAATTACAGGGCTGGACAAAGCAACACAAACTAAAAATAAAATAAAATATTAACTGAGAAAGTATTTTGTCTCTTAGTACTCATGAAATCCCTCTGTATTCTATATTGTATCATTTTTAAAGCTTATCTTTCAGACACAACTTGTCTTTTTTTTCTTTTTATTTATTTATTTAGTAAGACTGGGGAACCTCTTTGCACTATGTGTATTGTGTTGGTATTATCTATGTGTGCTTGTTTTTGTTTTTATTTTTTTCCCTTTCTTTTCTTAACCTGTGTAGAAATCAGCATCAAATGAATATTAATAAATCTGACATAATTCTTAAGATATAAACACATAGTGACAGAAAAAAAAAACACTCATCTCATAAAGCATTTTATATATATTCCCCATTAGCATACAGCTTCCTCTTTATTCTCTGAGGCTAAAGACCCAAACACATGCCATTACTTGTCATTGACAGAGACAGATTGTTTGTATATTTGTCTGAGATCAATATCTAGTTTGTCCCAATGGACATGGCAAACTGCGGTGTGATTTAACTGCATGTGGACATTGTGTGTCTGTAGACTCTCTTTACTGTTATATTACATTGTTATTAATTTAATAGGTTGATAGGCAAATTAATAAATAAATATATATATACATTGTTTTGTCTGCATTTAAGTAGGCTCACTTGCTAACAATGTATGTATAATATATAATATGGACACATATTTTCCTCCTTAAAAATCTATAACACAGCATTGAATCTCATATCAATGTTGAAATTTTTAATTGGTGTAAAAATATGCAAGAAAAAAATTAATAGAAAACAAATATGTGCAATTTTTTCAATATTATATAACTACAAATAACATGCTCAGAATTATTCATACCCTTGGTAAATATGAAAGGCAGCTGTGAAAATCAATGTGTATCATTAATCCTTTTGATCTTTTATTTAAAAAATGTACAAAAATCTAACCTTTCATTGGAGAATAAGAATTTAAAATGGGGGGGGGGGGTATCATTATGAAATAAATGATTTTCTCTAATACACATTGGCCACAATTAATCATACCCTTTTGTTCAATACTTTTTGAAACCTCCATTTGCCAGTTTAACAGCTCTAAATGTTCTCCTATAATGCCTGATGAGGTTAGAGAACACCTGACAAGAGATCAGAGACCATTCCTTCATCCAGAATCACTCCAGACCCTTTAGATTCACAGCTCCATGTTGGTGCTTCTTCCCTTCAGTTCACTCATTTTCTACAGGGTTCAGGTCAGAGGACTGGAATGACCAGCAGAAGCTTGGTTTTGTGCTCAGTGACACATTTTTGTTTTGGTTTTAATGTTTGTTTGTGGATCATTGTACGGTTGGAAGATCCAAACATGGTCCATTATAAGATTTCTAGCATGGACAGTCAGTTTTTAATTTTTTATATTTTTTAATGCCATGTGTCTAAACAAGATGTCCAGGACCTCCAGCAGAAATATAGGTCCACAACATTAATGATCCAGCAGTATATTTTCATACACACGGGGTACTTTTTATCCCTGTGTTCACCAAACCCATCTTGAGTGTTTGCTGCTAAAAAGTTTTTTTTTTTAGTTTCATCTGACCATAGAAGCCAGTCCCATTTGAAGTTCCAGTCGTGTCTGATAACTGAATATGCTGGAGTTTGTTTTTGGATGAGCGAGGAGAATCACCCCATGGGGTGAAGTAGGGGCTGTTTTTTGACCCCAAGATTCAACTAATCTCTACAATTCTCCAGCTGTGATCCTTGGAGAGTCTTTAGCCACTCAAACTCTCCTCCTCACGGTGCATCACGACAATATAGACACACATCATCTTCCAGACAGATTTGTGATATCTTTAGCTGATTGGAACCTCTTAATTATTGCCCCGATGGAGGAAATGGGGATTTTTAATGCTTTAGCTCTTTTCTTACAGCCACTTTCTAAATTTGTGAAGTTCAACAATCTTTTGAACATCAGAAATATTCACATCAGAAATATATTCATTGGTTTTACTCCTTGTGATCAGTGATTAAGGGAATTTGGCCTTTGTGTTCCTCATATTTATAATCCTGTGAAACAGGAAGCCAAGGCTGGACAACTTCAAGCTCCTAGTCACCCTGGTGTGATAAAAATGCAAATATGAATGGGAATATAAAGTACTTCATATTAGATATTTTAATCATGAGAATGTCTAGAGGTACCAATAATTGTGGCCATTGTGTACTAGAGAAAAATATTTATTTCCTAATGTGATTTTCCCCCACTTTCACTTTTTTTTTTTTTTTACTTTAATTAAAGGTTAGGCTTTTTAAATGAAAGATCAAATGGATAAACAATGCAGACTCATTTTCACAGTCTTCTTTGATCATATTTACCAAGGGTATGAATAATTTTGAGCACAACTGTAGCACAGATATCCTGTGGACTATTTTTACACCATGTCCTAACCTTTCCCATTGCTACAGGTAACTCCGCCCTGTGAAAACAACGTTAAACATAAGGGGAGACCGATTGTGAAAATTTACAATCGGATGTAATATGACAAATCCTTCAGGCCTCACAAAGCTACAAAACATCAAAGCAGTCACGAGGTATGTGTTCAGTTCTGTTCTCTTTAGCTGCAGGTGCGAGAGGCTGATTGGCTGTGTTTGTGACTGACTGTGTTGCTTCATGCTGACTCTTCGTTTTCAGTTCTGTGGACAAATATCTTATCGCTGCAACATCGTTGCATCCATTTTGGAGCTTATCAGTCATGGTTACTATGAACAGTAGCTGTATGGAAGAGATCTTAGTGGAAATTCTCCAAAATATGTTTTGGTTCTATAGAAGTCATATGGGTTGTAACGACTCGAGGTCAAATGCATGTATTGATAAAAAAAAGCTCCTCTCGGTGACATTAACATAAACCCAACTAATTATCTCAAATTATATATGTCAAAACAGAGGTCTAATGCAGTCTACAGCAAAATCAAATGGAACATACAGGGTACATGTAGAACTCACGGAACAAATTATGGTATTCTAGTGGAATTATGAAATCGGATGTAACTTGACAAATGAAATTTGCATGTTTTCTTTGTGTATCAGTCAGAAAGCATTTCAGTTATATATTAAGAAAGATTATTGCCATCCATGCACTTTCATAGATGGGCCTTTATGTTTATGCATGCTCAAATGTGAGGCTCATGTTCAGTTCTGCTGTTGTTTTTGAGGCTGTGCTTTTCTGAAGTGGCTGTACCATCTTGTGAAGTCAAAAGACAGACATTTATTTTCTTTGAAACATTCAGTAGTATTTTATGTAACATTTTTCATGTCAGGAGTACAGGCAGTGACTATATTTGCTAATTTGAGTGAATCATCTTGAAAATTCATTTCTAAATGACATTAAACTCATTTTCATGTAGGCTTAATGCTGCAATTATTTTGTTCCACCTTGTATATGGCATGCGGTTGGCTGTTTTACATGTAGTTAGAGACTCTTTCAAATTTGATCTATTTGATATAAAACTATTTTCTTCATCTACATAAGAAAAAAAAACAAAACAAAAAAAACATCAATCACATTTTAAAAACCCTGATACGTTTGAAGACCTGGGGCTTTATTTGTACTCTGTTAAAAGTTTAATCTCAAAGGTCCAGTGTGACGAATCCCCTGAACTGTGACAAAGAAAACTGGTCTTGCCCATGATATGTGGTCTCAATTCATTTTCCACTTTTTTAACTGTGGAAAACAGAGGTGCCTTTCCAATTTTACCATGTACCATTTGCCCCTTGCTTCATGTGGCCTTTTGCCCTGATCTCTCCCTCCCCTCCTTAGTCCTGCCAGCATCACAGACCTTGCAATAATTGCCGATTTCTAACTTCCCCTGGAACTAATGTGATAAAATCTAAGAAAAAGACAAGGTAGACAAAGAGAAAGATGTAGCCCTGGGCAGGACGGCTAGCAAAGGTCTAAGCCAAGGCAACAAGTGCCTTTGGGACCTAATGGGATTTTCAGGGGCTTGCATTGATCTCCTGCATGCCCATTCACAGAGTCTTTTGGCAGCCGGACGGCACACTTCAGCCCCCCAGCTCTCCCTGGTGCGCACCGAGAGGCCCCCCGTGCAAAAGCAGATCAGCCGCTCTCTGAGGTCAAAGCTACAGGTGATACTAATGGACAGAGGCTCTGTTATTAGTGTTAGAGAGCTCAGCCGCTGCATATGGCACAACTCACAGATTACACTATACATGGAAGGAATATATCGTATTTTGTAGTTTTGCAGTGTAAGATCTCTCAAAGGGATAGTTCACCCAAAAATTTAATTTGCTGTTAATTAACTCACCCTCAGGCCATCCAAGATGTAAGTCACTTTTTTTCTTCAGCAGAACAGTAAAGAATTTTAGCTGAAAGTGTGGTCCTTGGTGATTCATAAGCAGCCGTGTTTGAGAATAAAACGTATATCAGGGAACTCAAAATCAATTCACGTGGCTCCAGATGCACTGTAAATAAACTTATTGTAACTTATTTAATTAACTTATAAAATTATTTTTTACCAGCTTCAGCAGATTTTTGAGTTTGCTCAACTTATTTTTGTGGGAGATTCTCAAATTTTTGTTGTATAAACTTAAAACAACAAGTTGAGAAAGCTGGTTGCCTTAAAATTTTAAGTTGGCTCAACTTTTACAGTGTGGTATATTGAGGTCTTATGAAATGAAACGATCTATCTGTGCAACAAACTGAACATTGTATCATTATGACCTGTAATCCAAAGCTTAATGCAACTGGAAATCCATTCTTTTCTTTTTGGACAATTTGTTTCTGTTCCAAATAACTGATTCACCAGTTCATTTACATAATCTCACACATGTACTGTAACGTTTAGGGCTGATGTGTCTTTGTAATAGTCTTACAGTACTGCGCTGGTACTGTGGTACAGAGGTGGTATCAGATCGGGGTGTAACAGTTCACCCATGTCACGATTCGGTTCGGTTTTTTAATTATTTATTCCAAGACATATGATAAAAAGTTAACAAAAAGCAATCAGAATAGAAATATTAATAATTCTGCTTAGCTAAAAATACAGAATTATGTAGCACACATGCTTGCACTCTGTCCCTGTGCACATACCTTTAAAAAGTTGAAAACTCTGTATTTTATTAAATAATATGTTTTATTTGTAATTTATTATTATGTAAACTTAAGCGTCTTTGTATGTGCATTAATAAATGTTTATATGTGAATAAAAGCTTAAAGTTAAATTTTTGAGTAAACTATTCACAATTCATATTATCACTATCCACAATACACATTGTTGCATTTTTGTATTGTGATATCCACCTTATTTTGCAACACGGAATTAAGCTATTTTCTTTGAATGGGTAAGACTTAACTGCTGTAGGTACATAAGTAGAAGAATAGCAACGTGCATTAAGCAGTAAAATGTTAATAAATTAGAATTGTACATATAATAACAAATTCCAGTTTGCAATATAAAGCGATGTAACGTGCTGTTTTTGCACTGGTAAAATAACTGGAAGGAATGATACTGAAAGCCTTGCATATTCAAGTTACAAAAGGCCCCCTCAAAATATATATATTTTTTAATAAATAAAACCTTTTGAAAAGGTACTGTCCCAACTTTCGTATACTTTTTTTTTTTTTTTTCCTGACAGTGTGGATACGAGTGTATAAATGTCCTAGATCATTTTATTCTTGCCACCTCACTTCAAACGTTTTTGTCTACTGGACTTTTTTTTATTTTTTGTAAAAAAAAAAAAAAGTCTTCAGCTGTACAATCCATTGAACGCACTGTACAATATTGTTATTGTCTATATTGTTACACCCCTGGTAGGTATCAGATGATACTTTCATTTACAGACACATTAGGACATATTGCAGCATGTATGAATGTCATTGCATTAGATACAAAAGAGTAAGTGGCATCTGTAAAACATTTTGCAGGAGCTTTTATCAGAAATGAACACTATTCTGGGTCATTTTAGCAAGTGCTTTTAATCATGAATATCATATAGCAATTTTGTTTGTGCTGTATTCCTTCAACAATGCCTGATGAAGGTTGTATGACCAAAATGTATTAAAATTGGCAAGCTACAGTGATGTGCAAGATTCACCTTTTTGTGTTTGATTATGTGCTGAGTTTCTTAAAAAAACGGCACTTAGTTATATACTGTATATGATGCAAAAATATTAATACATTTTTGAGCAGTAAGTGTCCAAAAAGCTAGTAGTTATGTACATACAGTAGTTTCATGCAAAGTGTTCTGGCTCCATTTTGCTCCTCCTTCTCCAATCAAAACCCTGAAACAGAGTTTATTTGATTGTTAGTCGCTAGAAAGCGTTTACGCTAAAAATTGCAAATTCTTTCAAAAGTAGCATGAAAATGTATATGAATTGACAGTTAAACAGTGCAATTGACTCATGCAAACATTTGATGAAATTAAAATGCAATGAAGAAATGTCGTATTAAATTTGGTTTATTGCTAGAGTGGCGGTATTCACATTCGGACAGAGCAATTACCTCAAGCCAGTCTTCGTCGTTGCTCTGAATGTTACCATAACAAGAGCGCGAACACTTGTTCATTCATCAGTCTTGCCACGTCTGTTGTTACAGCATGTACTGTATATAGACAAGTGGGTTCATTCTTTGCAGCGAGGGCTTCCTTTGTATCGCTGACGGCCACAGAGAGAGCTTCAGGGCTTGATCTGAGGGTGGGCAAATCTGACAGCCCACACTTTGAGTCGCCGTGGACTGGAGGGGGAAGGGAGCCAGCAGCTCTGTCAGGCAATCTTCAAGTGGCAAAGCTTTTCAAAGCTTTGTTATCCACTTTGGGATGCCCCCTCTGACCTCACTGTGGACATGCTTAGCCCTTCAAGGAAATGGAGAGGGATCTAGGGCGTTCTGTATTGTCGTCCGAGGGAAGCAGGGTTCAGACTCGCATGACCGCCATTCCCCAAGGAGCGGTCGGGGTGAAGACCCAGCACAAAGGTGAACCAGGGGAGTTGTCATCGGACACATGAGAGAAGCAGAACAGCAGAAAGATTTAATGTCCGCAAGGCGACCTCCTTGTTTTGCGAGGCTGTAATACACAGCGCCTATTCTCTCTTTGTTTTACTTTTCCTTGTACAACTATGTCGTCCCTCTATATCCTTCTGCAACAAAAAGAGTTTCAGTGAATTGAATCTGTACTTTCAAGCTTGTGGGTCAAGCAAAATATGGAACGTAGAAGATTCGAGTCAAATTTATTTGGATAGAACTTTTCAAAGCAGCTTTACAGAAAGTCATTCTCAATGTCTGTAATGCCTTAATGTTTAAAGATTCAGCTCTTGTTTTTGATATTAATTCAAAAATGCATCACCATCTATGGATCCATGAAGAACCTTACAGAACCTTTCCATTCCAGTGTAAAAAAGGTGCTTCAGATCTTTAAGATGTTCCTCACACTAAGAGAAACGGTTCTTCTGTAATTCTGTGGTGCTAATGATCAATGTACTATTTATTTTTATGTAGCATCAGTTTTTTTTGGTAAATATTTACATTTTAGAACTACTATCATTAATTATGAAACATTGGTTTAGTACAGATAAGTTTTTGTACTAATTTTGCATTTGCAAGTTTCTATAGCATTCTAGAATATTCTGTAATCTAGTGCTTTTTGGAACTTTATTTCATATTTTTTATGTTATAAAACTTTATTTCAACCCTTTTATGTCATAAAACCATAAATAAAACTAATGGATGAATGAATAAATAACAGATTAGCTTGTATAAGATTTTAATGATTTTTGTATTCAGCATGTCAAACTTCAGAAACATTAAAAAAGCGAAACAAAACTTTTACAAAAGTTTCACTCAGAAATTGCCAGTGAATTTCATGAATAATTACAAAGAAATGGCAAGTAACACACTGAATTAAATGTGAAAATTTGAAGTAAAAAACTGAAATAGTATTTTCTTTAAAAAAAATAATTTTTACAGAGTAAATGTTTTTTATTTATTTATTTTTTATTATTATTATACTGAAATAATTTTGGGTGCATGATTTAATTTTGCTAGTAAATTTAACAAATAGTTACAAAGAATTGACAAGTAACACATTCAATTAAACAAGAAATTTTGAAGTAAAAAGGCTAAAATAGTAATAGTGATTTTTTTATTGCAACTTTTTATAGTGTAATCTCAATTTTACCCCAGAAAATGCATGTCAAATAAAATGCTATGAGCATGCTGAGTTGCTCTGCTGTGAATTTTCTCTCTTCTCTGCGGTTTGAGGAAAGATCACAGTCGAAGCAGGTGTTACACACTTCTCTATTATGAGCCAAATCAAACAGCCACCAATCCCCAACATCAGCCGCAACACGCAGCAACAAATGTGCAACAGTTGGCCATTTCCAACTCTAAAAGGCCAAACCAAATCCATCTTTGTGGTTCATTCAACAGCAAGGTGAAGAGTAAAAGTTGTGCTCCATCTCCTTTGATTTAACCCTTGCTTTGAGAGACTGCCCAATCTGGGTTCATCCCTGGCACGCCAATAGCTACACACAAAATGCAATTAAAAGAGGCTGCCTTCTCATTCTCCGTTCCAGACACTTTCACTCAGGGCTTAATCCATCCCCCAGCTTTAAGACCCTTATGTGATCTGGGACACACGGTTCCCATTCACACCGCTTCATCCTGCTCTTTTGTGTTCTTAATCGTTCCTCAGTATTAAGCAGCCTTGGCAGCCCAATCCCCTTACTAACACACAGCCCTGGTGCTTTGTTAGGTCCAGCACATCACCCCCATCCTCTGAGCTGCGTGCTGCCCCTCTCCTGCCTGAGAGGCCCTCCTTCACGCCGCATGGCTTATCCCATGTCGCTTCACGTGCCCGTTGTGTACCCGCAGACACCGAGAAAGAGGCCTTAACAGACAAATAGTGAAATCTTCTTCATTGTTGTTGGTCCCTCAGAATCATCTCATGCACTCACGGATATGCTAAATGTTGCACCTGAGCGGTCTTTTCTTTGCATTCGCAATGAATTAGTAAAGCAACTTTCTATTGCATCCAATGAATTATATTGTAAATATTGCAAAAATTGTCAAATATTGCATTTGTCAGAATTGAAAGAAACTGTTCACAGTGAATTGTGTAACTGCTGCAGACGTACGCTTCATTTTGTGCACCAAATTTTTTTTTAAAATTATTTAAAAATTAAGGATGAAGAAGTTAATACTTACTAAGCAATAAACTGCATGAGCTGCATGATCATGATATAAACAGTTTTTTTTTTTTTTTATGTGCACTGCAAACGTAAAAAATAAATTACTATTGAAATGTATGACTGACTAAGCATACAAATGATAATAAAAATGTGACTGGATGAAATAAGTTAACGAAAGACTAAAATGAAAATAAATTCAAAAACACATTCAATAGTTTGGTGTGGAAAATATATATTTTTTAATGTTTCTGAAAGAAGTCTCTAATGCTCACCTGTTTTATTTGATTATAAATAAATGAATTAATACTGAGAATTTGTTTTATTTGAATATATTTTGAAATGTAATTTATTCCTGTGATTTTCAGCACCGTTAGTCTTCAGTGTCACATGACCCTTCAGAATATAATCTAATATATCGAATAACAAAAATTTTGTGGAAATTCTGTTCTTTTTGCTCTTTGTTCTTATATATGACAAGTTATTTTTTTTTTACTGTCACTTTTTTTTTTTTTTATCAATTGAATGCATCTTTGTGTAATACAATTATTAATTTCCTTTTTTTCTTAAGTCTTACTAACTCATGAACGGTATTGTAAATATTCCAGTGTATAGTATAATTCAAAGTGAACAACTGAAATTTGTTTTTTGAAATTTGAATCATGCTTTTATGTATTAAAACGGCCTCAACACACACACCGGTGGATCAGACTAGCTTAAGCACACTGTGATTAAAAACACACAGTGATAAACTGGTTTGGCAAATCAGACATCTGTAAAACACAATATCCTTTTCTCGCTTTATCGAGAAAGCCTGTGTGACACAATAAGAATAATTTTCAGGTCTGATTTCGTTTCAAAGCACTTTTTTATTCCTGAGCGCCATTAACCTCAATGAGCAAGAAAAACAGCATAGAAGATTGTAAAGCCATTAAAGGAATATTTTCGCCTCTCTTTGTTTTTATTTCCCTCTGTCGCTCTCCAAGTGCTCCTCCACACAACTCTCAGCCACACAAACAAATGCAAATCAGTCCCAAAACTTTACATAATGTAACTCGGACCCCTATTTTAGAATTGGGTTGAATGGCTCTTAAAGGGGGCCTAATTAATCTAAGTATAGAGGCAATGGGCCCTCTTGGAATTTTTTCCCTTCTTTCTCTGCGCAGAAAGAAAGAAAGGGATCAGGCCTCCCCTTTCTGTCCGGAGAGGAGTCCGCCTCATTCAGCCATTTATGTTAACATTACTGAATGTTATACCCCGTGGGTGAGCAGAATCAATCACTCCGACTCTGTCCTCGTTCCTTTTTAACTGTTGTAAAGTGTGCAGCGGTGCAAAGGCGTCCAAAGATATATAGCAATATTCGCAGTGGTTTTGGCCTGCGTGTTTTAAGCAGCTAAGAAAGCCTGGTGCTAGAGTTGTCAGGTGCTGGGGTGACCGCAGAGAACAATGGGAGAAGAGAAGCAGAAGGCTCGAGATGAATGCTTTTGGTAAATCAGTAATAGAGCTAAAGGGCATAGCCTGTGGGGAATTTGCTGGCTTATAAAAGAGCTTTAAGAGGCCTTCATTCATATGGACCCAAAGAGATTTGAATTGCCCCCTTCACAATCACTTGAAAGGCAGAGCTCAGGGTGTTCCGAAACAAAGTGGAAATCACGCTGCCTTTCAATGGCTCTAATAAGCTTTTAACTATTTTACATTATGGCGTTACCCTCTTCATCTCCTCTCCACGAGGCATTGTTTTGCCATGTAGCGGGCCAACTTAAATGTCTGATTTATACTTTTCTTCACGGTGTATTTAAACAAAGAAAAAAAATTCTGAAACCAGACGTGCGGTCCACATGAATGGGGGTGATTCAGCTTGATTTTATAAGGTAGAAAATGGGCTTCATTATTTAACTGACCGCTGGGAAAAAAAGTACAAGAGGCTTCAGTTTTCTAGACGTCGGGAATGGTTTTGGTGACATTTCGTTTTGCAAAGTGCACATTCGCTGTGATATCTAAAGGCCTTTCGGATAAAAACAAGTCTCGAACGGCTAGCGAATCAATACAAATGCGTATTCGGTCACAAAAAAGCCTCTCTACGGATATCAAGCGGCCCAAAGGCCATGAGTCACAGACAGCATCTCTGTTGCCATGGTGGTTTTTATTGCCCTGGAAATTGCTCCTCTCCACAGTCTGCAGGGGTCATGGGTTCAGCCGGAGACTGCTGCACCTTCAACTTCTGCGCACCGAGGCAGGGCATGATGGGAGGAGAGTCGCAGAGACGCACAGCCAGAGTCCTCGCCCTCTGGATGACACTCTGAAATTTGGGAATCCCTCGGCTGTGTGGACATTAAGAATTTCATGGTAATTGTTGAAGACAAGGAGGAGGGCTTGACCTCCACTGGCCTGATTGAGTTCTCATAAAAAGCCTATAGCCTGGACCCATTGATGCCCTCAGACAGTAAAAAAAAACAAAAAAAAACGATTGGTCTTCTGAGAGCAGTCGTGATGTGGATTAGATCTGTAGTGCCAAAAACTCTTTTAAACTCAGTTTAGCTCTTAGGCCTTTACTTATTTCTTTAGTTTTGGAGCTCTTTCCATATGTATGTACATCTAATTTTATCTTTTGTAAAGCAGCTGTTTTAAAAAAAGAGTTTTTCTAAAATAATGTGGAGATTGTAGTCTTTCCATAATATCTTTAGACAACATATGGTTTGATTAGCTGTCAAGATTTTTGATTGATTTAATTGGCTGCTTTGAAAAGACACGTTTTGGATCGTATTATTCAGTCATCAATATTCAGCATCCCTCAAGGGATTTTTACACGCTTTCAGACACATGATTTACATGTGTATTGTCATTTGATTTCAGAATCATATGAAAAATGCTTGAGACCATAAGTATGCATTGCGTTTAGCTAGACAAAAACTGAATCATTTAAAAATATCTTTTCACAGTCCATGTTGTTTCAAATGTATGGAAGAGAATTAGGGTCAAGCAATAGGCTAATAAAAGATAAAAGAAAAATGTTGAAATAAAATATTGAGATTAAAGATAAAATCTAGATAAAATGTCGAGAACAAAGTCATTAAATTACAAGAAAAAAGTTGTTAAATTTCAAGATTAAACTCGTTAAATTTCGAGAAAAAAGTCATTGTGTTTCGGGAAAAAAAAGTTTCATCTCATTGGACAGAGTCAAATAGCATCATGCTATGAGCATGCTGAGTTACTCTGCTGTGAATTTTCTCTCTTCTCTGCGGTTTGAGGAAAGATCACAGTCGAAGCAGGTGTTACACACTTCTCTATTATGAGCCAAATCAAACAGCCACCAATCCCCAACATCAGCCCCAACACGCATGACACGAGTGTGTTTATTCTCGATTTTTCTTCTCGAAATTTTACAAAACAACAACTTTTTTCTTGTAATTAAATGAGTTTATTCTCAACATTTTATTTAAACTTTTTTTCTTGAAATGTAATGATTTTCTTTCTCGAAATTTAAAGACTTTTTCCTCTGAATTTAATGGGTTTAATCTCAACATTTTATTTTGTCATTTTTCTTGAAATTTAACGAGTTTAATCTCGTATTATAATGACTTTAATCTTGAGATTAAAGATTTTTTATTATTGCTTGGCCCCAATCCTCTTCCTTACTAATGTCTTGT